>CM055958.1:96215497-97415497 GCA_029490685.1 Schizonepeta tenuifolia | reverse complement strand
TGACTCGCCAATGATCACGCCGTTCCATAAGAATCTGGTGACGGAGTCGGAGTACGATTGGTGGCGGGCCAACGATGACCTCTTTCCTGATGAGCAGGAGAGTCCATTATTGACGGAGTCGAAGAAGGACAATCTCTCCATTTCTGAATCGGAGTCTATCTCTCTGAATTGCTTCCACCATGCCTCTCTCTCTGATTTCAGAGCTGATACGGTGGTGCCAGAGAGTCCAGAGATGGGATTCGATGACTTTGATGACATAAGCCTGAGCTACGACGATTGGAAGGCCAAATACATGGCTAGGGGTTTGCTACCGATGAGTCTTAACCCTAAACACTAGGTGATTGTGTTCTTATTTCACTTATTTCTGATACTACACTTGATGTTTGCTGTGTCTGTGGCTCTCTGTGGATGGGCTGATGATGCCTCATTTGTGTTTATTATGATTTCTGATATTGATTTATTTCTGATTAAGAATTGATTATGATACTACACTTGATGTTTGCTTCCTGTGACTCTCTGTGGGTGGGCTGGTGATGCCTCATTTCAGTTTATTGTGATTTCTGATAATGATTTATGGTGATAATGAACTGATGCATGCTGCACTTGATGCCTTATGAAAGGATTTATGTTGCCTCATGAACTGATTATGATACCTGTGATGACAATAGGTGGGCTCATTGTCTGAGGTTTTTAATAACTGATGCTACACTTGATTGCTGAAATTACATGAATTGTGTTGTACATTTTCTGAAATGGAATTTTCCCATCCACTTGTGTAACAATGATTTACTAACACCTAAGAGTTCTGCCAGCTTCCTAAGTGAGCTCCCTTTTTAGATTCACAAGATAAACGGGCTTACCAAGAGCTTGTTGAGTAACTACTGCCTTCCATATGCGCAATATGGTCCTTACATTGATGTGGAAGATTTCAGCTGTCATCTTCTTTGCACCATGCTCAAGTTTGCCGCCTTTGCTGTTTGTAAGAGCCACTGAGCAACTTTGTTTCTTTCCTCATTACTTAAATGAGGCTTCTTAATGGATTCTGCCATTGCTGTTGTTTTTGAAGATATTTATGGTGTTAGATGAGGAGAAAATGAGGGTAATTTTTAGCTGTATTTATGTTGAATTTTGCTGTTAGGTTTCATTTGAAATTCCCTCCATACATTTTGATCACCTCAGCTGTTATTTTAAGCTTATTTAGTGTTCTAAAATGTAACTT
The DNA here is from genome assembly GCA_029490685.1 of Schizonepeta tenuifolia. Taxonomy (NCBI): domain Eukaryota; kingdom Viridiplantae; phylum Streptophyta; class Magnoliopsida; order Lamiales; family Lamiaceae; genus Schizonepeta; species Schizonepeta tenuifolia. The sequence continues at coordinate 97,414,278 of CM055958.1, read as the reverse complement.
TTGAAAGATTTGGCTCCAAAGTGTAACTTTTTTGCCTCCAATATAATCCCAATTTTCAATGTTTATTCATTTCATTATCTTTCTTGAATTTCCTGTTTACAGTACAATGAATTCAAGTTTATAATGTTCATTATCCTTATCTTTCATTACCAGTACAATGAATTCGAAAAAAAAGGCAAACGAATAAAAAAAAAACAAAGCCAAGAAGATGTACAGTGAAGTTGAAAACATAAAATAAGGCTGCAATTAAATGAAAAAAAACAAGGCATAAGCAGTTTAATGCTGCATGAAAAAAAAAACTAAAGATAATGAAGCCAAGTCAAAAAAAACCAAAGGCATAAGCAGTAAAATCAAGTCGAAAAAAAAAACGGAGCCAACACGTCGATTAATTTAGAAGTCGATAAAAAAAAAGAGTTCAAGTGTAACAAAAAAGAAAATAAAGAAATCTAAGAAAAAGTCAACAAATATTAGCTTCACTAATTATTGTATTACTACTACCCCTACTCCTTAACTTTTACACCACTCAAAACAACATTTTCAATTTTCTTAATCTCCGTGCTGGCAAACATGATTTTTCTATGCTTTAAGGGTGCACTTGATGCCATTTCTTTCAAGAAAATCATGCTTTGTATGAGTATTATTGCATAAGTGTTGTTATTGTGAAGTTGTTACGCTTGGTTGCTTGTTTCGTTCAATTTTCAGGAAAATGGAGTTAGAATTGGAGAAAACGAATCTTGGAATCAGAAAGAGGAGCTCGATACAAAACCATAGGAAGAAACGGAGGTCAAATCGGAGTTCGGACGAGAGAGAACGAGCCAAAATAAAAAAATCGCGCAACTATAAGTAATACGCGCGGGCGCGCGAACAAAGAAGAAAAAAGGTCGTTTTGAGTGAGCTACATAAGCAACCTGCTACTGAGGGCATTTTTCATGAAGACTACAAGCACCCTCGCGAGCACCCGCTCGCGGTGCACTTTCTTCCCACCAAAACACTTTTTTACTTCATTTTCCCTACTATTTTTGGATTTCTTCCTTTAATAACTTGTTGTCCACTACCAACACTATATATATACCTCTCTAAACTCAAGCTCTAATCATCCATCCACACACAAACCCACCTCCTACACACACTAACTCACTTTTTCATACACTACATCATTTCCACCATTGTTGGAGCTTGGAGCTTGCGGAAGAAGGAGACAAGTGAACAACATTGAAGATTCAAGACTAGGATTTGATTTCTCTACTCCTATTTTCTTGTATTTAAGATGTTTACTTTTCTTGACTTGAGCATTTTGTTGATTATAAACATGATTAGCTAAATCTCTTAGTTGGTGCTAGGGATTTGTTGAAACTCATAGATGATGATGATGTTAATCTATTAATATTGTTTTGCCTTCCATTTCATGATTGTGGTTCTTGGTACTTGATTTTCATGTTAGAATAGTAGGCCACTTTTCTATACATGCCAAGTGTTCGTATAAAGTTATATGTTCATTGAATGCAAGAACTATCAATGTGCAAGCAATTGAGACCTAGTGGAGATATTTACAAGCATAAGAACCTTTAATCTACTTGTGCCCTTTGGAGTTAGTTGATTGTCTCGAGTCCTAACTGGAGAGAGTTTTTTACTAATCTACTTTTGCATTCTCATCGAGAGGTGGAGTGTAATTACTTGTGTGATTGTTCCTCATGTTTTTTTTATTAAAATTGGTTGAATAGATTAATAGGATTAGACTATCATTGTTGCCGAGTGAAAGCATTCCCTAGAATCGATCCTTTTATCTCTTGTTCTTTGCATATCTTTCCTTGTTTACCAATTGCTTTACTTGTTCTTAATTGTCAAATTTCATTTCTAGTAAATTATCTCAATTTTCGATTAGTCTAAATAGAGTTGAACAATATAGTAATAGTAATCATGAGAGTTGAAAGTTAGTCTCCGTGGATACGACATTGCTTGCCACTATCTATACACACACCGTACACTTGCGAATTATTTGTGCTAATTAAAAGGTGAACACGTGCCCAGACCAAATGGGACACTCCCTCCGTCCAGTTTATTTGTTCCCATTTGGGTGTTGACACGAGTTTTAAGAAAGCTAAAAAAGTGATAGTTGGTGGAATAAAGATGTATTTGAGGGGTAATGTTAATTTATGTATTTAGTTTGTTAATTTGTGATTAACTAAAGGTACTTTTAGTGGGTGAATTAAATGTATTGTCTTACTAGTTTTTTCGATTTTTCCATTGTTAGTCTTACTGTTTTTTCAATTTTTTCGTTGTCTAGGCATTTTTACAATTTTTTCATTGTCATAGGCATTTTTTCGTTGTCATAGGCATTTTTTCAATTTTGTCAGCATAATTGATGTAATTAAAAGAAGGCAAAAAAAAAAAACCACTTTGAGTAGTTAGAAGAAGGACAGTATTATTATTGAAACACCAAAACCAAAATCAAGGTCAAAAACACTCCCTAATCGCCAGATCGCCCTCAGTTCTCCAACGCCTCAAATCCATCAACTTCTACTCAACTCCGCCGCCGCAAGATTCCTCTCTCCACCACAAACACCTCCCTGATTCCAACATTCAAGCCGCGCACTACTTCTTCCACCACAATCCTCACGAAACTGCCGTCTCCGATGAGCAAATCGCTCGAAAAATGCAGACCGAGTTCAATCTCGAGCTGAAAAACTCGATCCCCAACGATTTCGAGGAGGTCGGAGAGGAAAAGGGAAAGGCGATGGAGAAGAATCAGGAGAAGAGCATGGACGAAGTGTACAGCTAGCTTGCCACCGGCGACATTCACTTCAGCCGGACGAAATGGGACACGAAGCCAACCGCTGGCGAGATTCCGACCAAGCTCCTGGCGAAGATGCAAAAAAATGAGAGAATAGATATAGTGGGTACCAATAATGGGCTGGGTGGGTGGTTTGGGTTGGGTTAATTAGGTATGTTAATTAGGATGTTAATTGGGTGGTTATTTGTTGAGGGTGGGCTCGTAGTGGCAGATGATTGAAAATAGAGTTAAGGAATGAAGGTATATGTGTAAATGAGTAAGAGTAGATAGATATATAAATTGAACAAAAAAAAGATCAATGAGTACAAATAAATTGGACGGAATAAGTATTACTTTTCTACACGAGTATTTAGAAGAAAGGTATAAAATGATAGTATTCATGTATGAGACAATTATTTGCATTTTTGGATATGTGCTATTTTAAATGGGATATTCTAAAATGAAAAACATGTCATCTAAATTAAATGGAACACACTGAATACATTTACTCATTATCTTTGTAATTAAAATGAAACATGTTATACTACATGTTTCAAATGTATTACTCATTATCTTTGTAATTAAAATGAAACATGTTATACTACATGTTTCAAATGTATTATACCGTGCAACGCACGTACGGGTGCAGTACTAGTAAGACCATGTTTATCAGAGACCAGGCAGACCATCCAACCAGCCACCTTTATCAATATTAATTAAAATGAAACATGTTATACTACATGTTTCAAATGTATTATACCGTGCAACGCACGTACTGGTGCAGTACTAGTAAGACCATGTTTATCAGAGACCAGGCAGACCACCCAACTAGCCACCTTTATCAATATTTAATTAATTTCTCTCTCTTCCACATCCTCAATACTTTTTCAACCCAACCACATCTATTTTTTGTGGTTTATCAATGATCATCCCAACCATCCCAACCTCAACATTATATATTTTTATTTCTATATTTTAAATTTTCATTTCCACCTATAAATACGCATTATCTTCACCCAATTTTTCACCCCATTTTCCATTCTTCTCTAAAATCTCTTTGAATTCTCTCCATTCTCATATTCTCAATGGCTTCACATAAGTACTCCGAAGCTGAGACGGAAGCCTTGGCCCGAGTTTGGGTCGCCATTAGCCACGAAACTCCCATCGACCACAATGAATTTTGGACTCAAATCACATGGCTACAATCAGACTCGACCCAATGTAACTGTAGAGAGAAACGCTACTCAGTTGCGCTACCGCTGGAAGCGAGTAAAGTATTTGTGCGCCAAATTTTAAGTATTGCACAAGTTATTTGCCCAACAAGCTCCAGCCGACACTACCGCCGACCAGATCCTCACGATGACTATCACTCAATACCAAACTAGTTACGGTATCCCATTCAAGCACTTGAACACATGGAGGATCATCAAGGATGAGCCTACCATCTTCGGCTAATTTAGTTGTATTTATTTATTTGAAGAGTTTCAATAATTGGTTGTAACGTTTTTAACTTTGATCAATAAATATGGTGTAATCGTTTTTTTTAATGTGTGAAACTATAGCAAATTTGGTCTCTATTTATAGAGTATGAAAAAATACGAATTTTGATATTATTTTTATTTATTTTTAAAATAATATATAAAGATATGATAATTTTATCTTAATGTCAAAAAAAACAATCTTTTCAATCAATGAAATGGAGACAAGTGTCTCCATCTCATTAATTGTTAACTTGAAGAGAGAGAGAGACCACACGGTTCCTTTTGCAAAAATTGCCAACGCGGTTGCATTCCTCTCCGTCTTTTTCCTTTTTTTCTTTCATTGATTTTTAGACGTGGCGGCGAGCACAACCAAGGAAAGGGCGCCGATATTCATGGTCTAATACTAAACATGTAATTTTCAAAAATAATTTGAGTTAAAAAAGCAAAAAAGTTCATTTGAAAAAAGAAATATCAGGAGGAAACTCTCACTCTCATAGCCGCCACTCCGCTGCTTTTCTTCTTCTTTTTCTTCTCATACTACTCCTGTTATTCTAATTGCCAGAAATAAATTGGGTAATTTGCAATAAAATAGCCAAACTATTTAAACTTTTACAATTATATTCCAAACTAGCCAAACTATCAAATTTTTACAATAATGTGCTAGCCACCATTTTCCGGCAAATCATGTCTGATGTGGCACGCCGGAAGTATGACGTGGTTTTTTTTTTTTTTTTTAACAAATGAAAGCAAAGTAAATAACATGGCCTTTTAAATCCAAAAGAAATTTTATCTCGTAAAATTACTGTCAAACTAAATACAAACATAAGAAAAAAAAAGCAACATTGAATACTCTCAAAATCATTAAAGCAATTGACTGCAAATAAAGACAGTGAATGCAAAAATTGGAGGAAGTTTGGTGTTTACATTGATAACACCTACGTGATACAAAAATATTGGCAAATGAGTTGGAAATTACATTGCTATTTCAATGTTTCATTCTAATTGTTCCAAAAATCATAATACTATAGAATCCAAAACATATGGTTCCAACAAAATATCAAATTATCTAGACCATAATCTTCATCACTATGTCAGCAAATTCTAGCTGTAACCCAAATTCTAGCAAATTCTCTTACTAATCGAGCACTTGAGATGGTTGACTGTATGGTTCTCGTCCCTTACTTGTTCCACTCAGCTGATGAACTCTTCGCCCACCTGGCGCCTACGTGAAAATAATATCAGATTAAGTATAAAAAACCATGATACAAAAGGCACAATAATAATGATACGAACCTTATAATACGAATTGCCAGTGTCTGGAAAGGTGACCAAGCCATATCCTTGCCTAGCCTAGATAATGACGATGTATAAGATGAGATATAAAAAGGAAAGATAATTATCAGATAACTAATTAAGAAGTCATTTCATATAACAACCTTTCGTATTTCTTTTCTTATACTTGCATTTTTAGCAACACTTTTTTGCTGCTCACTTTGATGTGAAGTTTTCTTAGGTCGTCCTCGGCCTCTCGAAGTTAATGATACAGCTTCAGTTTCCTTATCACCTAAATTCTTCTTAGGTCTTCCTCTTGTTTTTTTTGGTTTCGGTGCCTGTTCCAAAACCAAAGATAATTAGTACATAAATTAACCAAATCCATTTCACTACAAGAAATGAGAGACAAGATACAACCTGAGTATCAAATGTTGACTTGCATTTTATTTTGTTGTGATCAAGACCGCCACATAGGCTACAACTCATTTTCACACCTTTTTTGGACAACTTAGTCCCTCTATGTGACAGCTTCTCATCGAACTCTCTTTTTCTGGCCTTTTTGGGTCGCCCCGGTTGTTTTGTGTATTTAGGAGGAAGCAATTGTTCGGCATTGACTGTAGGCCATTCTTTCTCACCCCGTATTGGTTGTCAAGCATATTCATAGCAAGCTTTCCATGTACTTTTATAGTAAAACATATCAACATATTTTACATAGTCATCCCTATCATGAAAAATACATGCTAAACTATGACAACAGGGTATGCCTGTGAATTCCCATGAGCAACAAGTGCAACTTTGGTTGAGTAAGTCAACTATATGCCTTTCATCAAAGTGACCAACTTCAAATTGTCTATTAGCTGCAGCTACAACATGATACTCTTTCATCTTCCTCGCACGTTTTTCTAATTTGTCTCTAATATTCGAGCATAACACATCATCCCCTTTCATTGCAGACTTTGCCAAGTCACACATCCTACCCATAAGACTTGATCTAATCCCTTCCAACATATCAATTACATGCTTATCTCTGAACCTAAGAATGTAACTGTTAAAAGTTTCACATATGTTGTTGTCAACAATATCACATTTCGAACCTGATTTGATCAATGACTTACAAAAGGCAGAAGGATTTTGGCTCAAAAAGTCTTCCGCAGCATCCGAAGATTCCATTCTCAACATGTTCAAGTAGTAGTTGTACTGAGTTGGTGATGTAACTTTTACCAATTTCCAAAAAATCATCTCGTACATTGGCCCAGAATACTTCTTCTTCCAATTTGCAAAGATGTGCCGGGCACAGTGGCGGTGCTCTATATTTGGAGCCAAATCACGCACTGCGTTGATTAGTCCCTGCAATAATCCAAAAGTTGTAATATTAATAATCCGTCGAGATGGTGAATTCAGAATGATACAAGTATAAAATAATATGCTAATGTATGTTATACCTTCTGCTTATCACTCATAATTGTCCATCATAAGCCCTCGTTGTCGTTATTGATTCCAAAATTGACAAATAGTCGTTCTAGAAACCAAATCCAGCATTCTGTATTCTCCTTTTCCACAACCGCCCAAGCAAGAGGATACATTTTTTTGTTACAATCTTTGGAAACGGCAACAAGTAGAGCTCCTCCTAATATGGTTTTCAAGAAACAAGCATCGAGGCCAATGAACCTTTTACAGCCCACAAAGAAGCCTTTTCGCAATGCAGAAAACCCAATATATAAACGTTGGAACACTCGCTTATCGAACTTGTTTATATGTGTTTTTAATTCGAATCTACCATCTCTATCCCTTTGTCTCAACTCAGCAAAGTAAGGCAAAATTTTATTGTACTGTGACTCTAAGGAACCCGGCAACATCTCAATGCCTTTGGACCGTCCCCTATAACATTTGGTCAAAGAAACATCTACCTCGTACTTCTCCCAAAGTTCATTTCGCATATCTGTGAATGAATAATTAGGATTGCTCTTCAATCGTCCCATAAAGATCTTCCCTATCCAAGCAGAATTAACTTGTCTGTTACGATATGCCCACAAACAAGTGTGTGATTGTTGGTAAGTCTTTATCACACAAGTTGATTCATGTGCAAGCTTTGAGGCATACACGATCCATTTGCATGGCTCTTGACACTTTGCTTGCAGCTTATTACTTGCAGTTATAGACCATCTGATGTTGTGGCCATTGAGAATCGCCCATTGTTTCACAGCTTCCTTACATTCATTCACATCTTTAAATCGCATTCCAAGCTTCAAGTTCAGGGCTTTGTCGTCACAATTCTTAGTGTACTGAAGTGATTTGTCCTTTCTTTTTTTGAAAGGCTGCTCAGTATCACTCTCATCCAATGATGCAACTGACTCATCAGAATCAGCATAAACCGATTCATATCCATCATCATTCAATCTATGATCATTGATCATGGAACACCCTCCCCTTTCTAATTCTCCACCTTCATGATCCTCACTTGAGAAATCCACATATTCTGATCCATCATCTCCATCAGAACTTACCTCACTGGAATAATATATCCACTCATCATCACCAGTGGACATATCCCCATGTGCAAACTCTTTCCGTTCTTCATCGCCAACATCATTTGCATCTCTAGTACTTTGTATCGCAGCTACCTTCACTTCATTGTCCACCAGCATGCCATCTCCATGACCAACATATTCCACACACACAGTAACAATTTTGTTTTTCAAATCAAAACAATCAAACATGCTGTCTTTGAATGATTTTTCATCTTCACAGAATACTAATTTCTGAGTGGACTCGACACGAAAAGCAATTTTCATCGAACCTTCGAATCATTTACATCCAAGCAACAAATGAACTTTTTGTACTCAGATAGATCATGCAACTCAGTACCTTCTATAACATCCATGACACCTCCAACTTATTCATCAATCCCCCTAAATTTACCACCGCAAAAAAGTACTAAAGTCGCAAAGACCTTCTCTTCCATGTTGCAGGTGGTGCCACAATTTTTAATAACTGAAAATATTAATTAATAATGTCATGTTATTCAACTAATCACTATATAAATCAAAGTAAACCAAAAGAAAAATAAAAAATTACCTCTGTGGTATGAGAAAGCGACGACGCTAGTATGTAGGTCCCAAGTATTGTTAAATCTCCATATGATAATGCGTGTTCTTGTCTGGACCACAACCCCAATAAATTAATTTGACATTTCAAATCTTCAACACCAAGAACAGGACAAAAGAAAATTTGTTACCTTTTTTGAATCTTCAAAACCAATAATTCTCTGCCCTCAAGATTTACAACTATAAAAGTGGCTCACATCGTTCAATGACCTATCGCAGAAGAATGTTTTTGTTCGATTCTCTTTTCGTCTATGGATGTTCAAATTATTTTTGAAAGCTAGGGCCGGCGGTGAAAAATGAGGATGGTTTTGTTTTTTCAATTCCTACAGTCGAAGAGAAATAAAAATAAATAATTTTTTTTATTGTGTAAATTCCACTTCACCAGATAAATCCATGTCATACTTCCGGCGTGCCACATCAGACATGATTTGCCGGAAAATGGTGGCTAGCACATTATTGTAAAAAATTTGATAGTTTGGCCATTAAATTGTAATTTTTTATAGTTTGGAATATAATTGTAAAAGTTTAAATAGTTTGGCTATTTTATTGCAAATTACCCAAATAAATTAAAATAGTTCATATAACAAAATCTACACATTTTTTACGACTGGCTTCCAAGAAACTCGACACTCCTCATCTTCATAAGCCTTCCAGAGATAATATCACTGCCTTCCGTTACTTTGAGATTATAATGCATAATTTCTACAGAAGCGAAGTGGTAAATCATTTGCTAAAACGAAGAAAGTATTACCTGCAGATGATGCTTCGTTTCTCGAAGAACTTGTCTACATAATTTTTGCTAGCTTTGCTATAATATAGTAAAAGAAAAAAGAAAATGAAAAGAAAGAAAAAAGGTAGTCCAAAAGGCAGTAGCCAGTTTAGGCGGAAACTATGCTTTGGTTTTACTAGTATATAATATAGATATATAGATCCTCGGACAATCGTTCTTTTCCTTTCATTTGGATAACAAAAGTATATATGCTTGAATTACCTTCTAACGTTTTTTCTTGCACACCTGGTGAAACCGATTATCGAAAACTGATTCGATTTGCCTGAAGATCTATTATAGAATATCTAACGAATACATACAAAATCCATAGTCATAGCCTATATATTTAAATAATACAGTCGTAGGAAGTTTGCTCGATATACCTGCAAATTTAGTAGTGCTTAGTAGTGCACAGAGACTCCAGAGTGATCTTTTGAATTGTTCCCGGCTAGAACTAGTCGATGGATGAGAATGAACCACGAACTCTCTTCCTCACAGTGGGCGCCAACCACTCTCTCTATCTCTAGGGTTTTTGTTGCTTAGATAGCAAGTAAGTAATGAATCTTATGAGAGCCTTGTATTTATAAATTAAGAATTGCTCACATTCATCGAACCTTGACAACCCTATTAGGGTTTTGGAGTGTGGTGCATTGGCCCATAAGAAACACAGAGATCTACTAGCTTAAATAAGATTGACCCGATAATATCTGATTTAATTAATTCAGCTGCCCAGAATATAAATCAGATATAAATATTAATTTATTCCACTAAAGAATTAATATTGATTTACCCTCTTATTTGTTTAGTTGAGTCGGAGCTAGCATTAGACTTAATTAATCTCCGTATTTAAGATTATCGAATATCCATTAATTAATTAAAATACTTCTAACAACTTTTAATTAATCAATTAATTATTTACTAATAAATAATTATCTCGAGTGCTACCACTTAAACTTATTATTTATCAGAACTAATTCCACCTGCAGACTTTAGTATAATAAACTTATTAAGTTCCTCAAGAGGATATCATCATCCCAAGCTTCATCAAATATCAAATAAGAACTGTCATTCTCAAAATACGAAATATTCGAACAACTATTAAGTTCTTATTTATGATAAATCAAAGCAATAGTCAGACACTTATTCATAGTGATAAAACCTTAATACTTTTTAAGTAACCGAGATCTTTAATTTTGTTTGACTTTTTACTTTTTATCTGTGTTGGAAGCATAGTTTGTTTCCTGGAGCGATTTATTTATATATTGAGCTCTTTGTTTTTAACCATGACATATATACTAGCTCTAACAACTTGCTTCAGTTCTGCCATTGTTTTCAAAGACTTGAAGAGAAGGCAGCATACTTTATCTCTTCATTTCAGGATAATTTTTACGGAGTAGGAGAGAAAGAATTGAAAGAAGACATAAAAGAAATGGAATTAAGGAGGGAGAAAGAACTAGATCAAGCCCTAGCTCTCATTCAGAATGAGTGGGACTGTGGGAGACGCTGGATAACCAGAAACAGCTAGTGCAATTAATTTTTTCATAATGATTTTTCCTCAGATTTATTTCGACATTTCTCTTCAGATATCATCAACGGAAACAGATTTTGAATTCAGATTTGGGTTAATTGCCCTATTTTCGCTCTGCCGCATGAAATTGAAATTGCATTCTTGGAACTACTAATTACGGATAAAAAGAATATTATGGAGCGGTAGCGTGCTGAATTTCTCTCTCTACGGTATTCATTTTCTTCTTTTGTAACTCATGTAAGTTTCTGGTGCTAAATGTAGCTGACATATAATTTTGACGACAGGAAAGAAAAATACTCTTTCTCATCAAGAATATATAGGGAATACGAGGCAAAACTTCATGATGTCCAAGCATTTTTGTTGCAGGTACAACTCTTGTTGACTAATTTTTTAGTCTCTTCGCTGTATAATTAACATAAGCAATTGATCGATGTTTATTATTCGTGTACAGTTTCTCAAGGATAGCCATGCCAAAGTTTGTGAGAAGAGGATGGAAGAAGTCGATAGGGAACAATTTATGAATGCTGTGAAGGTGCAATATGGTAGTGCAAAAGCAGTGGAACTTTGTTCCTTATCGGAAGGTTACCTCAGCGATCCGAGTTGGCATCCATATAAAGTAGGAGAAAACGATAAGGTGTGTTTTTAAGCAATGATGAATCAATTGTTCATGCTTTTTCTTTACAGCTTGACGAGATCCTTCATGATATTGTGCTGCTTGTGATCATGTAGACAAGCTCGACATATGGTACAACAGAGAAGTTTGAATTGATAACACTTGAATGCAGAGACTAAAGTTTTATTGCACAGAACTTGACATGTTTTAGCATGCTATCAGGTTGAAATGTTTATGTGTAGCAGTTCTCGCTGTTTTGTTTTTCTTCTCAAAAGTGTTATCATACAACATTACTGATAAATCCATCTAAGGACTGAATCTTCCAATGCTTTGGTAGACTAAAAATAATGTAATGGAATCCCAACGTACAGATTGTCGATAGTTTTGGCTCTATAACTAAAACCATCATTTGATGACTCTATTTTGCTCATTTGTTAGAAACTAGTTGATGAAAATGAGCGAATGAATTTGGGGAACAAGTGTATGATATAGATATAGTGATGATGGCTCTGAACAAATTTAATGGGTACGATCCAAGCTATCCGAATCCAGTACAAGAGTTGTGGAATCCCAGCAAGAAGAGGAGGTATGTGTTCAAAGAGGCACTTGCACATTTACTTGACAACTGGAAGATCCAGAAAGGAAAACGGAAAGGGAATTGAAGGTTGTTGTTGTCTGGCTGCAATTTTTTGCAATAGAATTGCCGTCCTTACATATTTTTGGTTCATAAATTTATAGTCTGATATATACACTGTTGATGCAGGAATGATGAAGTGCTCGATCATGTGGATATTAGGTCAACCTTCCTAACTTGGTAAATTTGATCTCTCAGTGTTATGAAGTTGTTAACTCCAAGATATCTTCTATGCCAGATATATGTTGACTTCCATGATCTCGTGAATTTATGTTAACTTCCATGATCTCGTGAATTTATGTTAACTTTGAATTATTCTGTTTAATTTTTGCTGTCGTCATCCATTGTAACATAAGCTATTATATGACTCTTCACTATTCTGGCCAATTAGATTATCATTAGCTTTTCTTAAACATGAAATTATATATATATATATAAAGAAATTGGAGGGTTGACCCGCGTTTCTGGATTGGGTCAACCCGGATCCGGTCTCTTCGCATGAGACTGGCTGCACAGGAGACCTCCTCATACTTTATTAATCTACAATTGTGTATTTGTGGCGGACGCTGCTAACGTTTTTTTTTTTTTTTGAAAGGAAGACGTTGCTAACGTTTTACTATTAGCGAATAATGTAGTAAATTTCAGTGTTCTGGTTTCTTAATTTCTTTATTCTTTCTTTTTCATGCATCCGTTATTTATATGTCGGTTTATTTAATTTTCCGAGCATCCATTAAAACTTTGCAGTTAGCTAGAGACATGATGTGCAATTGTGCAATTAGAACTTAGCCCTCTTTTCCAACGATCAGGATATCCGATGTGATAATTTTATTTTCACGTGTACATGTCACCTCGATCATTCTTAATTAATCATTTACTAATCTCATCATTAATTAATGTTCATTACAACCTAAATATACAGAAATTCAGAAGACCTACTCACAACTCCTAAAGGCTTGCTTTGCGTCAAGCCATCTCCGTCTAGGGCTGCTTTCTCTTCTAGTGGTTCACGAAAACAAATAAAATAAAATAAACCGTTAAGAGAATAATCGCAGAAAAAATGACAGGAAATTAGTAATGTTGCATTAGAAATTACAGGAATGGAGAGGAGGATAGAAGAGAAAGCAGAGACGAAGTCGATGATGGGGCTTCTGGGAGATTAGCCATGCATGGAAGATAGGCTTTATCACCAAGTGCTAAGGGCCTTAAGGAATACTGTATTTAGGTTGTAATATAAATTAATTAATGGTGATATTAGTAAAAGACTAATTAAGAATAATCAAGATGACATGTACGTGTGGAAATAAAAATATCAAAAGTCAAGTCTAAATTGCAACATGGATGAAAGTTTATGCATTTTTTGGATTTGAGACTTGTGACATGTATATGAAACGAGTATATATATATATATATATAAAATTAGATAAGTAAATATATATTTATACAATATAATATTAATATTAATTAAGATTCATTTTATATTACTACCATTTTCTTTTCAAACAAATCTTTTAAATAGTGAAATTAATAGTGAGATGGGAAAGGGAGCACATGTTGAGAATGTAGTGTTATTTATTTAATTGCATGCAATTTTTATTAACATTAAATTAAAGCACTCCTCCACTTTTTTTTTTCCTACATTGGTGCCCGTATATAGTATATCAACCTTATTATAGTTTGTGATGGTATATTAGGCTTTGACATATCGTCTTTAATTGGTTTTGTTTTAAGGCACCCATAGTGGAAGCTTGATCGAGCGCGGCTCAAGCTGTCTCCATGACGAGCCCCGTGGTTCGATCCTGTTTGTAGTAAAGAGCCTTGCTCTCGTAAAATTAATTTTTAATCAATTTCGGTTCAAGTATAAATTTCAAACTGTTTTGTATGTAGAATGTTTGGGTTTATACTTGTAATTAATTAAAATTAATTGATATTTTTTACCATTTATACTAAATATTACTAATGTCTACTTTAAATTAAACAAGTTTATAGCGAATAGCGGGTATTACTATGGAGGTTTAAGACGGGAACAAGTTGTAATTTTTGACAATCGCAAAAACAATAGGTACATGTAAATAAATAAGCAAGTTCAAATCGCTAGCGGAAGTTATTATACATGATATGGCGAGAATACATTTAAATATATATATATATATATATATATATATATATATATATATATAATATTAATGTTTACTTTAATGATAGTAGTATTTGAAAAATATAATAAAATTATTATACGGGGTTAATACGTGAACAAACTTATTTTTTCTTAATTAGATATGAACGGATATGAGTAATATAAATATTAGGATATGATTAAATAGCTGGTATTTATTCCGATACGAATTTTGGATCTTTTTTTTATAAATATTATATAATATATGAGAAACATCGACAAACAACAAATATACTTATTCGTGTCAATGACGGTAAGGTGCATGACACAACAACTAATGTGGTTTATGGTGAAATTTTCAACAGATTGTGACGTAATTACAAAATTAATTATTTTCAAAATAGAGTATTTTTGTTTTATGCATGTATTTACTTTGATTTCCTTTAGTTTCATTGCAGCTGAAAGAAGATGGTGATTGAGTGGATCCACCTTCTCTTTTCACTTGAATTCATTTCATTTGTATGTAATTCAACAATTCTTTTAGTGATTCGTGGTCCTACTATAACTTTAAACAAATTATTTAATTGTGTTTTAAAATATAATATTATAATATTAAGTGATCCTGTCGAAATTCAACGGGTTCCACAGACCTTTAAAATATTCATTAGTATTTTTTTTGTTCAATCAAACAATACAAAGGGATTTAATTGCAATAACTAGAATAGTAATTAGCCGAAAAATAAGAGATTTACCCTCTTCAAGAGAGAGAGAGAGAGAGAGATTTACCACAAAACAAAAATACCTTTTTTCCAAGAACTCTTCTAAACCAAAGAAAAATCCAATCCTTAAAAAAATTTATGCGAATATTAAGAATCGTAGAAAGAGGATAAATTTATGTAGTTTAGAGATTACAAATAGGAGAGATGAAGAAAGTGCAATGTGATAGTTGTTGGAAAATTAGCTTTGAATAACCATTTTGTGATAATAATTATTTTGTTAAAATAATTATTGGATGTTAATCTACGTCACGAGTAGATAATGTGGTTAATAATGTTTTCTCAAAATCGATTTTTGGTGAGTGAGAAACGGAAAATTAAAGATGAGTGTTGTTTGGTGTAGAAGGAGCTTGGGCTTAGCACGATAAAAATAAGTTGAAGCTCGATTCGTTTGGCTTAGCTAATGAATCGTTTGGCCCGACAAGTTTGTTGTGTTTCATCTGAAAACGGTCAATTTGGCCAAACAGATGTGCGTTATGGACAGAATGCAGAATTAAAATTCTGAAACCGCCAAATTAATTTTTGGTCAATGCTTTTACACCCACAACAACCATTTCAAATGTGTAACATCTTTATAGTTGTGTAAAAGCTCATGTAACAGTCAAATGTGAATTTGATTGTCTTAATGGAGCAATAAACCCTACATGTGTGAAGAACCTATATATAGCATATCATTTGCATTGTTTTTTACATGAAAAATATTGCATATCTTCCTACACGAATTTTGCATAACATAGTGGTTTGGCTCAGTTCTCGATTCTCGTTCAGTTCGTCGGAGCTCGTCGGACTTGTGGTGCTACATCCGTCGAGACGAAACCGTATTACCTTTGGGGAAGGACCGCCAATCCGAGAGCACTACCGGGGCGGTTTCCTTCTTGCGGGCAGAGATTCTATCTCGACTCGGCTATCATATAGAGTTTGATTATTTGTTTTGTACTATATTATTATCATTCCTTGTAATTTCTGATTTCTCTATTCTCTAGTCCAGCTTATGTTTTGTTGTAAAGTTTGTGAACAAGTACGCCGGTTCTAACAATCGCAAGAAGGAAAAAAACTTATCCAACGTTACTCGTTCATGATAGAGAAGGAAATCAGATTTTTGGACCTTTAATCGGACTTAAAACTTTCGAAACTAATTCCTTTGCTTTAGATAAATGTCGTCCGCCATTCTGGCCAACGAGTTAAGCACTAATGGTTTCGTTGTCTCACAATTTTTTGGGCAAATAGGTGACCTCGTCGCTGCCTCCACTGTTGCCTCTGATGTTCATCTGTTTGGACAAACAAACGGACATCTCCCAGTTTGTGATGGCTCCGTTGGGGCTAACGGACTAGCCTGTACATCCAAATGTAGTTAAGTTCGTTGTGGCTGAAGTTGGAAAATGGTGAAAAACTTGTTTAGTGATGGAACAAATATATGAGTTTATACTCGTATACGTAGTTCATACTAAAGAGTTTATTCGTTTAACCTCTTTTGCTATGAAAATGGTGATTGAGAAGGTACTTCCTTATTGGAAGGGATTCAAGAGTCACATTTTGCGTAGGCTAAATGTGATGAATCTTGAGGTTTCGTTGTCAAGCTCAATTTTGAGAAAGACAACAAAGAGGGCTAATTCTAGAGAAAAGATTGGAATTGCAACCGAGTATAACTTGTTGGAACGTGATTCCTCAAGTGTGCAAATTATTGTAACTTGTTGGAACATGATTCCACAAGAAAATGATTTGTCGATGTGCAAGATTAAATATGACCAAATTGAGTTTTTCATGTTGTGTAACATGTCAATGAATATTCATTTTGAGATAGTGATAACTTAATTGTAGTGGTATTTGTCAAAATACACTTGTTAATGAACAAATTGTTGCACATGCTGTTAACAAAATTATACAAATTGTTGGACATGATGTTGTATACCTCAAAGAGTGAGGGGTTGACATCTTTGTCAAGACATTTGATCTATTAGTGAGGTTATTGCTATTGAGTGTGTAAGATCAATAGATAACCTAGCGGATCCACTAACCAAGTGGTTAAATCGAGATCAAATGGTCAAAGTTGCTAGGGGAATGGGATTTTAAAATCTACGAATTAAGGATGATTATAATGGTAACCCAACCATAATGACTGGAGGATCCCAAGAACTTGGTTCAATGGGACAACTAAGCTATAAGAGTCTGTGTAAAACACTCGGAAGATTCTATCTTCGCCTATTCCCTAGAAACCGTTGAGTGTTTAACCTGCACGTGGTAAGGTTAAGTTTTTGACTTTTAATGATGCTTGGATACCTCAAAAAGGTCAAGTATAACAGGATACTTAGAAATAAGAATCACCTATGTAAGTGTGAAGTGTAGCCGCTTCAATGATGCACTTATGAATCCAAAAGGATGTTCCAGGGCCTGTAATGGACAAAAACGTGAGAACTAATGAGGGTTGAGACAATATTGTGTCAATATTGTTGTCTCAGTATACACCAAGGAGAACTAGTTCAAGGTGTAATAAGTCCACTAGGCCGCCGGTATACTCGATGATATTGACTACGGTAGATTCAATGCTACAAGCCACATTTCCAAATGCAATATGGTCTCTTAAGAGGACTGAGCTAAGTGTCTGCATTCAATTGCATATGGTTTTCTCACTCATGTGGGAGATTGTTGGAAAATTGGTTTTGAATAACCATTTTGTGATAATAATTATTTTGTTAAAATAATTATTGAATGTTAACCTAGGTCACGAGTAGATGACGTGGTTAATAATGTTTTCTCAAAACCGATTTTTGGTGAGTGAGAAACGGAAAATCAAAGATGGGTGTTGTTTGGTGTAGAAGAAGCTTGGGCTTAGCCCGATAAAAATAAGTTGAAGCTCGATTCATTTGGCTCAACTAATGAATCGTTGAGGCCCAACAAGTTTGTTGTGTTTCATATGAAAACAGTCCGTTTGACCAAACAGATGTGCGTTATGGATAGAATGCAGAATTAAAATTATGAAACCACCAAATTAATTTTTGGTCAATGCTTTTACACCCACAACAACCATTTCAAATGTGTAACAGCTTTATAGTTGTGTAAAAGCTCATGTAACTGTCAAATATGCATTTGATTGTCTTAATGGAGCAATAAACCCTACATGTGTGAAGAACTTATAAGTAGCATATCATTTGCATTGTTTTTTACATGAAAAATATTGCATATCTTCCTACACGAAATTTGCATAACATAGTGGTTTGGCTCAGTTCTCGATTCTCGTTCAGTTCATCGGAGCTCGTCGGACTTGTGGTGCTACATCTGTCGAGACGAAGCCGTTTTACCTTTGAGAAAGGACCGCCAAACCGAGAGCACTACCGGAGTGTTTTCCTTCTTGCGGGCAGAGATTCTATCTCGACTCGGCTATCATATAGAGTTTGATTTTTTTTTTTGTACTATATTATTATCATTCCTTGTAATTTCTTATTTCTCTATTCTCTAGTCCAGCTTATGTTTTGTTGTAAAGTTTGTGAACGAGTACGCCGGTTCTAACAATAGTGATATACGAGATAAATGTATATGGACTTATGGACAAAATGCTAAGTTTTTTTCAAATATACTACTCCATCCGTCCCCAATTTAAAGTCCCATTTGCTCTTAAAAAAGTGTTCCTAATTTAAAGTCCCACTCTGCTTTTTGGACATTACTACCTTCTTTATTTCCCCTAAATTACTACCCTTTACCACTACTTAAACTAACCCAATTTTTAATCCACCTTAATTAATCCCACTAATTACGTGTGGGTCCAAGCCACTAATACACCACCCATCCCACTAACATAATTCACTCAACCCCACCCATCCTCTTCATTAGCCCACCCATTCTGTGATTTCATCTCTCTCTCGATTCTCTCTCAATCTCACCTCTCAAACCCTAGAACCTACGTCGCTCTCTCACAATCGAGCTTTCCTCTCCTCTCTGAATCGATCTCTCAATCTAACACTCATCTCTTCTTTCTGAACGATTTGGATCTCAACTCTCTGAATCGATCTCTCAAACCCTAGAATCGATCTGCTGCCGCTCTTTGAATCCAGATCTATCTCTCCCTCGATTACCTCTCACGATTTTTTCTCTGAATCCATATCTCTCTCTCAATCGATGGAGTCGAACTCTGAACCATACTTCAGCTCCATCGATATGGTTCCTGAAATTGTGTTCGATTCCTCCATTCGATGCCACTCTGTGACGCCGGCCAACTCGGTGGACCACGCCGATGTTGGTTCCATGGTGCCGGAGAACCATGTGGATGAGGCCGATTCGTAGATTCCCTCTTCGGAATTGGGACAGTAACTTATGGGATAGTGGGATTCACGACACCAAACTGCGGGCCTTCGATTTGAGGACACTTTGTAAAAATTTACATGCTCCGTAGGACATTTTAATATCCACATTTTGTTGCACTTCAACTGTTCGACGAAATGCTTCACAGAGATGAATACGCATTGAGGGTGACGTGGCGGGGATGTGGCTGACACATAGGCGATCGGGCTGACAGATAGGCGATCGGGCCAAAAAATATCCTACGAAGCATGTAAATTTTTACAAAGTGTCATCAAATCGAAGGCCCGCCGTTTGGTGTCGTGAATCCCCACTACCTTATAAGTTACTGTCGTAAAAAAGTTTCTAGCTCCACTAAATATAAAGTCTATTTAACTTCCCAAAGCCGTTCCATCCAAAAAAATAAAAATAAAAATCCCAAAGCAGCAATTCATATAAGCAGATTAATAATTTAATAATGCAAAAAAAAAAAAAAACATATAAAAGTGGTGGAATGGAAAAGGCAGTAAGAAATCTGGAGGAGATTGTATATGAAGAAATGAAAAGGAAGTATTGGAATATGAAGAGTCATAATTAAGGAGTCGAAGAGTCATTGGTTTTAGGCGAGAGAGGCAGGGCAAGATTATTTTGCTTTCATATAGTAATAGATATATTTGAACAAAATCCATCTGCCTTTCCCCGGAGATTTTTCTCTGATGTTGTTTGTGTAAAGCATTTGCCTATGGAAGAAGCAGTTCGTATTTTAAACGGTAATGCATAATTTTATTGTGATTATCCAAGCTATACGAACAAATATAAATGAAACTCGTTTGCTTTTGTATTAAACCCTAGAGATATTTGCCGTTTTCTTAACGAATGATATAATTCAGGTCGAATCCAGCGAGAATCTCCAGTACAATCAGTGAACTTTCCTCTTCATTTATTTTTTTTGAATCCGTGTTGGGAGCATAATTTGTTAATTTATTGAAGTGATTTGTTTATTAAAGTGTGTGTTTTGTAACTATTTCTTACAGTCAGTATGTGACAAATTCTGATAAATTATTACTTCTGCAGTTGTTTTCAGAGATGAAGAGAATACATGATAATTTCTCTCTTCAGCACATGATAATGGATTCGCATTGTGGGAGAGTTAAAAAAGAATTGGAAGCTCGGAGAAAAGAACTGGAACTAAGGGAGAAAGAAGTTGATCAAGGTAATGAGATCTAGAGCGAGAGGAAGATGCTGGATAACCAAAAAACACAGGTACTACAATTTTTAAAGCAGTGGAACTTTGTTCCTTGTGGGAAGGTTACTTTAGAGATCCGAGTTGGCAACCATTTGAAGTTGTTATGGAAGGAGAATTGAAAACGATAAGGTGTGTTTTAGCAATGATACATCAATACTTTATGCTTTTTCTTTGCTGCTAGATCTAGATGAGATCCCTCATGATATCGTGCTTGTGCTCACGTAGCCAATTTTGACATATTGTATCACAGAGAAGTTTGAATTTGACAACATTTGAAAGTAGAGATGAAATGCTTCGGTTCTAACCAATTGGGCTAAACTTTTTTCGGGCTAGAAATTTTCGGCCCTAATCCTAAACCTTCGATTTTCTGGCTAGGCCATCGGGCCAGGAAAGTTTATGAAAAAAATTAGCATATATAATTTTTTTTTCATTATTATATTTTTGTAACAAAAATAAATCATATTTTCTCATTCAACAAACATGATATTCCATTTGATGCAAAAATGTGTGTCGTTTCAACACCATTTTATATAGTAATAGATAAATTGTGAGAAGTTAGAATTTGGCATACATTTTCAATTAAATGGTTATATATTTATATTAATTTTTGCATCATAATTTTCTTTTCATTAAACGTTGGAGTAAAAAATAGAGAAGTGAACTTATTCTGTATAAAAAAACAAACAAACTATATTTATAAAAATTTGGTTAGCCGGGCCAACAAACAGGTTTTTTGGGTTAGTCCTATCCCACATTTTCAGTTCGGCGTTAAATAATTTCGAGCTAGAAATTTCAGCCCTAACTCACATTTTTCTGGTTTATTCGGGCTGGCCCATCGGTTTCAAGCTATATCGACATCCCTAAGTGTAATGCACGTAAAGTGTAACATTGTTATAACCGTCCAAAAAAAAAAAAAGCCATCCAAATTCCACAAGTTGAAATCCGAACTCGGACTTGGAGTTTTCAAAATTTATAGGGTTGAAAGCTTCATATATTCCCGCGGCAGCGATGTCATTATTTGGGGCGGGATGTATAAATTAACTAAAAAGGGGATGGAAAATGCAAATTAATAGTATTACCTTTCTGCAAATTACTCGCTCACGATTCCTTTAACTAGCACGCACGAACAACAACTCGTGCCTTATTTTATCCAGCTGCTCCGTTCGTTCACTCATTTTAAATTTTGGAACCAAATTCCCCCGCCGACGTTTGCAGTTCCCGTAAAGCATTTACCCTATGGAAGCAATGTTAATCAGACTTTTAGAAGGTAATAATGTTTTAATTAATGCGATTTTTAAAGCTACACGAACAATATTTTCTGCCAAGATACAATTATTGATGAAACTCTCGTTTGATTTTGTGTTTAAACCCTAGAGATTTTTGACGTTTATATTTTTTATGTCAAATCCAGCGACAATCTCCAGTACGATCTTCATATATACATACTTGTTCAACGTTTATTGTTTTATTTATTTAATTTATTCATGTATTAAAGTGTTCGTTTATAACCCTGACACATATACTCTTAACAACTTGTTTTTTGTTGACATTGTTTTCTAAGACATGAAGAGAATGCGGGATGTTTTATCTCTGGAGTTCAAGTTAATTTCTAAGGAGTTGGAGAGAATGAAAGAAGAAGTGGACGCTCAGAGCAAACAAGTGGAACTAAGGGAGAAACAACTAGATCTATGTCCAGCTCGGACTAGGAGTGAGACGAGGATGCTGGATTACCAAAAAAAACAGGTACCGCGATTTTTTTACTCAGATACATCTACAAATTTCTCTTCCGATATAATTAAAGAAAATGGATTTTATAGTTGAAAAAGATTTCTTCCTCAGAAAAAGATTTCTTCCTCAACAAGATTATGGAACTTGAGGCAAAACTTCATGAGAACCAAGCATTATTGTTGCAGGTACAACACTTGGTCACTTAATATTGAGTCTCTTCGCTGTATTATGTTTATTATTCTTGCACAGGTTCTCAAAGATAGCCATGCCTTAATTTATGAGAAGAGGATGTAAGAACTCGATAGGGAACAATTTATGAATGCAGTGAAGGTGAAATGTGGTAGTGCAAAAGCAGAGAAACTTTGTTCCTTGTGGGAAGGTTACCTCACAGATCCAAGTTGGCAGCCATATAAAGTAGGAGACAAAGATAATAAGGTATGTTTTTTTAGCAATGATGCATCAATAATTGACATATGGTATAACAAAGAAGTTTGAAATTGTTCAAGGCAGAGACTAAATGTTTTAGCATGCTATCAGGTTGAAATGTTTATGTGCAGCAGTTCTTTCTGATCTGTTTCTCTTCTCAGAAGTTTTATCATACAACATTATTGAGAAATCCAACTAAAAGTATATCTCCAAATGTAACAGGATCCCAGATTGTTATAGTTTTGTCTCTATTACTAAACCATCCTTTTCCTTTCATTTGATGACTCTATTTTGTTCATTTGTTAGGATTTAGGAAGTAGTTGATGAAAATGATGACAAGTTGAAAGGACTAAAAATTGAATTTGGAGAAGAAGCGTATCAAGTGGTGACCGAGGCTCTAAACAAATTTAATGAGTACGATCCAAGCGATAGGTATCCAATACCAGAGTTGTGGAATGCCAGCAAGAGGAAGAGGGCCACACTCAAAGACGGAGTTGCACGTTTGTTTTATGACTGTAAGATCCGGGATGGAAAACGGAAAAGGAATTGAAGGTTGTTTTCTATTTAGCTATAGAATTGATGTCATTACATATTTTTGGTTCGTAATTTATAATTCGATGTATTGCTGATGCAGGGAATAATGAAGTGCTCAAGTATTTTGCGTCAATCATGTGGATATTAGGTCAAGTTTACTAACTTTTTTTTTTTTTTGAGGAGAAGAGGAGATTCTTAACCTGATGCCAACTCTAATTGGTATATTTTATCTGTCAGTGTTATGAAGTTGTTAATCAGAAAGTAGGAGATATCTTCTGGTTTTCTTCTATGCCAGATTTATGTCGACTTCCATGAACTCGTGAATTTATGTTTTTCTTTGTCTTGAAGGGAAACTCGTGGATTTATGTTAACTATGAATTACTCGGTTTTAATTTTTGCTGTTGTTATCCATTGTAATAAACTAAGCTATTAAGAATATCATGATCACGAGCCTTTGGAATTTTATGACTCTTAACTATTCTGGCCAATGATTGTCATTAGCTTTTCATAAACATGAATTATCATTGTTCTAGCCTTGAATTGGCCTTGTTATTTAATAATATAGGAAAAGATGAGTTCTAAATTAATTCCATTTCCATTGGTGATATCCAATAATCTTGACTTTTTTAGATTGACTCAACACTAAACAATGACATTTCTAGAGCAATAACTTGAATGTGCATTTAAAAATAGTGTATGAAGTAGTGTTACTACCGTGTAATTGAGGGAATGTGCGTTTATAAATATTTTTATAACCATAGAATTTGCAGTAGCTAATTTTGGTGCACACTGAAAAATTCATCTCATATACAAGCTATATAAACATATACCTTAGAAAATTAAATGTATCACATTTCATATAAATCCCTCAAAAGGAATTTATGAAATCCCCAAAAAAAGACAATAAGAGTGAAATCCTAACACATTTTGTTTAATCCCATCCTTACACAAGTTATAATGACAATTAATTGCATGTAACAAACTAAAACTAACGAAAATAAACTGAAATTTCATGTTTAAAATGACCTGCCGATTTAAAATTGAAGTGAAGTTGAGAGTTGGATACAATGAAGCAACTGAGATTTACAGGGGGAAATTTATAATACTAATGATCCAATGGGTTCACTTGGAATGAAAATGAGGGAAAATGAGGTATAATATGATTTTACTTCCTTATATATTGTCTGATTTCGATTTAAGAAAAACTCGGTATGAGGTATAAAGTTTTGGACAGTCTCTTTTTCCTTGCACAAGTATAAATTTATACCATCAAACTGGAGGTTTAATATTATATCTCCTATATCTTTTAAATATTTCCTCCTTTATTTATCAAATTTATTCTAAGTGAACAATATATAAACATTATGTTCCTCCCTTAAAAGTAGAGATAAGTATATTATCAGTCCAACCAAACAAACTACAAAATTTGTGGTCCCCACAATAAAGTATACATTTATACCTCATAATAGTATCCCTCCATTTAAAGGTACTAGGCTAAAAGTCCATTTGCTATATAATTGCTGGAATTAATTATACAACATTAAATACTGAAGTAGAAAAAAAAAAAAAAAAAAACTATTGTTGGGGCGTGGATGCGCGTGAATGGCGCGCAGGTTGTGAATTGTAGGTTGGGTCAAACCGGTTGCATACAATGCAACTAATTGCACTCAAGTTTTTGTGAATTTGTTTTAGTGTGTTAGTTTATAAATTTTTGGAGATATATATTGTTTCCATAAATTATGGAGTTATTTATGGTTGACTCTCTATCCGCATGGCATGCCACATCAACGGTGGGCAAGTTAATGATACCTACGGTGGGTATGGGAGCGAAATTGAGTACCACTAATATAGAGAGATCTTGAGTTTCAAACTCTACCGCTCTCTTTATCTCCATGTAAGAAAAAAATACAACAAACTAAAAATATTGTAGTATTAAAATGATTCACGTATATTTAAATCAACGATTGATCTAAATTTTAACATAATTAAACCAAAAATAATTATGATTAATAGACCAACAAAATAAAATAATTGTCAACATTAAATCAAATCTCCGATATATATGGACGTCTTCTATCCGCTAGGATTCAAAAGACTTCTTTATTAACTGAGAAACAAAATTTTAAGATTATTAAAATTTATAAAATATTAAGTATTTAATTTATAATAATGAAATTATACTATTGCCCTTAAAATAAAAATAAATTAAGAATATATAAGCAAATCAAATTTTGTAAGAATTCGCTCTTTTATAATAGGTATAGATAAATTTATAGTCCCAACGTAATGTAAAAATATTAATATTAACATATTGCATGCCGCAAATACAAGTTTAATGCATTAAATGATTAATAACCTCCTGAAATCCAAAATTAGAATACCCAGCATCAATAAACTTCAATCTTCATTCTCCTCTATCGAACAAAGACTTGTTTGACTACCTCCAGTGGTAGTGTCTCTAAAAATTTTTTGGAGATAGAGATAGTGAGCTGCAGTGGGGCTGTCTCTATCTATCTAATTTCTAAATTTGTATTTAACATTAATTTTAATAAGAAAATTTGAAATTTTCATTAATTTAAACAAATAACTAGTACAATACATTAATTGAAATAAAACAATTAAAAACATTACATTAATTCAAATTTAAAAAATAAAAACATCCTACTCCTCAACCGGCCCAAATCGGCTCTAGACATGTTCGATCAAATCATTTGTGAGTCGATAGTGCTTTCTTGTATCTCTCAATGAGGCGTCCTGTTTGAGAAAATTCTTCCACGAGAGCGGAGTTGGGACTCGGTCTACATTACTACCCGGCGTTGTTTCTGTGTCCTCTCTCCAATTTTCCGCATCCTCTCTCTCGTCTTCAATGATCACGTTGTGCAAAATAATGCACGTAAACATGATGTTGCGGAGGTGCTGTGTGTACCAATTGCGCACTGGGTTCCTGATAATTCCCCATCGGGTTTGAAGAACACCGAATGCCCGTTCGATATCCTCCCTCGCTGCTTCCTGCATCTTCTTGAACTGCACCGCCTTCTAGTCCGTTGCAAGCAGATGAGCCTTGATTAGAGCCGTCCAATCTGGGTAGATCCCATCGGTTAAGTAGTAACCGCCGTCGTAGGGCTTTCCGTTCACCACGAATTGGCACGGCGGGGCCCGTTCTTCAAGCACCTCCTTGAATAAGGGCGACTGATTGAGGACATTGATATCATTATTGGAGCCAGCTACTCCAAAAAAGACGTGCCAGATCCATAAATCTTGAGACGCCACGGCCTCAAGAATCAAGGAAGGCATGCCAATATCTCCTCATGTGTAGGCAGCCGACTACGCCTTCGGACAATTCTTCCACGCCCAGTGCATGCAGTCTAGGCTACCGAGCATCCCTGGAAAAAAAATGCCTCTCCTCGTGCATCTGCAGCAGCCGAGCAGTGTCTTGAGCATTTGACCTCCTCAAATACAAGTCACCGAACAGCTCGATGACACCTTTGCAGAACTTCCGGAGGCAAAGACGGTCGGTGCTATCGCCGATCTTCAAGTATTCATCGAATGTATCCGGCGCTCCACCGGTGGCTAGTTGGCGAATGGCCATTGTGCATTTTTGCACCGACGTGAGGCCCCATTTGCCGGTTGCATCTTGTTTCTGCTGGAAGTACCGCACATCCTGCTCCAACGCCTCGCAAATATGCAAGAACAGATGTTTGTGCATCCGAAAATGCCGGCAGAAAAATGTTGGGCCGTACGTCGGGTTGTCGTTGAAGTAGTCGATCATCAACTGCTGCAGGGCTACCTCCCGATCGTGGTGTACGACCGTCCTCTTCACCTTCTTTTTTTTCTTGGAGGTGAAGAGTCGAGCGGCAGCAGCTTGGAGGTTCGTCACCATCGACTTAATCTCGCCGTCGGTGCCATGAGAAGAGTAGCCGGTTGAGGAGTCGGACGACGAAGACATTTTTTTTGGTGAAAAAATTGAGACAAAACTAGAGAGAAAACTAAAGGAAGAAGATGAATTTGGTGTGGAAAAAATTGTGTTATGAAGTGGGGTATTTATAGATGCGAATAAATAAAAAAATGAAAATCGGCTAAAATAGCCGTTTACACCCGTTGGAAACAATCCTATCGTTGCCTATTTGATGTGTGTGTTTTTGGTTGTTTAGAATTCGAGGTTTTAAGTCGTTTTGTGTGGATATGATGCACGTTTAGGTGTTATTTTGTGCAGGAATTATAGAATCCAAGAGTGCAGAGATATGGATGCGAGGTGACGAGAAAAGAGGAGATTTTGTTCGATTTGGATGTGGAATTGAAGGAAGGAAGAGACGGGCTGGATTTATTATATTAGTGGATATTAATTATAGTTAGTGTTTCATTGTTATTGGGCTAATTAGAATTATTTTAATTAAAGCCCATTTTTCTTATTGTTTTGGGCGGCTGTTGTTAGTAAAGGGATTTTAATTCCTTTACTTTATTGACTTAGCCGCATAGTAGATATATATTAGGATTAGGCTTAGGAGATTATATTATGATTATTATGGAATACATATATATATATGTTTAGCCGCCATATTCACGATTAGAGGCCAACTCCCATACTCTATTATCCAGCCGCATGGATTAGAGAAAAAGACGCACGACTGGAGGAAAATTTGAGAGTTTGTTTTCTTTCATAGTATTTCGATCTATTTGTTTAGTTGTAGTTACGAGTTTCTAATTCTATTTTAATTCCATAGATTAATGTTATGTTCTCTTTCATTTATTTGATCGTATTTTATTTTACTAGTATGCGTAGCTAATTCTTTGATTCGGCGAGAATATTGAAGCACTAGTTTGATAATCTGTGAGACTTAATTGTTCGTATAATTAATTGGCTAGGATTTCGATTTATTCCTTGTGTTTAGAGTTAATTCCGATTTTGTTTAAGGCTGATCAACTTAGATTTAATTGGATTACAGTCAATTAGTTCCCCCAATCTGTAATTGTTGGAATAGGGCTAATTAGTGATAAAGCTATCATGTTCGTAGTAGGAAGAAATTGGTAAACGGATTATTACTTGCGTTCTTGGGTAATTCGTTTAAATCGGGTTCCTTCAAAGCTAAAAGCTATTAGAGCATTAAATTTAGGACTGGCGTTTCCAGCTAGGTTATGTTTTAATAAGAGAAATAGTTAGGTCTGGCGTCTACAGCTAGCTATCGATAAAGTATGTAGGAATTGGGGTATGTCTGCTGCATTCACGGTACCCTATAACTGGTTGGTCCTAGATAATTAATTAATCTTTGCGTCGATGATCAGAGCTTAGACTAGTGTGGATTTATTCGAAGCCGAATTACTTTTCTTTGATTAATATCTAGTTTATTATTTTAGTTAATTTTCTTGCTTCCTTAGTTAATAGAAAAACCCAATTTTAAGGCGTGGTGGCTACACCAAAAACTGATTTATAAGAAGAATAAATTATATCCCGTTCTCTGTGGTTCGACCCTGTTTATTACTATACTCATTTTAATTCTGAGCAGGATTTGCAGGAATTATTGGGGAGTATACGACGCTCACCAAATTGGCGCCGTTGCCGGGGAACGGTGTTTATTATTTTATTTTTCCTATTGATCTTTTGTTACTTTTTTTTGCAGTTTATGACCAGGTCCTCTGTCTCGGAACTTCTATATCATCCTGAAGTCAATAAGTTCGTGAGAGGATTGCTGAAAGATACTCGGGAGAGAAAGCGAAGAGAGCTGTTGGAATCGGAAAGTGCTCAGTTTGGCCATACAGAACACGATTCTGACAGTGGTGCCTCGGATACTTTTTTCTGAAGCAGAAGCAGTTTCCGAAGAAGGAGCTGAGTCTACTTTTGTCGCGATTACTGAAGGCAACATGACAGAGGCAGATCCAATGTTGAATGAACTTTCCAGCCATCTGGAAGATGATCCTCCCACTCCAATAAATCTAGCAAATTTGGAGGCACCGATCGAGATTAAGCTGGGGTTGTTGAATGTCTTACCGAAGTTTTATGGTAAGAGAGGAGAGGATCCGTACAATTTTCTGAGTGAGTTCATTAAGATATGCAAGGTGCAGAAACGGCCAACTGGAATTTCTGAGGAACAGTTCAAACTAGCAGCATTTCCTTTCACTCAAGTGGGAGAGGTGAATGCATGGTTCAGTAGTCTCCCCGCGAACTCCATATCAACATGGTCTAAAATGAAGAAATTGTTTCTGGAGCACTTCTTTCCGCCTACTAAGACTCATGCATTGAAGAAGGAGATCAGCGGAATTAAGCAAGAATATGATGAAACCTTGAGTGCTTACTGGTCAAGGTTCAGAAGATTGTTGGATAGTTGCCCGAATCACAAATTTTCTGACGGTGATTTGCTGCAGAATTTCTACCAAGGCATGAATAGCAAAACAAAGGATTTTGTTAACTCATCATCAGGCACAGGAGGATTTTCTCGTTGTAAGGTGAGTGAAGCCAAGAACCTCATTCAATACTTGGTGGAAGCAACAAGGGACTATGAGGAGCCTAGAGTAAGTTTGCTCAATAAAGCTGTACAAATAAGTTCCTCTAATTTTGAAGAGAAGATTGAAGAAGGATGGGAAGAATGGAAAGGATACTGCACACTGTGGCTGAGAAGGTTGGAAGTGTTGGAGAGATGGAGAAACTGTGTAGAGCATGTGGTAATTTTGGCCACACGAGCTTGCAATGTAATGGGAGTGATGAAGAGCTTCACGCTCAAGTAAACGCATCTCATAATTTTTATAGTTGCCCCGATCCACCACTGAAGAGAGATCCATACTCGAACACCTATAATCCCCGTTGGAGAGATCATCCGAATTTCCGTTGGAGAGATTCGACACAGAAGCAGCCCCCACAAGTACAGCAATAGCAGCAAAAATACCGACCTCCTCATCAAAGAGGATTTCAGCAGACGTCACCTCCTCCACCTCCACAAGAAAAGCAAGGCAAATCTTTTGAGGAGATGATGGCAGACTTGATCGGCTCACAACAATTTTTGCAGAATAATGTGCTGCAACTACACCAATCTCAAGCTGAGCAGAAAGTGTGCATTGAGGGGTTAGCTCGTCAGATGTCTCAACTTTCGACTTCCATAAATGAGATGAGGGGAAATCAAGGCCGTTTGTCATCTCAAGTTCAAGTTAATCCCAAAGAGAATGTGAACAAGATCACTTTGAGAAGTGGAAAGGAGTTGAGTGAGCCTACTGTCCAGAAGTCAGGAAATTTCTCGAGTGATGAGTCTGGGAAAGGATCAACTCTGCACAAATTCGCAAATTCCGAAAGAACATCAATTTCTGCTGAAAAGGCTGAAAAACAGTCCTGTTTGGCCAAACAGGACAGTGATTCGGCAGTTGTGCTGAAAGAAAAGGAGGCCGGAGAGAAAATTGCATCGGAGGAGCCAACTAAGGTACATAAGCCCTTGAGTTTATATGATCCTAATATTGTGATACCTGCTACTTTCCCTCGCAGATTAGCAAAGAAGAAGGTGGAGGAAGATCAAATGGACTTCATGTCAATATTCGGGAAGTTGGAGATTAATCTTCCATTCCTTCAAGCTATCAAGCTTCCGTCGTTAAGCAAATTTGTGAAGGACTTCATTGCTGGAAAGTCTAAGGATTCTGGAAAGATTGTAATGGGCGAGAACGTGTCAGCCGTGATACAAAAGAAATTGCCGCCCAAATGCAAGGACCCAGGTATGTTTTCTTTGCCTTGCTATATTGGTGATACAAAAATTGAGCATGCTATGTGTGATCTAGGAGCTTCTATTAATGTCATGCCTTTAGCTATTTATAATAGTTTGTCTGGTGTGGAGTTAGTAGATACTAGGGTTGTGATTCAGTTAGCCGATAGGTCATGTGTTTATCCGGAGGGTTTGTTGGAAAATGTTCTTGTGAAGGTGCATGATATTGTTTATCCAGCTGATTTTTATGTGGTGAGAATGAATGATATGCAGTCAAAGGATTCGTCTGGTATTCTTTTAGGTCGTCCTTTCTTACGAACTGCAAAGTCGATCATTGATGTTTGCAATGGCACTATTTGTTTGGATTATCATGGAGAAAAATTTACTTTTAGTATTGATGATGCCATGAAAAGTCCTTTTGATGCTGAAAATGCTTATGCTATTGATGTGATTGACCCTCTTGTCAAAGAATATCTTGAGACTGAATTTATGCAGCATAAGTTGGAGCTCACCTTGACAAAGAGCTGGACTGATTTTGATGCTCAATGGATGAGTGATGAAGAGATCAAAGAGACTATTATGTCCCTTTATGCTCAGCCGGAAGTTACAGGTTCTGGAAATATGTTCCGTTTGCCCAAACAGTACCCTTCTGACAGACCACTTCGATCCGATGAGAAGCCGCCGGTGTTGGAACTTAAGCCCTTACCTGTGAATCTGAAGTATGTTTTTCTGGGAGACAATGATACTTTACCAGTCATCATCAGCAATGAGTTAACCATGAGCCAAGAGAAGCAATTAATTCGCTTATTGAAGAAGTACAAAAAGGTCATCGGATGGACTTTAGCTGATATCACGGGAATTAGTCCCGACGTGTGCAAGCACTACATTCTGTTGGAGCCTGATGCTAAACCTGTTCGAGACCCCCAACGTAAGCTGAATCCGAACATGAGGGAAATAGTGCTCAAGGAAATATTGAAGCTTTTTGCTCTCGGAATCATTTACCCGATCTCCAATAGCAAATGGGTGAGCCCGATTCACATGGTTCCAAAGAAATTTGGATTGCAAGTTGTGGAGAATGAGCAGAATGAGTTGGTGCCAATGCGTCTTGTTACTGGATGACGCATGTGCATTGATTACCGCAAGTTAAATGCAGCTACTCGCAAAGATCATTTCCCTTTACCGTTTATTGATCTGATGTTGGAACGGTTAGCTGGACAAGTGTATTTCTGTTTCTTGGATGGTTATAGTGGTTATTTTCATATTTACGTAAACTAAGAAAATCAAGAGAAGACTACCTTTACGTGTCATTTTGGCACGTATGCATGCAGTAGGATGCCGTTTGGATTGTGTAATGCACCTGGCACTTTCCAAAGGTGTATGATGAGCATCTTCACAGATTTGATCGAGAAATGCATAGAAATCTTCATGGATGATTTTACAGTATATGGAGATTCCTTTGATGGCTGTCTTAACAACTTGGAGAAAGTTTTGACTCGTTGTGTGGAGAAGAACTTAGTCTTGAATTACGAGAAGTGCCATTTTATGGTCAAGGAAGGAATTGTCCTAGGCCATGTTGTTTCGGAAAGAGGAATTCAAGTCGATAAGGAAAAAGTGGACCTGATTGCACGGCTACCCTATCCCACAAATGTGAAGGAGGTCAGAGGTTTTCTCGGTCATGCCGGATTTTACAGACGGTTCATCAAAGATTTCGCAAAAATTGCGCAGCCGTTGACTTGACTTCTGCAGAATGATGTTCCGTTTGCCCTGACAGACGACTGTAAAAAAGCTTTTGATTTTTTGAAGACAAAGCTTACAACAGCTCCGATTATCCAACCACCAAATTAGGAGCTTCCTTTCGAGCTTATGTGTGATGCTAGCAATTATGCGGTGGGTGCTGTCCTTGGACAAAAGTTGGGGAAAGAGAGCCACGTGATTTATTATGCTTCGAAAACACTAAATCCGGCTCAATGTAATTATGCAACCACCGAGAAGGAAATGTTGGCTATCATTTTTGCTTTTGAGAAGTTCCGTTCATACCTCTTGGGCTCGAAGATAATTGTTTACACGGATCACTCGGCGTTAAAATTCTTGTTATCCAAAAAAGAGTCGAAACCGCGATTGATAAGGTGGATACTTCTGTTGCAAGAGTTTGATTGGGAGGTTAGAGATAAGAAGGGAGCAGAGAATCATGTCGCTAATCACTTGAGTCGTTTGGTTCGAGCTGATGATGGAGAGCCCATTAGTGAAACTTTTCCGGAGGAACATTTATATGCTGTCAAAAACGGGAAACCCATCTGTTTGCCCAGACAGAGCTTCTTCCCAGATTCAGAATGTTGTGCAACAGCAAATAAGCCTCCCACGGACCCTTGGTTCACTGACATTGTTAATTATTTGACAACTGGGCAGCTACCGTCTTCGTTCACAAAAGCGCAAAAGTCAAAGCTTAAGAGTGACTGCAAGTATTATTTCTAGGATGAACCTTATTTGTGGAAAGTTGGAGCGGATCAAATCATTCGGCGATGCATCCCGGAAGAGGAACAAGGTGAGATTCTTTTGCATTGCCATTCTTTTGCTTGTGGAGGGCATTTTGGCCCAAAACGTACAGCTCGGAAGGTATTAGATGCTGGTTTTTTCTAGATTACATTGAATAGAGATGCATATCTTTTTTGTAAGAGGAGCAATGTCAATTGACTTGGAATATTTCCAAACGAGATGAGATGCCCCAAGTGCCGATGATTTTTTGTGAAATATTCGATGTGTGGGGGATGGATTTCATGGGGCCATTTCCTAGTTCGTTTGGTAATCTATACATCTTGCTTGTTGTTGACTATGTATCGAAGTGGGTGGAAGCAAGGGCCACAAGAACGAATGATTCTAAGGTGGTTGCTACGTTTTTAAAGTCCACCATCTTCACGAGGTTTGGAGTGCCGAGGGCAGTGATAAGCGATCAAGGAACACATTTTTGCAACCGAACCATTGAGGCATTAATGAGAAAATATGGTGTTCATCATAGGTTGGCGACTCCTTATCATCCGCAAACCAATGGACAAGCCGAGGTTTCGAACCGAGAGATTAAACAGATTTTGGAGAAAACTGTAAACACTTCGAGGAAAGATTGGAGTTTGAGGTTGGATGATGCATTATGGGCGTACCGAACAGCCTATAAAACTCCTATTGGCATGTCACCTTATAGATTGGTTTTCAGGAAAATGTGCCACTTGCCGGTCGAATTAGAGCACAAGGCGTATTGGGCGGTCAAGCAAATGAACATGCAATCGCTCAAGTGTGAGGAGGAGAGAAAATTTCAACTTCAAGAGTTGGAAGAGATTCGTCTTGAAGCTTATGATGCTGCCATGTGGTACAAGGAGCGAACAAAGATGTGGCATGACAAAAATCTGAGAGGAAAGACATTTGAGGTCGGCCAAAAGGTGCTCTTGTATCAATCAAAGCTGGGTTTGATGCCCGGAAAGTTAAAGACGAAGTGGATTGGCCCCTTCGAAATACAGTCTGTTTGCCCAAACGGAGCAGTTGAAATCAGAAGTTTGGACACGACAAAGACGTTTACTATTAACGGTCACCGTTTGAAGCCGTATTATGATGCCTCTCTTTTGACGACAGTGGAAGCGATTTCGCTGTTACCTTCATCGAGCTATTGATTGCATTGGAGAGTCAAGCCGACGACTTAAAATAAAGGCGCTCGTGGGAGGCAACCCACTTGTTTTCTTTTCATTAGTTTTTTCTTCATTAAAAAAAACATTAAAAAAACATTAAAAAAAAAACACTGGTCACTCTGTTACTACTACTGATATTTTTCTTGCAGGCGAGCGTTCACCATGGATCCCACCAAGCGAAGAAAAATCGCCATAGCAATGAGGAAGCAGGCCATGAAGGGTTGTATACGAAAGCAAGACTTTTGTTTATATACAATTGATATTTATTTCACTATAATTCTCCTATATAAAATGTTTATTATTGCATAATTATTATTTGTCCAAATTATCTCAATATCATAGATTATATAGTGTGTTGTAGATCACAGAAGATTATATAATCGGCATTTTATGAGATATAAACTAATATTCACAATCGAGACAACTTGGACGAGTTGTTGGTTTAGATTGTAGCATAAAAGTATTAAATAGTTTATCTTGGCTATTTATTTATGCTAGTTCGTTAATCGTATTGAAAGGATCACAGTGAGATTAATTCTCTGTTCTGAATTATTGAGAATTAAAGATCTCGGTGACTTAAATAGTCTTAACCTTAATTGGGCTTATCAGTATGAATAAGTGTCTGACTATTGCTTTGATCTATTATAAATGAGAACTTAATAGTTGTTCGAAATTTCGTATTTTGGGCAGTAGCAGTTCTTATTTGATATTGATAGAGCTGCAATAAGGATCCGTGTCCTATGAATAATGGGATGATGATATCCTCTCGAGAAACTTAATAAGTTTATAGTATTAAACCCTGCAGGTGGAATTAGTTCCGATACGATAATAAGTTTAAGTGGTAGCACTCGAGATAATTATTTATTGGTGAATAATTAATTGATTAATTAATTGCTGTCAGAAGTATTTAATTAATTAATGGATATTCGAGAATCTTAAACACGGAGATTAATTAAGTCTAATACTAGCCCCGACTCAATTAAATAAATAAGAGGGTAAGTCAGTATTAATTCTTTAGTGGAATGAATTAATATTTATATCTGATTTATATTTCTGGGCTGAATAGATTAAATCAGATATTATTGGGCCAATCTTATTTAAGCTAGTAGATCCCTGAACTGGCCCAATGGCCTGTGTTTCTAGTGGGCTAGGCGCATGTCTCCTACGGCCCGTGAGGGTTGTCTAGGTTTAATGAATGTGAGCAGTTATTTATCTATAAATACAAGACTCATAAGATTCATTACTTACTTGCATTCTAAGCAACTGAAACCCTAGAGAGAGAGACAGTAGGCGCCGCCCCCCACAGCAAGAGAGAGAGTACGAGGTCGATCTCATCCATCGTCGTATTCTAGCCGGGAACAGTTCAGAAGGTCAACTCTGGAGTCGTTGTGCATCAAATTCGCAGGTATTTCGAACAAACATCCTATGATTGTAATTAAATTCATGGGAGCATGCCAGGTATGGATTTTGTATGTGTTTGTTAGATATTCATAATTGATCCGTGGGTAAAGAACGAATTGGTTTTCAATAACCGGTTCCTACAGTTGGTATCAGAGCCCTGGTCTATATATTATGGCTTTGTCGGATTAACGAACAGTAAATTCATAATTAAATAAAATCTGATTTTATTTATGTATATGTATGCATGTATGTTCGTTGTCTCGTCGTGGATTCATTTATTTTATGTTGGTTTGCCGTTTTGGCCATTTTTTACCACAAGAAAAATCCGTGGTTAGATTAGGATTTCAGTTGTAAATTGTTATTTTAATTTGTAATTGTTGTACGAGTCGAGAAACGGACAAATTTGAAGTAGGAGGAAGGCTGGCGGCGGCGCGTGGCAGCGAACAGCGGCGAGTTGCTTTCACGCGCTAGGTTTCCGCCGTGCATGGTGAGAGACGGGCTGAAATCCGACTCGTTGGAGCTTCTGCTCCGACGTTTATGGTGCCCATCTCGACCCATGCACGAACGGAGATGGGGCGTGACGGCAGGGCACCAAAACGCGACGGCGCGTGCTTGGCACGCGCAGCTCGTTGCGGCGGCAGACCTGCCATGGCGGTGGATCTGCTGGGTTCGTCGTGTTCGGCAAAACACGAGGGTTTAACCCCTGTGTCTGGTGGCTGGACGGTCGGGGCGGTGGAAGCGTTTTGATCGCCATCGCTCCGTGCCGTCGATGATGGCCCTTCTTCTCCGGCGAGAGCGAACCAGCAGCAGCAGACAAGCAGCAACAGCGGCACCAGGCGATCGAGGCGGCAGCGGCGGCGAGCGCTGGAACGGCTCCGTGCCGAGCGACTCGTCGCGATGCTGTAGATACTTCGACGGCGGCGATGCACAGCTGCGACGCGGCTGTCCTCCCTCTACCCTTGCTGTTCCGACGGCGGGGGTGGATGGAAGTGGGGGCAGCGGTGGCAACGTGGTGGTGTGCTCGCCGGATCACGATTCCGGCGAGGTGGTGGGGGCTGCCGGCGTGGTTTCGTTCCATGCGAAACCCTAGGTTTAAAACCCTAGGGTTTGGGCGTGTGGGCAGCCGCACGGTGAGGCGCCCTCACCTGGGTCGGGTCGTGATGGAAAAATGAGATGCTATTGATCTCGTTTCCTTCTTGGGCGATGCTTCAAGGCGACGGATTTGGAAAGACTTGAAGACGAAGACTTCTTGTAATAGATAGTTTTTTTTATTATTTCCTTTATTATTTTTGTAATAATTTAGGCAGGTACAAATTATCCACGACGAGACGACAATTTATTTATTTTTATTGTAAATTGCATGTCGTGGGATTTAATCACCGTTAAGGTGTTATTATTTCTAAAGCATGATATATTTTGTAATTATTTGAAATTATTTGCGTTTAGAAATTGCATGCTAGGAATTTATCGTATTATTCTAAGCATGTTATGAATTCAAGCGAGCATGATTTATTATGTGAGTTCTAGAAAAAGCATGTTTAGTAATTCCGTGTTTTCCGTATTTTGCATGCGAAAACCTTTTGAAATAAAATGACTAAGCATGTTAACTCGATTTTTAATAATCAATTAGACCTCCACAATTGGTTTTAGACGAATTAAGTTGGTAGGCTTGTGTAAATGTCCACACGATCATGGCTTGCATGGGTGCTATTGACTTATAGATTTTGTCGAGTAAAACTTCTAAAAGTATTTTAGTCTCGTGAATAGTGGGAGTTTTGCGTGTAAACGTCCACACTATCGTGGCTTACACGTATTAATTTTCACAGATTATTCTAGGAGAGATTAGAATAAGATAATTAATGAAATTGTTTACAAGGAGATGTCGTTCTAGTAATTGATTCAATATGTGGGACAATTTTGGATTAGTTAAATTGTGGTCGGTGCTTAGATATTGTTTCGAATACAACTCCCCATCGGAGTCCCTTTTCGAGATGATATGGTCTGGTAACGTTCATTTATTAATTTTATTTGTCATAAGGTTAATTTGGCATGAGATAAAATTAAAAACTGGGTGTTTGGTTGAGTGATGCGCACGTAAACGTCCACACTATCGTGGCTTGCGTGTAAGTCATTTGAGCTAATGAAGGTTTCATTTAATATTGTTTTATCAAAAGGTTACAATATAAATGTTACGAACGTTTTATGCAATAATTGTGACTTATGTGCGTTTTGTATGTTTAAATTTTTTCAGATATGACTGTTACTCCGTTGTTGAATGTGCTTACTGCTAAGCCGCTTACTGGACCAAATTTTTTGGAATGGAAGTGCAATTTGGGATATGTCCTAGATGCCGAAGATTATCACTTCGTACTCACTACCCCTGCGCCTGCAGACTCCACCGAGGCTCAGAAAGAGGAGTCTAAGAGGTGGAATAAGGCCAATTATATGGCGAAAGCCTACATGATGACCACTATGACCTCGGGGTTGCAGCAGCAGCATCAGTCCTTGGACACGGCTGCTGCAATCATGACAAATCTTGAAGAGTTGTTCGGTGAAAGTGACCGTTCTACCCGATTCGAGATCATGAGGCAAATCATGAGCTCTAAGATGACGGAAGGCGCGTCTGTGCGCGAGCACGTGCTTGGAATGATCAATCATTTCAACGAGTTGGACGTGCTCGGTGGCGGTATCATGGATGAAGCTAAGGTCGACATGATACTCCGCACTCTTCCCAAGTCCTATGAGAACTTCCGCCTTAATGCAATTATGAGCAAGAAAGTGTTCACTCTCAATGAACTGCTCAATGAACTTGTTGCGGCGGAAGGGGTTATTGGAAAGAGTCCGCAAGCTCTTGCCTCTTCCTCAAGGGGCTTCCATGTTTCACCGAAAGGTGGAAAGAAATGGAAGGGCCCCGCGAAAGGCAAGAAAGGCGAAGGAAGTAGTGAGAGCAAGAGGCTTGGCCCTACCGGCGGTATTAAAAAGCCAAAGGAAAAGGGTGGAAAATGCTTCAAGTGCAAGAAATCGGGACATTGGAAGGCCAACTGCCCCTTGTTGAAGAAGGCTCAAGGTATGTCTTCTGCTCTTGTTAATGAAATATGTTTAAGTTCAAGTTCTATCCATAAATGGGTAGTAGATACGAGCGCAACTGACCATATTTGTTATTCCTTGCAGGGGTTCCTGCGGACAAGGGAAGTGAGTAGAGGAGAGTTGAGCGTCGCCATGGGAACGGAAGTGAGAGCGGACGTTGCGGCCATAGGCGATGTTCATTTATCTTTTGAGAATTCAGTTTTAGTTTTAAGAGATGTTTTATATGTGCCAGACTTTCGGCAGAACTTGATTTCTATGATTAAGTTGTGGAAAGACGGATATTCTATTCTTTTTTAGGGTTTTGCGACTTTTATGAAGGATGATAAGATTATTGGTTATGCACATGTTGTTGATTCTCTTTATACTATTTACTGTTCACATGCTATGAGTTCTTCAAGTAATGCTTTAACTGTTAACCAAAGGAAGAAATCGAATTCTTCTCAAGAGAATCAAACTCTTCTTTGGCACTTAAGATTGGGTCACATTGGTCTAAGGAGGATCCAAAGATTGGTTTCCGATGGAGTCTTGGATTCATTCCAAGTTGATTCCATCCCAATCTGCGAATCATGCATAGAGGGAAAGATGACGACTCGGCCTTTCAAGGCCAAGGGGTATAGAGCCAAAGAAGTGTTGAAATTGATTCATTCCGACTTGTGTGGACCTATGTCAACTCAAGCTCGTGGAGGGTACGAGTATTTTGTCACTTTCATTGACGATTACTCAAGGTACGGGTACATCTACCTGTTACGCTACAAGTCCGAGTGCTTTGAAAAGTTCAAACTATTCAAAGCGGAAGTAGAGAAGCGACATGGAAAGAGTATCAAGTCGTTGCGATTTGACCGCGGCGGCAAATACCTCAGCAACGAGTTTAAGGAGTACTTGTTGGAAAGTGGGATTACATCCCAATTGACTACACCTGGAACGCCCCAACAGAATGGTGTGTCGGAGAGAAGAAATCGAACGCTTCTAGAAATGGTTCAATCCATGATGAGTTATGCATCTCTACCTATATCATTTTGGGGATATGCTTTGGAAATAGCGGCTCACACGCTAAACTTGGTTCCTTCAAAGTCAGTGCCTAAGACCCCGTCCGAGCTGTGGTCCGGGCGCAAGCCTAGTCTTAACCACATCCGGATTTGGGGTAGTCCAGCACATGTTTTAAATAAAGACGCTGACAAGTTGAGTCCGAGAACCAAGGTGATGTTGTTTTTAGGCTATCCTAGAGGAACGAAAGATGGCTATTTCTATTGTCCTAAGGATCAGAAAGTCGTTATTAGCACTAACGCGAGATTCTTGAAAGAGGACTATATGATTGGCCATAAGAAGAGAAGCGACGTCATGCTTCAGGAAGTTAGAGGGGAAGAGGTAATTAGTGCTCCAGTCGTGCAAGACGAGCAATCGTCGGAACCTGCACAAACCATTGATACTGAATCTGCTATAAAGCTTCGTCGTTGTGGGAGGGTAACTCAAGAAAAGTTACCTAGTCGATACACTCTACTTAATGAATCTACGGATTCGTCGGAATTAGTTGTGATCGAAGAAGATCCCTGGACTTACTCCGAAGCATTAGCAGATCCGGATGCTCTTGAGTGGGAGGCGTGTATGATTGCCGAATTGGAATCTATCACTGCCATGGATGTGTAACAGAAATGCGAGCTTCCTGAGGGCTGTGAAGCCATAGGATGCAAATGGGTATACAAGAGAAAGAGAGGACCGGATGGAAAGGTTACGGCCTTTAAGGCAAGGCTAGTGGCGAAAGGTTTCACCCAAAGAGAGGGAGTCGATTACGATGAAACATTTTCGCCAGTAGCCATGCTTAAATCCATTCGAATCCTTATGGCAATGGCCGCCCACATGAATCTCGAGGTCTGACAAATGGATGTCAAAACTGCGTTTCTGAACGGGTATCTTGAAAAAGATATGGACATCTATATGCTACAACCTGAAGGATTCATTAAGAAAGGTGAAGAGCATCTTGTGTGGAAGCTAAAGAAGTCCATTTATGGACTTAAGCAGGCTTCACGATCCTGGAACAAACGTTTCAATGATGTTGTTCAAAGCTATGGCTTTGTACAATGTGAACATGAAAGTTGTGTTTACCGGGTGTGTATTGATGGGAGTCTAGTGTTTCTGGTGCTTTATGTTGATGACATTCTGCTCATTAGTGATAATGTGAATGTACTATAAAGATTAAGGCATGGTTATCCCAGCAGTTTCAAATGAAGGATTTGGGAGAGGCAGCATACATTCTTGGGATTAAGGTCGGTCGTGATCGATCTAAGAGAATGTTGAGTTTGTCTCAAACAGCCTACATTGATACTGTATTATCGCTTTTCAGCATGCAGAATGCTAAGAAAGGTTTCTTGCCTTTCAGACATGGTGTTCATCTATCTAAGGGGATGTGTCCTACGTCACCTAAGGAGATAGCTGACATGAAGACAGTTCCTTATGCTTCGGCTGTGGGAAGTCTCATGTATGCAATGCAGTGTACTAGGCCCGATATCTGCCAGGCCGTTGGCATGGTGTCTAGATATCAGGCTAATCCAGGTCAGGGTTATTGGATTGCTGTAAAGTGCATACTCAAGTACCTTAAACGGACTAGAGAGTATGGACTGGTATATCGATCCGGTGATCTGATTCCGATAGCATACGTAGATGCTGATTATCAAGGAGATAAAGATCAGCGGTTTTTTACTTCTGGCTATGTGTTTAAGCTGGGAGGTGGAGCCATTGTGTGGAGAAGTGTGAAGCAGAAATGCATTGCATTATCTACTATGGAAGCTGAATATGTGGCTATTACTGAGGCTGCTAAAGAGGCTATTTGGCTTAGGAACTTCTTAGCGGAGCTTGATGTGATTCCTGATTTGCCGAGAAGTATCACGATTTATTCTGATAATGAGGTAGCAATTGCAAATTGCTAGGAGTCAACGTTTCATCAGACGACTAAGCATATTGATGCAAGATATCACTACATTCGGCTGCTTGTCCAAGATGGTGATGTGGATATGCAAAAGGTTGCTGGAGTTGATAATCTGGCTGATCCATTTACAAAGAGTCTACCAGCTGTTGTCTTTGAGAAGCACGTTGAAGGCATGGGGCTGCGTTTCCTCCCACACTAAGTTAAACTTTGAGTATAAGTGGGAGAAGTTGTAATAGATGGCTAGATGAATATTAGTCTCATTGTATACTAAAAGTTTGCTTTAAGATAAGTGAGAAAATTGAAAGGTTGTATACGAAAGCAAGACTTTTGTTTATATACAATTGATATTTATTTCACTATAATTCTCCTATATAAAATGTTTATTATTGCATAATTATTATTTGTCCAAATTATCTCAATATCATAGATTATATAGTGTGTTGTAGATCACAGAAGATTATATAATCGGCATTTTATGAGATATAAACTAATATTCACAATCGAGACAACTTGGACGAGTTGTTGGTTTAGATTATAGCATAAAAGTATTAAATAGTTTATCTTGGCTATTTATTTATGCTAGTACGTTAATCGTATTGAAAGGATCACAGTGAGATTAATTCTCTGTTCTGAATTATTGAGAATTAAAGATCTCGGTGACTTAAATAGTCTTAACCTTAATTGGGCTTATCAGTTGAATAAGTGTCTGACTATTGCTTTGATCTATTATAAATGAGAACTTAATAGTGGTTCGAAATTTCATATTTTGGGCAGTAGCAGTTCTTATTTGATATTGATAGAGCTGCAATAAGGATCTGTGTCCTATGAATAATGGGATGATGATATCCTCTCGAGGAACTTAATAAGTTTATCGTATTAAACCCTGCAGGTGGAATTAGTTCCGATACGATAATAAGTTTAAGTGGTAGCACTCGAGATAATTATTTATTGGTGAATAATTAATTGATTAATTAGTCGCAAGCTCCGGTGATATCTTTCTATCTTTTTCTTTTCTTTATTTTGTCTGGTTGTCTATGTGTGCTTATGTTCGTATGTTTTATTGAGTCGAGTTTTTGTGTCAAGTAAGCCAAGTATTATCGAATTTGTTGATGTTTGTGAATATACTCTGCCCGTATGAGTCTTGTGATAAACTTGGTGGTTCAATATACTCTCATATGGAGAGGTGCGATTTAAAATTTGAGTATTTATCGATGATACTTGGGACGATGAAAAAGGGCAGTAGTTGAGTTTCTTTACCCACACTTATATGAGATTTGAGCCTTTTAAATAGTAGAGCACTCTCTACTTTATTTCTTTCTGAGAGAATTTTTGTTCACAAGGTTGCGATATCATGTGTGTCATGTGTAATAAATGATAAAAGGCACTAGGATGAACCAATTTTGGCTTGCTTTTCATTGCCTAACGCGTACATTAACTCCTAGTGAGCCATTTTAAAGCCTTGGCCATGTTCTTTCATTTAAGTCACTACATATTTAGCCAAGGCCTATTTTGACTTTCTTTTGGCCCTATTGTGCATGTTTCAAATTCGAAAATTCGTCTATGTATTGCTTATATGCGGTCAGTTTGCTCAGACGAATGATGAGTTGAAGTTTATGTGCTGAATAAGAAATAGAAGCTGAAAATTGGTTTTGTTTGACCAAACGGCAGTTTTAGTTACTCAAATTTTGTGATGGTTATCGTTGGGTTGTATGATGAAGTTGTAAAGTGTATGCATTGTTCAAAATTGAAAAGAAAGGTGCTGAAAAAAAAAGAGTGAGAAAAAAAAAAGAAAAAAAGGAAAGGAAAAAAAAATAGAAGAAAAATTGCACCTATGTCGAGTTGAGCATACAGTTTGATAGATGACAGTTGGTTTGTTCTTCTTGTAATGCCTATTATTTATGGATGATGATTCGGCTTGGAGATGCATGATATTATGTTCTTATTTTCTAAAGCCTAGGAACCTACTAGATCCTACCAACGTTTCGAATGGTCCCTAGCCCCGTTACGCCAAGTGAACAAAGACCTTTTTGAGTTACAAGTTGACTACTATATATCGCGACTGCGTGAACCTTGTCTTTGTGTGGTTGTCCTTAATGCTATACTGAGTGAATGAGTGCTATTTATGAGCTTTGCTTGATTGTTGCCCAATTTTGACTAAGTTGATGATAATGATGCATTCTTGAGATTTCATTTTTCTCGTTCGGCGGTTGAGAATCTCTTGTGAGTTGCTGATTCATATGAGCAGAATAAGTTTGCAGTCTGACATTTGGTTTTACTTGGCTGTTTTGGGTCGAGTAAGTT
The DNA here is from genome assembly GCA_029490685.1 of Schizonepeta tenuifolia. Lineage (NCBI taxonomy): Eukaryota > Viridiplantae > Streptophyta > Magnoliopsida > Lamiales > Lamiaceae > Schizonepeta > Schizonepeta tenuifolia. The sequence goes on along the minus strand of CM055958.1, from coordinate 97,369,962 downwards.
CGTGTCTCATCTCTTCATATTCCATCTTTCTTTTGGGTTTTGTGTTTAATCTGTCTGCTGAGTCTGTGGAGTTTGTCGTTTCTGAACAGCCACCTACTTTGATTTAGTCTTATCTTCACTTCATACTTGAGAGCAAGTATGATTCAAGTGTGAGGAGATTTGATGTGTGTGTTTTTGGTTGTTTAGAATTCGAGGTTTTAAGTCGTTTTGCATGGATATGATGCACGTTTAGGTGTTGTTTTGTGCAGGAATTATAGAGTCCAAGAGTGCAGAGATGTGGATGCAAGGTGACGAGAAAAGAGGATATTTTGTTCGATTTGGATGTGGAATTGAAGGAAGGAAGAGATGGGCTGGATTTATTATATTAGTGGATATTAATTATAGTTAGTGTTTCATTGTTATTGGACTAATTAAAATTATTTTAATTAAAGCCCATTTTTCTTATTGTTTTGGGCGGCTGATGTTGGTAAAGGGATTTTAATTCCTTTACTTTATTGACTTAGCCGCATAGTAGATATATATTAGGATTAGGCTTAGGAGATTATATTATGATTATTATGGAATACATATATATATATATATGTTTAGCCGCCATATTCACGATTAGAGGCCAACTCCCATACTTTATTATCCAGCCGCATAGATTAGAGAAAAAGACGCACGATTGGAGGAAAATTTGAGAGTTTGTTTTCTTTTATAATATTTCGATCTATTTGTTTAGTTGTAGTTACGAGTTTCTAATTCTATTTTAATTCCATAGATTAATGTTATGTTCTCTTTCATTTATTTGATCGTATTTTATTTTACTAGTATGCGTAGCTAATTCTTTGATTCGGCGAGAATATTGAAGCACTAGTTTGATAATCTGTGAGACTTAATTGTTCCTATAATTAATTGGCTAGGATTTCGATTTATTCCTTGTGTTTAGAGTTAATTCCGATTTTGTTTAAGGCTGATCAACTTAGATTTAATTGGATTACAGTCAATTAGTTCCCCCAATCCGTAATTGTTGGAATAGGGCTAATTAGTGATAAAGCTACCATGTTCGTAGTAGGAAGAAATTGGTAAACGGATTATTACTTGCGTTCTTGGGTAATTCGTTTAAATCGGGTTCCTTCAAAGCTAAAAGCTATTAGAGCATTATATCTAGGAATGACGTTTCCAGCTAGGTTATGTTTTAATAAGAGAAATAGTTAGGTCTGGCGTCTACAGCTAGCTATCGATAAAGTATGTAGGAATTGGGGTATGTCCGCTGCATTCACGGTACCCTATAACTGGTTGGTCCTAGATAATTAATTAATCTTTGCGTCGATGATTAGAGCCTAGACTAGTGTGGATTTATTCGAAGTCGAATTACTTTTCTTCGATTAATATCTAGTTTATTATTTTAGTTAATTTTCTTGCTTCCTTAGTTAATAGAAAAACCCAATTTTAAGGCGTGGTGGCTACACCAAAAACTGATTTATAGGAAGAATAAATTATATCCCGTTCTCTGTGGTTCGACCCTGCTTATTACTATACTCATTTTAATTTTGAGCAGGATTTGCAGGAATTATTTTGGAGTATACGACGCTCACCACTATTATTCAATTTTTTTTTGTTAGGCGCGTGCAATTTAAAAAAATTAAAAAAAAAGTCCAACGCATGTCCCGCACGAGCCGTATCGAGACAATCTCGACGCAGCGGGACCGTCTCGAGCAGGGGGCGCTGCACAGCGATGTCTCGTCGATGCGGTTGTCTCGAGCCGGCCGACGAGACAATAGTTGCGGGAAGCCTTATAAGTTAGTGCAAGAACTCTACAATTGATGAATTAGTATGACATTATTTCTCTTAAAGCTTTGCGAAGCTGAATTAATATGTTCTCATTATTAAATATATGATTTGATGGGATTTAAAGTTGATGCAGAAAAAGTAAATACCAACCAAACAAATGCCATATTGATGGCTGCGTTGTTAAGGTATGAGATTTTATTTGTATTTACATCTTCATTTTGTGTGTGTATGAGAGAGAGGGAAGAAGTGATTGGGGTAAGAGAAAAAACCTTGGGCTTGGGCTCTACTGTGGACCTTGGGCTGCGTGATGAGAGTACAAATGAAATTAAATACCAACAAAGATGCGTACCTCCAACGCCACAGATTCTTGCTTGTTTAACTCGAATTTCTTGATCTGTGTTAGAAGCATAGTTTGTTCCTAACAACTTTTTTTTTTTTTTTTTTTTTTTTTTGGAAGAGGTTTCTAACAACTTATTGTGGCCGTTGTGTTCAAAGAGACGAAGATATTGGAGGATGCTGCATCTCTTGAGCTCAGGAAAATTTATGAGTTGCATGAGAGAAGGAAAGAAGAACTGGTAGCTCGGAGTAAAGAACTAAGGGAGAAAGAACTAGATCAACGTCAACCTCTGGTCGGGAGTAAGAAGAAGATGCTGGATACCCATAAAAAAGAGGTACTGCATTTTCTTAAATAAACTATCATCAGATTTATTTAGGAATTTCTCTTCAGATCGGATTTGTTCAAAGAAAACAGATTTTAAATTCAGATTTTTGGCTGTAATAGAAAAAGTTGCTAAGTTTTCATTTACAGAGAAAAATTGAATGTGTTTCCTATCCTTCATGTTCCTCATCCAGTCATCCTCTCCCCACTCACCTAAAAAAAAAGGTAAGAAAATATACATATATTAACAGATAAAATGAGCAGAAGATTTTCTGCAGAATGAGATGGCTATCTTGAAACAAAAGAAGGCTGACGAGAATATTATGAGGCTTGCTGCGAAACAGAAGGTACGGTATACATTTTAATCCTTTTGTAAGCTTCTGATGCTTTATGTATTTTGCATAATTTTGATGAGTTTTGACAACAGAGAGAAAAAGAACTTCTTCAGAAAAAGAGAATGGAACTTTAGGCAAAACTTGATGAGAAGCAAGCATTGGAGTTGCAGATTGAGCGCATTAAGAGTGGTATTGAGGCCGATGAACGAGATATGAAAAATAAGAAGAAGTTGGAGTCAATTGAAGAGGAACTTAGGTATAATGAAGAAGAAGTCGATGATATGGAATCTCTAAATTTAAAATCTTATAATCAAGGAAAGAAGGACCACTGACGAGGTGCAAGAAGCTCGCATGATGCTGCTTACTGTAAGTTTTTGCCTTTTTGGTTGAGATTGATTGCAAGCTCCCTCTCTCCCTGTAATTTCCATTAAGCTGATTACCACTTCTTGTATAGCTCGACATTAACATTGTAGGATATATTACCCAAGAATGCAGATAGAGATAGTCATTAAAAATTAGACAAAATTGATTCCTTTTTCATTTTTCTTCTCGAGTAAGATAGCTTATTCCAAATACCTGTTATCTACCTCTCTGATGAGTTTTGATTGGACATGGCTAAGGAGCTAGATTGATTTAGACCATCGGCAGAACACTTTGACCACTAAAATTTGAGTCTCTTTGCTGTATATTCCTGGATGGTTGGATTGTTCGCTGTTTTCCTTTCTATCCAATATCAAAAGAATATATGCTTGAAACAAGGTGGAAGATTTATCACCATGGAAAAATGTCACTAGATATCCCCTTGAATCATGCACATGTTCTAACTTCGTGGTTACATAAAATTGGTATACTTGACTTAGTAGCATTCGTTTGTAGTTATATCATTGTGATCAATGCAAAGGAAACACAAGTTTTGTTGCTTTCAATTAACATATTGTGGTAGGGGTGAACTGGTGAAGTGTATTATCTTTATTTCAGCTGTCATTTGATGTTTATGATTCATGCACAGATTTTCAAAGATAGCCGTGCCAACATTTGTGTGAAGAGGATGGGAGAACTGGATGGGAAACCATTTATGAATGCTGTGAAGGTGAAATATGGTAGTGCAGATTTTGGAAAAGCAGAGGAGCTCTGTTCCTTGTGGAAAGATCGCTTCAGAGATCCGAGTTGGCATCCATATAAAGTAGTTATGGAAGGAGAGAAACGTAAGGTATGTTTTTCAGTATTGATGCATCAATAATTCGAGCTTTTTCTTTACTGCTTGATGAGATCCCTAATGATATCATGCTTGAACTCATGCAGACAAGCTTTATATCTTAGAGAAGTTTGCATTTTGAAAACATTGAAGGCAGAGAGTAAATGTTTATTACACATAACTTCAAACGGTTTTTAGCATACTATCAAGTGTTATTGAATTATCTCACTTTTATAACTTGTTAGCATGTGCACACATTTATACTCTATATCTGTTTAGCAGCACAGTTGTTTCTGTTCTGTTTTTTTCTTTCCGGGAAGTGTGTGTTATAGTTTTGGCTCTACTAGAAAACCGCCATTCTCCTTATTATGTTATGACTCTATTTTGCCCATTTGTTAGGAAGTAGTTGATGAAAATGACGCGGAGTTGAAAGAAGTAAAAAATGAATTCGGGGAAGAAGTGTTTGCAGTAGTGAGCAAGGCTTTGAACGAAATGAACGAGTACAATCCAAGCGGCAGGTATCCAGTACCAGAGTTGTGGAATACCCGCGAGAAGAGGAGGGCCACGCTCAAAGAGGGGATTGCTCAGTTAAACTCTGGAAGTTCCAAAAAGGAAAACGACAAAGGATTTGAAGGTGGTTTTGGCTGCCTGCAATATTTTGCAAAAAAGTTGATGTCCTTGCATATTTTTGTTCACTGCTATATTGCTGATGCAGGAAAGATGAAGTACTCAAATTATTATGCTCTAGTATTGGTGATTGAACACAAAAGATGTGTGCGAATAATATATTTCCATTTCCATTAGTGATGTTGAAAATGTTGGGTTTTTTTTTTTAAGCTAAGATCTTGGTTTTTTAGATCGACTCAAAATTAAACAATGACATTTTCGAATTTCAAAAGCAAGAACTTGAAGATATAGCGTAACTTGAACAAATACATGCTTCCATTGTTATGTTGATATACTCTAGCGAAGTATATACTAACACCAAGACCTTATAAAGCAATAAATTTTACAAGAGAATAGGGAGCAGCTTTTTACAAGGTAATGTTGAGCAAGAATGGAGGAGGCTTGCTCATGGAACTGATCAGAGTATTTTCCCGGGTAGCCGGAAGCGCCCACCATAGGCATTGTCTCTCCATAACTGCTCTTTAATTTGCTGTTGTTATAGGAGAACTCTGTGTCTATCTTCTCTGCATGAACCATGCCAACGAAACACAACGTAGTTTTTGTATTTTTATTTGTCGATTTATTTACTCTTCTTCTATCTGTAATAACAATTGAAAAGATGGAATTTGATAAACCTAACCTATAGTATGTTTTTCCTACTACTTTGAGAGAAGGAATTAAAAATTGAAACTCAACACTTCACTCCAAATACAAATATGGCTTGGCTGTAAAGCCTTTAAGAGCTTTCACAACACAACTCTCAAAATTTTGCTACTATATTTATTCCTAAATTTGTTCCCTTGTACTACTATTATATTTTGCTCCTATTCCACAAATGCATTCATCACATCTTCTATTTTCTACTAATTGTTTTGTAAAAATAGTGGGTCCAAAGCAATTTGTGAAATAGAAATAGATTTAGGGAGGTGTAAATTTAAGGAAAATTTTATGAAGGTGTAAAGGTTTTGTGGAATTTATCACACTTTTATTATTTAACCTAAATTTAAAGTTAAGTAATTATAGATGAGCTGTTATGAGTGCTCTTCAAGCATCTAAATTCCACGATTTCAAATCCAAACTCGGACCCCTTAAATTTGAAGGGTCAAACATACTCCACAGTCCTCCCAATCAACTAGGCCTTAATGTGTTGGAGCCACACTTGGATGCAAGACATACGCGTAGCGCGTGTATTTTTTTTTATTTTCGAATATTTCTTTAATAAATGGTGGTGCATCTCATTTCACGTAATGTATCTTATTACATAGTATGCTGCATCTCAATATACATGGTGGTGCATCTCACTATATAGGGAAAATGTTCAAATATGCCCTCGATGTTTATCTCAACATACAAATTAACCCTTCATGTTTTTTTGGGTATAAATGCACCCTTAATATCAAATTAACATTCATGCCCCTTCCAAGTATAAATCAAGTCAATAGTAAATTTTCATCAAGTGGAAAATTTTGGAACTTAATATATATTATATTTATAATTATTTTACTATTAATTTATTTATATAAAGTTATAAACTAGCAAAATAAATAATAATTAGAACCAAATCAAACCACAGTAGTACTTGCGGGGGAGAAACTCACGATTGGTAGTACTCCTCCAGTTTCGATATAACTCTAATTATTATTTTAATCGAATTGTTTAACATTTTTTAATATATTTTTATCTTAAAAAAATACCGTTGAAACTTAAGAATTAGCATTAAGAAATATACAAATTAACAGTGAACAATATCACAATATTAATTTATTATAATTGAATTGTTATATTTTATAAATTAATTGAGAAATTAAATTTATATAATTCGATTAGTTTAGTTCCAACTTAATAATAAATTAAAATCATCCTCAATTGCATTGATGTTATGAAAACTAGATCCAAGCTAATTCATATGTTAATATATATTTATATATTGATATTGGAGTTATTAATATTTTACTTACTAATTTATAACTTTATATAGATAAATTAACACTAAAATAATTCTAACTTCTAGTCTAGATTTTTGTTGAGTAAAATAATTATAAATATAAATTATACTATTAGTTCAGAAATGTTCAAGTTGATGAAAAAATCTAACTATTGATTTGATTATAGTTAAAAGGGGCATGGATGTTAATTTTAAGTAACATTAAGGGTGTATTTGTAACTAAATAAATATGAAGGGTTTATTTGTACTTTGAGGTAAATATGAAGAGCTTATTTGACTCTTTTTTTCCCATTATATATGGTGGTGTATTTGCATACACTATGTGGTGCATCTAAAAAAAATAATGAAAAGAATATTAATTAAATTAAAATTTATGGTGCATCTCAATACACTAAATGATGCATCTCACAACATGTTATGGTGCATCACATTTGACCGTAAAAAAAGTCAAACATTAGAAGAAAAAAGGGAATTTGCCAAAGTATTGTGATGTAAAAAATCGAAAATCATAGATTGGGTCTCACCCAAAAATTTGCCAAAGTATTGTGACGAAATAAATAAACTCTTAATATTTAAATTCTTAATTTTCTCACACGAAAATATTTGAACTCTTAACATATACATATATGCCCCTTTCCTTCTATTGGAGCCGGGCCTGGGCCCAACTTGGCCCAAATTGAGTATAGACTGGCCTGGTTCAGTAGATATGCATGCATAGGCCAACCATTGAAATGCGTCCCATGTGTGCCTAGTTTCCAGCCCATAATTGGGCCCAATCCAGGCTTGTTCCGGGTTTTGTGCAGCAGTGCTTAATGGGGCTTTAAATGAACTACTCACTCCGCGTCTCATTCGGTTCGTCTCGTTAAATGAACTGCTCACTCCCTACGCTTACTGTAAGTTTGTCAGTTCTAACTTGTAACCAATACATAAATTTAATTTCGTCGGCCATATTTAAAATTCTAGCTCTACTTTTGGGCTTGGGTACAGTGCTATGCCATCAAAAAACCCGTCCGAGCCTGGGCTGGGGCCGCGAGCCTATACAAGCCTGGGCTGGCATCCTATGATTTTTTTTTTTTTGGGAGAGAACTTCCAATGCAAGTTTTTAGGGGTGTATTGGATGAAAAAGTTTGACAAAATTTTTAGGAATTATAAATCTTGCGGTATTCAATCTCCAGATTTTGATAGATTTTAAAATCTGTCAAAATCTGGAGGTATTGGATGCAACTTATAGACACTGAAATAGATTCTTGCGGTATTCAATCAAGTGTTGATTTCGTAAGATTTCCCACAACTTATGGAGTTAGACGGAATTGAGGAAGAAAAATACACAGCATGAACTCCGACCTCTGTTGTGCGGAGTTCCATGGAGTAGGATTCCGCGGCCAGGGGTCACACGCGACCGCGGGAAATGCTCCCGACCCGCGATCGTGGACCATCCACGAGCGCTGGTTACCAATTACTCTAGCGAGCGTGTATGTCCCACGGTCGCGGTCGGTAGAAAAAGGTCTCGATACCTTTAACATAACTTCACATATTCCCGCCATCCTCATTTTCTCAGCTTGCACATGGTCATTAGCTCCACTCCAGTCCACTGGTGAAGAATATTTTGTTGTTGGAAGGTACTTTTTTTACCTTAAACAAGGTTTTACTGAAATGTCTTACTGAAATAGTGCCTTGTGCAATCTCTGTTATGTGGTTTTTCTGGTTCTCTGGTTGTATAAACTTAATATTTTTGTCATTTTTATGTTGAGATGAAGCATGTGATAGTATGTTATTGTTGATAGCTTTTGTCATTTTTGTTTTGATTAAGCTGTGTATTACATGTTCTTACATGTTTTTTGTTGTATGAACCCATGTTCTATAGTATTATTAATATGGGAGATTCACAAGAAGATACAAAGAGAAAATGTCATCTTATGATGCATGGACTAAGGAACAAACTGATCAATTATTAGAATTAATGGTTGATGGTGCGCGTCGGGGATAGCGTGATAATATTGGTATTTTTAGCAAATCAACTGTTGAACAAAGAATCCTTCCTATCCTTAATGAAAAAATGAAATGTAACAAAATCTATACTAATTATCAAAACCGGCTCAAATGGTTTAAACAACGTTGGACATCCTATTCAAACCTTATGCGTTTTAGCTCCGGTTTTGGGTATAATCACATTAATAAGAAGTTTACCGCTCCAGATGAAGTATGGGAATCGTACTTATCGGTAAGCTTCTACACGTATTTTCATAATATCATTACATTCATTTTGAGGTCGTAGTTAATAATTTTTTTGTTTCTTTATTTATGCTAGGGTCACTCAAAAGATATTAACTTGCGCAATGCTGAGTGTCATGATTATGAGCTTTTGCAAATTGCTATAGGAAATGGTGTTGCTGTTGGAAAGAATTCAATTAGGTTGGGTAGTACCACTGATGCAAGAACATTTACTGTAGAAATTAATGAAAGTGTTAGTGTACGCATAGAGGATTTGAGTTATGATGTCGATTCTGACATATTTATAGGACTATCCCAATCTCCAAATGATCCACCTATTTCTTCCACACAAGTAAACTCGGCACCACCACCTCCTGTGATTTCTCAATTGCCTCTTGTTTCCACTAAAAAAAAAACTCAATCCAAAAGGAAAAGATTTCAGTACGAGTCAACTTCTGCTGAGACTGAAAATGTCTCTCACTCCACTCTCACTGACACCATTACCAAGCTAACAACTACTTTTGATGAAGAGAGTGAAATGTTAAAAAAGAGAGAAAGGAACGATCTTACACTACTTGGGATGAAGAATCCCGTATTAAGGCGTTCGACTTGCTTAACACCAAGTCCAAAAAAGACGGTTTCTTCAAAATGACCATTGAGAAGCGAGCACGTTGGATAAAATTCAAGTTTGGATAGTTATTATTTCAAATATGTACTAGATTGCTACTGTGCAACAATGATAGAGATGAAGAGAGTGAGAATGCTGAGTAGATCATACTGAACATATATATTTTGAATATTTTCAAGTTTGGACTTGTGTGTATTTTTGAACAAAAACCCATATGAAATCCCTGTATTTATGCAAGGTTATATTGGCTACAAATTGATTTATAAGCATATTATAATATTCAACAACTGTAATAAGTATTTTGTATGAATTCGTTGACAGACAATTAATTAGTTCAACACAAATAAATTATAATAGTTCAACCATAATTGTTCAACATAAGCAAACTGGAATAGTTCAAGAAAATTAAAATAGTTCAACAATTAAAAATACAACAAAAAAACAATAGTCCAACAAAATATTTTAAACACTGCATAACCCGCGCCCATGGACAACCCGCGACCGCGATGACTGATAGAAACCCGCGCCCATGGACCACCCGCGATCGCGAGGAATGATAGAAACCCGCGCCCATGGACCACCCGCGACCGCGGCATACATCTTCTTCTTCTGCACAAGCACATAAATCAAACCAAATGCATTAATCACTATCAAAATCATGATCAAACTTTGCATACATATTTGTGTTCAAACCCAAATATCACTATCATGATCAAACTTCAATAAAAATACGAAACACTATGAAAATATTAAGGACAACATATCAGATCAGTAACATCATTACTGTGGAATACAGAATACAAGTAAACTTGTGCACAATTATCAAAGTCGGGTCGTCAAAATACCCATTGGACATACCGACTGGACTCCAATTATCATATCCAGTCAATTCTTTTCATGCTAAATTGGGATTAATACCTCTAGGTTTCTCAACTTCACCATTAGTTGAAAAACCAAATACAGTTTTCATCCTCTGTAAGCTAATCATATGCTTCGTATTGTTCATTCTAACATAAATCTTGCTATTATCCGGAGTGATCTTCAGTGAAGTTAGAAACTCAATACATAATTTATCATAAGCAGAAGCATTCACTGGATCTCTAGCAAAAGTTTCCAAACCTAAAACCTTCAAATATTGCACTACTTTTGCTGTAATCCGTAGGTCTCTAAGCAAAGCCCAATCAATATATCTCGGCCGGCTAACATGATTGTCACAGAACTTAATGTAATATTGACCCTCCAAATCAGAATTCAGTGTAAATGGACATTCATACCTCTCTGTGTAGTCTATAGGGGGCTCCGATGGACCCTCACTGCCGGGCATCTTGGTTCGAGGAGGCATTTCCAGCGAGGAAAAGAGCTCGCAACCGCATGAAAGTTAAGTTCCCAGCGACAGCGAGTAACACGCGACCATGGGCGTCGAACTGGAAAATGGAGGCGGAGCTGTGGCACCGATGGAGGATGCGGAGGTGGAGGGGCGGCGGTTGAGGGGAGGCGGAAAATGGAGGCGGAGCTGTGATGAATGTGGGATGAATGTGGAAATTAGGGTGGGGGTGCGGATTTTAACTCCCCATCCCCAAATTGGTACACGCGACCGTGGATAACCCACTATCGTGGGAATGCGATGACTTTCCACGCCCAGGCAGCTTCCGCGATCGCGTGAATGATAGGTCATGCGCGACCGTGCGGCATCCACGCTCGCGAGAATGTGGAGTTGAACTCGTCCAAAGTCCTTAAAAATCGACCTGAAATTCCTCCTAACTCTACACTCAACTCTCACAGACTCTCTCTAATTCCCTCAAATTCAACTCTTTAAAAATCTGTCAAACTCCACATCCAATACACCCCCCTTAGTGTAGGATGTAAATGCAAATATTGGCACACGACTCCCGACATCAAGACCCGTGCCTTAATTATTTATCTCCGGCAACATTCATCCGCCTTCCCTTCCCGCCGAGATTTTTGTCGGTTGCTCTTTGTGAAAAGCATTTTGCCTATGGCTATGGATGCGGAAGGAGCTATTCGTCTTATAAACGGTAATGCATAACTTTTACTGTGAATTTTCCAATAAATATAGAAGATACTCGTTTGCTTTTGTATTAAACCCTAAAGTTTTATTGTCGTTTTGGTTGTTTTCTCAACGCTTGATATATTTTAGGTCGAATCCCGCAAGAATTTGTGGTTTACGTGTATCTTTTGAATCTGTGTTGGAAGCATAGCTTGTTTATTAAAGTGTTTGTTTGTATGTGACATATTCTATTGTTTTGAAGCGATAAAGAGAACGCAGGATATTTCATCTCTTCAGTACTGGATATTTTATAAGAATTATGAGAGAGTTAAAGAAGAAGTGGATGCTCGGAGAAAAGAACTGGAATTAAGGGAGAAAGAAGTAGATCAAGGTAATGAGAGTGAGAGGAATATGCTGGACAACCAAAAAAAACAGGTACTACAAGTTTCCAAATTAACCTTCATATATGATCAAGGAAACAGAGAAAAATTAATTGATTTCTGCAGAATGAGGTGGATATGTTGGAACTAGAGAAGATTGTTGAAAAAATTATGAGCCTTGTTGAAGAAGTGAATGTACGGTATTCATTTAATCCTTTTGTAAGCTTCTGGTGCTCAATGTATTTTGCATAATTTTGATGAGTTTTGACCCCCGGGAGAGAAAGAACTCTCTCTCAAAACTATTATGGAAGTTACGGCAGAAGTTGTTCAGAAAGCATTAGAGTTGCAGGTATAACACTTTATTGACTGAATTTTGAATCTCTTCTTCACTGTATAATTAACATAGTAATTGATGTTTATTATTCATGCACAGGTTTTCAAAGATGACCATGCCGAAATTTATGAGAAGAGGATGGAAGAACTCGACAGGGAACCATTTATGAATGCAGTGAATGTGAAATACGGTAGCGCAGATTTAGATAAAGCAGTGGAACTTTGTTCCTTGTGGGAAGGATACCTCAGAGATCCGAGTTGGCAGCCATATAAAGTGGTTATCGTAGGAGACGAAGATAAGGTATGTTTTTTTGCAATGATGCATCGAAAAATTCGTGCAGTTTCTTTACTGCTTGATGAGATCCTTCATGATATCGTGCTGCTTGTGCTCACGTAGACTAGCTTGACATATATGGTATTACAGAGAAGTTTGAATTTGACAACACTTGAAGGAGGAGATTACACATATTTAATTATATGTGTAGCACTTCTTTTTTTCTTCTCACTAGTGTTATGTAGAACATTGTTGAGATATCAAACTAAGGTCTAAATCTTCCAATGCTTTGGTAGACTAAAAGTATTTATCCAATGTAACGGGATCTCAACGTACAGATTGTTCGTTTTTATATCATTGGATGACTCTATTTTGCTCATTTATTAGGAAGTATTTGATGAAAAGGACGACAAGTTGAAAGAACTAAAATATGAATTTGGGGAAGAAGCGTATGAAGTAGTGACGAAGGCGCTGAACAAATTTTATGAGGGCAATCCAAGCGCGGTACCAGAATTGTGGAGTACCAGCAAGAAGAGGAAGGCTGTGTTCAAAGAGGGAGTTGCACATTTACTTAACGACTGGAAGATCCTGAGAAAAAAAGGGTTAGGAATTGAAGGTTGTTGTCTGGCTATAAAATTGACGTCCTCACATATTTTTGGTTCTTAAATTTATAATCCGATATATTGCTGAGGCAGTGCAGGCATAATGAAGTGCTCATTTTTTATTTTTTTTTGCGTGGATCATGTGGATATTATGTCAAGCTTCCTAAATTGATGCCAACACTAATTAATTGGTAAATTTTGTTTGTCACAGTTATGAAGTTGTTTTTTTTTTTTTTGGTAAGTAAAAATTTATTCAAACTACGCACGAGGGGTGCAATCCGAGAAGAGAAACACTCTTCAATACAACAAAAACATGAATTATTATCCCAACAAATCAAAACAAAGAGAAGGATTACTCATCCAATCTCCTAAACTATAACAACAAGAGATAGGAAAAAGATTTGAAATCCAAAACCAAAACCTCACTTTAATTAACTCGATCAATTCCTCCCTGCTCCTTGTCAGATCCTTAAAAACCACTCCATTTCTATGATTCCAAATATTCCATGCCACACAAATCCATAAGGCCTTCCACACTTCACCGGATTTTCTCTTCCTTATTAAACCCAAATGTTGCTCAAAGTGACACATAGGATTGACATGACCGATATACACGAGCCCAAACCAATTATAACACTAGCCCAAATTCTATGAGCAAACGGACAAGAAAAAAACAGATGCTCCACAGTTTCACAATCTATCGAGCAAAGAGCGCACTTGTTATCTTCCAACCGAACATCTCTTTTCAAAAGATTATGCCGAGTCGGGATCCTATTCAAGAGGAGCTTCCAACAAAAAGCGGAGGCTTTGCTTGGAGCAGACTTGCACCAAATGTGGTTCAAAATTCCATGGGTCGAGGTTCCCTGAACTACTCTCTTTTCGATCTCCATGTATCCAGATTTTGAAGAGTAGATTCCATTTGATTCCGCCATCCATCTCCAAACATCCTCTTTATCAAGAGTGGGCTTGAACCAGTCAATAAGAGAGAGCAGACAGGAGAAAATATTTTTTTCCCATTCAAATAAATTCCTCCTCCACTTCAACACCCATGCCCAATTATTTCCATCCCAAATTCCCTTATCTTTGATACTAACATTTCTATCCGTTGCCACTTTGAACAACCTCGTAAATGTAACTGCAAAGCTTCTTTCTCCTGTCCAATTTTCCTACCAGAAACTAGTCTTGTTTCCCAGATATTTGTTACTTCCATGAACTCGCGAACTAAAGTTAACTATGAATTATTCTGTTGTAAGTTTTGTTGTCGTCATCCAGTAGCATAAGCTATTAAGAATATCAGATTACGAGGCTTTGGAATTTTATGACTCTTGGCCAATGAGATTTTTATTAGATTTTCATAAACATGAATTATCGTACGCTAAAAGTGTAGCATGCCCAATTCATTATTGTTCTAGCCTAGTACGACATAGCAAAGTTATAATTGGAAAAGATGAGTGCTGAAATATTTTCATTTCCGTTTATTTTGATCTTTTAGCAAAACATTGAAACAATGATATTTTGAGAGTAATAACTTGAAGATATAGCCTAAATCTAGCAAAGTACTAACACCAATACCTTGAAAAGCAATAAATAAAATAATTTACAATAGAAGAGACCTCCTTTTTGGCCTCTCGGTTAATACATTAATTATCAATAAAGCTATATAACTATGGAGCGTAAAATAATGAATTAAGGAAAGGTTATAAATTATATAAGTAAAGAAAATCTAGAAGAAGAGAGCAGTGTAGAATAATTGGTTCCATGTATCGGGCAAGCCGGGCAGGCACCAATGGCTGCAGTCAGCAGAATGGTCAGGGTTAGCTCGCTGCCCCGGGGTTAGATCACCGCTGTAGATGGAGGGGTGCGCGTCCTTCCTCATAGCGGACAGCAAGGTAATGTCGAGCAAGAATGGAGGCTTGTTCATGGAACTGAACACCGCCTGCACCACCTTCATCTGATCAGGGTAGGTTCCCGGGTAGCCAGAAGTGCCCACCATAGGCATTGTCTCACCATAACAGCTCTTTGCTGTTGTTATTGCTCCAGCACTCCACTCACTGGGGCTGCATAACCATAAATATATATGAGAGAGAGAGAGAGAGAGAGAGAGAGAGAGAGAGAGAGAGAGAGATGCCTATACTTTAGGGAAAATAAATGTGGAGAGCCAATTCAAAATTGTCAAAATTTCCTTATAAAGCCATAGCCAAACAGTTTTAAACCCATGCTTATTGCTTTACATTTTCTTTCTATGGCATTCGAAATGTGAAAATGTGCATGAAGATTGTGGCTTTGTCATCACGAGAGATAATTGAGGAAAATTTGTTTGTACTTGAACTTGAGGGATGAAGGCAAAATATCTGCCTAATTCTTTTGTCTGATTCCATGTGGTCTATTATTAAGCTTCGGATTACTGAGAGCAGCTTTCCGGTAGAATCTGATTTGCAAAATAAATGTGATCAAGTGTAAATGTGTAATCTATTTATTACTACTACTGATTTACTGTTGCCAGGTCAGGTAATAGCAATTAGCAGCCAGTGTGTATCCTAGTTGTAAAATGAAATATGTGGGCAGGAATAAATCCCAGTTTGTGAGGTGAATAATTAACATACAATAAACATGATGCAGTCAAAGTCTAGTCTAGTCTAGTAATTCAACACACACACATTACATACAGGAAGGAAACCCACGCATTTAAGTGTGTGGGGGTTGGTTTCTTAACTTTCCGTCACCGCACCGCACCGCACAAGTTGAGTCCCACCGACGGTAACTAAACCCAATTTATATTTTTACTAATCTCGAAATTCACCACCCGGCCCTCTATCCTGTTTTTATGTCTTACTCGTGTTCCACAATTTATAAAGTCTGAAAATTTTCCCTCAAATTTGATACATTATGGTTTCAATTTTATTTATGTTAGTAAGAGGAACATCTACCACAGCTAATATAAATGTAGCAATTACTATTTTTTTGTCTTAGTTTAAGAGACTATAATATTTCCAAAAAGAGAAACTCAAATTTTCTTCAAGTATTTAAGTTAGCATTCCTAGTAAAGTGAATTCTATTATAACCTTTTTTTTTTTTTTTTTAGAGCACAATATTATAAACTTTTGTTTTGAGAGCATACTATTATAAACTTATTTTGGATACACGATACAATAAATAAATAAATAAACATTTCACGAAATTCAATCTGTACATCTTTTCTTTGCAATTCCCCGTCTCCAGAAAAAAAGAAAATAAGGGGGGGGGGGGGGGTGGGTATGACAGTAATAGGTAAAGAAGAAGACGAAGTCTACATTCCTATTCATATATTATTTCTGTATCTCACTCATGGGGCCTAATTTTCACTTGTTTTTAAAAGCAAAAGGACACAAAGCAGTTCTCAACAAGCTGGCACTCAACAGTAATTTCAGACACATGGATAGAGAGAGATAGGCACTGCTTCCACTAACTCATGCTTCCTCCTCTCACAATTATTTACTCAAATCAAATACTAGTACTCACTCACTATAGAAAAGCAGCAACAGAAAACAGAGAGAGAGAGAGAGAGAGTACTTGTAGTGTGTGGGAGAAATGCCCTGGAAAAACACTCTGGTTCTGCTAGTGTCAATGTTGCTATCAATCCATCTGGCCCACGTTCTGAGCCCTCTGTCCAGAGCCACCGATCGATCCATATCTTCATACATACTCCCTCCTGCTTCCATATAATCCCACCTTTACCAACCATCCCAAATTAATTAACTCTCTAAATTGAACTAAACAAAACTAGTCAAGTGTAATTGATTTACATACCCTTGAAGAGAGCCTTTGTGAGACCACCAATGGCCGGTGTTGAAGGAAAGAACATCAACTCCCGCCCACGCATTAGCGTTGCCTCTTATCTCGTCTAATTTCAGCACCCTCTTCCCCTGCACCGAATCTATATCCACCAGGTATGGCGCTTTGTAAAACGACACCGTTACCCCGTATTCCTGTACCCAAGCCAAATTCATCCCCAACTATCATTTACATAACCGCATTAATTGATTTACTAGTATTTAAAGTTCAATTTCTAGCAAGCTCACCAGGAATTTAAAAATGGAGAGAGGATCTCCTCTCATTATCTGCGTGGGCGACGACGGCGGCAGCGTCGCCCCTATCATACAGAGCAGAGACTCCCATTGATTCCGCCCCAACGAATCTCCGACAAACATCACGCTCTTCCCTCTCATCCTCATCAGAAATTCCACCCCATTGAACCTGCAAGCACCAACCCAAATTCAAAAAATTATTCATCAATTACAGAGGCAGTAAGTTTCGTTTCGTTTCATTTCATCCATAGAATTGAATAGTTGAGTGGAAATGCAATGCCTGGGGAGCTGGCAGTTGATAGGCTGCCATCGATACTTGAGGTAATCGGAGTCGGGGCGGCCGTACATTTGGCAGTTGAATTGGGGGTCGATAATAGGGCAGGAATATTGGTAGAGAGGGTAAGAGTCGTCGCGAACCCAGGAGCCGGAGAAGAGAGCGCAGGAGGAGCCGTTGGCTTGGAGCATTGGGTGGCGGTGGTGCTCATTGTTGTTGCGGTGGTTGCGCAGAACCAGCACCACTGATGAAACTATAATGAGGTGATGCGATAATTGGAGAAATATAATGCATAAAGCGATAAAGTGGAATGAGGAGGAGGAGGAGGAGGAGGAGGATGGGGAGGGAGGAAATGTATGAGCAGCCATGGTTGGAAGAAAAGAATGATTAACTTGAGGTAAAGTAATGAAAAAGGCAGAGAGAGAAAAAGAGAAGAGAGAGGGAGGGATGTCAGATTTGTGTCATTGTGTGTGTGTAATGTGTATATAGTATTATGTGTGGGAGGGAGCATATGAATATGGTGGTTTGATGGTTTTATGCTTCTTTTTTCCATCAAATTTTTGTTTCTAGTGTAGTGTGCATGTGAATGTAGCTGCATTGGTTCACGTGTGTCTCAATCTATTCCCATTTTGTCCAACTTTTCCTCTTATATTTTTGGACCGGATTTTAAAGGTTTCTTTTATGCACCGTCGGTATACGATTCTTCATAAAGATAACGTCTCTTCTTTTATCTTTTCAACCAGATTTAGCCGATACGCATTGTATATAGCAATTGCGGGTTATACTCGTTCATAACAAAGTGGCCAAATTACATAAAAATACTCGACTTTTTTTCCAAATTCTGGATTTATGATAAATTTTTGAATTTTAGCAAAAAAATTCACCTTTCAATTTTTTTTAATCTTCATCCGGATTCAATTTGGGGATAAAATTAACGATGACATGTCCAATTAATAGTGACGTGGCGTTCAAGACGACGTCGTTTTGATTTAAGAATAAAAAAAAATAAAAAAAATTACACTTCATTTCCACTTCATCTTCTTCCCCTTTCTCTTACTCTCTCTCCCCCTCTCAGTCTCTCCCCCTCTCCTAAAAAAAATGCTACTACTAAAAAAATATATCCTCTCTCTCCGTCCTCGCAGAGACCAAACACATGTTTTAGGAAAAAGAAAATAAATGTTTGGTTGGGTATTTTTAATAGAGTAACACTAATTTAGAATGTGTTGTTAATTTTTTAGTGGAAAAAAGATATTTATAAGATTTAATAAATTGAATTTTTAAGAATAAAAGGGTAAAAAGTACATCCTCCGTCAATAAAATGATTGTCACATTGTAGACGACACGGATTTTAAGAAAATGATAGGTAATAATGAATTATACTAGTGAATACTGTTGTGAGTGGAGTAAGAGTCTCACAGTAAATGTGAATGGAGTAGCAAAATTATCAACCATTTAGTGGACAAACGTAAATAGCAAAGTGATAATCATTTCGTGTACGGAGGGCATATATCCTAGAAAGTAAACAATATACTAATTTGAGACAGCTAAAAAAAAGATTATATTAACCTGTGACAGAGGGAGTACATATCTATTTAAGATTCCAATTTTCTCAAGTGTTTATTCTGAATGATTTTGAAGTTTGAATTTTATGTATGTTTTCCGCTACATGGGTAGTAATTCACCTTATGTCTTGTCAGAGATGTCCTACTTTCCTTTTTGGGCGTCCCATTATACTTGTCATATTTTACTTTTGAAAAATAATTAGGAAATTATGGGTCAAATAATTTGGCTAATTAGGCTCAATTTACATCTTTCAACTTATTTTTCCCCTAATTTTCTGTGTCATTCACTCTCTACTCTCTCTTTACCCACTTTACTTTACTATTTGTAATTACTTTATTTCACTATTTACTTTCTATCTACTCACTTTATTTAACAAAATGAACTTTTTCTACCTAATTGTTTTATCATTGATACTCGTGCCCTAAAGAAATATGATATATATGGTGGGATGGAGGGAGTATTATTTAAGTGCAATGTGGTTGTGAATAGCATTGAAGCATACAATTTATTACTCCCTCCGTCCACGAAATAGTTGTCACATTGTAGACGACATGGGTTTTAAGAAAACAGTACTCCCTCCGTCCACGAAATAGTTGCCACATTTTAGACGACACGGGTTTTAAAAAAATGATAGGTAATAGTGAATTATAAGTGAGTATTATTGTGAGTGGAGTAAGGGTCCCACAATAAATGTGAGTGGAGTAGCAAAAGTGGCAACCATTTCCTGGACGGAGGGAATATGTAGTAGTGAATTATAGTGAGTATTGTTGTGAGTGGAGTAAGGGTCTCACAATAAATGTGAGTGGAGTAGTAAAAGTGGCAACAATTTCGTGGACGGAGGGAGTAGGTAGTAGTGAATTATAGTGAGTATTGTTGTGAGTGGAGTAAGGATCCCACAATAAATGTGAGTGGAGTAGCAAAAGCGACAACTCTTTCGTGAACAAACTTAAGTAACAAAAGTGACAACCATTTCGTGGACGGAGGGAGTACAATGAAATAGACAATTATTCCCTCCATCCACGAAAAAAATATTTATTATTCCATTTTCGTCTTTTCACGAAAAAAATGTTTGTTCTATTTTGGAAATATAATCAATACAATTAGTTTAATTTACTCTTCCATTGAACCAATTTACTTCAATTTAATCCTCCACTCAACCAATTTACTTTAATTTAATTCTTTATTTAATTTAAGTTGGACTTTATTCCACTTATTCCACACTTAAACAATTTAAAACTACACAATAGTTGGAACCCTTATTACACTCACAACATACTTCACTAAATTTATTAAATTCTATAACATTTTGAAATATGCGTCTTTTTCGTGGACAAATGAAAGAATTGATAGGTTTGAGTGCAGACTAGTACTACCTCCGGTCCTCAAGTCTCTTCGTAAGAGAAAGTGACACGGGTATTAAGGAAAAAATTGTTAAATTAGTTGTAAGTAGAGAAAAAATGATTGAATTTATTGTGAGTGGAGAAATGGCCTCACATTGAGGGTAATGATATATTAATTAATTGAGATTGTGGTGGGCCATATCTAGTATTTTAAGTAAATAAGTTGATAAAGTAAGGGTAATAGATAATAATTTATGGTGGAATAGTATTCAAAAGTAGCTGGGAGAAAATTTGAGGATCATCCCAAAAAAAAAAGATAGGAAGAAACTTGAGGACCCGAAATAGTATATTCATGATCACGAAGACAAGACTCAATCTCAAATTAATCAGATTAGTTCAAACAGTTTAAATGAGGATCAACGTATAAACACAAGAATTGTTTTTGTGTCGGATAATTTTCTTTATTTAGAGAACCACTTGGTGATTTCAATAAATTTGTTGGTTATAATTTACTTAGATTGAAAACCGTGGGGACGATCGGTCAATATGTGTAGAACAATGGCGGCCATTCACTAACTTTAACTTGTCCATTAGTGCTCAAAGGCAAGTGGACGCGACCCTGCTCACCAATAATACTACAACAACACTATTTATCCTCTAAAAATCAGAATTAAATAGCGGTGTGTATTTATGTGATCAAACGTCATAAATTTAAATTTTGTTAATATTTTTTAGACTGAGTCTGTCTGTTGTAAAACAAAAAATAAGAATAATAAAGTTATTACTTTTAATTTTACTAGTATAATTAACGTGTACTCGCACGTTAAAAAATAATAATTATTACAAAGTTCAAAATAAAGCTCATAATTCACATTAGCCATTTAATTTTAGAGTTCAAAATAAAATATACATATCTTGTCAAGTGCTTACAAATCTTTAGACATAAATAAACTGTTCATCTCATACAATGATATGATGTTGATCTTCCTAAAATGAAAAAAAAAAAAAACAAATCCTAAAGCTTTCACCTTTTTTGTTCTTTCAAAATTAAACTAATTAAATCAAATTTTGAACGATCATACAACATAATTCAAAAGAAAAATGGTTATCAATAACAAACAAGATCGAGAAAAGAAGAAAGAAGCAACTTATCTTAGAAAATGAAACCTGAACAATTCAATCCTAAAGATATATGACTCTTCATCAAATTGCTGCTCTCTTTCAATTAAGAAATTATGTTAATAAATTTGGTGAAAAAAATTTTAAAAATATATATAAAAAATTAATAAAGTGACTTTTTTTTCATCACTGCTTTCTTTGCATTAATAAAGGACTTCTTCTTACTTCTGTCGAGAATAAAAAGAATATATTAACAAAAAAATAGATAAGTATACCGCATAAATATATGTATAGAGAAATTACCTTAATATGGTTTATCATAGATATACACTATACGTTTTGGTACCTCGAAAAGATTGAATAATTTACACGGATTGATTGAACCTCAAAAATATTTAAGAATTTTTAGTTGACATGTTGGATAATTAGAGATAACATGAAGTTGCAAAAGTAAAGAAAAAAAGGTTGCACAATGACGTGAGTAAGATCACGTATGGACGAAATAACAAGATTGATATCTATTACTATTAATAAGGATATAAACACTGGATAGACATATTAATAATATATTTATCATATTTCTTTCAAATCATAATATTATATAAGGTAAATAATATATATTATTGGTAAGTTTGTATTTTTTATGGTATATTATATATTGTATCTTATATTACGCTATCGCCTTTAATTTTGATAAGTAATAAGGATATTTTAGGTGATTCAAATTTTGTATAACAAGACTCTTTTTACATAAGTATAGATATGATTCATAGACTATTGCGCATGTTTGAAATTTATTTAGTATGCAACTTACATAGCAATTTGGTTTACCCATTGCACCTTCTTTGTCGAGTAACATGAACCCTAAAACTATATATGAACCCTAGATCCCTTGCTTATTTGATTTGAATGTAGACGTATTATTGTTTTTTTCTATTTTTGGACTCGAATGTTTATAGACCACATAATTTACTAAAAATTGAGTACTTCGTTAAATGGTACAAATAGTAAACTAAATAAGATCATTGACATAATGAGAATGAATTTTCACATAATTGTTATTTTTAAAAAAATATAGAAATTTGAGATATGAGTTTGATACAAATGTTGGAATTTGACTACTTGAGAGCGAAAACCATAATCTCAATTCAACCTCAGTCATTAAAATTGAAATTGAAATTGAAATAATAGAAAATCACATGCAACCCAAATAAAAATTGGATACGAATAGTCTCATCAATGCACCTAAAATGCGGTCGTCAAATCAGAAGAATATATATGCAATATTTACCAAAACGACTACCAAATTTCACTTTCATGAAAACTTTCAGAATCACTAACTATGTCATTGGTCTTCATCGCTACTAAAATTTCACGTGACTTTTCATTTTATTGTATAAATGGAAACTTTTTTTGATGTCTCTTTTGGATCATGTATCATCATATTTTGATATAATTTTCAGAAAAAAAAATTCTTCTGAAGGGAAAAGATTTCCTTACAAAATATCACTTTTGCTTAGTTAGCTTTAAACGCAGTTAGCTCACTAATATCACTGATTTGGTATTTATTATTAAGGATTAGTATTATAACTATATATGTTTTGACTTACCTTGGTTTATATATAATTTGTTAATTTCATATTACATTAACGTTGCATTTATTTTGAATGTTAAATTTCATGTTAAAAGAAAGGAAAATAAAATTCTCACGTTTTAACTCTAAACCCTTTTACTTACAAAAAAGAAGAAGAATTTTTTTTTTCCTTCCTTTTCCATCATTTTCTATAGAAATATTTCACTCCTTTTCACTCCAAGGAGAGAAAATATTGTCACACCTTTCACATAAAATGATGGGAAAAGAAAGAAGGGATTTAAAGGGTGACAATTTTCTTTTTCCTCCTTTTCACATGATAAAGTTAACACACCTAATTATTTATATTTTCCCAACCAACTATTTATGTATAAGCATATATAGTTGAATTTTTCTTAAGATAGAACTTTTTATTTATAAGTTAATTGCATTAAAGAAAATAAAAGAGTGTTACATGAGTTTGTGGTGTATTAAAAATATTTATTCTTCAAAATAGCAAATAAAAGATTTACCTAACTACATTTATTCGAGTTCTACGAAAATTCCATTTTTTGGTAAAGTAGATAAGCTTACGATTGTCACGATTTGAATAATTTATGCAGCTGAACAAAAGTCGTCGAAAAAATACAAGAAAGGTTGATACTGAAAAAAAAATATATCTAAAAAAAATATGGGTTGATAGCTAGTCTAAATTTATACTAACTTTTTCTTTTTTAATTTACACATGCACGCATAATTCAAACTCCCGACCACTAGATTGGAAGAGAAGTGTCTTACCACTTGATCTACGTTTATAATTAGCTATTGAAATTAGACTATAATATTTAACTCACCTAATATAATGGTGCTTTCCACTTTAAATGAAATGAGCCTAATGAATATATTTGTGTAAAAGATACGTGTGACCATCCTTTTTTCCAACGAAGTAATGTGCGCCATCTAGCTAAAAATAATTCCTTGATTGAACATTAATTAAAGTAATAATGTAGGGTCTAAATGAATAAGCAAAATATAGAATTTTATGTCGACTCGTTTTCGACTTGGAAGTTGCAACTAAAAAAATTAGGAGAATTATCTGGCACCCTGGCTAATTGCATTAACAATTTTATGGACAACATATTAATCATACATAAATTTAACATAGTAATTAATAACAAAAATAAAATGTTAGGCGCCGCAAAGTTTGATTCATCCAGAAAATAAGCCACTTAAACTCCCTCCAGACGAGAAGCAAGGGATAGATTGTATATGCTTTCCTTTTCACAACCAAGCAGCTTACCTACCTCCTTCCAAAGTTTAATACTATTCTTTACTTCTATTTTGTTGCTTAAACTAATATTCCTTACCTCATAAACTAATTTTATTTTTAGGGTTTTCCTTAGCGTCAATAATTTTGTATTCATTAATTGTATCCGAACAAACATTACTAACAAATTTAACTTGCTGGATTTTCTAGTTTTCTATTTTTATAAATGACGACAACGTTCCAATTGGGCCCCTGTTGGAGTGCATAGAGAATAAAAATTGAGATTCCACGGATTTCTTCCTTCTAATTTCGTATCCCAATGGGTGGTGTGAGACCTGTTGGGAGGGGGAAAAAATAAAAAAGTGGATAAAATTCGTAGGCTACTGCCTATATATATATTGCCCATTGAAATAAAATTGTATTGGGCTTAGAATTAGGACTATTAAGATTCCCTGGGACAGCTAAATGACATTTGGACCCATATGTTTTCTGGACATCATTCTACATGTTCAGCAACAAAAGAAATGAGCAAAAAAAAAAAAAAAAAAAAAAAAAAAAATTACTTAAGTAAATGAGAATACGACGATTTTTTTGCAGCCCAACAATTGGCGATTGAGATTAAGTGGGCCTATTATTCGAATTTGATTTTTAAACAAGCCCAGTACGGCCTCCTCACCCAGTGTGTGGCACGTGACCTAACTATTTTTTCATGCTTTGCATTTTCATATATCTCATAGTTTAATTGTTCAAGAAAAGTTACATACTACTATATATTAATAATAGCACAATATGAGATGTGCAGAAAATATAATAGAAAAAATCTCAAATTCCATCATGCTATTGTCGAGCATTAATTTTCTCGCCTTATACGACGGAAAAGTAGAAAATTGCCGCGTATTCATAAATATATTGAACAAATGTTTTATATCGTACTCGTAGGTAAGAATTCAACATTTCATTTGCCTTATGCCGATAAAATGGATCTTCACTATATATGCAACTATTGTCTATAAAATTAGCTAGAAGCTTAAAAAGAAGGCAAAAAGGAGTATAAATAAAATTTATTTTTCACGTCGCGTTGATCTAAAAAAATATCATTGAAGTTTATACATGTGATGGAATCTAATCAGCCCACTGAAACTACAGTCCAAGTAAATCTTTCACCAAACAAAGAGTAAGGAAATCATCCATACTACTATATTAATTTTTCAATATATAATCGCATCATTTTCCACAATAAGACGAAGCAAACTATACTGTTACTCCAATAATTCGTGACCTTGTTTTCAAATTGAAATTAGTTTCAAACGTCCAATGACCTTATTAGAGGACAAAAGCATTCAAAATAAATCTTGTACAAATTCCATTTTAGTATGCGACAAGATATGGGAATATATATATATATATATATATATATATATATGATGGAAAATACAGTTGTCCGATAAAAATATGTAACTTTTGGAGAATAATTCATGCGCAGGTATCCTAAGCTCTATACTTTCCCACCTTTTCAAACGTTATAAGGAATCCGATGTGAGCGAGCATGCCATAGTCAATTACTCATCAAATGACTTTTCACATCAACAATTTCAATATTTTCTTTAAAGTAAGAGGTTTACGCTTCTTTCCGTTCCTACAATTGTTACGACTAGAAAAATAATTATCTCACAATACGCTTTTTTTTTCAAAATTCTATACAAAAATAATTCAAACTACCAGATTTATCACTCTACTTACAAACTCGTTTTTTTTTTTTTTTTTTCATTTTCTATACAATATTTATGGATAAAATGAGACAATTTGTTTACTATCTTGGTATATAAATTTTGGCAGCTGGTGATATTTTTTGAAGGATGAAAGTAAATGGTACCATTTCTGCAGTGCTGATTATGAAATTCACGAGTTGCTTGCTAAGATATTTCAGAAGATAATACAAATTTTCGTAAAATACTAGAATTTAGCTTAGTCTAACCTCTTCATTTTTTCTTTTTTTGTATTTTTTGGGGTTTAATCATGGGTATAGTGGTCATTAAATTTAAGTTTCGATCAGCGGCGATTAAGTTTCATGTGAAAAGGGAAATGGCTTGCATGGAAAATATACACTAATGTGTTAATGAATCTCTTTCTTTTTGTCCTTCTTTTCTTTTCCCTCCGCCAGAGTTAAAACTTCTCAGATTTTTTTTCCCGCTCATATACTTTAAGCACTTTATCTTTACTCTTGTCTCTTGATGGGTAATGGAGATGACATATCTTTTTAGCAAATTAGAATTGGAATAAGTTTTTTTTTTTTTTTCTTTTTTTAGTTGCGAATTGGAATAAGTTAATATAATAATATTGAATTTTGGCCTAAACGATCTTTGTTATTCACTGTCATGCTTAAGTCTATATTATATTTGTATTAGTACTACTTTTTCTTACAACATTGTCATTTTCTATTTAATACGATGTTGAATAATTTGTCTTGCAAGTACTTTCTAATTTAATTAGACGCAATCGAAGACTGAGATGAAAAGAATGTGAGACGTTAATTCCAGTCTTTGCATTGCATAGAGGAGTTTAAAGCATGTAGATAATAATAATAATAATAATAATAATAATAATAATAATAATAATAATAATAATAATAATAATAATAATAATAATGAATATTGCGGTAGACTTCAAAGTGAATAACAATCCATTGCCATTTAAATATAAAGCTAGATAGAAGTACAATTGCACACTCCTTCTCAACAATATAACATAGTAGCACAAATTACTCATAGTCTATTTATAAAAACTTCAAATTAAGCTGCGGGCTACAATATTTTTGTGCAGCCGCTTCAGCTTTTCCCAAAACACCCCCCAAAATAAGTCGAAAAAAGAGAAACTATAATATTCTCTTTTCGCTTACCCAAACACACCCTATTCTTTTCTCCTAAACTCCCTGAATTCCCAAAATCCCACTAACCATAGCTGTCAAAAAAGCGCTTTAAACAACGAAAGTTTAAATTAGTCCCCCCAAGAATGAAGAAAACCAAGGGTAAACCCGTCAAATTTTTCAAACTCTGAAGTTTTTCCCAACGAATGTTTGGCCGAATTGCCAGTTTTCCGGAGCAATGTTCCATGAGGTGGAGGTGCGGCGGTCACTGCCTGTGACCCTGAATGAGAGTTTCTGACCCACCAATTGAGAGTTGGATTGCCAATTTTGCCCCCAGTTCCGGCTCATGCTCATCCACCCCGTCCTCGACCCTTTGATGCTCACCCTCACAATATCCCCTGCACCCGCGACATTTGTCACCAACACCAAGTTGAAGTAGCGGAAGCCGTTGATTGTGAACCTTATCCCTCCGTGCTTCTTGCAAGGAACCCTGCACCACCAACAAATCTCATTAATTTTACTACTCCTACATAGGCAAAATATATTAATTATGTAAGTTACTTGTAATTAAATGCGTGCGAGATAAAAGAATGTAAGAAAATTCTCCTAGCATGGGAATAATTGCATTCTCGGGAATTAAGGGTGAGGACGCAGTACGGCTGCGACTTTTCACATTGAAGACCGTAATTCTATTCTATTCTATTCCACCGCTTTGGGTCTTGTGTTTGACTCCACTTAAAATCCGACGGTCTAGATGTTGCTGACGTGTCGAGATCTTAGTGGCTAAAATAAACAGGTGAAGAAATGGGCCCTCGTACTAACGAACTCTCACGTGGGTTGTTTTGGTCCCAAACAAGGCTAATTGGCTTCAACACGGCGTCGTCCTGCCCAGATTTAAATGGGCCGTTTTGACCATTGAAGCAACTACCCATGTGCAACTAACTAATGCCTCTTATATCCCATTCCATTCCCACCTTCCTCTACTCTCAATATAAAAACCAATTTTCAGTGAATTTAGTGAATTTCCACATATACCCTCACCTAGAATCAATAAAAATGTGTGCCAATAGCATTTTCGACCTAATACAGCCTAAATGAATTATTAGGACCACAGATATATGGAAGGCAAGGCGGGTCCAAATTCAAAGTCGTGACCACATTGTCCTAATTATGTATGTTTGACACAAACCTTAAAATTAGAATATACTCTTGCAGTAATACATAAAAAACCATTTACTCTCTATAACTAATTAACACTAAACATTTTTAACTTGAAATTTTATGCATTGATAGTGAAATGTTATGGTATATATTTATCTATCCTAAAATCAGTAAAAGTGACAGCACAGTGAAATGTGAAAACAGAGAGATGAGTAAAAAAGACAAAAGCCCATCCCCATCTTAGTGACAGCACAATGAGTCAGAATCACAAGAAAAACACAAGGCCAAACCCCCAAACAACGGAAGCAGCCAACTTTTCACTCGGAAAGTCCGATTTAGCCTTTCCCCAATGTAGCCCTTTTCCCGGCAATATTAATGTAGTAATTCATACTGCTATCTCTGAAAAAGAACAAAACAAAGGATAAAGTAGGGAAAGAAATTCGACCTCCGGTAGTTAACGGGCACGATTCCGGCGCGGTACTCGGCGATCTTAAGGAACATGGGCATGGCGAGGTCGAAATGCGTCCTCGGAGGGTTGCACCAGCCGCCGTTGTCGTTGGGAAGAGCGAAGTTTGGCGGGCAGAAGTTGGTGGCGGTGATGAAGATGGAAGGGCTGCCGGCGTGGCACCATTGCTTGTCGTCGGCGCACTTAATCTCGAAGCAGGCGCCGCAGCTGAAGCCATTGTTGAACAGAGCGGTGCTCAGCGCCGCCGTGTTCACGCCGTAACCCTGGCTGTAAAGATTACCGTACCCGCATGCTCCACCTGCAGCAGAGGAAATTAACAACATTATTAAATATGTTTCAAATTTTCAAGTAATGTTGATTGGATAGTTAGCATCGCGTTGAAAGGCTACGTACCCATGGTGCCGGAGGCGTCGCTGCCACCGTAGAAGGTGGCGTGGGCGCCCTGCCAGGCTCCGCCGTTGTAGACACCGGGAATCCTGGCTGAAACTTGTGGTGAGAGAACTGAAATCAGGGAAGCAATGCAGGCTATTGAGGCGAGTAGAGCCATTTTCTCTCACTAGGGACTGCTGTGCAGAGAGGGGGAGAGAGCGAGAGGGGATGGTAATTGGTGTGGGGAGAAAGAAGGAGTGGAGGGAAGACTTACTTATGGAGGGAGCCTCGGGAGGGATTACAGTGGCAAAAGCAGTAATTTGAGGCCAAGTGCTGACCCTTTTTTGGGAATATATAAATACTTTTTGTAGATATGTAGCTTTTCTTGGTACGTGAGCTACACGCTCCAATTTAGTTTAGAACTTTAGAAACAGTGATTGTGTGGGACCCAACTGTTAAGTTACCTCCGTTAAGTTTTAAATTTTACCAGTTGGGTTGACAAAATTTCCTGCTGCTGGTGATGCTTCTTCTTCCACTTCTTTTGGGGGCAAAATTTATCATTTTCTACTCAGTAATAATCATACTCATACAAAACTCAAAAAAAAAAAGGAATCATACTCCTACTACTCAGACTATATGCAACTCTTGGAAATATTTAGGCATCTTTAATACTACTTTCAGTACTCGAGACAACTTAGAGACACCTTTCTCTACAACTTAACTGTCATTAAGTTATTTCTAACTTTAATATTAAATAATTAAATTTTCATTAAATAAATTTGGAAAATTACATTAATTAAAATAAAATAAAACATTACATTAATACAAATAAAATAAAATACAACATTAATTAAAATAAAAAATACATTAATTAAAATTAACAATTATTCTTGTAGAAGTTCAAATCGGTGTCAAATTAATTAATAAAAATTGAAAAAATACATTCATTCAAATTAAGAAAAAAAATAATACACTAATTAAGTCATGCCGGCGTGTAGACATAAATATCGTCGGACATATCGGAAAACTACGCCGACAAAAATGGATTGTTGGGATCCATTTTCACAAGAAAGGAAGAGATGAAGAAATGAGATTGAAAGATTTGAAAAGTGGAAGATGAATAATTTGAAGAATGAATAATAATGTGAAAAATTAGGTGAAAATAACGGTATTTATAATGATAAATAAGATTAAAGATATATATATATATAAAGAGGATCAGGTGAGAATGTTTTCTTATGTGAGAAATGAGAATAAATCTTGGCCTTTGATGTTTGTTGATCAATGGTCCAGATTTAACGATGCATTATATTGTTGTAATTTATGCATTACAATATTAATGCATTAAATTATTGTAGTTTATGCATTAGAATATGCATGCATTACATTTCTATAATATATGCATTACCGATGTGATAAAAATGCATTAATATATATATATATATATATATATATATATATTTCAAAAAAAGGAGTAAACTAGCTCAAGACCGTCTCGATTTTTCGAGACCGGCTCGAGACTTTGTGAGTTGCAACGCAGGGGTCTCTAGCAATGGAGTGTCTCGAGACCCCCATTGCAGACAACCTAATGTTAGCTTCCCCTAAGAAAACTTTCTATGTACCGTTCATTTTTTTTTTCTTTTTTAACTATTCCATTCAAATTTATTTGCTCCAAATAAGGAAATAATTAAGCTTCAATTTTTTTTTCCAAAGTGATGAGACCTAGCAACTTTATATCTTTTTACTTTTATTATTATTATCAATTTATATGTTGAACAGTAATAAAATACTAATATGAGTAGGGCCGAGCGAGTATCACAGTAAAATACTAGCTAATTCGTATGTCATTCGATTTATATGTCTGAACAATAGACTACAGTAACCTTGCGAAGTTGACGAAGATGAATATTTGTTGTGTACATTACATGTGCATCTAAAATTTGGGCTTCACGACAGTTTTAATTCCACATTGTGCTTTGGAAAATATATACTACTAGTATATTTGCTTAAACAATACTCTTGTGACGGTCATTGACATTGTAATATTATGGAATTTAGAAAGCTTGAATATTCCATATATCGTGTCAAAATCAATACTACTTATACAAACAAAATTATGTTTTTGTGCAAATATGTTCTTCGAAATTTATGTTATGTTATATCGTCATTATCTTTGTTCACTTCATAAAAAGACATCAAAGAAATCTGTCAATTAAAGATAAATTAATGTCTGTCGGTGGAGTTTGTTTTGTTTGTAGCCAAAATTAGTCAAGTGTTACACCACCTTATAAGCAGAGTTTGTTATTGTTCCAAAAAAAAAATCATGTATACCAAAAATCTCATAAGATACATTTAGGTAAAGGTTGCAAATATTTCTCGACATAAAACATAAAGTAATGAGCCTACTATGTCGCTAATTGAGTTGGGCTTATCAAACTGAGCACATGATTTATGGATTTAAGGCAGAATACTATCTTAAGGCCAATGATGTGTAATATTTGGTATGTGAAAAATAAGCATCAGAATTCTGTTAATTACCATGTCGCATAAGAAAGTAATGTTTTTGATAAAGAATACTAATTGCATCATCTAAAGAATATCCTTTTTTTTTGGCGAATGAAGAACATGTTATATCCTTATGAGGTTTTATGGCATCAACGGTACAACTTGTAAGAGGTCACCGCCAAGTTCTTTTGTGTTATACTTATCCATATCACGTGCAATATAAATTCTATAAACAACAATGATATTCGAACACACTATTACCAACCACACGCGCTAAAAATGGTAATATAGGTTTTGAAAATAGAAATATACTTTAATTGGAAAGCATAAAACTTTTGCAGAAAATGTGATTATTTCCATTTTTACAGTCAACTTTCATTTTTTTCACGCGTGTGACTAGCCACAATGTGCCCGAATATCATTACTCTTCTATAAAAAGAATAAAACTTGTTATGTGTGAAAAGGAACAATGATACTATGGCAAAATACGGTAGCGATAAGAAATTAAATATCTTATCACTTCTGGTCCTATATATTGAGCAAGATAATAGTCAAACTAAAAGAAATACCGTTTGTGGGTGAAATAACTGAAATGCAACATTTACTACCGTATAACGTTTTTAGTAAGGATATGCTAGTCCTTTTTCTTAATAAAAATTTTCCTAAAAAAAATTAAAATTTATGGCCTCCCCTAAAAATCAATTATGGATAAAGATAAGAAATTAACAACCTTTGGCAATAGACAATAAAATTTCACTTACAATGTTATAAATTGTTCTTGTCAGGTCACATTTATTGAATAGTATATTAGTAAGTTATCAATTTTAACCTCATAAATGCAAGCCAAACAGATTGTGAACGAAAAATAATTCAATATACCTAATTTAAATTAATTCACAAAAGAATTCTAATTGTGATGTTAGTCGAGGCTACGGGCCAAGTCCATCGTGTACTTGGTAGAATTTCTAAAATATGAATAATGATTAAAACAATAATTGACTATTGCAAGAAAATAAAACAATAGTGGTCTAACTGTACTAAACCACCAATTTTTAAAAGTAAAAGAAGGTGGGAAATGGGAATTAGTTGTAGTACACCAACGTACTTTACCTCCAACGAAAGTTTAGGCGCAAGAAGCGGCTATAATTCGCCCAAATCAAAACATTAAAAGATGGAAAAAGGAAAAAAGGGCAAAAGAAAAAAGAAAAAAAATTGGTGGAGCCGGATTATAGGTATATTTGTTGTATGTGGAATGGGTTACAAAGATAACCCCACTTAGATACTGGGACAAATAACACTATGTTATATTCATGCGGATCCGGGTAGGGGTCCGACCCGGTATCCAATGGAATGGTAGGCCCCGTTTCAATCCCGCAATTAAAGGGACAGACACACCACCACAACCCAACAAACGACGAATTGAGCTATAACCGCTGCTGGGGCCCACCACCCTTGCCCTGCACCTGCACGCGCCACTCCCTCCTACGGTCTCCGCTTTTACCCCTTTTGCCTTTCAGGTCACCGCCACCCAAATTATTTATTTTTTCCGACCCGACTTCCTCCCCACTCCCCTTCTTGAACCGATCAACTAGTGTATATTTATAAAAATGATGTAAATTATCAATCTTCGGATTTGAACTTAAATATCAATTTATTTATTAAACTAATATAATTGCAAATATGAAATTTTTTATTTTTAATTTAACTCTTCGTGAACCTTTTGGCTGACCAAGACTCCAAATAACTAAGAAAACTTTGGGCTGACCCGGTGATACGGGTCGGCACCTTCCAGCCCCTTGTCGCGCCCCAATTCAGATCAGAGCCTTCCTTTTCAGCCTCTCGGCGCCCCGGAGGGTGGATCCTATAAGCCCCGTTCGAGCGGGCATCCCAAACACCAAGTGCCGCAAGCCCCGAAGCATCTCGAAGGCGACTATCAAGCTGTCTGTCATGCATTGGTGCTAAAGTTCTAGGTGTTAGGACCTTTTGTAAAACTTGTTGTTCCATAACCATTTCAATGGTTAGTACTATCACTAGATTATTTTGATATTTAACATCTATAAGAGGAATAGAGTTGCGAACAAATATTGAGCTAGTGTTGTCTTAGGGCCCCCCTCTCCAATCCAACACACATTGTAATCGTTGTCTTGCTGCCAAGTTGTACTACACTTGTTTATTAATGAAGCTTTACATTGCGTACGTGTTTGCCTATCTTGCGGGACCACTAAAGCACCTTCGGGTGTGATTACGTCGTCTCCGCTCAAACTTTCGAGTGAGAGAGACAATTGCGAGGCGGAGGTAGTTGTTGGAGACAAGTACTAGCCGCACGGAGCGCTAATTACATTACCACAAATGCGCCCCGTGATACCCCGGACTCTAAATAATTAAGTTTATTTTATTTTATCTATATTTCAAGGTCCTTTTAATTTTAATTTCTAACAAAAAAAGGTAGACTTTTAAATTTTTTATTTTTGGGGATATCAATACGTATAAATATTTATATTTCGCTATCTTTGTGTATACCGAAATGAAAACAACGTTTAAACTAGAGGATCCTTAGCTATCAACAAATTAATCCGCTGTCTTCTAATAGAAAATATTCTCCTTTATATCTTAAGCTCTACTCATGCTCTAAAATGAAAAAAATGAAATAGTGAAAACTATACGTAAATTATTTTATCACAAAATCTAGTTTTTCCAAAGTTCTTTATTTCCTATTAAAGAAGGACCAATCTTTATGTGGAAAAAGTAGGGTTACAACGTCTTTATGGCAGTTCCATCTAGAATGAATCTTTCATTTGTCAACCCCTCCATGTGCATCCCATTTCTCCTCAATTTATTTATTTATTTCTTTGATTATATTTTGCTACTATGAAAAAATAAATCAGTAATTTAAAGTTTATAAATTAAAGAAGCAATGATAAGAATGAAGAATGCATGTAATAATCGAAGATGCGAATTATGGCAGCATGTGAGTTGTTGTTGGTGAATGGACTACTCGTAGTAAGTCTACTCTACTAGACATTGCCTTCATAAGTGGGGCGTGATTACGTGCATTGTACAATATTACCGCTAATCCTCTACTTCTTTTCCCATTGGTTAAGCTTAATTTGGATTTTACCTTTTGTCCGCTTCTTTGAAACTTTTTGATGACTGTAATGTGTAGTGTTCGTAAATACTACTATAAATACTGTATAAGACGAACATGTAGCAAACACATAAAATATCGATCGTTTATCAATTATTGTTCGAATTCGTTTTTAGGTGAGGGAAGGATTTAGCCTACCCTAACCCCGTCACTGCCAATATATAGTCATGTAAAAAAAAACTAATTAGTACCGTGTACAAATCTTTTTTTAAGCACGAAAAAATATTAAATTGAAACATGACGTTATAGGATCTTTTTTTAATAATAACAACAGAATGCCGACAATGGCAAAATAACTACGAGTGAATTGAATTACGTAGTTCATTGGTCAAAAAGCAGAATTAGTTAACCAATAAAGTCAGTTATTAATTAGTACTCTACTCGACGCGACATAAATACTTTATGAGAATAGAAATTACAGAATTTAAAAAACAATGACGATTTAGCGCATTTTATTTAATCGGCCAGGATAGACCATTGACATCTACCTCATTTAAACAAACAAAATTTGGACAAACATTTAGGAATAATTAGTTTATATACAAAATTAAAAAATATAATGAATTGATGATTTGTATAAAACAAAACATTTACCGGTCTTTGACGTAGCCATATAACTGCAAACTTGGGGTGTTTCACTTTGGAATATTGTTATAGACAGTAATTAGACGATAGAGCATATAACGACTTTTAGTTGGTGTAAAATACTCCCTCTGTTTTTTATTAAGTGTCCTATTATGAAATTTAATTTGTTTTTTAATAAGTGTCATATTTCATAAATTTTGAAAAAAATGATGCAATTTTTGAGAAAAATCATGCAAAACTTTCTATTTTACTTAAGTAATAAATGCTAATTATTTACATTTTAAGTTTCCTAGACAATAATTATAGATGAAAATAGTAATATATTAATTTCCTTGGTTTGTGTGTTTTGACGGCTAAGGACACTTATAAAAAAACAGAGGGAGTAATGATCACGTAATTTAAAAATTATAGTTTGAATATCAATAAAAAAAAATTAAAGTCGGAGTATTAAGTTTTAGTACTCATCAATTATTTTATTGAAGTACACCTCAAAATTTAAGAGATGGATAGATTTCTGTTATCTGATTATTTGTCGTTATTTTCTTGGATTTTCATTTGACTACTTTTACCTTTTGTAATTTGGTATTTGTTGCCTTGGTTTCTAAAATTTGTAATGGTTTTTTGACCGATATTGTAAAACTCATTGCTTGTCTTCATATATAGGCGTCGAAAGTCGCAAATATTTTTATAAAATCCTCTTTACAGATACTGAGTTGTAGTGAAAAAGTTTCAAGCAGAACAATGATGATAAACAATGAAATTCGTATTTTGAAATGAAAATTACCAAGAATAGTTCTGATTCATTTCATGTGCATGAGTATCACATAAAAACACACACATGTACTTGTATAAATATGAAAAGCCTTATTCTCAAAAAAAAAAAATATATATTATATATATATAGAAAAGTTCATTTAGATTGATCGACGATGTAAATTTGTATATTTAGCTAAGACGTGTTTTTGTAGGAAGGCTATAATAGTATTTTTCTAATATCCTTAATTAACGGAATTTGTTTTGAAATGAGAACTTTTCGGCGGTTTCTATCCATCCTCTATTTATTCATATATATTTTTGCGATCTGAGTCATATCTTGGAAGGATTTACGTATTGGATATTTATTTGTGGTACATTTACCACAAAGCCCTCCTAATAGAAAATTTAAGCAAAAATCGTTAATCTATGTATTAAATTATTAATCGCAACCCTACATATTTAAAATCTATGACTTATAATTATTTCTAGTTAACACACAAGGAAACTTTTCTATTATAACCATCCCATATATATATATATATATATGTCCAATTATACTATTTTAGAATTATTTGTTGTAACGGTGATAACCAACTATACCGCTATTTAAATGTGCACACTTGGACACCCTTCATATACAACAATTAATGTCCAAACTGCACACATGTGAGGTAAAAATTGTATTAAAAAACATGGGTAAAATGCAGAAATAGCAATTTTAAGATTTAAAATATTAATTATAGCAATACCTTGTAAAACTATCAAATAATAGCAATTATAGACTTATTTACCCTTTTTTCCTTCTTCTATATCAATTTTCGTTTTTTAAACTAAAAGTCGTGATCCCAAATATATCTGTGGGAAATCACATGAATAAATATGTGAAATCACATTATAATTTGTGTAGTTTCACATGAAAAATAATGTGAAATTACATTATAATGGTTTCACATGCAGAAATTCACATAAAAATGGGGACTCACATGAAAAATAATGTGAATATTTGATTTCGTATTTAATTCGAATTCACATAAAAATGGGAATTCACATGAAAAATAATGAGAATTCACATGAAAAATAATGTGAAATCACATTACAATTTATTTGATTTCATATCTAATTCGAATTCACATGAAAAATACTGAAAATTCACATGAAAAATAATGAGGATTCGAATAAGGGTAAAAAAGTCATAAATTGCTATAATTAATAACTTTTGAAAGTTATCACTAGAATTAATAGTTTTATCTTTAAAACTGCTAGAATCCTACAATAACTCAAGAAACATAGTATAATAAACTCGACCTATAACATGTTGAAAATTTTAAATTTGAGACATTTGATCATAAAATATATCACTTGTAGGTCATATATAATAGGTTTGGACATATATGTTACATACAAAAGATTATGTGAGACATATCAAATATGTATTTGTATATGAAATCATATTCAGTAGCATATTTAAAATTCATAACTCAAGTCTTATTGCAAAAACAACTCACATAGGACTTTCCCTATTATATGCAGAGGATGGTTCAAAGAAATCAAATTTGCTTTGGTCGCTCAAATGTTTGACTTACCGCACATAAAAACATACTCCTTCCGTCCACAAATCAAATACCCATTTGGGTTCCGGCACGAAGATTAAGAAAACTGATAAAGTTGTTTTAAGTAGGTAAAAGTTAGAATGTAGGGTTAATAGGATAATGACAAAAGAATAATGGTATTGACAAAAAAATGGTGGTATTGACCTAAAATTAGGAATAAAGTTGTTATCATGACAAAAAAGTAGGAATAAAGTTGTTGGGAGGTGGGGCCATCAATGACAAAGGATAGTAAATAAAGGAAAAGTAGGAAGGTAAAACAAAAAAAAAACAAAAAAGGGTAAGTAGGTATTTGATTTGTGGACAAAAAAATATAAGTAAGTAGGTATTTGATTCGTGAACGGAGGGAGTATCTTGTTTGGTGGAGGGATAATATACTTATTTCTACTCTCAAGGGGGACCAAAATGTTTATATCTTGTTCACTTGAGATGAAATTGATGGATAAAAGAGTAAATATCTAAAACACATGAGATGTATAATATTATACCTCAATTTTGGAGGTATAAGGCAAGGGAAAAGAGACTGCCCGAAATTTTGTTCCTCCTACCCGAGTTTTTTTTTAAATCGAAACCAAACAAGATATAATGATGTTAAATATTATACTTCATTTTCCCTCGTTTTCACCCCAAGTGAACGCACCCTAAGTTTAATCTCAAGATATAAAGTTTGCCTTTGATTGAAGATTATGTTATTGGAAAACTTTTGAGTCTTTGACCGTGCCAACAATTAATATTCAATTTTTGATACATCTAATGTAGTAATTGGTTTAATTTATTTCACAATTTCTAGAAAACAAACTATTGGCTTGCCAATAATGAACGTAAAAATCATTTGCAACTTGACCTATATTTCAATATTAAAATGAGTGTGTTTTGTTCTTTTTTGTGTCTTCCTGTCAAAAACACATGACGAGATCTCAAGCTTGTACGTAGAATGAAATTAAACATCATCGAGCGTCTTGTAATAGAACATAATCCAAAAGTATTTATTATATTCTCGATAAATACCCAAATTATACTCCACATCGTATTCAGTCTATAAAAATTTGATTGAATTTGAACGAATTAACTTTATTACATAACCAAAGTAACATTTGAATCGATTTTTATGCTGTAATGATGTCAAAAATGCTGCTGCATTTGTTTCATTATTTTGAAATAAATAATGAGGCGATGTAACTTTTTTACTTGCGACGTGTTGATTTATGAAATATACTCCCTCCGTCCCTATTTCAGTGCCCCATTTCATGTTTTTCACACATATTAAGAAAGTTGATAAAGTTAAAATGTAAGGGTAGTGGTATTGGCAAAAAAATAGTAGTAATGACAAAAAAGTAGTAGTATTGACCAAAAAGTAAGAATAAAGTTGTTGGGAAGATAAAAAGGTAGGAATTAAATTATTGTGAGATGGGTCCATCAAGGGTAATAATGTCCAAAAAACAGAGTAAGACATTGAATTCGGAATACTTTTTGAAGGCCAAACAGGGCACTCAATTGAGGACGGAGAGAGTACTATTTATCATGGATAAGTATTGAAAGTAATTAGCAGAAGCCCCAAAAAAAGCAAAATAAATCATGATACTCCTGCGCACTAAATTTATTTGAATTCATCTATAGTAAGGTTCTGTGGCATGTGACATGTTGCCTTTAATAGTAATAGATTGAAACCCTTCCCGCCATTCTTGACTTTTAAGTTCATATACAAGCATCCACACTCCTACACTTGTGTACCCATTTAATTTTCACTCCGTACATTGGACATGAATCTTCAATTAATTATAAATTCACGCGCATATATACTTCTATCAACTTTTTTTACTATAATGTGGAATTTGAATTTGCGAGTCTTCACCATTAATTCATTCTCACGATGGTTGTACTTACGAGAATTGAGAAGTTCATTCTAAGTGGAAGACATGCCAATTAATGTTGAATGTTGTAAAAATTATGCATCTCCTTTGATTTTCGCCATTTAATTTTATGTTCAATTATGCATCGTTTAATTGATTTTATTTGAGTTTACACACCATCATCAAGTTTGTGAGGTATAAATATAATAAAATAATTAGGAGTAACATTTGGGTGCAGACATCTCCACCATGGAGATGGGTCTGACCCGACCCAATCAACTCGGGTCAACGCCATTTGACTTTTTTTTTCCAGTTTTTTACAGTTTTTTTTTACGACTCAACCTTCGCTCCGATTACTAATATAAGGATAATTGTCGGACAATAATTTAGATTTTTTGGCTGATTCCGAGGCCTTCGGCTCCCCTCATTCGAATCTTGACCAAAGAAGAAGCGACAAACAAAAAATTGAAGAGACAGACAACAAAAAAGAGGGGAAAAGATCTGGAAAAAAATTCTGAAAAAAAAAAATTACTGTAGCGCGTGAGATACATGCGCCGTGCGTGGAGGCGCGCACGTGAATCTTACATGCCGGGTCGGGTGTTGTATGGTGGAGACTTGCACCCAAGTTTTTGTCAATAATTAGATAGGACTAGGTGTACCGATTGATTTTACAATTAGAAAAACATAAGAGCTTTGGAAACTCAAAATTGATTGAAGTGCTTCTAAAGCTCATGGTCATGGCCTGGACTGGTGCCTATTTATATTTTAAATTTTATCATCAAATTTCTGATGGTAGAATAGTTAAGTTAGCAATTTGACAACGTAGAAAAACATACATTCAATGATATAAAGAAGGAAAAAAAGTTTGACAAACGACTTAGACTATAAACAACTTCAAAATTCCTAAATCAATTTTAAACTTAAAAGTATTTTTATTATTTTGATGATAGAATTGGTAGGGATCGTATGATAAATTTGATAATTTTTAGAGGTCGAAATGGAAAGTAATAGTACATGGGAAAGGATTGCGTGTTTTTCTTTTTCGAATCGCAGTTGAAATTTAATCATGGTTGGGCCAATTTGATGATTATATTTAACAACCAGATTGCACATGGGGTTGTATTAATGAATTAAAAATTTTACTAAAAATATTGGTCCAACAAGCAATCTTAAAAGAAATTATTTTTTCTATTTCAGTTATCTCCTTGTCTTAACTTCCTCCGTAAAGCGGTCCCACAACATCTCTAATTTCTTTCAAATTATCAATTTATTGAGAATAATAAAACTGTCATTCATCTGAGAAGTGAGAACTTTCAAACAATTGGTCTCTCTTTCTTTAAAGAGAGAAGTATCGAATAAAATCCCGGTTTGCGGAGGAAGGGATTTTCCAAAAAGACGCTTCGATTATTATTTTGCTTTTTACAATGATGTTTTATTTGTGCTTTATTTTTATCAATATTTTATAGTAGTAAGAAATAAGATAAAACTCTTATTGTTTTTTAGTACTACTAGTATCCTTTTGATGAGAATATCATTTTTACTTTAAGTACATAAATTAACTGTTTATTGAAGGTGGGGTTATGCTGAATAAAAGCGAGTTTCATGCAGATTATGTTTACTATTAAAATTAGCAAATTATTCCCGCCAAATTTCATGGGACATGTTGCGAAAAATATATTTTACGACCGAATGCATGAATTTATTAAGCTTATATGCAAAGTAACGTTCAAATCACACTAATTCTGAGTCGAATAAATTATACTAATATACAAGATTCATCCTATTTTGTGATTTTGATAGCAAAGTAAATAAAAATTTCAAAATAATTGTAAACCAATCAAACTAACTAAAAAATACTACAGTACTTATTTAAAATTTAAAACTTTAGCAAACTTGGTAGTATTAAATTAATTTAAATTGAAATAGTAATTACTGAAGATAGAATGAGAAGAGTGGGGCTACTATTATTTTCAATGGATACATCAATTCTAATACTTGTCCGCAACATTTGTTCCTCATGTGCTTCGCCTTAAATTCTTATCTATAACTCTTGTGATTTCTGGACAATATTTGCAGATTTTGATTTGATGCCCCATTTCTGACAATTCTGTCGTGATTTTTTTCTCTCCTCCCTTTCATATTTTTTGACCAATAATATCAATTCTTTTATTTTTGAAGGGATCAATAATATTAATTCTTAGCATTGTGTATTGGTGAATGTGTCCAAATTAGTGTTGCAAAAACATCTACTAGTCCACATCACCATCCATCCACAAGGTGACTAGGCAAGCGCCATTAAATTACACCACACTATATTTGTTTTTCTTTCATTTTTTATTTATTTATGATAACAATGTGAAAAGGAACATTGGATGTTATCTGTACACCCAAAAATATTAATTTAGAATTATTTATCGAGATATCTGTATTTGTCTTGCAAGTAAATAAAAAGGTTTTTACAAGTAGCTCCTTAATAAGTGTAAAGAACCAATATAAGTAAATAACAAGGTTTTACTCACCACCATAACATTAGTAAATAAAATCATAATCATTCACAACATGTGGACGTTAGCTATTGCATAAGTACCATCTGTTTTTAACATAAAAAATGGAACTCAACTTAATGATAAATATGAGGGTAAGGAATAATTAGAAATACCCGCTCGAACTTTGCGTATTTACTTAGCAAAAGTTAATGAGTGTGGAAAATAATGAATGCTACATTAAGTAATTATGTATTTATGCCTATGTACGAGGTTGCTTAATATATAGTCGATAAATTATTGTATCAAAGCTAATAATATGATGTAATACTATTACATATTGTAATGTCTCACGCAGCATACAAAGTCATAGGAGAAAAGTAGGTATGAAAAATTGGCACAAACGTTAGCTCGACCGTTAATGCTAGGTAGGTCACAAATTCAATATTGTTTCATAATTCAGTAGTATGAAAATGCGTAATATAAACATGCTTTATGTAGTGGGTTGATAAATCTATCCCTATATCTATTATAAAAGAGTGGACTCTTATAAAAGTTGATTTGTCAAATATACCCTTCTTATTATATTCGTTTTAAGGATATTAATGTAAATTTATATAATTAATTGAAGAATGCTAATTATATTAGAAGTCTACCCAAAAATTCTAATACTATAAAACTTAAAAAAAAAGGTTAATAATTAAGGAATTATTATTTTAACACGGTATAATAAGGAACTCTTTCAAAAAAATGGTTAATAATATTGTCAAGATAGATAACTTAGTACGCACAGTCAACATATTGATCGCTAATTTTCTACCAAGCAATTATACTGCACTTTAACGGGTAATTGTAGTATATAATAACGAGTATCGTATCCACGAGGACTAATATGCCGAGTTTCTAGTAAAAACCAAATTTATGCATCTTCCTACTATTCAAACTTTGCAAACAACATGATTTGGGATTCATTCAAACACTTAAACATAAGATCAAAGCTAATTAATCAAGTAAATGACAAGATCATGCAAATTCAATGGAACAAACGATTAAGGAACAAATTAGAACAAAGGTTGGTTCTAGGGATTCAATTCGATTCTAAATAGCTTGATCACAACTTCCTAATTCATGCAAATCATTTTAATCCTCTAATTACGAAGCAATCACCGAATTATTCACTAATCTCTCTCGACAATTAGCAAACAGGATCATTCTATCGACTCTCTCGGCTAAGACTCGAGACGACAAATAACTTCAAAAAGCACAAGGATCATAAGCTTTCATGCATTAGATCATCACCTACTAAATCTCAAATCAATACAAGTTGTGTAATTTGAATTCCATGCAAGTAAAAACCTATCAAGAATTTCTACAAACAATTGGCATGCAAGAAAGGTGATCAACAATTTCCACATGAAAATAAGCACCAAATCCACAATTAATTAGAAGAAGGCAAGAGAAATCAACAAGCTATGATCAATCCATCATCAAATCATCATAAATCCCTAAAACCAACAAGAAAATTTAGCTAGACTTGAATGAAATCAACACAAAACAAAGAGGAAATAATTGCATAGATGAAAAACTAGGAACCCAATGTTGAAATATTCACAAAGTCTTCAAATCCAACCTTAATCCACTAATACAATAATAGAAATGTATTTAGAACCCTAATTGAAAACTTTTTGAACAAGAATCTAAGCTAAGGGATGGTGAATACCCGTTTTGGGGCTGACCCATAGTATATATAGGAAAGAAAAAGTACTAAATGAGGTTAAAATCGCGAAAAGGGTAAAATCATCCATTTTTGGACGATATAGTGAAAATCGGCGGTCGGAACGCATAAATCGGCGGTCCAGGGCCCGAAATCGGCGGTTCGGGCCCCAGGCGCCGAGTGGACCGCCGATTTGGCTTTTCTTCTTGAGGCATGAACCTGAGATTTCCGACGGTTTGGCCGGAGGTTCACCCCTGAACCGCTGGTTTTTGGCTCCAAACCGCCGAAATAGAATCATGAAGCGTCGATTCTGAATTTTCTCTCCTCTTCACTCGATTTTCCACTTTTCCGTCCCATTTCTTCGTCTCCGCTCTTCAACATCCCTTCCATTTCGACTTAGCATCCCATGCTTGACCTACACACATGCACAAACTC
The DNA here is from genome assembly GCA_029490685.1 of Schizonepeta tenuifolia. Taxonomy (NCBI): domain Eukaryota; kingdom Viridiplantae; phylum Streptophyta; class Magnoliopsida; order Lamiales; family Lamiaceae; genus Schizonepeta; species Schizonepeta tenuifolia. The sequence goes on along the minus strand of CM055958.1, from coordinate 97,325,818 downwards.
CACCAAAACGTGAAAGCAATCCAATATAGTGAAAACAATCCAAAACAAGTCACGTTTGAAGGTAAAGCAAGGCAATTAGTGATATAAAAACACGTTTAGTTGTTACAAAATGGATGTTTATCACATATCACATGTGACTAAGTGGTGGATTGTTATAAAATTCTAATACTACAAAACTTTTAAAAAAAAAGAAAAAAGAAAAAAGGGATTCATAATTAAGGAATTATTTTAACACGTACGAAACTCTTTTAAAAAAAAGATGATTAAATAATATTATCAAACTTCGCTACCCTAGTTTTGTAACATGTTAACTAACTTCTTATTCTTCCGGCAGCTCCACGCAACAAATATTTTGCATTGGTGTATCACTTCCACTTCAGTTCTTTGTTTTCCTTGCATCCTCCTCAGATTCCTTTCTTTCTAGATTTGATAGATCGCAACTGTAACCACACATCTGTACATGCTTTGTTTGGCACTCTTTGTTCTATACATTGAGTGAGAAGAAAATCTCTCTCTTTCCTCCACGATCTCTTATCTCTGTCTACACCACACCATCGCGTTACCTCTCTCCAAATTCTACCTGAGATCTCACAATCAAAGAACAAATTGTCCATATTCTCCACATCCCAATCACATAGACAACATGTGTTGTCAACTTGAATTCCAATTCTTGCCAGGTGGTCGCATGTTACCATGCTACCATGCATGGCCACCCAACTCAAGAAAATGCATTTGGGTGGTGTTGCATTTTGGCTTACCAGTCTACACCATTCTAGGTGGTTGCATGTTACCATGCTACCATGCATGGCCACCCAACTCAAGAAAATGCATTTGAGTGGTGCTGCATTTTGGCTTACGAGTTTACACCACTCCACCTTCTGAATGTCACATCTCATTTCTTGATAAAGCTTTTTGATGGAGAATGTATTCTGGTTCAACCATCCACTTCCATCAGTTAAGAGTTGGAGATACTCTCTTGCTTGGATGATTTTCCTTATTAACCATAAGCTTTGTCCAGGAATATGCATGTCCCACACAGATTGTTGCTTTACATAGTACCCATGCACCCACATAATCCACATTTTATCCTTTTTCTTAGCCAAGTTCCATAGCATTTTGCATATGGCAGCGCGATTCCATAGCTTTAAATTCACAATATCTAGTCCTCCTGCATTTTTTGGTTGACAGATTTTGTCCCAAGCTACCAATGCCCTTTTAGAAATTGCAGATCTCCCAGTCCACAGAAATGCTCTACATGCAGCTTGAATGAGCTTTAACACCTTCTGTGGCAGGATGAACACTTGACTCTAGTAACACTTGAATGCCAAACAATACTGATTTTATGAGTTGCAGTCTGCCGGAATATGATAGTAATCCAGCTGCCCAGCAGTCTATCCTTGCTAAAGTCTTCTTGATCAAGGGCATACACTGCATGATTGAAAGTTTAGTTGAAGAGAGAGGTACCCCAAGATATTTAAAAGGTAAGCTTCTCTCACTCATTCCTGATCTATGTAAAATTTCTTCCTTCATTCTTTCAGAAACTTCTCCAAAGTAGATGCAGCTTTTCAGAGGGTTTGCCTGCAATCCTGAGACTTCAGAGAACTTCCTGAATGCTACTAAAAGGTGGTGTATAGAAGTAGCATCTCCCTTTGTGAAAAATAAGCAAATCATCAGCAAAACATATATGAATAAGCCCTAGTTTCTTACATCTTGGGTAAAATTCAAATTGTCTTTGCAGTTTGAGCTCCTCCAAACATATATTTAAATACTCCATGCAAACCACGAAAAGATAAGGGGATATTGGATCCCCTTGTCTCAGTCTCATTTTTGTCTCAAATGGTATTGTTAGTTCACCATTTACATTGACAGTATAAGAAACTGTAGTGAGGCAGGCCATAATCCATTGCACATACCTGTAGGGGAAGCCCAATTCTAGCATCAAATATTGGATAAATTGCCACTCAATAGAATCGTAGGCTTTCTGTATATCCACCTTTATCATGCATCGTGGAGAAATATGCTTTCTTTGATATCCCTTAATCAGCTCATGACTAAGTATGATATTTTCAAAAATCAGTCTTCCCTTCACAAATACTGATTGTTTCTCACTAACTATATCATTCAGCACATCTTGCATACGGTTAGCAAGAACCTAGGAGATTATCTTATAAAGGATAGTGCAGCACGCTATAGGTCTGTACTCTTTTACAGATTGAGCATTCTCTATCTTTGGAATCAGAGTCAATATAGCTCTATTTATCTCCTTAGGCATGAAACCACTGCTAAAAAATTGTTGTACAACGTTCACTACATCACTTCCAATAATATGCCATGTTTTCTTGAAGAAATGTGCATTGTACCCATCTACCCCCGGTGCTTTGTGAGAATTCATACTATACAAAGCTTCTTTCACTTCTTGTTCTATACAATCCTCACAAAGTCTCCTCTGCTGCTCCCAACTCAATTTAGGACCTCTTGCAACAATATTTTTGTCAACCATAGGTAGTTCAGTAGCTGCACTACCCATTAAGTTAATGTAGAACCCTCTGATCTCTTCTTTAATCTGCTCCTGTGTATTACATTTGGTTCCATTTTCTCTTTTCAATACTTTTATAGCATTAGAGTTGCATCTGGCCCTCACATAAGCATGAAAGAACTTTGTGTTGTCATCTCCTTCCTTGAGCTAGTGTATTCTGGATTTTTGTTTCCATATTGCAGCTTCTATATTGCTCCATTTTTCCAGATTCTCTAAAGCTTCTCGTTCTGCATGTATGAGTTGATCATTGTTGATATCTATAGTTAGTTGTTCCTGCACTATCTTCACCTTCCTTCTGTATTCCTCTACCTTCTTTGTGGTTTTCTGAAATTCTTGTGTGTTGAGCTTCTTGAAGGGTTGTTTCAGACATTTGCATCTAAACCAAACATCCAGTAACCTGTTTGCATGGCAAGTGTGCTTCCATTCTTCTCTTACAATCTGCTCAAAATCCTTATGGTCAGCAATAACATTAAAGAACTTAAAGGGAGCTTTTCTTATAATCATATTTTCTTCAAAGTTCAGAAACTGAGGGCAATGATCACACACCCCTCTCTCCATTCTTTCCACCACTAATTGAGAGTATTTACTCATTCATTGCAGATTTGCTACACATCTGTCAATAAGTGAGCAGATTCTCTGCAAACCACTTTGGTTATTACACCATGTAAATTCACTCCATATAGCTCTCAAAATATGAAGCTCATTATTCTGAATGCATTGTGTGAAGTCCCTTGTATCTGCATCTGTAATCGGGTTTCCTTGAAATCTATCTTCAGCACGTAAGTTGAAATCTCCACCAATTAGCAAGGGATTTTGATTATTCTGGCAAGCAGTATCCAAAAATCTCCATAGAGCCTTCCTTTGATCATTAGTATTCATTGCATAGACTGGCACTACTTGTTGAGTTTCTTCACTTCTCATGTCTAACACCTCACAGTGTAGGGCTTGCTTATGTCCTTCCATAAACTTCACATCTACACTTCTGGGGTTCCAACAACACCATATTCTTTCATTTTCTGCAAAATCATAGTTATGAATACATTCCCATCCCTTACAGATTTTCTCACAAATCTCCTTATATTTTTCCACCTTCGATCTGGTTTCCAACAGTAGAGCAATATCTATTTTATTTGTTTTCAGAAAGAGTTTGATCTCTTTCTATTTGAAAGGCTTATTACAGCCTCTCAAATTCCAGAAAATCATTCTCATTTTTCACTGAGGGGATTGAGGTCCCCGCCCTGTTTTCCATACTCTATGTGAACTTCTATTTCTCCTATGATTTGATAGACATTTCCAGTAGGCACCTGGAAGTGGCCTACTTTGATCATAGAATTGGCAGTAGTTTTCTTCGGTATAGACCATACTTCATGTGCTTTCTCACCTTCCTTGACCAATTCTATGGTTTCCATTTCATCTCTTCCTTTTTCCTCCATATTTTCTCGTCAATTTTCCTCCTCATTTGGTTTTATCTTCCATTGCTGTTTTGGGAGATTTGTCTGAATAGTGGTTTTCTTCTCTACTTCCTTGCATATATGTCCCACCCTCATGCATTTCTTATAGTAAGGAGGTACCCACTCACAATAGACTTTCTGCTCTCTCCTATCTCCATTCTCATCTTCTACACACACATAATATTTCAGTGGTGTTGTGTAACGCCCACCTCCACAAGAAGCCTAGCATATGAAATTCTAGTTTGGTGCGTGGTGCATTCATCAACACAGATAGGCTTCCTCAAGACACTTCCTATCCGGCTAAGTGAGTCCCCACTCCAGCAATTGCGATGGAGGTTTGGTAATTGGATCCACAGAGGTACCTCTCTCAATATCTCCTTCTCAAAACATAAATTCATCACCCACTCCTTCACAATAACCGGCCTATTAGCAATGGTGTGTGGTCCTTCATAAAATGCCCGATCTCTCTCAGCCATGGTACCAAATCTTATAACGAAATAGCCTTCATTATGATAGAAAATCTCAGATTTATTCTCAATGCCACATTGTTTCTGCAGGAAGGTATCTAGGTATGAAATGGAAGGGGATTCACCAATAACATACAATATAATTGTTGTTTTTTCCATTTCATTGCCTCAGATTCAAGTTCAGATTTCTCAAGATAAGCAGTAGGAACACCTTTTTTCAGTATGGGAGCTACAAACCTTAGTTTCATACCTCTATGGCGAAGAGGTTGTGGTTTGGTTACTCATGTCTTTGTATTCAGCTCCGATTCCCCCTCCGAATTCCGGATCTGCTGATTGATTTCCTTAGCGGTGATCGCATCGGCGTGTTCATCCACATGCAGATCTACTGTTCCATTAATATTTCCAGATTTTGAACTCTCTCCAATCTCCAAATTTCCAGCAATTTGTGCTTGTGGTTGAGTTGAAGGTATCGGAGTAGTTGGTTTTCCGATCGGCTCCATCACCTTCTTCGATCGACCACGCCCTCTGCCTCCTTCATTTGCCATTGATGCAAGCGGTGCACGTTAACGTATCCACTAACTTGCGCCGAGAGAGTTTTCTTTTTTTCCCTTCATATTTTTCATTTTGTACAACATTGAAAAATAAACGATTATTATTAATTGAGATACACTCGATCCCGCTCTTTTTGAGCCATTTTTCATATTGAGACGTCTCATCCATCTTGACTCATTTAATGAAAATGAAACTATTAACACTTCAATCTACTCACTTTTCTATCTTTTTACCCTTCTATTTAATCTTCGTGCCAATGATAACGATCCAAGATGGGCGGGACAGAGGGAGTATTTAATTATTAATATAGAAAACATGAAAATAAAGATAAATAAGAATAGAGAGCCGTAGGTGCGCCACATAGTACAAACATAAACTTCGTTAGTATGAACATAACTTCGCGAATATATACTCCCTCCGTCCATGAAAAAGTGTCATACTTACCCATTTATATTTGTCCACAAAGAAGTGCCCTACTTCATCTTTTCCAATCACATCAAGTCACATTCATAACAACTTCCAGTCACATTTTATTCCTTCCACTCAAAACAATTGAGACCCATATTCCACTCACAATATCTTTAACTTCATTTCACATTTTTTACTCACAACAAGTGGGACCCTTATTCCACTAACAATAATTTTAACTTTCATTCTACTTCTTCCACTCTCAATTAGTGGGGCCCTAACTCCACTCACAACGACTTTACCAGATTTCTTAAAACACGTGCCGACACCCAAATGGGGCACTCTTTTATGGACTGAGGGAGTACTATATATTGATAAGATCTTCGAATTTTCTTCTATCTCATTGTATAGTGTAATTCCGGTTATTTAGAAACAATCAAAATACAATGAATGAAAGAAATTTGTCAGACATATAAAATTTTTGAATAATTACTTTTTATTATTTAAGTTAAATTTTCAATAAATTGCGCGCAAATCATTTAAAGAACTAAGATAAAATAGGAATGGAAGGATTTGGAGGGTGTCACATAGATTTTTTGCAAAAGTTATCGTGAGCTACACTATTCTTTTTTTTTTGAATGAAGGAAAATGATTATTGTTTTGAAAAATCCTATGTGGCATCAGTCAAATTTCTCTATTCCTATTTATCTAAATTCTCCAATTTATTTATTTACTAAGCAAAAAATAGATTTTACATAATGTTCAAAACGATCAATATGTAGAATCAGACCAAGTGATTGCTGAGATTCCCTCAGAAAATTCCACTTTGAATGTTAAAGAGAAAGTTTGAAAACATATCTATTCTGACTTAGACGAAGAAATGCACTGGAGCATCGATGTATATATATCATGCACCCGAATTTACATATGGTAATGTTCATCTATTACCAAAAATAAGTTTTATTTTTTTATTTGTAGCAAAGAAGTAGTTAGTTTATCGGAATCTTAGCTTATCGAAATCAAATTAACTAAAAAAGGAGTTTTCTTTGACCACCGAAGATCTAATTGTAGAAAGAATCAAAATCAAAAGTTTCGAATAATTCTTTAGAAAACATTCTCGGTGAAAAAAAATGTGAACGAACGACCTCACTGAATTGAATTGGATCTATGAATTTGTAATTATATCTATATTTATTGGTAAATACAATTTCAACCAAATTAAAGTTGATATAGTACATGACAATTGATTTTTCATCTTATCATTATAATACACTAAACTAATTAAAGTTTAATTTTAAATATTTATGAATATATGTAAATGTACTGTGAATTAAATATATATACATATATATTAGACTTGATAAAAAAAAATAAAGATAACGAAAAAAAGTGTGAGATATTAAAACTTGATACTTGGGACATTTAAAAATTGTTATACCCCTTATCATTATATATTATAAAATTAATTAACTCTATAGATATGAGAACCATTAAAGAGATTAAACATATATATTTTAGAATATTACTTTATTGTTAATATTTCAATATTCAAATATTTTGTTGGTTAATTGTAATTGGAAATTTCAAACAAATATATTGTTACAAAAATTATGTTATTTTTTATGCATTAATTACGACTTCTATTATTTATTACCACTTTTACTTTTTATATATGTAGTGTTCATTTTAACAGGTCATCATAGGATTAAATAGGTCTGATGGTATGAGTAATGAAATTATTTTTTAATTGGATTTGGAACGAGTATTGGTAGATATAATTTAAACAAATTTGAATTTGAAAAATGATTGATGGGAGGTACCGCACCCATTATCATTCCTTTTTGCTTCTACTTGCTAATAATTGTTGAAGTTAATAGTCAAAATTAATAATATATATTATAAATTTTTTTATTTGCAAATATATTTGTAATAAATTAATTATTTTAAACAAGAGGTTATACGTGCAACGCACGTATCTCTCTACTAGTACTAGTAGTAAGAGCACTTACAATGGGGTGTCTCAAAAGTGTTCGAGACTGTTTCGAGCTCGAGACACAACATTGCAACACCACCCCTCCCGAGCCTCGTCTCGCCCCATTGAGCCCGTCTCAATGTGACGCGTGCATTCATTAAAAAAATAAAGTGAAAGGAAGCGGGTAATGGGGGAATTTGGGCGAAATCATGTTGTTGCCGACAACGGTCAAGCAACGACTACTTTTCCTTGTTATTTATTTATTTTATTTAAATCCATTTATAAATATCCTTCATTTCATCTCCAATTTCACACTATTTCCTACTTTTACTCTTATTTCTACTTCAAATTAATGGAAAAAAAACAATTTCAAAAACTAATTATATTTAGACACGATTGAGACAACATCACTATGCGGATAGTTATCTCTATCTGGGGTCCACAGGAGATTGAAATGCTAAGGTGTCTCAACCACTGTGGATGTTCTAATATGATACTACTTCATACTTCCTCCGTCCACAAAATGGTTGTCGCATTGTGAACGACACGAGTTTTAAAAAAATAGTGGATAATAATGGGTATTGTTGTGAGTGGAGTAAAAGTCCCACAATAAATGTGAGTGAATTAGTGAGAAATATAAGGTTAAATATAATATTTTATGTGAGCCATAATATTATAAATGGAAGTGACAACCATTTCGTAGACAAAAAGAGTAAAAAGTTACGAATTTATAGTACAATTATATTTATAGGTCAAACTTATTTCTCATAGCTTGTACGGAATATAACACAATTTATGTTACTATATTACATATTGTTTGAGGGTCATTGCATCACAACCGTATTTTACCTTGAATGCACTTAGGCTATCTGCAACTTTTGGAGATTACTAATGGTCTTCAAGGTATTTTCTGCACCCCTTTTTTTATTAGAGATAGTTTAGAAATACCTACCCCTACAACCCAACTGTCTCCAAGCTGTTTCTAATTTTAATATTAAATAATTCCCCATTTCTATTAAATTAATTCATAAAATTCCATTAATAAATATAACATAAAACATTACAATAATTCAAATAAAATAAAAAAAATATATTAATTGAAATAAAAAAATTTACATTAATTAAAATATGGACTACTCGGGTAGACGTCGGCGAACAAGGGCAAAAAAATGCATGCCAGATCCACAAATCATACGACGCCACCGCCTCCAAAATTAAGGTGGGCTCGCCCTGATCGCCTCGCGTGTAGGCAGCCGCCCACCCATTTGGGCAATTCTACCATGCTCAGTGCATGCAATCCAGGCTCCCGAGCATCCCCGGAAACCCATGCCACGCCTCGTGCATTTGGAGCAGGCGAGCTGTGTCCGATCTTCAGGTACTCGTCGAACACATCTGTAGCACCACCGATGGCCAGTTGTTGCACTGCCATAATGCATTTTTGCATCGACGTTAGCCCCTATTGTCCAAGTGCATCTCGTCGATGCGTGAAGAAGTGGACGTTGTCCTCCAACGTCTTGTATATGCGCAAAAACAGATGCTTATGCATCCGAAAACGGCGTTGGAAAAAGTGCTCGCCGTAGGTGGGGTTGTCGGCGAAGTAGTCGGCGTGTAGGAGAGCACACGATGTTTCACGGTCGAGGTCGACGAACGAATTCGCCCTCTTCTTCTTCTTCTTCTTCTTCTTCTTCTTCTTCTTCTTCTTCTTCTTCTTCTTCTTCTTTTTCTACGCCGCTAAGTGTGCACGGAGGGCTCGTTCCACGTCCAGCATCATCTCCAGGACCTCGTCCTCGGTGCCGATCTCTTCATATTCCACCGACGAAATTGAAGTGCTTGATGAAGACATCTTTTTAGAGTTGAATTTAAGAGAGAAAATAAGGTTGTTTTTTTGTGGGATGAATGAGGGATGAGGGGTTGAATTTATAGTGTAAAAAAAGAATTAAAAAAATCTGCTTTTAGCTGTTGGAAAACGGTCGAATTTTTCAACTTTTTTTATTTTATTTTTCTGGTGGGCGCGTGTAAGACACGGGCTGGCTCGAGCTGGTCTCGCCCGAGCCGATCTCGCCACCTCGAGCCGGTCTCGAGAGCTCCCACCTTGCAACGCAGCGGTCTCCAGCCGCACCCGCCTCGAGCCTCCTTTGAGACTAGGCTTGGAGACCGCATTGCGAAAAACCTTACACGAAGGAGTTGCTCTAATCTTAAACAAAGATAATAGTTAATATTGGGATTTATTAATCTATGATTAGGCTTAATAATTACTCCCTCTGTTCCGCTCATTTTGTCTCCCTTTCCTTAAATGAACGTCCCACTCATTTTGTCTACATTCAAATATAGATATAATGAGTGGTTGTAAGAGTTTCTCTCTCATCCCCTTCCAATCTCATCCACTAGTTTATTAAACAAACAACTTTCCTTAATCTTCGTGCCCAATAGTAAGGATACAAAATGAGCGGGACGGAGGGAGTAATTTATTAGACTCTATAATCAAGTTAGTTAGAGTTTTATTACTAGTATATGATTTAATTAGGACGGATATATGCTCATCTTCTCATGTAGTCCATTTCTAACCTTGAAGGTAGCATAATATGTAAATTGTTAGTAAAATGTATTGCATGTAATGCAAATGAATGTGTGTGTGTGTGAATATGGAGACGTCTGAACAAAAGTGTCTCACTTTTTAAATAAATAGATAGTGACAGAGTTCTCTACAATATTTTGACTGACATATTAGCTGTCGCATAAATTCAATCTTGTGTTTTCAGAAAAAAGTGTTAGACGGCCTCTGCCTCTGCCACAATCCATAATGGAAGTTTAGGGCCCGACACATACTCAATTTCACTTTTAGACATAATCCTGTTTTAGGGAGAAACGTACAATCTTTAAATATTAGTTTTATACCAAATTAATACTCTCTCTGTCTTACAGTGGTGAGCACATAGAATAAAAACAAAGGATAAAAAAATAAAAGTGGATAAGTTCTACCATTTCAAAATTATTTTGAAGTGTTAATTTTTTTCTTATTTGAATATAAACAAGATGAATGTAACATCCATTTAAAGAATAGATAGACACAATACAACGAGTGGGATGGAGGGAATACTAAAATTTTAGACCCTTTTGTCTTCTTCTGAAATATAATGAAATACAACTAATTCATAGCAAATGCCAAACGAGTTGTAGCCTTGTAGGTTACTCCCAAAAAATAAAGGTCCCTATATCGAATTCACATATTGAATTCTCAATATTGATATTTCTTGTTGACATAAAATCAATTCGAGTTGTGAGAGCATATCACTTAATCTGAGCTTAATTCAATTTTGAACTCTTAGTCATGTCACGTGTCATTTCCTTATTAAAACAATAGAGGATTCAGTATGCAAACCACATATTTTTCTTTCTATTTCTTCCCCCCTGACATTCAAACAATCGTCCAACATGTCACTATAAATTTTGTAGTTTGTCATTGCCTTATAAGTCAAGCATGTCACTATAAATTTTGTAGTGCGATTTTTTTCCTAACTTATGATTTGCATATTATAATACATTAACGTAATTTATTAAAAAAATACTGAACAATTAAAATTACCCTCATCATAGAAAATGAAATCATGCAAGTTCTTGTTTTTTCCTATTTTTCAATCACCCCATTCCCCTTCCTGCCGAGACATTTTATCTTTCTGCAAGAGATTGTAATTTTTGGAAAACTCACGGATTCTTGTGTTAAAAGAAAAAGAAAAACTTCTCAATTTTCAAGAACGATATACATAGACCATACTCCATAGCATGCTACCCATTATACTGTACAGTTTTTTCAACTCGATGAAATTCATTTGGAATATCATACAACCTTTTATGTATTACAATGGCAAAGTAGCATTTAAAACATCAAAATTAATTGAACTTACAAGGATAACTCTATTCTTTAGACACATCATATACTTTACACTTCTTTTCTTAAACCAAAAACTAAAACATTTTCTCGAATAACTTACAAGTTCTATGTTTTCCTTAGAAGATGGAGTGGAAAAGCAAAGCAAGTAATAATAATGCCTCTTATCAAGGATGAAGATTTGAAAAAGGGGACCGTTTTGTTTATACCTGTTTCGCATGCACCCTTTTTTAATACAACTTTGGCTTCTTTGCCAGATCTGGTCTTCCACTTTAAGCAATCCCTAAACCTAATCAAGTTTTCACTTCCTTTTACTTTTCCTTAATTTCTCCATCATTTTATTTGCATCACACATATTTCCACCATTGGAGTAGTCTTCCAAGGAACTCCACTTTTGAACGATTCTAATATGTATTGCTTGGTCCTCTTTTCGTGTACAACTTATCATCGAAAAACGTTAAGGTTGTGCGCAGCGGCACGCTGCCCCAGCCAGCGCATATGGCGAGCTTGCACCCCACTGGCGAGCGCCAAGCTCGCGAGCTTGCGCTCTCCCAAGTTCAATGTCACATGGTGGCCGCTGATTGGTCGGGCATAGCCGTTGCGATCGCCAACGGTCACCATTCAATTTTTTTTTTAATTTCAAATTTATACCATATATATCTTCCTCCCCCCACCCACAAATCACATACTACCTACACTCTCTATGCTCTCTACACTCTTCTCTCTAAAATTTCCTCCCACAACCGGCGATCACCTTCTCCGGCCAACCCCTCCTCACCGGCGTTATATGGAAGAATTTACTAGGTAGCAAGACTACCATATCATCACGAGAAGAACCGACGGTATGGCATCGGCCCAAAAGTTGTTCCACGAGAACTATGTCAATGAGCTTAAATTGAAATATGGGTGGCCCGTTGATGAGTAGTTTTTTATTTTTATTTTTATTTTTTATTTATTTTTTATTTTTATGTTTAATGTAGTATTTTAATTTTATTGTAATGAAGTTTAGTGTAATATTTTTATTTAGTGTAATATTTTTATTTTGGATGAAATGAATTTTTTTTAAACATTAAACATCTTTTTTAATTAAAAAAAAATTGTGAGCTCCATAAATTGGAAGCTCGCCAGTGCACTTCACAACTTGAGTGCGCATTGGGCCCACCAAAAAGGGCAGCGAGCGCATATGGCGAGCTCACCGCTGCTGTAAGCCTAATACTTACTCCCTCCGTCCCTAAATAAAAATTTTATTTGCAAAACTTATCCCATAATATGTATCGAATCCATTTTAGCCTTGTCCGCGATATAAATTCTGCAGTTGTTCGATTTTTCATCTCACATGAAAACGTTCTGCCGACCGACTCGCGATGTATATAGTTTCATTTAATAACCTTCAAAAAAAAGAAGTTCCATTTAATAATTGATGTCCCTGATTGTCTCGAATAACCAAGGTGAGCAGGACCCCCTTTTCTTTTGCTCTTTAATTTTCCTTTTGATTTAAACATGCAGCATATCAGCATGCCTATGACTGCTTTAGTTAGAAGATACTAGAAACCAACTGCTCCAACCACTTTTTAACTAACTTCTGATGTGGGACAGTCCAAATTTGGTGAAAACTCGAGAACAGAAAAACAAGAAAAATTAACTTGAGAGAAGAAGGAATGATGTTAATATTAAAAGTATCGAACGGCACCAACTACCGATACTTATTTTCTACTTCCAAGACTATGATGGATTTTTAAATCAATCGATGACAACAAGTGCGCCCATTTCTTAATACCAAATCACAATAAATTCACTCATATTGTTCAACTAATCATGAACTTAAAGTGGCATTTGATAGAAATATGGATCACTAGACACAAATCAGCAAATCAACAATCACAAATCACAATCACCAAATAGCTGGATCAGATGCAACAAAAGAAAAAACATGTCGAAAATCTGGATTCCATGGATTCAGAGGCGAAGCAAACTAGATAAATACCAGCTATGAACATACTGGCAAGGAGTATGATAAAAGTAATAAACCATTAAACCGGTCAAATAGTCTAATAACACAGCTTTCATACCTTCACTAGGAATTTTATTATCAGGATCAGTGAAAGCCTAAAGGCGATACAAACCTGCACGTGGCGGGTATGCTGCAGGATAAAGCGTTTCAGCATATGACGGACGCTCCCTTGAGACATAAGCATCACGGCCAGCAATGTCGTGGCGGTTCCTTGTATTTAAGTCGATCGGAAGTGGATCGCGACGGCCCAATAGTTCATCCTGCCTATAAGCCTCACGTAAATCAACCCCTCGATCATCTCTATAAAGATCAAGGCTATTTAATAACGGAAGCCTCCTGTACGTGCTGTTGTAAGGCGCAGAAGGTGCACTTTCTCCGTATGAAACACGGTGCTCCAAATATGAAGCCCGTCCATCTCTAAGAGAGTCATGTCTCTCTAGGTATGGATCTCGCCCGTCTCTATAAATGTCTCGCCTCTCTATGTATGGGCCTTGTCCATCTCTGTATGGATCACGAGACTCCAAATATGGTGCCCGTCCGTCTCCATAAGGATCACGCCTCCTTGGATAAGAATCTACATCGTCGATGTAAGGATCACGACGTTCTATAAGTGAATCTCTGCCACCATTATAAGCATAATGACGCTCTAGAGGAGGATCGCGCCCATCTCTATAGCGCTCATTACGTTCTATTGGTGGATCTCGTGCACCTCCATAAGGATCAACTGGAATTAAAGTCCGATCACGCCTATCTCTGTATGGGCTATGACGCTCTATATAAGGATTTCGCCTATAAGAATCTGCATCGGAAGCTCTGTCGTAGACATACGAGGAAGGAATTGTAGACGGTAATGGTGGTGGAAGACGATGACGTCGTGGTGGTGCTGGGCTCATTACCTTTCTCGGACGCTTACGAGGTCGTTCATGGTGTCTGACGTCATCCCTTAATGGAGGACGCTTCTTATTACCTGCTCTCTGCCTTCTTCTCTCGGGGCGTACTGGGTGTTTTTCTGCTTTAAGGCTCGCACCCAAGGGTTTTGATGGGCGCCCTTTGCTTGAAGCAGTAAACAACCTACATAATTTCTTGACCTGAGGAGGGATTATATCGTATGGTCAAGTTCATTGAACCAGACACATGCACATAACAACAGCACACCTGAAAATCTAATCTTATAGATTTTCCCCTAAAGAAATAACTAAAGATATGATGTTAATATACCTGCTCCGAATTCAGTAGGCAATCAAATCTGCTTTTGCTAGTGTAATTCTCCTTGATAACATCTTTGAACTTCTCCTCAGACAATGGCAGGCAATTTTCCAGGACTCGGAATCGAACCTAATAGTAACCAGTTTCTAGTCAAATGACGCAGCCCTTTTTGGTCTTGAAAAAGAGAACAGAAGTCTAAAGTTTACAGGCTCAACAATAATTTGAAGAAGTTCCTTATCGCGGCACTAGAAAACAATCCCTGGAAATATTAAATGAAGGCCCTAAGGGAGGGAACACAGTGAATTACTTCCTGTCATTATTAGCCCATAATTTCTTTTCTAATAAAGAAAACAGGGTCATGGTCTGTAAAAGCTTCACATAAATCTGGTCTTAAACTAATATTACTCCCTATCAAGGCAGGGAAGACTATTAAACTAATCCCATCCATTTACAAATTACAAGCTGATGTCTAATATAGAAAAGAGACGATGGTCATAGTCCATGATATCTTCGCAATCATAGGTTTAACAGATTTACATTCTTGATGACAGTAAGAATTATGCACAAAAATCAACTGAGCTTCTCAATACCAACTTGCACTACTGTATGAGCCTTCTCTGGAGAAATTATTGACCAATCAGAAAATGGTAAAGCGTAAAATAAATATGTAATAACATATCATAGGTCATAACAGATCATTAAAAGCCACAGACAAACCTGAGATGGAAACTGTGATTTGAAGGCCTTGGGTTCGATATTATAACCTCCAGGCCCTGCAGCTCTGTAGATTCCATACATCAATTTCAGATCGAAGTCATATAGAAAGAGTCGCATACCAGTATAAATCTTTTCAACAATGTCTTTCTTGCTTTCTGGTAGACCAAGAACCCTATGCTGATAGCAGTCTTTCTTCGTCTCTGAATTGCACATAAAAATCATTCCCATACTCTGCACTCTCTTCTTCACCTTTCTCTTGCGTGATGACTCTGGCTTATCTTCATAATCTACTTTCTTCAACCTGTCTGCTTGCACCTTTTTTTTCCCGCTCCTTTCATTCGACCTCTTCATGTTCTTCAAACTGGCTTCCGATCTCTCTATGTCATGCTTTTTAGCTTCCCTTTCATCTTGTTTTACCTTAGCTTCCCTTGTATCTTGTTCTGCATTTTCTTTTTTTTGTTGGTTATTTTCTTTGACATTTTCTTCCTTTGTTAAATCTTCCTCACTAACTTCATCTTCTTCTGCTGCCTCTTCCTCACTGACTTCATCATCTTCATCATCCTCTTCTGTAGCCTCTTCCTCACTTACCTCATAGTCATCAAGAACTCTGTCTTCATTGTCGAGCTCTAACGGTTCTTCCTCATCATCCCACTCCATATCTTCTTCATCATCTATATCATCATCTTCAAAGTTATTTTGCTCCAACTCTACCTCATAAACACCATTTGTTTCTGTCACTGGCATACTTGGATCTTCATTGTCACCTTCATCTCCAGATATTTCTCCGAAATTTTCATTCCTTGCCTTGTCAGTAATCGAGTCTACTTTATCTTCCCATTGAGCATCCTGATTGGGCTCTATCACATCTAATGTCGGCGAACCAGAATGTGACTCGGCTAAACCATTTTCAGCAGCTTCAGTCTCGTCAAGAGTTGCATCAGAGCTTGCACGCTTTTTCTTGCCTCTGGTACTCATCATTTCAGCCTTAACAATTCACAAGCACATGTCAGCGCTATCCTAAGCTCACAAAACAAGGAAGGGGGAAAGATAAAGATACTAGACTTATATGCATATTGTTAGCATGTATAACATTCAACAACCAAATTATTTGATATTTCATGTTGAAGGTTTTTCATTGAAGACTTATTCTGTCTGCATTGACATACGTTGTTGTCTTTTGACCATTTGATTACCAATTAGAAGAAATAACATAGGCACCACCACCTTTAGCATGAAAAACTTGCATATAGTTAATTGATAACAGTGACTGCTCAGAATCACATATGCCAAAACTTATAGATAAACGGTCAAAATATACATATAAATCTTCAGTTATCCCTTTCCTGGTTGATAGCAACACAAATGAATGCATCAACTGTGATATCAGATAATAGCATGATTGAAGATTCAACTCTTATTTCAGGATACACAAAAACGCCAAATATCCCACACATAACAATTTAAATTTTCTATTTGTTATGGACAGATTCCCAAGGACTTGTATTTGGAACAATATAGCATAAACTTCAATGCTGACTAAGCAAGTAGCTGCGCAGGGATATTTATGTAAATCTGAAAAGAAAAACCCCCAAATCAGAAAGTTTGACGTTAAAGGTTTATGTGCTTGGATTCTTTTTGATAAAAAATAAAATAATAATATGGAGTATTTTCATAAAATGTAAAGTTCATCTAATGTATAATAAGAACATGGCACGACGTTTAGTAACTATTTGAATAGCTACAAAGATATCCCTCTGAAACATCAATACATTATTTTGTCCAGGGGAAACAATTTCACAGGAATGACAATAAACAATAACCCAATTTCTCTAGCAGCCCTTGGTCGATCAAAAATTATTCAAATAATCAACAGCATTACACCACTCAATGTACAGGAAGAAAAGTAAAGGATGGAAGTATTCCAAATAAATAATCCAATTCATAACTAAAATCAAGTGTCATTAGAATAAATTTCAAAACTTTCAACCAATTCAACAGACTAAACCCCAATTCCAAGCCACAGAATATCAAAACCAAGTGAATGGTTATGCAAAAAGAATGAAAACACGCTTTGTCGTCGAATTCAAACGCTAAAACCGCAAGGGCAAAAAGAAAGCAATCTGAAATCCCCAATTCGGAGAAATTCTACCTAATCTTCAAACCCTATTTACTCACCAAACCAAAGCCACACAATTTCGAGCGCCGAATACACAAATCAAATTGGTCCCAATTCAATTCATACTACACATAAAGAAAAGATCTTTTTTTATTCAATGAATTAACAATAGCGAAAAAAGAGCTAACATTCAAATAATTGGAGAATCCTCACCTCCGGTTGAGCTCGGAACAAAGATTATACCACGAAGCGCTGGAATGAGCTAAAAACCTTACTTTATGTATTAATATTAATGCTGATAGAGAAACAACGTAATCAGATTATTAAGAGAGACGCGCCGCGGTAAGAACCATGGATTTATGTGCACATCAAATTTCAATCTTTTAGTTTTGTTATCTTTACTCTTATTGAATAACATTAATTCCAGTTGTATTTTCTTTTACATACTTGACGACCACGTTTAACTTTGATATTTTTAGTAAAGGAATTTTATTGCTATGCGATTTTCTAACAATTCTTTTCCAATGAAAAGATAAATTCGGAATTTAACGGTCTAACATGAAAATCATCCGATGCGGTTGGTTCGACATTAACTTTCAGTACTTACTACTCACTCCCTTCGTCCCATAACAGTAAAGTAGTATAATTGGTTATTTTGTACACAAGCAATAAGAAAAAGAGTTAAAATTGGTTAAAGTAATATAATTCATAATTTTTAAAAAGATAATTATTTTCTTGTTTGTAAACAAGTCACTTATTGTGAGAATTTTTAATATAACAAACGAGTCACTTATTTTATAACGGTAAAAATTATTTTTAAAACCAAAATTAGACCAAAATTATATTTGGGCCTTGAAAGTAGAGCTTGCCCAACCTAAAGCTAATAGGATGAGCCGGGGCCATAAGAGTGCAGGCCTAATAATCTTTCGGATTTGGGATAAACGGGGTCAATTTATGAATTTGGAAATCAGCCTTACCAAAATCAAGTAAATCACTCCCCATTAATTTTGGAGGTCATTTTATATGTCCCCACAACTATGTCTCATAACTTAATTATTTTAATAATATTTTTTAAAGCAAATAATGAATTTAAATTAAACACAATAAATTGAAATTGAAGAAAAAAGAATTATGACATGGAATGAGATGCGAAAAGTGAGATAACTCATCATCCTTAGAGCACTTGCAGGAGAATTTTCAAAATTTTGATCATAAATTTGATTTTAAAGTTTCTCCTATCCTATTTGTAGCCTCTGTTTTACAAATACATACAAGAGTTCTCCTATTTTGCATTTATCATTTTATAAAACTTGTGAGTCCAACTTAATTTATGAGATAAAAATGATTTAGGGAGGTGTAAATTTTTAGGGAAACATTTAGAGGAGTGTAAATATTTTTGTAGGATCCAGCTAATTTGAGAGATCTGCTAGATACAACTTTTAACACATTTTTAGTACTTTAGCCTAAATTTTAAGTTAAAACAGATTTTAAGAAATCATCTAACCGCTAATTTTGACACCTCCAAGTTTAAACATGAACTCATGCTCATTGTTTGTTATCATGATATCATCCTTCTTGCACGTTTAATCTGTTAATTTGTACTCCCATTTTTTTTCCCTTATTTAATAATAACTAGTGTGCAACCCGTCGAAAATTGACGGAAAATTATTATTAAATAAAATTAATAAAATTTAATATGTGATAGTATAAGAAAGTTATTGTTTATTAATTTTTGTAATTAGTACCCATTCAAAATTCAAATCTAATTCATACCCATTTTTATATATAATTTTCAAAATCATCTTTCTTCTCAAAACTGATGTGAGACAATAACTATTTACTTCTCAAAGATATTGTCTTGTGTAATTGTTTTTTTGAAGATTATCTATAAGAATGAAGTCCACAACTTTGGATTGAAATTGACCCGTTGACAAATCGTTAATAATTTTCCTACAAAACCTGCTTGAACTTTAAAACAACTGGAGATGGTGTGTTCAGATTATTCAAAACCTATTTGAAATTTATATACTACTTGTTTCAAACCCAATTAAAAATTATTCATTTATGTTCCTTTCTCAAAAAATCACCATTAAAAGTAAATTTACTAACCTCGTCTAAAATTGTTGTATATTTGAACATATGTATCTCTAAAATTTTTGTATATTTAAGTCTCTTTTTCTTCTCAATATCGATGTGGGATAAACACATACTTGGCTCTCAAAGAGATTGTCTCACGTTAATTTTGTGTGAGAATTGTTGTCGATTCTTTTGACATCAAAATATCTCTTTGTCCTATATTGATTTAGAGATTTTTTTTTATTATTGTTTATATATAGGAATATCTTACATTATGAGATTAACATTAAATTAAAAAAAAAAGTTGAATCTCTGGTTCGGAATCGGCCAGTCGACCATTCATATAGTAATACCTGATAAAAAATTAAATATAACACATCCTATTTTTATAGATAATTTTCAAATTATCTTTTTTCTCAAAATCGATGTGGGACAAAAGTATATTAGCTCTCAAAGTTAAATTTTAAAATAAATATAAAAATTGAACTGCCGGTTCGAAATCGGCCCGTTTATACCCAAAGTTAAATATTAAATCTTATGTCTCTACCACTTGCAGCTCCCAACTTCTTTCTTATAATCCTAGGTTACCAAATAATTATTATTTGTTTTAATTCGTATCCCATATGCTACGCTTTAATTCAAAAAGAAGAATAAAAGCATGAATAATTTTTCTTTAGAATTTCGGATGAAGAGATTTTACATGGAGAAATATTGAAAAGATTTTGTTTACTAAAAACAATATATTTTCATCCTTATTTATTAATGGAAGAAGTTTTCGTAAATATATAACATTAAATAATAGAAAAAATTGACCGATTTTCATATATGATGGATTTTGTTTTCATGCCATATCTAATATAGAATATAAATATGATAAATATTGATTTTAACTTTAGAAATTTGAAAATTTATAAAATACTACAATTTATAAAAAGAATTTTTATTTACTAAATATTGTGTGAACATTTTTGGAAGATAACTATTTAGTTCAAGGGCATATAAATTGTAAGCGAGTTCATTAGATTGCATAACCGAATTATTTAACCTTAAAATAATTAACAAATTATATTTTTCTTAATCTATCACATATTAGTACTATCTAATAATTTTATTAAATATAATTTCCCGTCGATTACTTTATATTGAAAATTTTAAAAAATTGAAAATTTAAATAAATAAGAATGAAGCGATTTGGGGATTTACTTGGCTAAATTAGTGTTTCTATTAATGATGTGGTATAAGTTAAAAAAAAATTATTAATATAATTCATGTATGCTCTGACTTGGACTTTGTGATATTTCGAAGGAAAAAAAAAGGAAGAAAGAGTAAATTCTATAAATTCATGCAGTACCTATTGCATTGACTTCAATATAATGAAATCTATATTAGTATTAGATATAGCCACAGTATAAATATACTGATGAGATACGTAAATTATTTTAGTAGATATATAGATAGAGAGAATATATTAAATTATGATAAATATAGATTTTGAAGATTTGATATTATGAAGATTTTGTTTCCATGTCATAGATAATATATAGAATATAAATATGATAAATATTGATTTTAAATTTAGAAAATTTGAGAATTTAGATAAATAGGAACAGAGGAATATGAGGGGTGCCACATAGGATTTTTTTTAACGTAGGATCGTTTTCGTTTATATAATATATATAGATAGATAGATAGATAGATATAGATAGATGCTTCTTGTATTTATCGAGATAGTCTTGTCGCAGCAGATTTCATTAAATTTTGTTGAAGGAAATCAAAATATGATTTCATTAACTATATTTTATTTATGTAGAATAGTTTATATGATGAAAAACAAATTATACTGAATTTTGTTTTCTAGCTAGCATTTTCTACACGAAAGCACGTTGAATAGTTTAAAATAATTTTATTAGTATTAATAAGTACTATATATATAGAATTACGCTCACTCTAAATTAAATTAGTTATTATTATTTTTTTGTTGTTGAGGGAATGAATTTAAATTAGTAGGGAAGTTGATGTTATTTTGTTTTATGAAGCTAACTTATGTAATTTTTATTTTTTTGGTTGAAACATATTAATTTACTGAATTCCTCCCAACATTGAATGTAAACATACAGTATATGGAGGCGAAATCCTCTATTGTCAATTAATATTGAGGAAGAGGTTAATTTACATGAGAAAATGATATCTCAAAATATTAGCCACACATATACAAATTATATATATATATATATATATTTATATCAACCGCAAAGTTTAGCACAGAGCTGCTCAACATGTGAAGCCATGGTGCCATTGCCCAAAGTGTAAACCTCGCTTTTATGGTTCTGAATGCACGTCAACTGCAACTTGTTCTCGTATTGGCTCGACTGTGTAATATAAATATTTATTAAGAAAAATAAAAAACAATGGTTTTATAGCGGCGTATATATTTAATTTAATTTCTCTAAAATACGAGATTGAAACACAGTATATATCTTTCCTACCGTGCACCGCGCTTCGCAAGTCCAGAGTGGCGAAGGGACACAGCTCAAGTAATGACACCAAGAGCAATGATCATTCCCATTGACCCCTTTCATTAGTAAAGTAAGGCCGGTCGTAAATCTGCACCAGACACAGACCGAGTAACCGCAAATTGATATATATATAGTATGCACACAGAAAAAGTAAATACTAGTATTACTTATGAATTAATGTGTGACTTACGCTGTAGTCAAAATGATGAGGGCCATGACGAGCATGAAACACTGACAAGGCTTGTACTTGGGTTTGATTTTGGTGGTGGAAGCGATGTAATCAGGCACCCTTTTTTTGCTTATGTATCCGTATTGAGGCCGGATCATAAGCACGAACCCAAGTAGAAATCCGGCGACGAATCCCCCCAGATGAGCGAAGTTATCGACATGAGGGAGGATTCCGACAGCCAAATTGAGGATGATGATGAAGATAAGGCTCGCCAATGATGCTAGCTGGCCATAAAAAAAGATGATGAAAAAAATAAGCTCTTTAAAACAAACACCCTCTAAATAGTAAATAAGGTAAAATAAAGGAAAAGGCAAAATCACAATCAAGTAATCAAAAGCTAGCCATGGCACCATTTCCTACATAAACCTCACTTAGTAAAAAAAAAACAAATTAGTTAAGAGTAATGTATTAACTACACACCTTGTTATCGTATATGCTCCAATTGATAAAGAGTTCGGAGAGCATCGCGCCTAGCAAACCGAACAACGCCCCGGAGGCACCAACGGAAATGTTGCTCCGTACAAACAAAGACGAGGCCAGACTTCCCCCGATTCCAGATATAATGTAGAGCGCACCAACCCGGGCTATTTGAGAAACGTCGACACCACCAATTAGAGATAAACCATTACAGTATATTTTAATCTCGTATTTTATTTCATCAACAAGGTAGGCGATGTACGTACCAAATCCGAACTCTTGCTCAAGCCGAATCCCAACAAATACAAAACTCACCATATTGGCCAGCACGTGAAATGTTCCGGCGTGCAACCACATACACGTCACCAGCCGCCATGCTTGGCCGTCCACCACCACCTTTTTAACTTCCAAAGCGCCCATATCCAGAAGCCTACGCACAATTATTTAATGTGGAGTATTCCTTAATTACATACATTTCTTTCAGGAATGAATATAATTAAAATTAAGAATAGAAAATGACTATATATGACTCACGCACGTGGCGGCGGAGGGGCCGAGCAAGGGGTTCTCGTGGATGCTCTGGAAGGCGAAGCGGCCGAGGAAGGCGGCACCGATGCAGCTATCGGAGTGGTCGGGGCAATCGTTGATATACAGGGAGACGAAAAATAGGGCGATGTTGACAAGGATAATGGTGGGGACCAGCCAGGATATCCATTTCTTGGAGGGTTGGGGCGGGGGCGGCGGCGGGGGGCGCGAGCGGCGGTGCTTGTCGCTCCGGCGGGGTGGGATTTGGATCGCAGCCTCGGGCGCCGCCGAAGAGACGATCGGAGTCCTTCCCATCGGAACGAGGAAAGAGGAGATCAGGTGAAAGGATGGAAATTAGTGTGGGGTGATTTTGATGGATGCGCATGGGACGGAGAGGAATTGAGGTTATTTTCTGCATGCATGGAGCTAAAATTTTTGGTTGTTGTAGACCAACAATTTTGTAATCGTTTCAATTTTGTTTATATATATGATATATGATATGATATGATATGATGATCAGTGAAAATCAAAATCAATGGCGATATAAAATAAAAAAATTCAGATTTAATTTTTAATTTATACTTTGCATTTCTAAAGGAAGTATAAAATTAATGCTTTCCTATTTAATTTATCACAAAGACTTGAATGTTGTGGGTTCACAACATGTTGTAGTGTCGTCGAAGATAGCGGCTGCCGATTCCTACGACATCAAAGAAAAAACAATTATTTTAAAGAAAAGTGACAATTATTATGGAAAAAAAATTGACAATGGCCTCTTAATTTATTAGTTTCGAAATTGTGTACCTCGTTTAATTCTCATAAAAAAAAATTACTATTATTTATGAAAGTGAAATGCCTCATTTTGCACAAATACTTATATGCAACCGGTCGCATAGCATGCGACCGGATCCTACCCGCCCCATTTCATTGCCCTAACCCGGCATATATATTAGAAAAACAAAAAAAAAAAAGAAAGAAAGAAACACGCACTGTTCATTGGCTAACCCTTTCACCCCTTTCCCTCTCCTACCTCTCCCTCGACGACACTACCGCCATCCTCAATTCGCCGTCGCTGGCTCGTCGACGCCGGAAGCCCGCATCGTAATGGTTTAATTTTTTCTACTCTCTCTGTTTTCTTCTGTTGATTTTGCTGTTACTTTTCGAAACATTTTTGTTATTTGGTTTTAAAATGTTGTTCGTTGTAATTGAAAGGGCGTCGCTATATTTTTAACCGATTTTTCCAGTTTTTGTGTTGTTTTAACATGGGTTTTGTTTAAGATTAAGACTGAGGTTATGGTTAGGGATAGTGATACGACAATTCTCTTTTTTGTTTTCCTTGGATTGAATCGGACAACTGTAGACGATGTAAGATTGTCATTAGGTTGTCTATGATTTGTTGAGAATTCTTATGCAAATATTTGTGTCCGAGTATTGATTGCGTTGATTTTTTTGAAAAGTGTCTCTGTCCTTTATTATTTGTTGTGTTTCTCCATTGCTCTGCTCAGTTTGTGTGTTCGAATTCGATGATTATAATCTGCAGCTTTGTCTGAATTCTTGGCTTAATTTTTTCTTTCTTTTTATGATTGATGTACATATTTGACATGAATTTGTGATGGGATTCTACAAACCTTCATGTTGGTGTGGCTTGAATTAATTTTATTGATTAATTGGTCTTTGCCTTCCTTTACGTTTAGTGATAGTTTTTCATTTTTGTCTGAATTTTCTAAATATGATTCTACATGGTGAGGGTTTTTCTGTTGTTCTTCTTGTATGCATGTCTTTCTTTACTTCATTGTCTTGTTTTTTCTTCGATATATTTTGGTGGTGATGGTTCTACTGTCTGAACTATTTGCGAACTTTATTTTGGTTTCTTTTCAGTTTGGTTTCTTTTTTTCTTAGTGTTCTTCCAGTGTGGTTCGAAATATTTAATAAATTTGTGGTTGCAATTCTATACTTTGTGCTCTGTCTTTTTTATCATTGCTTCTTAAGTTCGAGATCTCTTTCTCTCTAATATGGAGTTAGAGATGTACTTGTACTTGTTAAGTTGTTGAATTGTACATGAGATTTGGACTTATGGAAGTTAAATGCATTTACTTTATAAGATAATAATCATTTCATTTTTGAATGATTGGCTTTTCAAGATTGATTTCATGTAATGTTTATGCAGAATCTGGTATGTGCTGAACATTGTAAGAAATGCTCTGGATTGAAATCAGTGCATCAGTACAAACCAGTTTCTTCAATAGTTTGAGATTGCCAATAATTTTCTTCAAACTGTGCAGAAAAAGATATAATTAGACTTATGAGTTTAAAAAAATTATACGACTCCTGCGGAATTTAGTTCTACCTTAACATTTTCATCCAATGATCCAAAATCTGTTATCTAGGATAATAATGCACACTCCTCATAGAAAGCTTCCTGCTCCAGTTTTGCTTTGACTTTTGAATCAATCTTATCTAGAACATATCCAGAATACTTGCTGATTATATCAAGATCAGAACAAACCACACTAAACTGTAGGAGTTATTTTTTGAAAATTCCTTTTCACTTCTTAAGAGGACTTTGAAGAATCTGGCCATTTCTCATTCTCATTAGGAACTCCAACCTAGATAACTATCAACATGATCCTCACAAAGGGTGCAATAAAGTGTACGGTGCCTGAAAAATAATTGTTAAAGCATTAATATAAAGATAATCTGCTATCTGATGTTAATGATTGCAGAGATCGTATTTTGAGTCAAGTACTTGAATTTTCCAAAGCGTAACAATGATGCAGGTATTAATCTTTTCTAATTTGATCATGACAGGTTATAACTAATATTATCATGTCAATTGTTTCTTATTTTTTGCTCTTGTTTATTTTTAGCAATACGTTATGCTAGTTGCAATTGCTCTATATGTAATATTTTTATTTGATGTCTGAATTGTTGTTTGAATGCATTTTAATGTGGTTAGAGTTGTCTAATTAATAATGATCTTCCCATTCTATGAAATTCAGTTGGTGTTTACATAATTTACTATTATCCATTCATATCGCGGGTGATGATCTTGGGGTTACAATGCTCGTGCAGGTACTCTAGGCCGTGGACGGTACCAAAAGCTATTCATTTTCTAGTAGGCCAGTCCAACCCTTTCTCCCCTGCTTTCAACTCTACAAGATCAACATAATTGTTTAGTCATTAGAATTTAGCTGAACTCAATTTAACCGTCACAAACAACATTATGCGACATCTACTATTACATCTACAACAGATTTTGGATTTGGTCAAATCATTTGTTGTAGCTCTGTGTTGTGGAACATGTCTTATTTCATTCACTTGTCAAAATTTTTTTAAGAATCTACTAATTCGGTTATGTGGTTGTGTGAGATTGATCAATTGCATGGATTTTGGTTAACTCTGATCATCTTCATAAAGACAGTAGACTAATTTTTACAATTAAGTTATAGCATGTGAAGAATAAGCAAGGAATGCCAAGTTTTCACCCTTGTTGTGTTCTGGATTATATAGTGTTGATCAGTTGCTGTGGCAAAATGAGTGGATGCCTGAGATTTTGTGTTTTAGTTGTCCTTTTTTGCATTTTCAATGTGACATATGTGGATGAGTATGTGTAGAACAAGGGATTTTAAGCATTAAGTTGTTAAACAATAATTAAGAATTTTTTAATAGAATGTGAAACGGATACATGAGAAAGAAGACTATCAAAAGCTAAGAAACACAATATCGATAATGGATCTAAATAAATAAGTAATCGTCACAATTCTGAACTGTTGATAAAGCGTTAGCAATTGAATTGAATTGATGATCCTGCTTCTAAATCAATAACAGTGAGCAATCGATATGTACGATTTAAGTTTCTGTAGCAACTCCTATTTGGTCAAGAACTCAACACACGGGCTCTCCAAACCCTCCTCAGAGAGCTTCTTCCGCCCACTCCAGTTCCCGAGATGACCCTACACAATCTTAAAGAAATTCAACAACTGATTCTTCTCTTGCCCCGACAAGCTCTTACTCTTAAATATCGCGTTCCGGGAATCAGGAACACTCTTCAGTTACCCCCTACGTCGCTCACGAAGCTCACATCCACACTCTTGAACTCCATGTACTAATTGATTCCATCTTCAAAATTAAATCAATCATCTCATCGTCACAGAAGAACACACGGGGAGCCACCTAGTCGAGGTTATATTTTCTCCAATTTTCAAGTGGCTTAGAAGAGTACGATTTCAATTGGAGCTCGAAAGAGAGAGGGCGAGTACCATTTGGGGTGTGTAAACGAGAAAAAAAAATCACCCAGATACCTAAAGTAATATTTATCGTGATTACAAGTAACGTTTATCGTGAATAAAAGTAATAGTTGTATTTATTGCTAGAACATGTAGTTTTTAATAAATTATACTTCCTCAACAAGCTATAGAAATATTTTGTATCATTTAGAGTGTGTAAAAGAGAAAAAAAATCGACCAAATACCGAAAGTAATAATTGTTGTGAGTACAAGTAACGTTTATCGTGAATAAAAGTAACAAATGCATTTATTGCTAGAACTTGTAGATTTAAATAAATGATAATGTTACATGTACTTCTTCAACGACCTATAGGAATATTTTTCACCCTTGGGGTGTGTAAACGAGAAAAAAAATCGACCAAATACCTAAAGTAATATTTGTCGTGAGTACAAGTAACGTTTATCGTGAATAAAAGTAACAATTGCATTTATTTCTAGAAAATGTAGTTTTTAATAAATTAAAATATTACGTGCACTTCCTCAACGACCTATACGAAAAATTTTCACCATTTGGAGTGTGTAAATGAGAAAAAAAATCGTCCAAATACCTAAAGTAATAATTGTTGTGAGTACAAGTAACGTTTATCGTGAATAAAAGTAATAGTTGCATTTATTGCTAGAAAAAGTAGTTTTTAATAAATTATAATATCACGTGCACTTCCTCATTGAGCTATAACAATATTTCTCACCATTTGGAGTGTGTAAACGAGAAAAAATTTTGCCAAAATACCTAAAATAATATTTGTCGTGAATACATGTAACATATATTATGAATAAAAGTAACAGTTGCATTTATTGCTATATAATATTAATTTTAATAAATATAAAGTTACGTGCACTTCCTCAACGACCTAAAGGAATATTTCTCACCATTTGGAGTGTGTAAACGAGAAAAAAATGCCAAAATACCTAAAGTAATATTTGTCGTGAGTACAAGTAACATTTGTCGTGAGTAGAAGTCACAGTTGCATTTATTGCTAGAACATATCGATTTTAATAAACTAAAATGTTACGTGTACTTCCTTAACGACCTATATGAATACTTTTCACCATTTGAAGTGTGTAAATGAGAAAAAAATTGTCCAAATACCTAAAGTAATATTTGTCGTGAGTACAAGTAACGTTTATCGTGAACAAAAGTAACAGTTGTATTTATTGCTAGAAAATGTAATTTTTAATAAATTAAAATGTTACGTGCACTTCCTCAAAGACCTATACGAATATTTTTCACCATTTGGAGTGTGTAAACGAGAAAAAAAATCGCCAATATACCTAAAGTAATATTTGTCGTGAGTACAAGTAACGTTTATCGTGAATAAAAGTAACATATGCATTTATTGCTAGAAATGTCGATTTTAATATTAAAATGTTACGTATACTTCCTCAACAACCTATACGAATACTTTTCACCATTTGAAATGTGTAAACGAGAAAAAAAAATCCCTACAGTAATATTTGTCGTGAGTACAAGTAACGTTTATCATGAATAAAAGTAACAGTTGCATTTATTGCTATATAATGTTGATTTTAATAAATTATAATGTTACGTGTACTTCCTCAACGACGTAAATGAATATCTTATACCATTTGAAGTGTGTAAACGAGAAAAAAAAATCGCCAAAATACCTACTTCTAATTTCCCTCCCTAGATTATGTGATCAGGGGAGGATGAACATTAAAGTTCCTATTTCGCCTAGCTTCATCATCTGCATCAATCTTTCTATTACATACAACTCCTACAAATGGTGCAAATCATAATGTGGAATGGAAAAGATAACTTAGAACAAACTTTTGAGAACAACAACAATAGAGCTAGATTACACGTTACTCTTTTCCACCTTATAAGCATACAAAAAACCCAACAACAACATTAACGGGATGACAGTAAGGTTTGAATCCTCTCCCCAGAAAAAAATACTCTCTCTCTCTCTCTCTCTCTCTCTCTCACACACACACACACACACACACACTTTGAGATCATTGTTGGGAAATTTATTAGTATAAGTTTTGATGAATTCCAAAACCGGCTGACCCCAACCGAGTAGATGTTGCCAGTACCTAATGTTAGAATTTAGGCTCGCTGTTTGAGCAAAGTTAAGTTTTTATCTTTACAGGTCTCCAGCTGAAGATGGCAACAAGGCGTCACTCAGACAGAACATCAGTTGTGAAGAAAGACAACTGAGAGTTCATTTGTTCAGATGTAAACAAGGGGAAGTCTTCAGAACATCAGTTGAAGGAAACCAACTGAGCGTTCATCAAATGAGAAACAGTTGAAAGGAAGAGAACATCAGATGAAAAAGAAATCATCTGATCTGAGGGTTCAAACCCAACTGAGTAAAGAAGTGGAAGACAACTGAGGGTTCAGTTTCAGAACCTCAGTTATAGAATCTGAACAAGGAATTCAACTGTTTTGAAGTTCAAAGTCAGCTGAGAACTCGACAGATCGGAACATCAGCTGAAGATCACTCAGATGAAGGTCAAGACTTTCAACCGACAAACCGAAGTTGACTGTCAAAGATTTGAATTTCAAAAGGAAGTCACATGAGGGTTTGACCGTTCAGTCATTACCCCATCTGGCCCAACACAAGGCTGTCTCAGATGGAAAGCAAAGGAGCACAGATGCCATATCGGGAAAGTCTGCAGAGATGAGAGACAAGCCATCGCTTTCAACCGATCAGAGATCAACTGCTCCTCCAACGGCTAGTTGATTCTCTCCGCCTATAAATAGAGGCATCCTCTCATTCGAGAAATAGAGATGCAGACAGACACATAGACGACTAAAAATTCTAAAGCTTTCTCGAGAGAAATCAAAGCAAATCTGCAAAATCATCATCTAAGAGCATCAGCAGCTGAGAGTTCCAATTTGAGAGAACATTAGTAGCTGAGGGTTCCTAGAATTCGAAACTGTTTTTGATCTTAGGTTGAGTGTTTATTCGTTCAAGCCTTAGATCCAGCTCTCATTCTTGATCGAGCTGTAGTTGGAAATCCTACCCTTTCTCACACCCTAAAAAGTGTGCTAAGACCTTACTCTTCCTGTAATTGAGTAGTCAGGTCATCAAGTACCCGTAAACTTGATTTAGGCTGTTTAGTGCCCGGAAACTAAACTGTAACGGTTACTCAGCCCGCGTAAGCTGAGTGGTTCTATCCAGAAGAACTTGGACTGAGGTGTGTGGACTCACATCTCCCCGTGGACGTAGGAGTTATCTCCGAACCACGTAAATCTTGTGTGTCGTGTTTATTTTTTATTCAGTCCATATTGCATTTCTAACTGACCGAACTAACCAGCATTCAAACCTCTTTTGCACTTTTTCAACCGAGCTGTTTTGGTTCTTGACCAACCGAGCTGGTTTGCGTGAGTTGTTTTTAACAAGTTTATTTTCCACCACATTCCGCACAGCACCGCTCTTCCAGCTGAGTTTGCTTACTCAGCTGTGAGATCCCACCTGAGTCCTTTTACTCAGTTGAAGTTGTTTTCAAGTGTTAAGTTTTTCGAAAGTTGAAAAATCCTAACTGGTGTATTCCCCCCCCATACACCAGTAACTCGTTTCGGGACCATCAAGTGGTATCAGAGCAGTGGTTCAAAAGACTGCTGACTCTGTTTCACGAGGTGTGAATTCGAGAATTTTCTTCAGTGGTCAACTGAACAGATCTTTTCACGCTAGTGCATTCTTGCTCGCATTTTTGTTGTCCTGTTTTTGTTTGTGCAGATGGACGTCAAGGACAAGATCACAGTCATGTTCTCTGTTGTCAACTATACATCATGGAGAACTCGAATGAAGAAGATCCTTTTGTCCAAGCATCATAGGATACAACAAGTTCTCACATCTGGACCAATCGTCATACGAGACAGAATACTTCGCACTCCCACAAATCCCAACGATGGAGATGCAGTGGTGGAGTATGTGGAGAAACAGCCAGAGGACTACACTCCGGAGGAGGCCAAGGTGAGCCAGCTGGATATCTGGGCTCAGAGCACAATAATGTCCACGGTTGGACAAGATTATCTGCCCTTGATAGAGGAATGTGAGACCGCAAAAGAGATGTGGGACATCCTGGCCTCGCTAAGTGAAGGAAGCAACGAGACAAAGGAAAACAAGTTCTCGCATGCATGTCAAGATTTTGACAATTTCAGTCTGCGACCTGATGAGACTATAGATCAGCTAGAGCTCCGGTTTATGGACATCATCAGAAGAATCCAATCCATCCGGAAAGGAAAATACACTCTAAGAGAGATAAACCTCAAAGTGTTGCAAGCTCTACCGGCTGAGTGGGATACTTTCACAAATATCCACGAGAGCCGAGCTGACCTAGGTGAAATGGGAACTGAAAGATTGTTCTCAATCTTGAAAGGAAATGAGTATAAGGTCAACAGAAGGAGGTCGCAGCCCTCAAGTCAGACAAATAGAATTGAGGACGTCGGCTCAGCATCAAAGTCAGTTGCCCTCCGAGCTGACTACTCAAAGTCGAGATCGTCAAGGCCAACCAGGTCGGCTGACACGACTGCAAAGGAGCCGAGCAGAGAAGAACTGCAACAGAACATTGCAGCGTTGTCAAAGAAGTTAGCCGATATGGATACTCGGTTCGGCAAATATAAACGTTTCTATAAATCAAACCGAACTCGAGACAATTCGAAGCCAGTTACCAATGGTTGCTTCGAATGCGGCAAGGAAGGACACTTCAAAGCTGATTGCCCAGACCTCTCAAAGAAGGAAAGAGAAGCACTGAGGGCGAAGCAAACTGCAAAGAATAAGGCCATGGTAGCTGAAGAGGCAGCTGACGATATGGACATCTTCACAGACACTGAAGATGAGGATGATCTGACCTCTACCAACAAAGTCATCAGTTCGGATCAATGCCTCATGGCACTTGGAACCGACCAAGATGATATTGAGGTACAATCTAATCCTGCTCGCATAAATTCTTCCAATACTTCTAACATGCAGGAATCTATGAACGATGAGTTGGAACCCTCCTGGAATGATTTTCAAGAACTCAGTGAGGAACTGCATCAGCAGTCGGTTGAGTTTAAGAGTCTTCAAGCCCAGTTCGCCAAGCTTGAAGATTCCTTAACCGAAAAGGACGATCTGATCAAGAGACAAGCTGAAGAAATTGACCAGCTGAAAAGTCAACTGAGTACAGCCAACCAAACTGAGGCTTCAACCGATGAACAGTTGAAGGAACAGATCAAGGCACAGAACGAACAGTTGAACAAGCAAGAGGCTCAGATCGACCCGCTGATGAAGACATCAGATGCCCAGACCGAGCATATAGTTGTTCTTCTCAAGGATCTTCAAACTGAGAAGGACAACCTGACAAAGCTATATCACTCATCCGAGATCATCGAGAATCTCATCAAATACAGACGGCAAACGGATGATGTGTCTGGACTCGGATACGACGTGGCAAAGGACACTGGAATTCCACCAGCTACCTTCACCAGGGCTGAGGAAGTCATGGTTGCCAAACCTAACACAGTTGAGTATGCAACTGAACAAACACCCTCACAACCGATAAAGGTAACTACGGCTGAGAAAGGCAAAGGAGCTGCAGATGGAGCACCAACGAAACAGTCCCTGGAGTCTACAACCGAGGGGGAATGTTCCAAGACTCAACGGAGGAACCGGAGACGTCGGAGTCGCAATCAAGCTCAAATCTACAACATATCCAAGCTCAGAACCGACATGATAACCGACCAACAAACCAACCACAGCAGAGATGGAACCAACAGAACCGACCAAGCTTCAACCGATATAATCAACAACGGTTCCATCACCACAACAATCAGAGGTTCCAACAGAGTCAACCTATGTGGAAAAGTTACGACAACTATGGTTACTCATGCCACAACATGAATCAACATCCGGGCATGAACAGCCATCGTCAACAGCCAAGGCAATGGAATCAGAATCAACCAAGAAGATTCCACAAAGGCGTCCGACCTCACAGACAAACTCAACAGGATAAGAATCGCCATCAAAACAGGGGGAAAGCCTCACCTCCTAAAGCCCAACATGGGAGAAATCCAACTCCTCCCAAGAAACAGAGCATCATTTCAAACAACAAGCCTAATGATAACCGGGGTGTTGTTATAATTGATGAAAATGGGCAGATCATTTGGAATGACAAGGCTATTCGAGTGTACAGAGAAAAGCGACGCACGGTTCCAGCGGGAACTGGTTCTAACCCTCCAGGACCCAACTGAAATTGGGGACCTAAGCGAGTTTCTCCTTGCAGGTACAGGAGAAACAGCTGAGGAAGAAGAAGGCGTCTACAACAATGTGGGTGATGGATAGTGGATGCTCGAAACACATGACAAATCTGAAGGATTTGCTTGGAAGTTTCATGGAGAAAGAAGGTCCATCAGTTACTTTTGGTGATAACTCAAAAGGTTATACCAGAGGTTACGGTACCCTTGAAACCAATCATGTTTCAATTTCTAATGTTTCTTTTGTTGATGGATTGAAGCATAACCTGTTCTCCATCAGCCAATTCTGTGATAATGGGTTCTCTGTCAAGTTTGATGCACAGGGTTGCAGAGTTAAAGATGTCGGATCAAAGCAGGTGATATTGTTGGGAAATCGATCTCCAACAGGGAATGTATACTACGCTGACTGGAACAGAAGCCTCCCTCACACTTGCCTGTTGTCAAAGAGCAGTTCGGATATGAGCTGGCTGTGGCACAAAAGGCTCAACCACCTGAACTTCAAGACGATGAACCGACTTGCCAGATAAGAACATGCAAGAGGCATACCTAACCGAGTGTTTTCAACAACACACATGTGCAGTGCATGCCAGCTGGGAAAGCTCGCTAGAACCTCCTTCCGGTTGAAGTCAACTCCTTCAACCGATCGAGTGTTGCAACTGATTCATATGGATCTCTTCGGGCCAGTTACACCAAAAAGCATTAATGGAAACGAATATACTTTGGTTGTAACTGATGACTACTCAAGATATACGTGGACCATCTTCATGCGCCACAAGAGTGAAACCCGAGATGAGCTGCCCAAGCTAATGGATAGGATATCGAACCAACAAGAGATGAAGATCATATCTATCAGATCAGATCGTGGAACGGAGTTTCTAAATGAAACCATCATTGAGTATTGCGAAAAGAATGGCATAACCCATCAAACATCAGCCGCGCGTACTCCACAACAGAATGGCGTAGCTGAGCGAAGAAATAGAACTCTGAAGGATGCAGCCACATCTATGTTAGCGAGCTCAGCACTACCTAAGAGATTTTGGGCTGAAGCGATCAACACAGCATGCTACACACAGAATCGATCTCTTCTCACCAAGCGGTTGGGAAAGACGCCCTACGAGCTGTGGAGACGCAGAAAGCCAGATATTTCTTATTTTCGTGTTTTTGGATCTAAGTGTTATATTCACAACAATGGGAAGACTCAGTTGAAAACTTTTGATGCCAAAGCTTCGAAGGGCATATTTCTTGGATATGCAGCTCGGATCAAGGCATATAGAGTTTTCAACAACAGCTCTCGTGTTGTGGAAATAACACCTCATGTTAGTTTTGATGAATCTACCTTTGAGTGCAGAGAACAGGTAAAGGAACAACACGCGGATCCAGCTGTTCTACCAGTTCTCACCAGATCGCAAGCTCTTCGGGAAAAGAACCGAGCTGAACCACTGGTATGGGCAACTGAGGATGAGGACCCATACTCCTCTGAAGATGAATGCGAAGACCTCAGCTCGTCCCTAGGGGGAACTTCAGCTGATGTCCATCCAACTGCATCAGCATCAGATGCCCAACCGAACTCAGTTCAATCTATTGTAAATGTTGAGGATCCAGACTCAACAGCTGATCAATCACCAGCTCTGAAGACTCCAACTCAGATGTCTGAACAGCCACTGTTGGAAGAAGAAGGAAGACGCAACCGAAGATGGTATGAAGTTCATTCCACCAACGACATCATCGGAGATCCAACCGAGGGTGTGCGCACACGGAGCAGAGTTGCAAATCCAGAATCAACCGAGGAAGAATCCAACACTTATGCCCAATATGCTGAGGAATTGGCAGTTCTAGAGGAGTTCGAGCAAGCTGGAGATGTTGCCATGATTTCTTGCTATGTAGCTGATGTTCCAGAACCGAAAAATGTTGGGGAAGCTCTCAACTGTGTCCACTGGACAACAGCCATGCAAGAAGAATTGAATGAGTTTCTACGCAACTGTGTATGGGAGTTGGTAGAAAGACCAAATGGTGTCAAGGTGATTGGACTAAAGTGGATTTTCAAAAACAAGAGAGACGCCATTGGATTCATTGTGAGGAATAAAGCAAGGTTGGTAGCTCAAGGATACTGCCAACAAGAAGGAATTGACTTTGAAGATTTCTTTGCACCAGTTGCAAGGCTTGAAGCCATCCGGATCTTTCTAGCTTATGCCGCACATCACAAGTTCAAAGTTTATCAGATGGATGCGAAGTGTGCATTCCTCAATGGAGATATAAAAGAAGATGTATATGTTGAACAGCCTCCTGGTTTTGAGACTGGAGATGGAAGAGTGTACAAGCTAAAGAAAGCTATCTATGGTCTAAAGCAAGCACCAAGAGCATGGTATGACACTCTTTGTGGATTTCTTCTGGACTCGGGGTTCAAACGAGGTTCAGTTGATAAAACTCTGTTCACCATCAAAGTTGGAGAAGATATACTTGTCGTGCAAATTTATGTCGATGACATAATTTTCGGGTCCAAGTCGGAGGAGCTGTGCAAGAAATTCTCCGATCTTATGAAGGAAAAGTTCGAGATGTCAATGATGGGCGAGATGAATTATTTCCTTGGATTACAAGTGAAGCAGTCACCTGAAGGGATTTTCATCAACCAGTCCAAATATACAAGGGAGCTCATCACTAAGTTCGGATTGCAGACAAGTAAGACAACCAAGATCCCTATGAACACGAATTGGAAGATCGAACCAGGAGCTGAGGGAAAGCACATTGATGCCAGCCAGTATAGAGGGATCATCGGTTCGCTGCTCTACCTAACTGCCAGCCGACCAGACATTTCATACGCAGTTGGAGTGTGTGCTCGTAAACGCCATTTCCAGTAAAGTCTTTCACTCTTTCTTTTTATATATCTCCTCGAGATGGCGCCCAAGTCCAAAGCTTCTAAAAAAATGGTTTCCTCAGAGCCTGCAACGTTCTAGGAATCGTTCGACATGGTGATGTCGAAGATTCATTTCGAACAGATATTATCCAGAGCGGCTCTCTCCTCGCCTGAGCTCGCTCCAATCGCCGCCATCCTCTCCGACCACCATCTGCTTGATTGGGTCACCCTCTCTCCGGCCCTGTTGCTCAGGAAGCAGATCGTACATTTCTACCGTAATCTGCAACGAGTCGCAAATGATGGGCTTGTCACGATCATCCCGTGCAAGCAACGCCACAGAATCTCCCGAACAGTAGAAGACTCCGTTGTGGAGATAAAGGTGTCGAAGGAGCTGGAGAAGCTCATCCCCAGAAACCGTGAAGCCACAGACGTGGTGGGGAACTTTTCTGACAAGGAAGCTGATGCCTTCCTTCAAACCATTCTTCTTGTTCCCGAACCATTGAAGGGGAGCATGCAAAGGACAAAGCTGAAGCCGGAGCACCGACTTCTTTTCGATGTAATCTCCAAATGCATCTTCGCATATGGTGGAGCCTTCGGGGACATCAGCCGTCCTAAGCTCAAGCAGCAGAAGGCCCTGGAAGAGATGCACCAGGTCGACTGGTTGGGATATATAGAGAGCCAGCTGGTGTCGGAGAAGCAGAAGATATCCGAGACGACAGCTGAGTCCGGGGATGTTCTGTTGAGTGTCAAGGGGACTCTCAATTTCGGGACAAAGATATCAGCCCTCATCCTCCAAGCCACAAAGGGTCTGCCGCTGACATGGGAAGGGAGTGAGGACACTCCAGTCAGCAAGCTGTCACTGTTCCCCTCAGCCAAGAAGGCCAAGGATGTTGTAGAAGCTGTCTACACCCCCAAGGGTGTCCCCAAGCCAGCTGTGGAGGCAGCTGCTCGTCGCCCTTCGAGGACCAAGCCGGTGAAGTGCCAGCTGGAAGAGGTAGCTGAGGAGGAAGAAGACGAAGAGAAGGAAGAGGAGGAACCTCTGCAGAAGAGGCCAAGGATAAGAATCATCCAGCCAGCGGCTAAACCATCCACAACAAGTCCAGTGGTGGTCAAGCCGGCTGAGGAGAAGGAGTCAACCGAATCCAGTCAATCGGTTGACCCAGCTGGGTTTATTCTTCAACCTCGCCAGGAGGACGTGGCTGAGGAGGCAGGTGGAGACGTAGAGATCCAAGTGGTGGATGCCAGCTCCTCCTCAGATGACTCTTCTTCATCTGAGGAGTCCCACGACAGTCGGTCTAGAGCTGATGCCAGCCAGGTTAACCCACATGTGACTGAAGAAATCCTCCAGCCAGCCAACTCTCCATCCAAAGAGGATCCGGTTCTCTCAACTGGTCCTCAGTCAGATATTCCGAGCCTCTCGCTCGATGCCAACGTTGTGACCACTTCTTCGGCCAACGTTGATGAATCCATCGAACCCTTAACCTTCGATATCGACCCCCCTCAGATCGATGAAGAAGCCAACCGTCAAGCAATCCTAGCTGAATATGAAGGAAGACTCAGCTACTGCTTCCGCAAGCTGATTGGTATGTTCCCCGAGGCAACATCGATGCCCATTTTCTCTGTTCTCGGGACGGAGCTTATATACCAATTCAGTGTCATATTCAGCTACTGGTACGTGAAGGAGGAGACCCTCAGGATCCATGGCTGGGACAAGTTAAAGGTCGAAGAGTCCAACCTGAGGGAGTACTTCGACTACCAGAGCCTGGAGGTGGCTTACAACCAAAAGGTGGCTGTGCTCCGACGACGTCTCGATGACATGCTCACTGAAACTGTTCACTTTCTTGATGACATGCTCGCCAAAAATGCCTCCTGCATGGACGACGTCGACGCAGCTGATGAGGCGGCCAAGAGAGAAGAAGACAAGCTCAAGGCCTACCTCGCCAGCCGATCTGCCATGGTTGTCCTGGAGTCTGCTGCCCAGCCACAACCACCGCTCCTGCTCGGACCCTCCGATCAGCCAGCTCTCTCAACCGACGTCATCTGCGAGCTGATCTCGGAGAGGGTCAACCAGCTGAGGACAGAGATGCTGTCCAAGATCCAGCTGGGCAAGGAGGAAGAAGCTGACAGGATGCAGCAGCTGATGGCAGAAAATGCCAGCCTGAAGAATCAGCTAGATCACCTCTCCTCTTCTCTGCAGCACAAGCTCGAAGATCTATCCACTTCTTCCAGCTCGGAGGTCTCGGCTCTAAGGAAGGCTGTTCAAAGCCTCAGTTCGGATTTCAACGTGTTCAAGACCGTTGCTGAATCTGACCTCGCAAAGTCCCAGCAGACTCAGGACCAGGAGTGGATGGCTCAGTTCGCCTCTTTCCGAGCTGAGTTCGTCTCCCTTCACAAAGAGGTCTCTGCGACCTTTGCAGCTGTGCAGCGAGCTGAGCAGGAGCGCCAAGACTTGGAGTTGGCGAAGAAGGTGGAAGAGAAGGACGCTGTTGAAGAGCTGTTTTCCCGCATTCAACAAGCTGAAGCCAAGTTGACCTCTCTGGATGGCACTGTTGCCACCCTTTTGGATGATGCCAAAAAGGGGGAAGACAAGGAGCCAGCAGCTGGGGAAGACAAGGAGCCTGCAGCTGGGGATGGACAAGGGAAAGCTGTTCTACAGCAAGGAGAAGGAGTGCCAGCTGAAGCTGAAGGGTCGCAGCCCGAACTGGAAGTCTCCCACGACCTCGTAGCCGAGCTCACAGCCGAGCTCGATGCAGAACTTGACGGGATATCCGTTGAAGACTGTATCGAAGCTGCCAAAGCTATGGAGGTGCCTAAGGAGAAGTACTTGAATCCCTCTTGGATCAAGAAGTTCGCTGCCGATCAGGCCAAGAAGGTGGCCAAGTTCGAGAAGGAGCTCGCCAAGGTGGAGAAGAACGTCGACAGAAACAAAGCCAGCCGGAGTGTGCGAAGAATCAATAAGCACCAGATGAAGGCTGAGGCTAGAAAGTCGACGCATCAGCTGCAGAAGAACGCTCCGCTCCCGTCTCGATACCCACATGTTGACAAGTGGATGAATGCGGAGTGGAACGATGACTGGGAACAGTTCAAGCATGAGTTCGTCAATGACTTCTATTACAGGAAAGTCTACTCGACTGAAGACCCAAGGCTAGCCTTCAAGGAAGCCCTGTGGGAACTCAGCTCTGGAGACCCTGGAATGTTTAGTCAGTTCAAGCGAGCTATGCTGAATGCTCAGCTTGATCCCAACACTGTTCCAGTTCCAAAGAAGTGCATATACCGCCCTCCGATGATCAAAGGCACAAGCACGCCAAATAGAAATACGATCTTAGCTGAGGCGAGGCAAGTATGCAAGGAACACGGCGTCAACACTGGGATTGAGTCGGAAGCGAAGAAGGAGATCTTCAACCGTATCTTCAACAAGTACGGTCAACAGTATTTCTGAGCTGTCAAAGTTTTTGAGCTGATAATGTTTTTGGATGTTGTAGTTTTTGAAGCAACTGTTGTATCTTTCTATGTTTTACGCTTAACTTTGTAACCTTCAGTTGTAACAAAAACTTCAAAGTATATAATACGATTCACCTTGATGAACAATTCCTCATTGTCCAAGCTCTGAATCACAAAGTCTTTCAATTTCATGTTATAACTGTGCTAACCCTTTGATGTTTTATCTTATAGACTGTCTAGAATTTCAACTGAGATTTTAGATAAGTTAGTGAGGTTTTGATCAGTAGTGGTTTCAAGTTGTAAGTGGTT
Source organism: Schizonepeta tenuifolia (assembly GCA_029490685.1). Taxonomy (NCBI): domain Eukaryota; kingdom Viridiplantae; phylum Streptophyta; class Magnoliopsida; order Lamiales; family Lamiaceae; genus Schizonepeta; species Schizonepeta tenuifolia. The sequence goes on along the minus strand of CM055958.1, from coordinate 97,285,641 downwards.
TTGGCATCATCAAAAAGGGGGAAATTGTTGGGAAATTTATTAGTATAAGTTTTGATGAATTCCAAAACCGGCTGACCCCAACCGAGTAGATGTTGCCAGTACCTAATGTTAGAATTTAGGCTCGCTGTTTGAGCAAAGTTAAGTTTTTATCTTTACAGGTCTCCAGCTGAATATGGCAACAAGGCGTCACTCAGACAGAACATCAGTTGTGAAGAAAGACAACTGAGATTTCATTTGTTCAGATGTAAACAAGGGGAAGTCTTCAGAACATCAGTTGAAGGAAACCAACTGAGCGTTCATCAAATGAGAAACAGTTGAAAGGAAGAGAACATCAGATGAAAAAGAAATCATCTGATCTGAGGGTTCAAACCCAACTGAGTAAAGAAGTGGAAGACAACTGAGGGTTCAGTTTCAGAACCTCAGTTATAGAATCTGAACAAGGAGTTCAACTGTTTTGAAGTTCAAAGTCAGCTGAGAACTCGACAGATCGGAACATCAGCTGAAGATCACTCAGATGAAGGTCAAGACTTTCAACCGACAAACCGAAGTTGACTGTCAAAGATTTGAATTTCAAAAGGAAGTCACATGAGGGTTTGACCGTTCAGTCATTACCCCATCTGGCCCAACACAAGGCTGTCTCAGATGGAAAGCAAAGGAGCACAGATGCCATATCGGGAAAGTCTGCAGAGATGAGAGACAAGCCATCGCTTTCAACCGATCAGAGATCAACTGCTCCTCCAACGGCTAGTTGATTCTCTCCGCCTATAAATAGAGGCATCCTCTCATTCGAGAAATAGAGATGCAGACAGACACATAGACGACTAAAAATTCTAAAGCTTTCTCGAGAGAAATCAAAGCAAATCTGCAAAATCATCATCTAAGAGCATCAGCAGCTGAGAGTTCCAATTTGAGAGAACATTAGTAGCTGAGGGTTCCTAGAATTCGAAACTGTTTTTGATCTTAGGTTGAGTGTTTATTCGTTCAAGCCTTAGATCCAGCTCTCATTCTTGATCGAGCTGTAGTTGGAAATCCTACCCTTTCTCACACCCTAAAAAGTGTGCTAAGACCTTATTCTTCCTGTAATTGAGTAGTCAGGTCATCAAGTACCCGTAAACTTGATTTAGGCTGTTTAGTGCCCGGAAACTAAACTGTAACGGTTACTCAGCCCGCGTAAGCTGAGTGGTTCTATCCAGAAGAACTTGGACTGAGGTGTGTGGACTCACATCTCCCCGTGGACGTAGGAGTTATCTCCGAACCACGTAAATCTTGTGTGTCGTGTTTATTTTTTATTCAGTCCATATTGCATTTCTAACTGACCGAACTAACCAGCATTCAAACCTCTTTTGCACTTTTTCAACCGAGCTGTTTTGGTTCTTGACCAACCGAGCTGGTTTGCGTGAGTTGTTTTTAACAAGTTTATTTTCCACCACATTCCGCACAGCACCGCTCTTCCAGCTGAGTTTGCTTACTCAGCTGTGAGATCCCACCTGAGTCCTTTTACTCAGTTGAAGTTGTTTTCTAGTGTTAAGTTTTTCGAAAGTTGAAAAATCCTAACTGGTGTATTCCCCCCCATACACCAGTAACTCGTTTCGGGACCATCAATCATAATCTTAATCATTTTTTCACAAAGAAAGTCGATTATTACCAATTTCCTTTCCCACATATAAATTATACAAATAATAGTTAAAGTATGCGAACAAGCATTAACATTCACTGCTAAAAAGAAGAAAAATTCAACAAAAACTCCATCAGTAAAGAAGATCAAACCCATAAATTACAAGTAAATGAAACTGACACATAACGAAACTAAATCAGTAATGAAATTACGAAATTCAAAAAACAGTACTAAAAATTACCAAAAAAACTCACTATCGTGTCTTCGTATTTACGGCGCTGGATGCGGTGGCTCAATATCTTCTCGACCGCTGTGGTTGTTGGAGGATTGAAAGAAAGACTGGTTGTCGATGGAGAAAAATGGGAGCGGAGATAGCAAGAAGGAAGAAAAGAGTTGCAGGTTTTTCCTTATATATTCCGGGTTATTGGTAAGTTAAACGGGTCGGTGGATCCGATCGTATTTGAAGCGACCGGTTGCATCAGAGTCCCTCTCCTCGTTTTGTTATTAATTTGTCTAATGACCTAATTAATTCCCCAACAATAAATAGATTAATATTTACTAAATCTAGACGTTCAATTGTATCAAAATTTTGACATGGATTTTCATCAACATACACCTTTTGACTCAATCCTATGACAAGCTTAAATAGTTAATTACCTTTTTTTGAAGATTTTTTTTTGTTTGATAAATATTTGAAGGAAATAGAAGTTACACAAAAATACTACAGTATATATAAGGTTTGGATATATATATATATATATATATATATGGAGAATATCACGTAGTAACTCATCTTTAGGTAGGAACGATATGAATTAATCTGGACCGTTAATTTTTTTTTAATTTACGGTCTAGATTAATTGATGCATTAGATTACTGTTGTTTATGCATTAAACGTGTGCTAAATAATTTGTGCATTAACATGTTTGTGCATTAACGTAGTGTATTTTGTGCTTACGTAAATACTATTTATGTTGGTTTTTATGGTCTCATATAAATATTAGTTCCTATCAGATCCACACCACATATATATATATATATATATATATATATATATATATATATATATATATATAAGGGGTATAATTTTGTACCCCTACTTAGTTTTTAATAAAAGAGGCCAATTTTGATGTAATGAGACAAAAATGCCCTTAGTAGGGTAAAGGGTGATTTTTTGAATTTTTACATCCATATATATAGAATATTTACCACTTTTTTCCCACTTTTTCTCTCCACTTTCTCTTACTACTTTTCTCTCTCTCTCTCTCTCTCTCTCTCGTTTTCAACCACCACCCCTTCATCTTTAACCGTTCAACCCTTCTCTCTCTCTCTCGTCTGCAACCGTTCAACCGCCTCCGCCTCCACCTACTCCCCGCCGTCACCGACAACGCCACCACCATCCGCCGCCTCCCCTTTCTCCGCTGCCTCCCCTTTCTCTCTCTCTCGCGTCTGCCCTATTTTCCTCTGCCACCAACCGACGCCTTTGCCCTATTTTCCTCCGCCACCAACCGACGCTCTGCCCTAGTTTCCTCCACCACCGCCGTCTTCAACAACGCCACCGTCTTCTGCGCCTCCATACCCTCCACCACCAACGTCTTCTCCGCCGCTCTGCCCTAGTTTCTCTCTCTAGAGCAACCACCGCCACAAAACTGCTGTATGATGGCACGACTAAAGAAGGCGGCGAAGCACCCAAAAACTGGCTCCGCCAGCAAACAAAGAGAAGCCGCCGCCGCCGTCGACGAACAACCGGTCGATGAAGCTCAACAGGAGATGGGCGACGACCCATTCGGCGAAATGCTGGTAATTCCACACAAAATTTGCAGAATGTGTGAATTTTTAAATTTTTGAATTTCGCGGGCTTGTTACTGTTCTTTTCTCGATAAATCGTACATGAAATCTCGTTTGGCGGTTGTATTGTAGTTGATCTCCAAAATTTGAAACGATTTCTTGTATAATAACTTGTTTTTGGTACGATATTCATCGGCATAGTACAATATCCATTTTTATTATTACGATATTGCGAATATCGTACTCATTTTTATTGTTTGAGATTTGTTTCTTGCACCATTGAGCATGATTTATTTGATATTTGAGGGATGCCTTGTTTGAAAAATAATGTTACGATTTATGTGAGAGATGATTTTAGCTGCCAAATTTGTTACGATATATCAAATATCGTACTCTGCGTGTTAAGAGATTACCTATATCGTACTTAGTGTGTTACGCTTTTATAAACTCGTACATCTACGTAATCGATGAATGTGAGTAATATGTTACGATTTATTTGAGAAGATGATTGGATATGAGAAATTTGTGACGATATTACCCAATATCGAACTTTGTTTGTTACGATATTGTCCAATCTCGTACACAAAATCGTGTTTTACCACTTTCTGTCTACATGTTTTCAGGTTTCTTGGAAATATGTCCGCCCCGACTTGATGGAATCACCTCACCATAGGGTGCAATGCTATGGCTATGAGGGCCTCATTGGTGAAATACGGAAGGTGCTCGAGTCCTTTGGAGAGGAAGTAATATCCGAAGTCAAGCATTCCGCTCTAGGGGTCTTTATGAGATTGGATGACTCCAACTGCACATCAGGGCTGGCGCTCAACTACATGCTGTCCCGACAAGTGAGGCCAAGCGAAAAAACAGCCCAAAACGTTGACACCACAGCCCTGTGGTTCAAGGTGGAGGGCAAAATATTATGCTTCTCCCGAGTGGAGTACGCTTTGGTCACCGGACTGAAATTCGGACCAGCTTCCTTTAATCCCTATGGCAGGCTTGTCCTCCCAAATGATTCCATCTACGAGAGGCTATTCGACACCACAAAGGTGATTAGTGGAAACGATGTCCATGCTGTTTTTAATGCCAAAAAGTACGGAAGTGCCGAAGATGCCATCAAATTGGCAAAGATGTTGATAGCCGTTTCCTACGTGATGGGCTTCGAACAAGCACACAACAAGATCCCTTTGTGGATGTGGGTGCTCGTGGAGGACAAGGAAGCTTGGGAGGAATTTCCTTGGAGAAGTATATCATTTCAAGCTTTGATGGACAACATAAACAAGGTTACAAAAAAGAGAGCCGCCAGAACATCGCCTGGATATCATCTCAAAGGCAACACATTCGCCTTATTAGTAAGTTCACTGCAACTCATACTACGATTTACATAAAAATCGTACACACGTGTGACCAAAAATCTTTTACAGGCATGGATATTTTGCTCACTACCAGCTGTCGGAAGAAGCATCGGCATGAAGAATGAACAAAACAAGAAGAAGATACCTCGATTCCTGAGGTACACTTATATCAAGAACATCGACATGTCAGAAGGTCTTAAAGCCAAGGTAAAAATTTACTAAGCTGTACGATATTAAATTTTGACTGAGTTGTTGAGTTTTTGTGTGTACGATATTCGTAATATCATACTCTATTTTTGCTTGCATACTACGATATTCAATTTGTTAGCCGCTTGCATGTTAGGATATTGGTAATATCCTATTTTATTTGCTACGAGATTCTTATTTATGCTATGAGATTTTAATTCATGCTACGATTTTCAAAATATCGTACTTAATTTGCTACAAGATTCTAATTCATTCTATGATATTGTAAGTCATGCTACGAGATTCGAAATATCGTACTTTATTTGAAACAAAATTGTTATGCATATCTGAAAAAGTGTACGATGTTACGATAATAGGAATATCGTACATAATGCACCATATGATTTAGTCTTATGCTTGTCTCAATGTACGATATTTGAAATATCGTACATCGATTACGTGCCGTTAAAGTACGATTTATTTAATTCGTATCAGTTTTATGCACAACTAACTTATCTAATTTATCATGTAGGACTTTAAAGCCGTCTTGGAACCAGGTAGGACCGAATCGAGGTCTCCCTACTGGAAATCGCTTGAGCAAGATCCTGAAGGAAAATAATTTGCCTTCACGTATGATGCCAATGACACGAAGAAGAAGAAGAGGCCTCTCGAAGATGGTGGTGATGATGAGGAAGATCCGAGTGATGCTGCTAGGCCTGCTGCTCCACATTCTGCTGCAACGAGCTCTACACGTCAAGCCCCACTCACCGATGAAGACAGAGCTTCATTGATCAAAGAGATCGGTGAATACGCGGGTAAGGTTGCAGCGAAGCGGGCTAGGCTAGAAGCAGAGGCATTCTTCACGGCCGTACGGGACGAGATGATTGTTGGTGTTGGAGAGTATGTTTTCCAGAAGATGCTTGAAGCATGTGGTCCTCCTACGGACCAAGACTTCGCGGCGAGGATGAGCCAGCACAGAACCCCCGCACCACCCCAACATGATCAGCAGCACCCATCCCCACACTCTGATCAAAGAAATCAGTAGCAGCCATCCCCCCCAGTAGAGGAACATCAGCCACCGGTGGATGAGGCCACGAATGATGCAGCAGCAGCACAGGATGAACCAGCGCCGGATCCACCAGCAGACATAACACTGGACGATGTCGAGCATGCTGAGGATGCCGAGCAAGCGGGTCGAGGATGCCGAGCAAGCTGAGGATGCGTTGGAGGATGCCGTAGATGCCGAGATTGAAGCTGAGCCCAACACTGAACAGGTAAAGGAAATGCATGTCGAGACATAGACAATGCATAAACATGTATCTTCTGCGTGTGTGGTCGTGAAAAATAATTTTACTTATTTCTGTTTTTTTTTCTCACTTAAACAATGGATAATCAACATTTAGTTTAAAATTTGTGTAATTTGCGGTTCGAATCATGCTACTTCGTACAAATGTTAGTATGACTTTCATGTATTTCGTAACATGATCATTGATATCCGTTGTCATTCTTGCAACGAGATTCATAAAACTCGTTGCAAGATTTTCAACTGTTGTAATGATATTCATATAAAATCGTAACGCGCGAAATCATTTCGTTACAAAACAAGCGATCGCTACGATTTTCACGAATCTCGTAACAAAAGTCATCTGATATTGTTACTACTTCGATGAATATCGTAGCACAAATTATTCATCATAGCATGGCGGACACCGACATGCAATCTTGCTACGATATTCCCATAAATCATAACAAGTTTGCTTGTTTCATGATACGATATATCCATTGATCTGCATTGCTACATCTTTCCCAGAGATCTACCTGCCAAGAACAACTTTCTCAGACAGAAGATGAGAACATACTACACATAGCAGCAGCATCAGAAGCCGCAGCAATGGATATTCCGGACGATGGTCCGAGCTTTGATCTACAGTTGGTACGACTTACATAAAATCGTAGCATACAAGTTGCATTAAATTATAGAAATATTAGAGTATAACGTATTATGGTACGTTTTATAAAAAGGACCCTACACAACCTGCTACCCAACAAGATGTAAGTGATACACAAATGAATGCTGCATACGACTCTTTGTTGGCGACCACAAATGCATCTTCGCCGCATACTGTGACTCCAACAACAGCGACAGCTCAATTTCTTCCGCCAAGGGGGTCGGCGACCACATCTGGGGTCTCGGTTCAACCTCCACAAGTGCACGCACCAAATTTGAATGAGAGACCCATTCGCCAGAGATACCCGTCAGCAGCTTGTCGGAGTCCATTCCTAATCGATGATGTACGCCCAAGACGTGATGGGTTCGAAGCATTCTTGAAAGCTAAGACTGAAAAGTAAGTTTAAATTTATATCTGTTGTCATTATTGCAACGAGATTCATATATCTCGTAGCAAGAGTGGCAACTTTTGTCATGATATTCATATAAAATCATAATAGAAAGACCGATCTTGCTACGAGTTTCCAGATTTTCGTAATACAAATTAGTAATCATGTCATAAAAGATAACCAATCTTGTTACGATTTTTGTGTCATGTTACGATATTCACATAAATCGTAACAAGTCTGCTTGTCTTACACGAGTTGATTCGTATGCATTGCTAAATATCGTAACAGGAGGAATGTCTGATTACTATGGGCAGTCTACACTGAATTCTTCGAGAGCTTATTAGATCCATCAAAAATGCTGTACAACGACCACATAAACTGCTACACATCTGTTATGGTCGCCAATCCAACCTTCGCCGGCTTGGGAGAACTTCACGACAACGTTACCATTACGTCCACTGATTTCATGGTATGTTACGATTATACTAATATCGTACATGCTTTTAACTTTTATGGCTTAGTATGATATTACGAGATTATTATAACTCGTAACATAGTACAATAAGATTTGCAACATCGTGTCTGTTATCAATGTACAATATTAAGATATTCGCAGTATCGTACATCGTATCATCTTGAAGAGTTGTTACGACTTTTCGTATATCGTATCATATTGACGTTTAATTCTTAGGATGCTCTGGAGGACGTATTTGATTCAATGCATAAGGCAAAGAGGGTAAGATTCGACCCATACGAGCCTTCTCTATTTAATGTTGATAGAGAAGAGGTTGTTCCGGAAGACGAAATGAAAAGGTTAGTCCACTTTGCAGAGGCAAGAATACCACGTTGGGGACAGAACATGAAGCCATGGATCAACTGCGAAAAAGGTAACAAAAACTAATTCTGCATGATGTTGTTACGATATACTTAATCTCATACAGTCATAATGTAATGCGTGGTACGATTTGCCATATATCGTACTATCGTTTTCCAGAATACTCATGTTATTTTTGAATCTCTATATCGCATCCACTTCTAGGTTATCATGGTTGCTTATTTAAGCGAGCACTGGGCAACGATTGTCATCGATCTCGCAGCACAGCAGTTGTGGCTATACGACCCCAAGTCGTGAGAATTTGAAAAGCACCACAAGGAGAATAGATTGCAGCACTTCCTGCCAATGGCCAGGTTGCTGCCACAACTAATGAAGAAAATTAGCTATTGTGAAAAACATGGAATAGCTAATCCAAACTTGAATATGAAAACACGAATAGAAACATAAAAGTTCATAGTATCCTCCGTGATACGATTATTAGGTATATCGTACTTGTTATTAATGAATACCATAAATTCGTACTAGACATTGAAACCATAATACAATTACTTGATGTTCTTGGGTTAACATGTAATTATGATACTACGATATTATGAATATCGTACTTTATCATAAACATACGCATAAGCACACTATGATACGATATTGTGAATATCGTACTTGTTATTATTAAAACACGTACCAGGAATGATCCACAACCGGCTTGGATTAGAATTTCATTCATTACATTCATTCGAAACATCTAATGATTGCATCAAATCACGGTTTTCACAAACTTCAAAATCATCCCCCAATGGGTAAGCACCTCCATCCACATCATTATCCAAGCTCATGTTGGTATCACAAATAGCAACATCATCACCGACTCCTAACCCCACAACTGAAGAATCTTCATTAAAAACAATGCGATCAAAAGACGGCATATCCGCACGCGCTTTTAGACGATTCCCATGAGAGACCTTCGGTAAGGCTTCGATATCTCTAGGGCAAACACATACATGAATTGTAGGAACCTCCAACATTTCCATTAAACTATTCAACTCAAAGTCATCAGTTACTTTCATCCTCATTATTTCACCGGTAGGAGATTTTACTAGAGCCTCAACATCATAAATAAAGAATGTCTTGTCCTTCTTCAATCGAATCTCAAGCTTACTCAATAAATCTTGATACGTTATACCACAAGGTGGTATAGGTATATACTCTTTCCTTTCACTCTCATACATATTGTCATTCCATACACCACCATGAGCAACAATTAAACAAGAATGCCTCTTCTGCACGGAATAGAAGTTACGATATATATATATATATATATATATATATATATATATATATATATATATATATATATATATCGTAACATAAATCAGTTACGACATACCAAACTCGTAAGATGAAACATAAAAAACATAATCACTTATGAAATAATTGTACCACGCTATTGCTACGATATTCATACATCGTAACATCCTACGATAAAACTTGCTATAATCGTAAAGAAAATGGTGATAACATGTTACAATATATATACATACATATATATATATGTATATATATATATATTGTATCAAACGTAATCACTTATGAAATCATTGTAGCCACGCTATTCATAGGAGATTCCTATATATCGTAACATCATTGTAAAGAAAATGGTGATAAGATGTTACGATATACATATATCGTATCATACATAATCCCTTATGAAATAATAGTAGCCACAGTATTCCTAAAATATTCATATATACCGTAACATGCGATTCAAAAAAGTACTAATCTCGCAAAAGAAAATGGTGCTATCATGTTACGATATATATATATCGTATCATGCATAGACTCCTGCTACGACTATACGACTTAAATAAAAATCAGATCAGGCATGACTGTACAGTTGCGACGAACAACAATTTTTACGATCTAAAACATCATATCTAACCGAAATCCACCATCAAATAACAAAAAAAAAACAACATGAAGAGTATTCAGTACCTCCATCATCGTCTCCACCGGACAAAAAAGTGATACAGCCGGCGACCCGCGAAAATCGAATACAAGAGAGAAAAATCAACGGCGAAGGAAAAAAAAAATTAGAAAACAAGACAGAGAAAAGAGCGAGAAGAAACACCGTTCAAGGTTCATAAGAACGAACGACCAATGAAATGCAAAGGAAAAACGAAGCAAGAATTTAAACGAAGCAAGAATTTAAACGCCGGCGATAACGTTGGACAAGCTGGAAAAAACACAGCAGCAGCAAAACGAAAAGAAAGAGAAAAAAACCAGAGAAGAAGAGAGAGAAAAAGAGTTGTGGGTTTATGAGAGAGAAATAAAATAAGAGAGAGAAAAGTGGATAATTGGTGATAATTAAGGGTATTTTTGTCTCATCATGTGAAAATTGGCCTCTTTTATTGTAAATAAAGTTGGGGTACAACTTTATTATTTTTATCTCTAAAGGGTCCACAGACACTAATAAAATATATATATTAATTAGATAGCCTTACATCTCCTCCATTAATAGAATAATAGGTCAATGTCAAATATACATAATTTGATTTCTGCTTTAATTTTCTATATGGTCAGAAGATCATGAAATTTTGCTGTTTTGGAAACTTCTTTTACATGTTAATTACTTAATTTCGAACGGCGCTTTAATTAATAACTCATTTTAATTTACAGCCAATTCAATTATTTTGTACGCGTACTATACCCAAACAATACACAGTCATTATTATTATTATTTTTTTAGTTTTAATTTAATAAAACAATATTTAATTGTTTCCCCAGTAATGTAATAATATTCAATTAACAACAATTTAAACATATTAGTATTATAATTATAAGTATATATATATATGTAAATCTTTGCCCTAATCCATGTCCCAAATCTTCTCATTCAATCCATATTTTAAATGAGCCACGATTTGGGACCAGACAATATCAACTCTAAATCTGACGATCCTAATTACCATATTAGAAATAAAAATTACCCATTATTCATGAATTATGTACACTTGTATTTAAAACTAATTAAAAGTCAAGAGCAACCACAACTGAATAGGAACGGTCTAACTGGAGCCATTCATATACCGTGTTTTCTCTTCAATTCTTCCACTCCATTCTCACTGTTTGATTAATTTGCATGGATACAAGAAATTAGTCACAGTCAAAAAATCATCATAATATTCCGAAAATGGTGTAATATTTTGATTGATGATCCAAAGCAAACGCCTCTCAAGAAGAAAAGCCATGGAGAATCCCAGATCCCTCAACAAATTCTGGATCGGCTCCTTCGCCATGTTCATCTTCTGGTATCTCTTACTCTACATCTTCGATTGGTCCTCTCTCTCTCTCCCCTCCCTCTCATCCCTCTCTCGCGACTCCATCCCCACCTCTCCCGCCGCCGCCGCCAATCAATCTTCGTCTCCGAACGCCGTCGTTTCCGATGATCACAAGTATGATTCTAGCAGCTACTCAGTCAGAGAAGTCGCCGGCGCCGGCGACGGAGAGGGAGAGGGAAAGAGATCGTGCAAGGGCAGATACATATACGTCCATGACATTCCCAGTCGATTCAACGTTGATTACATCAAACAGTGCAAGTTATTGAATAAATGGAACGACATGTGCCCCGATTTCATCAACGACGGCCTCGGCCAGCGCCTCCGCGACGGCTGGTTCGCGACGAACCAGTTCACGCTGGAGGTCATCTTCCACAACAGAATGAAACAATACGATTGCCTAACAAATGACTCGTCGGAATCTGCTGCTGTCTACGTCCCTTACTATCCAGGCCTCGACGTTTCTCGATATCTCTGGGACGAACCCAACGCTTCTAGAAAGGACGTCGACGCCAAGAGTTTGTTCGAGCTACTCAAGGCCCGGCCCGAGTGGGGGAGGATGGGAGGGAAGGATCATTTCATGGTTTTTGGGCGGATAACTTGGGATTTTAGGAGGGTAGGGGATAATTTCTCCAACTGGGGCAGCACGGTGATGGTGCTGCCCGAGTCGGAGAACATGACGTTGCTTGCCATTGAGGCGAGCCCGTGGGCGAAGAATGACTTTGCCATACCCTACCCTACCTATTTCCACCCCTACTCTGATGCTCTAGTGCAGGAGCAGCAGAGCAGGATGCGGAAGCAGAGGAGGAAATCCCTCTTCTGCTTCGCGGGCGCACCGCGCCCTAACATGAAGGGGTCCATCAGGGACCAGATCATGGCGCAGTGCGCCGCAATGAGGAAGAAGTGCCGGATGATGGAGTGCAAGGACGACAAGCGCAACTGCCTGAAGCCGGCGAACGTGATGCGGATGTTTGAGAACTCCGTCTTCTGCCTGCAGCCGTCGGGGGACTCGTTCACGCGGCGGTCGACGTTCGACGCCATCCTCGCCGGCTGCATTCCGGTTTTCTTTACCCCGGCGTCAGCGTACGTGCAGTACTTGTGGCATCTGCCCAAGGATTACGCCTCTTACTCGGTGCTCATACCGGAAGGCGACGTGAAGGCGGAGAAGGTGAGCATTGGTGATGTTCTGTCGCAGATTCCGAAATCTAGGGTTCTTGAAATGAGGGAGAATGTGATCAAGATGATCCCCAGTGTGATCTATGCGGATCCGAGGTCAAAATTGGAGAAATTTGATGATGCATTTGATTTGGCGATAGGGGGAGTTATTAGGAGAGTGGAGTCGTTGAGGGAAGAGATTAGAGAGGGGAGAAATGGGAGTGCTGAATTTGATTCAGAGTTTAGTTGGAAGTATTATAGTTTTGGAAGTACAGAACCGCATGAATGGGATCATTTTTTCAAGAGAGACTGATAGCTTAATTTTAGTTATTAGAATCGAGAATTTGTGTCACTATTGTAAAATGTGTGAAAATGTTGGAAGACAGATACTGTTTCATAAGTTGGAAGATACTAATTGATTGACTCTGATATGTGAATTTCGTATAATATATTTTATGTGTGCTATGTCTATTTTACGATCTACTTAATTGTGCAGTGTTCTTTAAAACTACTATAATTAATATTACTTGGATATGGAGTTAATTAGTTTGAATCTATCTCTCCATCCTAACCGTGCTAATATAATCAGGGGGCGTTTACTAAATAGGATGTGATTGACTATTCTTATTCGATGATTCCTTCATTCGATCCCACATATATAGTTTTAAATATGAATAATGATTTTAAATTTAATACTTAAAAATAAACATTTAATTAACTTATATTATTTTTATCTATTCAGTTTATTCCGCTTAGTATATACTGAGAGTAGATAAATTTAGCTTGATAGATGCATAATGAGATATTTTTACTACAAACTTTAACATAACACATATTCCACACGCCACTACAATAAGTTTAGTCATTCTGTGATTTCTGACTCGGCAACCATATCATTTCTATTTGCTGAGTTGACCATATCATTAAATTAAATTTATGTGGTTTGAAAATTGTATAATGTTAGGTTCGAGGTTAACCTTTCACATGAATGTACATTTATCAAAGCTAAACATGTCTATTTTTGCCTATAATTCAAATACATATAGTCTGTTCCCTATCTTCTTTTAAAAAAAAGATGAATATTATTTTAATAAGGGATTTGATAGGATAAGTCTTACAAATACGCAAATAGTGGTCCACTCTGTGGAGGAATACAAAATCAATCATGATAGAAAATAACAAAAATATCAAGCTTGGTGGGTCGGGCATGAGCAAGACAACCCCAACCTCAAAGTGAAGGTCATTCCGTCACTCACTCAATATCTTGTACGCCTTGTGGCCACACAGTATTCGTACAAAAACCGAATTACCAAACAAATCCTTTTGCTTGTAAAAAATTGGTATGCTTTTCCAGAATTGGTAGTTCATGGCCGGCACGAGCTCCCCGGTCATTCCTCACGTGATCGGCTCCGCCGTCACCGAGCTGTCCAGAACCGGTTCCCGAACCGGCGCGCCGCTCTGTGTTCGTTTATCCTCCCGAAGCTACGCCGTTCCGACCGCCGCCTACGCCGTGGCGCACGACGGCCGGTTTCGAATCGAAGGGCCGTCGTGCATCTTCGTCGGACCAGTAGAAACCGCCAGTCAGGAAACCCTAGAGGCTTTATATTGTCAGGTGAGTCATCGATAGTGCCCTCTTTTGCTGATTTCGAAGTAATTGTTACTCATTTTTGGGTTGTGTTGTTAGGCTCGTGATGCTTACTATAGCGGCCAACCGTTGATTGTCGATGACATGTTTGACAAAGTTGAGGTGAGTTTTCTTCCTTATAAGGTTTAGCTTCTGTTAGTATTATTTACTGATTTGATTTCCATGGTTGTTTAGTTCGTGTTGATTATCAAAATTCTGTTATGACAGTTGAAACTGCGGTGGTATGGTTCCAAATGCGTCGTCAAGTATCCGCGTTGCAGTCTCAGGCGCCAATCTACTTATGCCGATGCTGAGGTAAGTTTTATTGTAATGTGCTCCCTTAGTTAAATGACATTATTCCATAAACATGTCTGTGAAATTGATGTTTAGTCGATTTTGCAGTGCCTCTAAGATTAAGGCTTTTGAAAGAGTTCTCAAAGTGTTATTATGGTTGAAGAAAAGCAAACCTTTTTTTTTTTGGTTTTATGTGAGCTTTCTTAGTGATGAATTATGTTTTTATTTTCTTAATCTGACATTATGAAAAGGTATTAGCTGCTTAGAACAGGAAAGAAAACTGTTACACAAATGGTTTCAATATCTTTGATTCCATGCTTGAAAACAGGGGTGGGGCAAGGTAGCACTAGCACATGCAAACTTATTTTTAGAAAAATGGTACATAATGGAACAAGAAACTTCTAAAGCTCCCTTACATAATTGCATTAGGCCTAAAAATGTGAAATATTTCATTTGACATACTCCAATGATTAAGTAGAGAATAATTATGATAGAGCAATATCAGATTCTCCGTATTTTATAAATATCTATAGCAAGACAATATTGGGAGGCTTGGCCCATTAATATGCTAGCATCAGATGCGCTGAGTTAGTTCCAAATTTGTTGATGTAGTCAATAGTATCATGTTATGTCTTGTCTAGTAGCATATAATCCTAAGCTTCAAGTCATACCATGGCTTCTGTTGCGTATTTTTCTTTTGCATGTACTAATGCTAACAGTGATACATGAGTTCCCTTTTCTCTGCATTTGATATTGGAAAACATGTATGTAGGGCAGGAGGATCCTTCACAAGTTTTTGCATTGGCGAGTGTATGGCTCTTAATCCTTGGCTTTGGTTCTTCAGCCTGTCTTCTGCCTATAGTGTATAGTGTTGCTCAAGCTTATCAGGATGCATTCAGTTCTAATCAAAGTTCTTCGCTAGCATTCCTTGCAACATTAAACGGCGTGCTCTTCGTCTTGTTTGGTTCCGTGGTTGGATACCCCATTGCATCAGCTGCTGGTAATGATATATGCTGTCTACCAAAGTTCTTACTCTGGCATTGATTCTTTGATTTTTGTCTCAGACGATAAAGTGCAGTCCTTAAATTCCAGTTGCCGTGTCTTAAATAATAGTACATGTTATTTGTTCTTACTAATTAATCTGAAACAAACTTATATGTGCTCCTTACTGTTTGAAAGTCAAGTTGATAGTTGATCTCCTAATCATTTTGTTTCAGATGAAGTTGAACTTCTATAATGGATGTTATTCCTGGTATTGTTGTATGAAAGTTTATGTTTGGCTTATATAATTCACAAATAAAAAAATTAAACAGTTAAAACTTAAAACGATGTCTCTACAGATTCCCAACATATATTTAATTAGAAAATTCATTTAATTTTTTGCTGTAATTGTGGTTAGGCTTGAAACTTTGTAATTAATTGAAATGAAATAACATCTTTGCTCTACAGCTCCTCTTTGCAGTCAGTGGTGAACTTGTTTTGCGGAAAAGTATGCCTTCGGAGTGTTACAATTCTGACTTAAGTTTCCGTTCAAACAAATTGACCGCTAACTTGTTCAGGGAAAATATTGAGAATTTAACTTTGGATTCATTACCTACCCTCGCCTAATTTATCAAGAATGGCTTTTAGCATTGCCATGCTATTATGTCCAATATGTGGCATGAGATTATGACATGTGAAATGCTGAAAACTATTTCAAATGTTCAAGTAACTAGAAATTTGGCAACAAATTTTAGAACTTGTTTATTCGGGGCTCAATTAGACTTCAACAGCTTTTTAATTGGGGAATTACTTGTAGTTGGTGCACTTAAGGGACTCTGGAAGAATGACCTGCTGGCACTGAAAGGAATATGCCCGAATTGTGGTGAACAGGTTAGTGCAAAAAGTAAACAAACCGAATTTACCATCAGTATTACTTTTATATGCGAATGTTGCAATTTACCACTAACATTTTGAGCTAAAACTTGAACATTCAAAATTATTTGCAGGTTTTTGCATTTGTTAGATCTGATTGGTCCAATCACTCCCCACATAGAGCAGAATGCCATGTATGTGAAAGCTCCTTGGAATTCCGAACAAAGGTTGAGGTACTTAAGCCTGTCATTTTTTCCCTCATCCCCGGTCTGATACTTATTTGTTTTATTAATTTCTGTGCAGTAGTTTGTCAAAACCATGAGTGGGCAATTTTATAGAAGTATGAGTTTTCTTAGTTTTGAATATGAAGAGTTAGTTTTAGTTTCAAACTAATATAGGAGTAAATTAAAGTATCTCTTATTAAGTTTGTACTGCTAAGTACCTAATTCTTATTAGGAGCTAAACAATTAAAATCGTAAGACTGATATGATGCACTCTCTTGACAATGCCTTTTGCTCATTTTCTATTCCACCAGTGCAGTAGTCTTTATGTGTATTATGTATATATATACAATATTCAGATGCTGGTGATGACTACTTTTTGAGTTGGAAGCTTGCACTTAAAAATTTGAGGAATAAATTATTGGGACAAATTATTTTGAATGTGGTGGCAAGACCAAAGAAAGATTGTATGCCATCATTGATCATGTTTATGATGTTTTGCTACTGGCCAAATGAGTATCTTCATTTTGAATGCCTTAATCAGGACTGGAATGCCTTGATCAGGACTGGAAGGTTGCCAACAAGTAATCAAGAACCAGCTTTAGTCTCACTAACTGAATGGCAAAAAACGAACCTTCCAGTCCTGATCAAGGCATTCCAGTCCTGATTAAGGCATTCAAAATGGGCTATTGACTTAAGAATCCCATCTTTCTTTTATAATTGCAGCAATATGTTTCAGGACAAGGAAGACGATGGGTATATGGTCGAATTTACTTGGTCCGGACTAGGGGTAGACATCAAAGATGAATGTAAGGCAACAATTTTTTGCCTTGCGCACCTACTGGACCCGCTTGTATAGGAGGACGTTCAAATTATTGGCTCTTGCTGGTAGCAAGTTATGGAAGTAATGCAGAGCATCTTTCGTTTGTAAGTTACATACTAAAGGAACAATGTCCCAAGTTCTATTCGAGATTCGCATATATTGTAGCATTAGTCTATGTGCTTTGATGCATCTGCTTATGCATTCTTGAAATAGGAGCATTCCATGTTGCCGTAGTCAGTTGTGTTGTATACCATTCTTCAGAAGAACAGATTGGACTCATTTGTTTGTATATTTCATTCTCGAGGAATTTTCAGACCAAATTTATGGGGAAAAGGAGAATTTTCCAGACTTGAAATTTCATAAAATATCACCACACCAACTAAATACTAGCCAAAA
This sequence comes from Schizonepeta tenuifolia, assembly GCA_029490685.1. Classification (NCBI taxonomy): domain Eukaryota; kingdom Viridiplantae; phylum Streptophyta; class Magnoliopsida; order Lamiales; family Lamiaceae; genus Schizonepeta; species Schizonepeta tenuifolia. The sequence continues at coordinate 97,267,829 of CM055958.1, read as the reverse complement.
CCAACCACAAGTTTTTTTGTACTAGCATAGCAGAGTTAAAAGTACTTCCTAGGAGACAGTCAAAACATAACATATTTCGAAGAGAAGATACCAGAGGCTACTTTTCCTAACAAAGCTACAGCCATCATTCAGTTAAAGTCACTTTCGTGACTGGGGTTCGGAATCGTCGTTGCCTTCAATTTTCTGAAGTCGCCCCCTCAGTTCTTGAATGGTGCTGCTCAGCTGAGCAACGAGCAAGCCAGTTTTGCGCTTCACCTCAGTTTCCACATCGCCAATAGTCTTCAAATCCCCGTTCTTCTGAAGGTACTCACCCAAGACACCCTCCGCATTATAATCATCATCACGAGCAACCCAACCATATACACCATCGCAGCGAGAGGCTGCAAGATATTCCTTCTTCCCATGATGATCAACCTCAAATTCCTTCTCAAACATAACCGCATTGTAGAAACCAGGCCAGTCTCTCTTAAATTCCACAACTGCATATCTACCATCAGACAATGGTCGAACTCTGACCGGATCAAATCCTCTCTTGGCAAGATCGTTTTTCAGTTTGGAGATACTCTCACCATCAACATTTGCAAGAACTCCCATCCAAGGCCACACAAACAATGCATTCACACCGTCCCCAGGGGTTGGCTCGACATTTAGCCCAGCAAATTCCAAAGCCAAGTCTTCCTGATCGATATCATTTTTCATGTATTTGACAAGACCCAAATGCTTCCCCTTGTGCTTGATATCCTTGTTAAAACAACCCTTGCCGATGTCAGTGGCATGTTGAAGAAGGTCCTTAAACGGATAAACAAGCTTCTTTTTCCCCGGGCAGTAGGGGCACCTGAACAATTCCTCCGAAAACTTCACCTTGCTGCTGTCATCCCTCAACTGTTCATAGCATCGATCAACATACTCCTCCAACTCAGAATCACTTATATCAGTCTCGTCTTCGGATGAGTAAGACATCTTTCCCAGAATAAATCAATGGAAAGTTAGTGTAGGAAATATTTTGCTTAATACACAAACACTGCATGTGAAGAATAACAAATTATAGGTCGAAATTATCATTAATTACTATACACACTTATCAGCATGAATCTTGGCATAATAAAAAATGAAATGTCAGAAATCTAATAATCAGATGACTAGATGAACCATGTTCAGTAGTAGGTATTAACTTTGCAAAGCTACGGAGGAAGTAAGAAACCTTAATTAACTCAATTTTTTTTCAAGGAAAAGACCACGACAGAAGTCTAAAGGAAATGGAACACCAGAAATGCTTACTAGGGCTAAAAAAGACCTCAATTTACAAAAAAAATAATTTTTCTTCAGAATTGTAAACAGCGGCACGCGAGCATTGTACATAAACACAAAATTCATATAAAACTGTAAGAAAGGGAAGAGATTCATCTTGCCAATTGTGAGGGAGATAGATTATTTACCTTTTTGCAGTCGAAACCCAGTTGTCGTAGAGAGAGAAAATATTAGAGTAGTTTCTCTGAAATGGAGTCTGATTTAGGGCTTTTCAAATGACATTGCAAACAGTGACTGATTTTGTGAAACCCCAGTCTCTCGAACCTCGAGGCTTGCAAGATCGATGAATTATAACCCTTTTTTCCCCTTCCCCTAAAAAATATTAGTACTCCTTTTAATTTACGAAACAATCTCAATTAGTTTACTAATAGGTGCACGATTAGAGGACACAAATGAAAACATCTTTATAGAAATATAATTGTACCATACTAGTATAATTTATAATTTGTATATATACCTAATTAATTACCTATACACGTTTGCACAAATGAGGATATTAATATATATTTGTATATGTACCTAATTACCTATACACGTTTGCACAAATGAGGATATTAATATCTATATTTTATACAAATAAATACTCTAGGAAATATATACACGTTTATACAAATAAGTATTCAAGGAAATCTATCATCCGTTGCAATTTCTATCATATTTTCGAAGATTTTGATACCATATATATCTATGAAAGTTTTGATTATATTAAATATTAAATAATATAATATATGAATAAAAAAGAATAAAATGAAGAATTAAAATAAATATGAATACTTAATAAAGAGAGTGCGTCACATATGGCAAAATTTGAAAGAGAGGTCTTGAATCTGCATTGGTATTAATAATATACTAACGTGTAACCTATTGAAATTCGACGGATATCACTTTATACTTTTTTATTTATAGGTATAAACTGAAATAGATATTCATAACATATAAATTCATGTTGTGGATTTTCGAGTAATCCTTACACGTTCCACAATTTTTCGGGTATTGGATACCCGTTATTTGAATTTTCGGGTTTGAGATAGATAATTTAAGTTTTATTCAGAGTAACATGCTACCCGTCTGTCCCGTAAACTTGATCAACTACCCAATTAAAATATTTATATATTTTATCATTTTAAAATTATTCTTATATATATCATAATTAATTTTATGAAATTAAAAATAGTGTATCACCATTACCACACCATGTGTTTTAATGGTGAGCGTGACCGATTCTCTCACACTCTCAAATGTCCTCGAACCCACTCGTTTCTCATCTCCTCTCTCTCTCTCACCCTATCACTGTCTTTCGTCATTGCCGGAGATATGTCTCTTATTTTGTTTTTCAAACTTGTACCCGATGCATAAAATCATATTGGATATTGGGTACCCATTTTATTAAAATGGGACAGGTTCAGTAGTAGATTTAGAGGAAATTTAGATAGAAATACCCACTATTTTCGGTTGAGTACCAGACTTGTCCCAAATTTACCACTACCCATCCCAATACATGCCATATAATTAGCACCCATCCCCATCCCCACTCTATTTAGGAATAAAATTTATGATCGCAATTTAGGACCAATTATAAATATGAATAAACTCTACATTGCTATAATTCATATTTTTTGAGTCCCGCCTTAAGAAAATTACCTTCATTTAGGAATAAATAACAGTAAATATAAATTAAATTTAAGTTGATATACACGTGTCAAAATTTTATGTGACAATAACTTAATTTTTTTTCTTGTAACCACATCATTTAACTTTTTATAAATTTAATAACTCGTCTATATGACCACCTTAAAAATTATATGAGATATTGATCATGTATTTGTTATAGTACGTATGTATTTCGCATGCACTTTAAAATTGAAAAATAAATAATCATCTTGCACCTCTACTTAAGAATAACCTCCATTTAGAAATTATTTTTTGTAGTCTCAACTATATGAATTAATAAAGGTTTTACTGTATTTTATTAAATAAAATCAATGCAATTATTAGAAAAATATATAGAAAATATTCATCGGTTGGATTCGGGGCGGGGATCTATACCCCCATACCCAAGCCAACCCGACGCGGGATTTAATACTTAAAACCCTATCCCCACCCCAAAAATTGCGCTTCCATACCCACCAAAATAGGTCTGCGGACACCCGTGAGCACCCAAATCCATGAGTTTAATTAAAGTTACACAATATATTCAAAGTTTTCAATCATATAATATTAAAAATAAGAAAGAAATCAAAAACTAATTAGATGGATCTACATCTAGAGTATGTAGGTGTAGATAAAGTTAATAGTGTAATTTATTTGGTATCTAAGTGTTGTGACATAATATCCACCATGGAGACCTGGGGAGACCTGGGTCTTATACCTGAACATAATTGTACTAAATGAGAGGTACTCCGGGTGTCTCCCTATCTGACCTCAGGGAGATCTCAGAACAGGTACATGTATCAGATACCCACTCATGTATCCTACTAGTACCTCAAGTCAGAACCTGCAGAAGAAACCTGGGGCAGGTCTCATGATATTTAATGAATCTGACACCCGCATAACGCTTTATCCAGTCGAGCCAGGAGTTGTCTGGTGGTACATGCGCTCAATAGCGAATGATACGAGGGCACGTGTAAAGGTAATATCGGCAAGAATCAAGAATAAACAACTTCATTTCCAAGCAATCCCACGAGTATATATACTGAAGGGTATCTATTTCATAGACAGGTTCACTCTTTTTTATCTACCTACTATTACATTCACTTCTTCTCCTTCACCATCAAAAACCCAGAAAGCTAACTTGACCGTCGGAGGTGGTTCGCCGGAGAACACCCCCGGCCCTCATTTTCCCTCGCAGGAATCCCGTAGCAAGCGTTTCAACCTGAGAGAATATTTCTGGCGCAAAGAAGAAGAGTGTTGTTTAGGTAGATGCTGAGCCCATTGCATTTTATTATTCTCGTTTATTATGATGTATTATTTCTGGTTACATTATCTGGCGCCGTCTGTGGGAACGGAATTTTGCCTGAGAATTTCGTTCCGAAACTCTTCTTTATGTGTCCTTTTTTGAACGACGTCGAATGTTGAACTTAAGCTTGAGAGGAAAAGCATTAAGAAACCGGGTCTGAGCATTTTAGTCAATTTGTGCTTCTATTTTCAAAGGTTTTCGCTATTTTTCTTTAAAAAAAGTGGGTTAAGCGACTTTGGGCATCCCCGTATTTCGAATCTCTTTGCGAATCTTGGCGTAACCTCTTAAACTTGCTTATTTCCGGTATTCTCGAAAAAGTGTTACATTTCATAGTATGGTATGGAGCCGTTGGTGGAGTAGAAATTGAATAGAATTCCATGTTGAGTGGAGGAATGGTAAACAATAGATGATTCCGAGAAGTAAAAGTCGGAAATCCTCATGAACTGAGGAGCCAGAATTGGCAAGAGTATAAAGACTTCAGAGTAAGTCTCACTCAGTCCCCACGGAGATGGGGAACGAGTGTGTAGGGAAAGGAGGTATGGTGCATCATATTCCTTGAATTCCCTGAAATTCCCCTTTTGAGACCTGATGATGGTCCTGTGAGAGGGGTGATATAGACCTGGTAATGGTCCTTGTGAGACCTGATGATGGTCCTGACATTGTTCTTTGACTGATAGTTGAAAATTTTGAAATACAGATTCAGTCATGGAAAACGCATCTGTCCGAAACCGAGAACCCACACCTGAAGGGGTGGCTCGGGATGACAGCTCCTCGGAAGAGCATGTCGAAGAGGAGAATCAAAACATGGTGAAGGAAGCTCCACCAAAGATAACTACGCCTCAGAAAGAAGGGGCCTCCAAGTCGACCAGCCCTCAGAAAGCAGGAGGGCATAAAGGCTCGGAAGTCACTAGAGATGAACCTCAGATACCTACACAGCGAGGTGTTACCTATGCGGTATCCATGGATCAGCTCAATGCTATGGTAAAGCAAGTTGTATCCAAGGCCCTAGCCCCGCTAGAAGGTTAAACTAAGAAGTTTGGCAGCACGGCAAAAGGCAAAGCCAAGAAGGTATGAATAGGTCCTGTAAGATCTCGGTGGTAATAAAGACACCAATGAAATATAGAACCTCATGAATATGAGAATAAATGTTCGCGATCTAAATATCCCTATTTTCCTTGACAGGGAGAGCCTGTGGAGGAGGGTTAGTATGAAAGTGATGGGTATGAGAGCCCTCAAACTGAATCAGAAAATGGTCAGTGAATAAAGAAAGAAAGTAGATATTTGTGACATTCCTGAAGTAACTTATTCGTTAACGAAGTTGTGATTACTCATTTTTGCAATGAAATTTGCAGAAGATGAAGCACGTGTTACAAGACCTCAAGCCGAGGGAGCTGCTGCTGAGATTGCATCCCTCAAACAGCAGCTAAGAGACCTCCAGCGCAAGGTTCCCTCGCCTAAGAAATCTCCTAAGAAGCCTGTTAAAACCAGTAACAGCCAGTCTCCTTTCTCGAGGGACATTAGAGAGGATCAGCTACCTTCAAACTTCAAGACATTGACATTGGAGTATGATGGCTCTACAGATCCGTATGAGCATATAATGAGATTTGAGAATGGAGCGATGCTCCACCACTACACGGAGGGCGTGAAATGCAGGGTTTTTCTCACAACCTTGTCAAAGATAGCTCAGCAGTGGTTCTCTCAGCTGCTCCCTAACAGCATAAGCTCATTTAGTGAATTCAAGTCTATGTTCTTGCATCAATTCGCTAGTGCCAGAAGGCATGTTAAGACCTCCTCTTCGCTCATGGCGTTAAGGCAGAAACCCTCAGAGAGCCTGCGCCAATATGTTGGACGCTTTAATGCTGAAGCGTTGCAAGTACCCCTGGCTTGTGATGATGTGAAGGTGCAAGCATTGATACAGGGCTTGGCCCCAGGGCCGTTCTTTGATTCGTTGAACAAAAAACCTCCATTATATTTTAAGGAGTTACAGCAGAGAGCTGACAAGTATGTTAATTTGGAGGAGGCCCAAGAAGCTAGGAGAGCCAAAGAGGAGTCTCTTAAGCCCAAACAAGAGACCTCAGAAAGGAGGTCGTCCTCGGCGGCGAAAGCTGAGAAAGACAGAGGCGGGCAGAGGCCCAAAAGAGCTCCCGAGAGGTTTGATCAATATACGCCCCTTAACGCATCTTTGGGGGAGGTCATGGAAGCAGCTGCCAGGTCTCCTCATTTCAAGTACCCCAGCACTTATAAAGAAGCTCCGCGTAACCTGCGATCTGAATTATATTGCAAATACCATAATGATTATGGGCATGACACAAACTCTTGTAGACACTTGAAAGATGCTATTGAGCGACTGTTGAAGAAGGATGATACCTTGCTCCAGTTTGTTAAGAAAGAAAGAGAGAAGGGCTACAAGAGGAAAGAGCCAGAGCAGAAGAGGCCTGATCAGAGAGAAAGAACCCCTCCAAGGCGAGAGGATCCTTCTCCAAAAAGGGGAAATATTAATATGATTATGGGAGGGAATGCCAATGGGGATTCAGGTCGAGCTCGCAAAGCTCACGTAAGGGCTGTGAAAGCTCAAGTGAGCAAAGAGGTCCAGGAGTTAGCAGGGACAATAGGCATGGAGATCGATGTGGTAGATTCATTCCCTGGAGAGGAAACGAACCCAAAAGTATGTGTGAGTTTCGGTCCCGAAGACCTGATGAGTGCAGCACCTCATAACGATGCGCTGGTGATTAGTGCAGACATTGCTAATTGGAGGGTGGCACGGATCTTTGTAGACACTGGAAGTGCGGTGAATGTGCTCTTCTGGGATTACTTTCAGAAGATGAAAATCAATGCTGATTTAGAGTCAGTGAACACGGCTTTATATGGTTTTGCTGGAGGAGAAATACAACCTAAAGGGGAGGTGACTCTTCAGGTAACACTTGGTAATGGCGAGACCTCAAATACTCGGATGGTGAAGTTTCTAATAGTGGATACACCTTCAGCATACAACATAATACTGGGAAGACCTGCTTTAAATGATTTCCAGGTGGTGGTCTCCACCTACCACATGAAAATGAAGTTCCCAGCTCTCAGGGAAGGCCTGGTAGGTGAGGTCTCAGGTGACCAAGAGGTGTTAAAAGAGTCTTATGTGAAATCCATAAAGCATGCTAAGCAAAAGGTGAAAGGGGCCTCAGTGGCAGAACGCCTACCGCAAGACAAAAACGCAAAGGTAAGAGAGGCCAATGAAGACCTAGAGCCGAGAATGCAGCCGGTGGAGGAGGATTTGATGATAGTAGAGTTGTTCCCGGGAAAAACGGGGTTCACCACGAAGATGGGAAAGCAAATGACTGAAGAACAGAAAGAGGCGATAATCCGGTGCTTGTGGAAGAACTCAGATCTATTCGCATTTAGCCCGGAAGACATGAAAGGGGTAGACCCATCGGTAGCCCTACATTATCTGAATGTAGATCCTAGGGCGAGGCCAGTAAAGTAGAAGAAAAGGTCCTTTGGACCTGAAAAGGAAAAAGTGATCAGAGAAGAAATCAGGCGTCTGTTAGACGCTGGTCACATCGTTAAAATCCAGTACTCTGAGTGGCTGTCGAATGCGGTGATGGTAGCTAAGAGCAATGGTAGCTGGCGGATGTGTATAGACTTCAGAGACCTGAATAAAGCCTGCCCGAAGGATCATTACCCACTGCCTTGCATCGACCAGCTAGTTGATTCAACGTCAGGGTGTGAATTGTTGTCTATGCTGGATGCTTACCAGAGCTATCACCAGATACAGCTGGCTCCTGAAGATGTGATCTAAACGGCCTTTGTAACTGTGTGCGGTATGTTTGCGTATGTGAGAATGCCTTTTGGCTTGAAAAATGCCGGAGCTACCTATCAGAGAATGATGGATGCAATATTTGAAAACCAAATAGGGAGAATCCTGCAGGTATATGTAGATGACATACTGGTGAAGAGTTTAAAGGCAGAGCATCATGCCAGGGACCTGGAGGAGGTCCTGGGAGTGGTGAGGAAGTATGATTTGCGATTGAACCCAGCGAAATGCACATTCGGGGTTGGATCAGGAAAATTCCTGGGGTATATGGTGACCCCAAGAGGAATTGAAATAAATCAAGAGAAGGTTCGAGCAGTGCTGGAGATGGCAGCTCTTACCAGTATAAGGGAGGTACAACGATTGAATGGAAGGATTACCGCACTTAGTCGGTTCATATCTACCTCAGCAGAGAGGAGTTTACCATTCTTTAAAGTGCTGAAGAAAGCTAGTAAATTTGAATGGGATGAGAGCTGTCAGAGAGCATTTGAGGACCTGAAGTCTCATCTGGCGAGCTTGCAAGTGTTGACTAAACCGACCGCAGGAGAAACCTTGTACTTATACATATCTGTTGGAGACCATTCTTTGGGAGTGGTGCTCATAAAAGAGGAGGGCTCCGCACAGAAGCCCATTTATTACGTCAGCAAAGCCCCGCAGGGAGCTGAATGCAGATATCCTGATGTGGAGAAAGCTGCTTTGGCAGTAATGACAGCAACGAGGAGGTTGCGATTATATTTCTTAGCTCACAGGGTGGTAGTGAGAACTAATTTCCCCTTTAAGCAAGTACTGAGTAAACTAGATCTCTCAGGGAGAATGATGAAATGGAGTGTAGAGCTGGGGGAGTATGATGTGGATTTTGAACCACGCACAACTATCAAAGCACAGGCTCTGGCGGACTTCATCCAAGAAACTACTCAGCCTACGCAATGGCCCGAATGGAAAGTCTTCGTCGATGGATCGGTGACCGTAGAGGGATGTGGAGTCGGAATCGTTATAGTAACACCAGATCAGAACGAACTCAGATTTGCGCTGAAACTCAAGTTTAGAGTCTCCAATAATGAAGCTGAATACGAAGCGTTCGTAAGAGGGCTGGAAATGGTAGCTGAGCTGAGAGCTCAAAAAGTTGTTATTTACTCTGACTCCCAGCTGGTGGTCCAGCAGGTCTCGGGAAATTATGAGATCAAGAAAGAGCGAATGGTCAGGTACGTGGAGCAGGTCAGGAACCTGAGCAAGAGTTTCCGGCACCTGAAGGTAGAACAAATACCTAGAGACCTCAATGCCAATGCAGATTGCCTCGCTAAGCTAGCTAGCTCGGTGAACGGGATCATACCCGAGGAAGTAACATTACTGAAAACGACGAACAGTCGGATAGAGAAAAACATTCATGAAATAGAGAAGAACAGCTATTGGAGAGCACCTTTCTTACATTTCCTGAAAACGGGAGACCTACCAGAGGGGGAAAGAGCTGAGAAAAAGAAAATCTACGCTAAGTATTGTCTGATTGGGGGATATCTGTTTAAGAGAGCCCATTCACAACCGTTCTTGAGGTGTGTGACGGAGGTAGAAGGCTTGCGGATAATCAAGGAAGCACACCAGGGAATAACGGGATGTCATACGGGTTTCAGAGACCTGATCCATCGAGTTCTGAGAGCTGGATACTACTGGCCTTCTTTGAAGAAGGATGCCGGGGTTTTCGTAAAAAGATGTCCCAATTGCCAAAAGTACGGGCCGCTAATTCACAGGCCTGCTGAAAAGCTCGGGGCCCAATATGCAGAATGCCCATTTGACAAATGGGGCATAGATCTAGTTGGTAAACTACCCATGGCGGTAGGAAAGAAATGCCATATTATAGTGGCGGTGGATTATTTTAGCAAGTGGGTAGAGGCAGAACCCTTGTCTTCGATAACGGAAGAGAGTATTATAAAATTCTTGTGGAAGAATATTTGCTGTAGATACGGTCTGCCCAGGGTACTGGTATCTGATAATGGAACGTAATTCTTTGGGAAAAGGACGCAGGCTTGGTGCAAGGCTAGAGGCATAGAGCAGAGGTTCGCTGCCGTGGCTCATCCAGAAACTTGTGGCCAGGTGGAAGTTACCAACCGAACCATAGTGAATGGCATAAAAGCAAGGTTGGAAAGAGAGAAATCTCAATGGGTCGAAGAGCTGGACTCGGTATTATGGGCATACAGAACCGGACGGAAAACGGCTACAGGACAGTCTCCATTCTGTTTGGTGTATGGCGCTGACGCTGTTGTGCCAATGGAGGTAAAGGTTCCGACACACAGAGTTTTAGCCTACGACGAGGACCTGAACAGAAGCCTGAGAGCTGAAAGCCTAGACCTGATCGATGAGGTGAGAGAAGAGGCACTCCAATGGGCCCTGGCTTACAAAGCTCGCATTAAGGCAACTTATGATGCGAAAGTAAAGATCAGGAAATTCCAAGAGGGAGATCTGGTGCTCAAGAGAGCTGACGCCATGCATCCGGTGAGAAAATTCGAACCAAATTGGGAGGGACCATTTGTAGTGACCAAGGTACTCCCTGGCGGAGCATATGAGCTCATGAGCCACGAGGGGTATGCGGAGCCAAGACCATGGAACATAAGTAACCTGAAGAGGTACTATGTTTAGAAGTATTTTTTGGAGAAATTTTGTTCTAGTGGGCTGAGGTCTACGTGCCAGATCTCATGCCCACCTATTTTTGTAGAATACTTGTTCAGCTAGGCAGGTATTCCTGTAATGGCACGAAGAGAGCTTGCTGTGAATGAATAAAGGCTGGAAAGTTCTTTATTTATTTTTTGTTTTTAGTTTATGCTCTGATGTGTGATGGTAAATAATATCACAAAACCAAGGCATGATAATAAGATGCGATACTTAGTAAGTTAGAGTACGGTATTTACTCTAAATGGTTTGACAGTGGGATGAAACCATCTAGAGTAGGGGGGAGTAGGGGTGTACCTTACACCCCTAAGGGGGTATCACAATACCTCATGAAAATGCAAAAAACTAAAAAAAAGTTAGGCTGCTAATGCAGCATCAACAAAAGTATATTAATAAAAAGGTCATGTTCTGATCAGTGATAGAGCAAGGGAAGCAAAGCCTCAATAAAGCAAACAGAAAGATAAAAGTTGTTCAAATATCAAGTTACATAAAAATTGTTCGATAGAAAACAGAGGTAAAAGCTAGGCTAAGGGTGGACAACATCTTCATCCCCGGCCGGCTCAGAGGGGTTGGTAGGATCATCTTCAGGCGCATCTTCTGATCCCCCTCGCTCAGCAGCAGTAGCATGAGAAGCTTCCCTACCTAGAAGCAAATTTAGCAAAGGAAATGGAAGAGTGTTAGAAAATCATAATAACAGCAAAATATAGATGCTGAGGATGAGGTACCTTGGGACTTGGCAGTACGAAGGAAGTCCTCAGGAAAGAAGTCATAGATAGGTGGAGAGGGATCGGAGAAGACTGCCTCCAGATCACAAGGGGCAGTGAGAGCCTCAAAAGCCTGTTGCATTATGGGGAGCCACCATGCTTGCCCAGGAACGGAGGAGGGATCGCCCTTGAATGAGGGAGGTAGTGGCAAACGCTTCACTATGGGATCCACATCCACGGTTTCTTTAAAGCCCAGCATTTGAACCTTTGCCAGCACAGTCATGGCACATCTCTTGGCTAAGAAAGCGATGTCATCTCTGATGGTCATCAGGTATTCAGGCGAAGACTTGTAAGCCTCTAAAAGACCCTCGTGGAGGATCTGCAATGCCCTCTGACCCAGTGTGGTCCGTAGAAGGAAACTTCGACACCAATGAACTCCCTCTGTGTAGCCTGACTGGTAAGAGAGATTCGCAGCTTGAAGGAGACTCTTGGTGTGCTCAAGCTCTCGGCTAACTTGGGTGAGATGCTGGCTTAAGTCTGCGTTAACCGAACTAAGAGAAGCATTCTCTTCCGACAGTGAGGACAGTTTCTCCTGAGAATTCAAAAGCTCTTGATTTCTCCTTTTCAAATCATCATTAGCCAAAGAAAGCTGACTACTGGCATCAAGGATGTCCTGATTCTGATGTTGCAAATCCTCATGTGCCTTAGTCAACTCTTGCAGCTGTACCTGGCAAGCCACTAAAGCATCCCTCAACACCCCTACTTTCTTCTCGTGGGAATCATCTTGGAATTGCAGCAATTGTCCATGCGCGCTCATCAACTATGAAGATGATGAGGTGAAAAGAATAGAGTTAAATGAAAATAGTGAATCATGGCTATTAGGCGGACAGGTAAAATGTCGCAAGAATCTAAGGGAAAGTACCTGTATCAAGCAGTGAGCACTCCTCTCTTGGAGTTGCTTCCGAGAAGGAGGACCAGCTCTCGTTTCCTCTTCGGAAAGAGGGAGAGCTTGCAGCAGGGAAAGGCATTCTGAAGGAGGTAGTTGGCCGAGTGGGTTGGAGGTTTGACCCCTGAAAACGTACCCCGATGAGTCAACACCACGAGGAGGTGAGCTTCCCAAGAAGGGAGTATGCTTGGTTTTCTTAGCAGCACCCGAGGAAGTGTGTGAGAAGGGAGGCCTTTTGGCGTGAACCGATGCATCCACTCTAGTTCTCTCCTGAGGGGGTGGAGAAAGCGAAGTATCGGAGATCACCTTCCCTTTGCTGGAAATCTTAGCAGAGGTACCGTAATTCAGAGATTTAGTGGCAGTAGGCTTGATAATAGCACCTGTCGAAGAGGAGGCAGTGACCCGTGGTGGTCGTGAAGACAATGAAACGACAGGAGGAGCAAGATTGAGAGGTTGTGAGGGATCAATGCCTTCAGCATCTTGGCGGGCTTGCTCTTCTAGCAGAACGGCAAAGTCGAATTCACTGTCATCAGGCAGTTTCACATCCTGAACCCAACTCATCTCTGCAAAAGAGAGAATAAAGAAAGAGGATTAGATTAACTCAAAAGGTAAAAATAAGCAGTAAATACATAGAGTGGAGGAAACCCACCCTCAAGGGAAAAGGTATGATCTCCGCGAGGGGCCAGTCCGAAAAAGGAGAGCACGCAAGAGTTAGACATGAGGGAACTAATTGGAAAAGCCTCAGTTTGAGCTTTGGCTGTGAGCATGGATAGCACCTTGAGATTAATAGGGGGGATGGTAATAAGGGCAGGGCGAGGCTGCTTTAATGAAAGTTTTTGCCAAGGGCAGCGGTTGAAAGGCCAACTGCCCTGTTTCGGAGTAACCACAAAATATCTCTCCCGCCATTCCTTACCTAAAGTGCGAGAAGGGCATAAATTTTGGGCAGGACCCTTCGGTCGGGCACTGGCATAGTAGAAAACACCCATGGGTTTTACGTCATACACAGTTTGAAATAAGGAGGGAGAAGGGAAACCCCCATTGCCGCGGAGCAGGATAAAGAAAGCAAGAATTGTTTTGATAGTGGAGGGATGAAACTGATTGGGCCATAGGTTATAAAGGTCACATACTTTCACTACAAAATTAGGGAGCGGAAATCGTAAACCTGATTCTATCTGATTGTACCAAAAAGCTACTGATGGATAAGTTAAAAGATGAGGGCGTTCGTACGCATAAGGTAGCCGAAAGTCGAAAAGAACATCACAGTTTAACCACAACTTTACTATTTTTAATTCCGGAAGGGTTAGAGTGGATTCACCTGCTATGGCGTCAGGGGAAAAAATGCGGACAGAAGAGTCCTGTGCAGGAGGAGAGACTCGAGCAGAGCGAGTGCGAGAGTCAGTTTCCACCGCCTCTTGGCCGGAAAGAGAAGACCCATCAACCAAATTTATCACCTCCTTAGGATTAACAAAAGTGGCCGAGCCCGAAGGGACTTTGACGGCTAGGCGACGAGACCGGCGGGCAGAAAGCTTTTTCCCCTTCTTGGGAACGCGGGAAGAAGTTTCTGACTGGGAATTCTCGTGAAGAGGGGAAGAAGGGTCCACATCAGAAACCTGAAGATGAGGGTTGTCGGAAAAGGTATCTTCCTCGGAATGAGAAGTTGAGTGAGCCATGAGAGAATGCGAGAACGATTAGCAGCGGCGAAAGATGGAAGGAGAAAAACAAAGGAAGGAAAGATGACCAAATCCCTAATGTACCGAAGGGAGGAAACGGTTGGGGAAAAGTAAGGGAAGTTGCAGAGTCCCCTCCCATTTCCCCATAAAGTAGCTTATTTTAAAAATTCAAATAAGCCAGGTCTCCTTCTAAGAACTCAGATGGAGGTCCACCTCAACAGAGCAAGAGAAAAGCACTACTCTATATTTGCTGGAGGAGATGCTGCAAATTTAGAGTAGGGGGGAGTAGATGTTGTGACATAATATCCACCAGGTCTCATGGAGACCTGGGTCTTATACCTGAACATAATTGTACTAATGAGAAATACTCCGGGTGTCTCCGTATCTGACCTCAGGGAGATCTCAGAATAGGTACATGCATCAGATACCCACTCAAGTATCCTACTAGTACCTCAAGTCAGAATCTGCAGAAGAGACCTGGGGCAGGTCTCATGATATTTAATGAATCTGACACCCGCAGAACGCTTTATCCAGTCGAGCCAGGAGTTGTCTGGTGGTACATGCGCTCAATAGCGAATGATACGAGGGCACGTGTAAAGGTAATATCGACAAGAATCAAGAATAAACAACTTCATTTCCAAGCAATCCCACGAGTATATATACTGAAGGGTATTTATTTCACTGACAGGTTCACTCTTTTTTATCTACCTACTATTACATTCACTTCTTCTCCTTCACCATCAAAAACCCAGAAAGCTAACTTGACCGTCGGAGGTGGTTCGCCGGAGAACACCCCCGGCCCTCCTTTTCCCTCGCAGGAATCCCATAGCAAGCGTTACAACCTGAGAGAATATCTCTGGCGCAAAGAAGAAGAGTGTTGTTTAGGTAGATGCTGAGTCCATCGCATTTTATTATTCTCGTTTATTATGATGTATTATTTCTGGTTACATTACTAAGTATTTCAATTATTACTTTTAAAAAAAGTAGTATGATTATTATAGATAAATGTACTTTTTAAAAGAGATAAATATAAACAATGAAATAAGTTTATTGTCTTCTTCAAATAATAAAGTTAATTGTCAATGTTATATATGTCATTCTTATCTAATTTTACTTACATACATATTTATTTTACAATTATTATATAACGTCAATGCAATTTGACCAAGTAACTCATAGGAGAACAATGTCAATTAGACATAATAATAATAATAATAATAATAATAATAATAATAATAATGATAATAATAATAATAATAATAACCAACAAAACTATCCTATTTAAAATTCTATTAATACTACCTTGATTTATAGAATGAAATAGCAATTTTATAGAATGTTATTTTTATTGCCAAAACATCAATGCATTATCTGGCTCCTACTCGAAGGAGCACTTTTGCAGTGTTTGCCCTTCCTTTGGGATGTACTTAAAGATTGGAAGAGATGCGGAAGAGTCTTGATGAGTGAAAATTCTAATTAATTAGATCATGAACATACAAAACTCTAAATATAATAGAATATAAATAAAAATCTCAATTGATTTTACATCACCAATGAGCCTTGCCAAATCTCAATTGATTGAAAAATCTTACATATAGTTCTGTAAAAACTAAATTCTCTCAGCATTAAAAAACAGAATTCATGAAGGCACTCAAGACGATCCTCACATTCAAGTTATAAGGACTACCATCTTTCCAGGAAGATAAGAATTACATCCCGCATCAAGCAATAATGAATAGAATCCTATCTAAAGTGGATTCTCATATGTTTTCTCTCTAAAGAATAACTCCAAATTCTTCAATGTAATGTGAGCATACATAGATTAATAGGAATAATATGCATTTACACAGATGAGTCCATCGGCCATGGACATTTCCTTTGTTAAGAATTAGCACACACAAATATGTCTACAAAGATGTCTTACTGTTAATAAACCACATGGAAAATAAAACATCAATCAATCACTAACACAATGTAGAACAAAATATCAAATGATGAGTAGGAGAAGAAAAAAAGCTTAAAAAGATGTATGAGTATGAGAAGATTTTCGATGGAATAGGTATGAAGATTGAAGAGTATGAGAAGATTTGTTGAATAATTTTCATAGCAAATGTAAATTGATTGTCATTTACTCCTTCCTAAATTGCTTCCCAAGATTTCATTTTTTCTAAAACTAAAGCGTAAAGTAGGGGTGTTGATGATATGAAATGGATGTATGTAGCTATATAACGGATATTTAGATAAGTATGAATCAAAAATTCTGAAAAATCCACATCAGCATGAGGATAGCTGTGGGCTTAGGGATCTCTACTCCTATTATAAAGAAGATAGATAGATAGATAGCTAGATAGATTGATGTAGAATTTTCAAATAGTAGTATGAACTTTAGGGTAATTCCTAAACAATAAAGCTATTCGGTCACACGGTGTCCAACCACATGCGTATAAAAAGGAAACTTGACTGTAATAAATAGAAATAATCACATTTCCCCCTGTGGTCTATGCTTCCCAATTAAGATATATTTTCATTTTCAAAACATGTATTACCATTTTTAACTTGTGTTGCCGGCCACAATGTATCTAAATAGCACTACTCAATTCTAAATATGGTGCCGCAAATTAATCATCAGTATTTTCTCACTGGTTTATTTTCATATACTTTACGTATAATAATAATGAAATGATTCAATATGCAATTTTTTTTTGCAATAAAGTTATACTTATTCTATCTTATCCATCTTGACTCGTTTTCCATATTTAGACGTTCCATCCGTCTTGACTCATTTCAAATATAGAATAATTAGGGTACTAACTTTTTTTCTCTTTGATATTTAATTTAATTTGTATGTATATTAGGAATAAATTCACATATAATGCATAAAAAAGTATTTTTTTTATACTATGTGAGAATGATATTATTTTAAGTTTTACAACTTTTTACAACTTTTTTTCCAAAAAAACAAAGTTAATGTTCCAGGAGAAAGTTGTCCACGTAATTACAATTGTGTAATGATTTATATTTAAATAAAAATGTAGCGGAGGCACCACAAGTTTCTCATTAATTAGAGGTTTTGGATTTAATTTTACCTGAGCGCGGTGTAGATTTTCCATCTTATTGGTAGTGTAATAGTCTCATCGTGTGTGGTGGTGTAGTAATCCTATCTTTATGTGGCAGAAAGGTCCAACCTATATAATAGTATAGTGATTTTTTCGATTAAATATTATACCTCATTATAGTATCTTAAAAATGACAACACATAAAATCCAGAATTAAAATTACCCAAAGATCACAAAAAAGTATGATACCGTCATTTCCTATATGTTAATTGTTACTACTAGAGTAATGATATTCGAACACACTGTGGTCAGTCACACGTGCTAAAAATGGTAATATAAGTTTTGAAAATGGAAATATACCCTAATTGAGAAGCATAAACCCTAGAGGAAAATGCGATTATTTTCATTCTTACAGTCAACTTTCCTTTTTTCACGCGTGTGATTGGCCACAACGTGTGCGAATATCATTACTCTTGTTACTATTACGGAAAAATAGATTCTTATTTGGGGATAAAGGTGATGGGACACCTTTGGTACGTCATGGTTGCCAGAAGGCAACCTTCCACTAATACTCTCAGTATTCCCCTACTTGAATGACAACCTTGCCCCAAAACTCGTAGTAGTGGGGGAAGTATGCCCTGCATCATGGAATCTTGCCCTTGCGGAAGATTATATTGTGGTAATCTTCCCCGCTTATACTTTATCGACAGCTGGTCTAAAGTACAGTACGGATTTGTCTTCTCGCGGCATAAATATCTGTGACAGATGTCGGTACCGACCTATCACATCAACTAAAGTAGGGAAGTTTTCCCTACTTAAGTCGGCTTGGAGACTTCCTAAGACTTCCCAAGTCTCCTCGAAATGACTAAAATACCCTTATCGTTACACGTATGCATACAGATTTTACAGTAGAATCTCAGGTATCACGTTCATTTACCTCTGATATATGATAGAACTCGTTAATTTCTCTCATGTTTCGTGTTGAATACACACTAACTTGATCGTTGGAGACGCGATGTCGGCACACAACCCGGCGTTACGCTTTGCAGGTCTGAATTCAAGGATTAAATCCACGTGGAGAAGCTCTTCTCAACATAATCTCGTCGACACAAAGTACTTATTATGTGTTTATGATTCTTGAATATCTGTGTGTTCGAGGATTACAAATCTCGACCCCATCAACTGGCACCGTCTGTGGGAAATTTAAAACTAAAGCGTGAGATCCACTTTATCATTTTCTTCCAAAAACATCTTGAGCATCAAGATCGATATATGCATGAACTTGCTTTTCCCAAACCCATATCTGCATATATGATGAATTTCGTATGGATATACCCATGAATAAGCATGAATATGGAAATATTTCTCACATACATGCATATCGAAGTATATCGGAGCATATTGAAGCATGATTTTTTGTTGTCAAGAAAAATATGACCATGATTGTTTGCTGTCAAGAAAAATCTGACCATAAAGCATGACAAAGCATAATTATTTGCTAGAAACACATGATTTCGATGGATATATTTGATTGTATATTTGCATGAATATTATGGGATGTTATTTGGCTACCTATTATCTGCTCGAGCCATGAAAAGGCGAAACGAAGAGCTAAAGTTATCCCTCGAATGTTATAGATAATGACAACTCCTCCCCGAAATCTGGGGCAGGAATTCGAGGAATCTGTTACACCATATAGCCAAATGACCCTGGGAGGCCCTCCCTCTGCAACTGGGGTCAGGCGAGGAAGCTTCCAAAGATCTTTAACTCTCAGAGAAGAGTTGGGGTTATCAGCACTCCCGCAGAGTCAACCTAATCAGGTTACTCAACCCGGCATGATTGCCTCATCCTCAAACACAGAGCACATGTTTGGTTTGGATCCGACTCAGATACGTCAACTACTGGAAAGATTGTTGCGAGAAAATGAAAAAGGTTAGAGAGAACGTCTAGAAACAATTCAAGAAAACCCTATCAAGAACAAAGGGAACATTCTGATGAGAGAAGATTCCCCTCTCATGAGGGGCAACATTCCGGGTATGGCCTGAGATCAAGAGTGTCCCACATTCCCGAGAAGGGTCGCATGAACAGAAAAGGGTGGTTAGAAGCTACCTCGGCAGCCCAACCAGATGAAGAAGATCAGTCTGCTTCCTACCAGCCTTATTCCGAATCGGCATATGCCACCAGTACAGAGGTGGCTGCTTTGAGAAAAGAAATGAAAGAGATGAAGAGGCGCTTATTGAAGCCTGATTCAAATGATTTTGATGAAATAGATTCCCCCTTCAGTGATGCAATACTGCAGAAAACCTTGCCCGTAGATTTCAGAGGGATACGAGAGCAATATGATGGAACTACGGATCCTATGGAACATCTCATGAGTTTTGAGAACAGTTCTACCCTCTACCAGTATACCGATGGAGTCAAGTGTAGAGTCTTCCCCACAACTCTCACTAAATCGGTGCAAAGATGGTTTAGTCAGTTGAATCCGGCATGCATATGGACTTTTACTGACTTCAGCAACCTTTTCCGACATCTATTTGCGAGTGCTCGGAGGCAAAGTCTCACTTCTATATATTTGATGTCCCACATGCAAGGTTCCCATGAAAGTCTCAGAGATTACCTTCGAAGGTTCAACTCTGCCGCCTTGGAAGTTCCCACCGCCATTTCTGAGGTGAAGATGCATGCCTTAACGCAAGGCTTATGTGATGGAGACTTTTTCAGTTCCTTGGCCAAGAAAGCATGCACTTCATTTGAAGATCTCTTAGCCAAAGCAGATAAATTTGTAAAATTAGAAGAGGCCAGGGGGATGGAGAAGGAATAAGATCGAACCATCCGCCCACGTCAGGAGACATCCTTGCCTATCCCCGACACGACTTCTCGTGGGATAGAGGAGAAGAAGGAAAAGAATGATAAAGGAAGAGAACCTCGCAATCCTCCTGAAAATGAAAGATTTGATAAGGATAGTTACACCCCTCTCACGGTGGCACCCGCTGAGCTCTTTGCAATACTGTCAAGGCAGTCGGTAGGGTTCCCTATACCTCGAAGCTATCGGAGGGAGCCTCAAAATCCTAGAGCGGGTCATTATTATAAGTACCATAATGAATTTCGCCACGAAACAAACCAATGTAGATATTTGAGGGATGCCATTGAACGTTTGATAAGAGAAGGCAAACTAGTTGAGTTTGTGAAGAAGGAACGTGGTTAAAAGAGAAAGGAAGATGACATGAAGGAGTATGAGCACCCTAAGTCTCCAAAAGGAGAGGAGTAATGCGTCTTCGACTTTTGGGCCATTTGGCCCTATTTTTCCTATCTTTTTGTATGTTTGGTGTGTGTATAGGGAAGAAAGCTGTTGTTCGTGGGAAGGAAGCTCTGTCCAAGGCAAACAGAGGAAAGATGGTCAAAATGAGCTGTATTGGAGTATTTTCAACCAGTTGCACGAATCTGACTACACCAAGAAGTATGCAGCATAGGAGAGGGAGCTCATTCAGCTGAAGAGTGAGGCGAGGTTGAAAGGAGGATTCTATGTGAGCCCTGAAGCTAAGTTATTTTTCATCATTCGCATTCGTGGTATTAATGCAATGCATCCAACAACAAAGAAGATCTGCAGCTGTTGCACCCACGAAGAACAGGACCTTGGTGCAAGACTAACCGAAGCATGCAACCCGTATGACCACCACCGAGATCAACAATCAGTCGGCAAAGCTAAATAAGGAAAGACGCGTGAAAGGAGTTTGCACGATATTCTATCGAGCGTCTATGTGAAGAAGGATCTGGAAGCCAGTTCATCACCCTCAATTAATCAATCGGAGATTGCCAATCATCAATCTGATCAATCACGGATAAACCAAGATCAAGCTAAACATGGAAGAAATCAATCATGCTGATACGGTCTGCCGGATGAGAGTTTTGACTGCCATCATCTCAACTATAAAAGTGCAGCAAGTGTGGCTAGTACAACGTTGGTTATCCCTACCATTCGATAGTCTTTAGTCCATAAAACACTTTTACTTTCAAGTACATTTACAGTTTTCGCACAAACAATTTACTAGCTTTCATTTTCATTCCGTTGTGAAGAACAAATCCAAGGCGGTTTGCCTTAGGTATCATCTTAATTCAAATATTTCGTATTTTATGTTATTGATATGTTTATTTACTTCCGTTAATATGCAATTCAATATGTGTGAGTAGTTCCCTTTGGTGAGATTTGGGTGGTGGACATGATTAACTGTTGATATGTGAAATATTCGAGAGGCATTTGTGCCTTCTGTTGGATCCAGTGGTTCCGGAGAGATTTGAGCAGAATTCATGGGTAGTCCTGACCTAACGGGTGATCTCCATTCGGTTGGACTGTACCATATCAAGCAAAGGTCAGGACATGACAGACGGAAACGTTCAGTATGTCTATGACCGAGTGGCTGAGCAGCGCCTTCAATGGTGTTGTAGATCTAGATGGCGAGGAATGGGTAAGGGGATACTGCGTCCTTCCTCGGTTTTGGGCTTCTCTAACAATCACCCACCAACTGTGACGAGGCATCAAGCCATGATTATTGACCAAGGGACTCATCTTGCTCATCGTAGATATATCGATGACCGGTTGGACGCGTTACCGAAAATGTATATCCCGCGAGTTATGTCTACTCTATAAGTGCGGAGCCGAGAAGATTGGAAGAGAAGGTTGGTGAGGGTCATACTTGGAGGGATCGGATACGACTACTTTCTAAGGAGGAGTGAAGCACGGCCTTGTGACCGAGGTAAAGCGTGACCTTCAGACCAAGTGACTACAAGGGGTTCAACCATCCCAAGTGTGGAGTGTAAACTCTTGAAACGCCCCAATGTCTTTGGGCCACGCCTTGAGTTTATACAAAACATGGACGGATCTTCAGTATGCCCATGACCGAATAAACATATCAATAATGATCATGACCTATCCTAAATCTTACCCCTTTTATATTTGATTGTGTCCAAGTTATTTTGTGCAGATAAACAGTATTGGACCGTGACAACCAAACTTGTGCACCTGAAGAGTAAAGTAGTTCCTCACTCTCCGAGGGATCGACGATAGCTTACCGCTAAGACTAGCCAGTTCGGTTGTGGGCATAAGAGTGTGTACTGTCCATCTGGAGCATACACAAGTATTTTGATCGTACCATACAACGGGTGCGTGTCAAAATTGGCGCCGTTGCCGGGAGTGATGTGCGGCAATTTTACTCTTCTCATTTCATTTTCCGCTACTGGTGTATGCGTGGAACTCATCGAGCACAAAGAGCATTGATTTTTGATCCAAATATTGACCGAACTGAACGACGACTACGTGCACTCGCACAGATAGCGAGACGCGATGCTATGGTAGAACCACAACAAGCGCAGACCCTCAAACAGTTGGCATACCCAACTAACCTGAATCTCAGGCCGAATGGGATCACTTTACCTGCAAACCCTTTCGATCCTGAGCGGTTTGACCTTAAACCAGCACTGATACAGGTCTTACCGAAGTTTAATGGATACGTTGGGGATGACCCCCACACTCATCTCCAGGATTTTGAAATGATAGTGATGCACCAATGGAACGAAAACTAACAGGAGTACGTGAAGTTGGTACTCTTTCCATTCTCGTTGGTGGATCGTGCAATGAGATGGTTATATAATCTACCCCAAGGAAGTGTTACTTCTTGGGCAGAAATGCAACAATGCTTCTTAGAAGAATTCTTTCCAGCAACACGAGTTGAGAGAATGAGATGGGCAATCAGAAACATCAAACAAGATGGGCTGGAATCCTTCTATGAGTATTGGACTCGATTTAAGTAGCTTCTAAGCAACTGCCCACACCATCAGATCATGCCTAAGGATCAAGTTGAGAGCTTTGTAAAAGGTATGCGGAGGAATGATCGAGGGTTGGTGTTAGCTGCATGCAATGGATCATTGATTGCCAAAACTCCCCAAGAAATCTTCAAAATATTGGGAACGATTGCTGATGAGTCAAGAGATGATGGACATGAAAGGAACAGAGAGTTGCCAACTAAGGAAGAAGAAACAGATAAACTTACAACATTGAGTAAGGAGATGAAAGAGATCAAGGCAGCCTCTGTGATGCAATAGGACATCAATCTGAGAATTGCCCTAATTTTGGTGAAGATATAATGGATGTAAATGCTATGGGGGGAAACAAAGGATTTCATAGAAAACATGATCCCTTCTCTAACACTTACAATCGAGGATAGAGGGATCATCCTAATTTCAGATGGAAGCAAGATGGTCAACCCCAACAGCATAACACAGGCATACCGGGATCTTCTCAACAGTATGCCTAGCACCAACAACAACCACAGTATCAGGGAGGACCACCACAACAGTAGAATTACCAACCAAAGAAGCAATAGGTGCATCAGTTGCCACATCAAAGGTGAGCACCATTGGAAGAGGCCATTGAGAATATGGCCAAGGAAAGTGAGAAATTTTGAAATGAAGTTCGAGCTGGTATGAATCAGACCAATGTTCAAATTGGTCATTTGGCAAAGGCACTGGCCAAAGTGGAAGAAAACACATGAAAGCTTCCTCCTCAGGGAATTAATCACAAGGAACAAGCATAGGTGATAATAACAGAAATGGATGATGAGCAAGCTGAGAAAATTTTGACCGAAGCAGAAGTTAACAGGAAAAGGGATGAGGGAACCAGTCATGGGCCTATTGGAGAACAATTGGTAACGATCAAACTGAACCACCTTATCCGGGCAGACTGCGACAGAAAGCCAAAGAAAAGGAGGCCAGCGAGATGATGAAAATATTTCAGAAAGTGGAACTTAGCATACCACTACTGGATGCAATCAAGCAAATCCCTAAATATGCTAAATTCTTGAAGGATCTCCGTTCAAGAAAGGTGAAAGTAGAAGAAGATGCTCGATATGTGATGGGAAAATGTGTCAGCGGTAATTCAGCAGAAATTACCCCCAAAACGTAAAGATCCTAGAATGTTCACCATTCCTTGCAACATAGCAGGAAGAAATATGGATAAGGCCATGATGGATTTAGGGGCGTCGATAAATGTGATGCCCTTAGCAGTTTTCAATAGGCTGAAATTAAGAGAACTAAGGAATACCCGAGTGGTCATACAATTGGCAGATCGGTCCAATGCATACCCAAAAGGAGTGATAGAAAATGTGCTCATCAAAGTGGGGAAATTGATCTTTTCTGCCAACTTCTATGTGTTGGATACGGGGTCAGAGGCAAAAGAAAATTTCATCTTATTGGGCAGACCTTTCATGATGACTGCCGGAACAAAATTAGATATGAAGACGGGCATGCTGTCTTGTGAATTCGATGGAGTTGTGGAAAAATTCAATATATATGAAGCTATGAAAAGGAAACCAAAGATAGAATCTGTAGAAATGATTGACATATTTGAACCTCTGGTACAAGAACAAAGCTTGGAATTTAGTGCTAGTGATTCCACAGAAAAGGTGATACAAGCTAGCCTTACCGATCGAGATGCTATTCAAACAGAAGATGTTGAGGTAACGGAGGCTATTATGGAGTTGTATTCACTCAAGGAGGGCACTTTGGAGGCAGAGTTAGAGGTGGATAAAAAGATTAGAGAAATTATTTTGGAAGTGTACTCAGTTGGAGGATCAGCAGATGGCAAACTGGAATTGTTTTCTCAGTATGAGCAGCACGAAAAGTTACTCCTTTCAATTGTGAAAGCACCGATCTTGGAATTAAAGAAGCTGTCCAAACATCTGCAATACGCTTATTTGGGACCTGAGGAGACTCTTCTAGTAATCATCAGTGCAGATCTGACAATGGTGCAGGAGGAAAGATTGGTCAGGGTCTTACGGGAGAATAGGAAAGCAATCGGTTGGACTTTGGCAGACATTAAGGGAATCAGTCCAACTGAATGCATGCACCATATCTACCTAAAGGAAGGAGCTCGACCAGTGCGAGATTCACAGAGGAAGATGAACCCTGTAATGAAAGAAGTGGTACTCAAGGAGATTCTGAAATTTTTGGAGTTAGGAATAATTTTTTCTATCTCTGACAGCCAGTGGGTCAGCCCAGTCCATTGCGTACCGAAGAAATCTGGGATACAGGTGGTAGAAAATGATAAGGGAGAGCTAGTTCCCACGAGATTGCAAACTGGATGGAGAGTCTGCATATATTACAGAAAATTGAACATGGTCACACGGAACGACCACTTCCCGCTACCCTTTATCGATCATATGCTCGAACGACTAGCTGGTAATGCCTATTACTGCTTCTTAGATGGGTACTCGGGATATATGCAAATTTTTGTGGCGCAAGAAGATCAAGAGAAAACAACTTTCACATGCGTGTATGGGACATTTGCTTATCGATATATGCCCTTTGGTCTGTGCAATGCACCTGGAACTTTTCAAAGATGCATGATGAGTATTTTCTCTGACTTATTGGAGAATTGCATCGAAGTGTTTATGGATGACTTCACGATATATGGAGGCTCATTCGACACATGCCTTGATCACTTAGAGCTGGTATTGAAAAGATGCGTGGAGAAAAGCCTGGTGCTTAATTATGAGAAATGCCATTTTATGGTAAAGAAAGGTATAGTGCTGGGATATGTCATCTCGAAAAGGGGGATCAAAGTGGACAAGGCAAAAATCAATTCCATTGCCAAATTGCCTTATCCAACTACGGTCAGGCACGTATGGGCATTCTTTGGTCATGCAGGGTTTTACCGACGTTTCATTAAGGACTTCGCAAAAATTGCTCAGTCCATGACTCGACTGTTGCAACAAGATGTTCAGTTTGACTTCGACGATGACTGTAAAGAAGTATTCCTTAATCTAAGGGACAGATTGGTGTCAGCCCCCATTATACAGCCCCCAGATTGGGAGATACCTTTCGAAATTATGTGTGACGCCAGTATTCATGTGGTTGGAGCTGTACTGGGACAGAAGAAAGGAAAGGAAAGCTATATCATTTACTACGCTTCAAAGACCCTCAATCTAGCTCAGTGCAGTTATACCACAACTGAAAAAGAATTGTTAGCAGTGGTGTTCACCATAGAGAAATTCAGGTCATATCTTTTGGGCACCAAGGCAATTATATATACCGACCATGCAGCCTTGAAGTATTTAATGGCGAAGAAGGAATCCAAACCACGACTCGTTCAATGGATACTACTGCTACAAGAGTTTGACATTGAAATAAGGGATAAGAAAGGAGCTGCCAAGCATGTGGCAGATCATTTGAGCAGGCTACAAATGAGCAAGGATGATGGAGAACCTATAGAGGATGCTTTCCCTGATGAGAAATTGTATGCCGTACATGCTCATACAGAGATGGAGTCTCTGTATGCCTTGACCGATAAGGAGCCATGGTTTGCATATATAGCAAATTATTTGTTTACAAAAGAGGTTCCATCAGGAAAGACCAAGTTTGAAAAGCAGAAATTGGTCACACAAGCCCGTTCCTACTTTTGAGAGGCACCGCATTTATGGAAGATAGGAACAGATAAGGTCATACGGAGGCGTGGTCCTGAGGATGAGCATACCCAAATCTTAGAAATGTGCCACGGTACTGCATGCAGTGGACACTTTGGTGGAAGAAGAACGACAAAGAGGATTTTGGATAGCAGATTTTATTGGCCTTCAGTATTTGCCGATGCAAGAAAATGGGTACAGGGCTGCCCGAAGTGTCAAATGGTTGGGGGCATTACCGCAAGGGATAAGATGCCTCAAATGCCCATTATGCCTGTGGAAATTTTCGACGTATGGGGAATAGACTTTATGGGACCCTTCCCTAAGTTTGGAAATTATTAGTATATACTAGTAGCAGTCGATTATGTATCTAAATGGGTCGAAGCAAAGGCTACATCAAATAATGATGCTCACACGGTGGCTGAATTCTTGAAGAACTAAGTGTTTAACAGATTTGGAGTTCCAAAAATCCTCATCAGTGATCAGGGATCTCACTTCTACAATGCTACTATTAAAGCACTCACTAAGAAGATAGGTGTGAAACACAAAGTAACAACTGCATACCACCTTCAAGCCAATGGACAGGCTGAAATTTCGAACAGAGAGATCAAGGGCATACTGGAGAAAGTGGTCAATCCCAACCGGAAAGACTGGAGTAATCATTTAGGGGATGCGTTATGGGCATACCGAACTGCCTACAAAACCCCAATAGGGATGTCACCCTTTAGGCTAGTGTTTGGAAAAAGGTGTCACTTACCGGTAGAAGTGGAGCACAAAGCAAACTGGGCCATCAAGAAAATTAACTTCAGTATGACTCTGGCCGGAGAAGAAAGGAAATTGCAGATGAGTGAGTTGGAGGAACTGCGGTTGGAGTCATACGACAATGCAGTTCTGTTCAAGGAGAGAACAAGAAAGATTCATGATGCAAAGATCCGCAAGAAAGAATTCTGGGTTTGGCAAAAGGTACTGCTCTTCAATTCCCATTTTAAATTGATGAGTGGGAAACTTAGATCCAAATGGGGAGGACCATACATCGTGAAAGAGATATTTCCAAATGGAAGCGTCGAGGTGTATGACCTAAATGGAAGCGATACATTTGTAGTAAATGGTCACCGTCTGAAGCCCTACTTCGACTACTCCGAGCTGAAGAAGAACAAGGAGAAATGCTCTCTCCTAGACCCTGTTTACCAGTAAAAACAAATATGGGAAGTCGAGCTTAAGACATTAAACAAGAGCGCTGACTGGGAAGCAACCCAGGCGTGGTCGTCGGTATGACCATAACAGCTGTTTCATTCGTTACTTATGAGCTTTTATTTTATTAAGTGATTTTGGGCTGAATCAGAGTTTGGGGAATATGGGCCAGAGATAAGGGAAGCCCAAGGTAAATGTTGAACCCACTTTGCGATGCAAAGTGTGTAGGTGGAGGCCCATGGTATTGTTTCATCGGAGATAGGTCTAACCGAGGAGTGACGTGGAAGCGCGTCTGACACAGCCTGCTTGGGAAGTGACTGCACTGCTTTGTGTTTCGCACAAATATTTGAATTTCAAATATGGTAATGATTTCATTCCTTAATCATTCCACAGCTTCCATAACCGTCATCTCCACCCTCTCATTGGTTAAACACTCCCCCATTAAACCACCACATCCTCTATAACCGCTACACATTACACCCACTCTCCCCACTTCGCTGCAACCACCATTCGAAATACTTCATTTAAATAGCCAGTTTTTGCTTCCCTGCACACTCATCCATTCGCAAACCAGAAATCCTAGTTCCCAATTTCGCACTCACATGGCCAGAACCAAAATGCCTGCAAATAAGAAAAGTGCCAAGGGCGGCGCCGCCTCCGGTAGCACCCAAACCACCACCACAGGGCAGAAAAGCACCGCTGCGGTGAAACCTACACAAGCAGGAGGAAAGAGAAAGACACGCAACTCTGCGTCAGAAGAAACTCCTGCGCAAATCACAGAGACAACCACACATTCTCTAACTTTAAAGGACGAGAAACAGGAGCAAGTCCTTTCACCGGAAAAACCAACCACTGGTGAAGAGGGCACATAAGCAGTCAAGGGGTCCGGTCAAGCTGATGAGGAGGCGGAAGACCAGCCGCCTAAGAAGAAAGAAAAGAAGAAGCCTGCGGCTAAAAATACCACGACTACCACCGCAGCGACGAAGAAGACCTCTACAGCCGCCGGGAAGAAAGCAGCCACTGTGTCGCAAACCCCGCCAAAAGAACCAACTCCTGAACCTATTCTTTCTCATTCCAACTCTTAGTCAGGGGAGGATGGTCAGACCGCCTCCGACGACAAGGAGGAGGAACAAGGAAGCAAACGGGAGGAGGAACAAGTGTTGGAGGAAGAAGGGGAAGAGGGAAATTCCCATGTGTAGTCTCAGGAACAGACCCCACAAAGCAAAGAGAAGGGGGGTAGGTCTCAAGAGGAAACTAGATGTTTCGAAACCCCCTCTACCGCCAAAAGGAAAACTGAGTAAAGTGGGGAGTAAAACCAGCACTACGAGCACAGTGAGGAAGGCTACCGCTGCAAAGAAAGGAAAAAGGAAGGAAATAGAAGTGGAGAAAGAAGAAGGGAAATGAGTTGAAGAAGAAAAAATAGAGGCTATAGACAGCTCTGATTCTGGAGGGATTTCAGCTCCGGTGAGGTCCACACCAAGCATCGCCACCAAGAAGACCGGGATCAAGAAAAAGGATTTGGTGCGACCTGCTTCATCTAGCACGATCGTACCAAGAGATAGTCAATGGTATGCCATTCTCCAGAACAGGGAGATCATTCCCTGGTACTTTTTGCTCAGAGAGAGCTTGGAAGGGTTTGGAATTAAAGAGAAGGTGGAAGGATATTTTGAAGGAATTGGCTGGGGAAATATGTTGGGATGGAACTACCTGGCCTACAAGAAGCTATCGGAGGAGTTCATGGGGACGGTTGAGTTTAAACCCCGTGGCAACTCACCTGTTTATCCTATTTTTGGTCTTATTTTGCATATATTTTTAGGTGTGTTTTTTACGATAGTTCGTTTGGATTGTATTTTTTTAAGTTAAAAATTGCACTAATGCTTCGTTTGAGTATTTTGAGTGAAAGTGTAGGTTTTGAGCCGAAATTGTAAGTTTTAAAGAACAAAGTAGATTCAATCCGAATTTGAAACGAAGCGGTATGGAGGAGAGTAGAGCTGAAGTAGAGGGCAGAGTTCCCTGCATAACCAAAGCTCTCTGCTCGTTTGTTCATTGCGCGTCCAGCAAGTGGAGACAGAGCTCCCTGGTTATACCAGAGCTCCCTGCTCTGTTTATAAGTAATCTGTGCAGGGATTAAGGGCAGAGCTCTCTGGTCAGACCAGAGCTCCCTGCCCTAAGATACTAGGTGGATTGAAAATTAAACTCATGCACACGCCGTGAGCCACTATTTATTTTTTTCTCACTTTTTGACTTTTAGTTTTTGTCCTAGGTTTTGTTCTCTCCAAGAAAAGAAAATGACGGTTGTTTCTTTTTCTGTTGATTAGCTTTCCTTCGTCTAATTCAATGATTGTAATTCTTATTCCAGATTCAAGAACAACACCACCACAGATTTATTTTCAGATTCTACTTCACCGTTTATTATGCAATTTCCATTGAAGTTTGTGAGTTCTTTAATTCTTGTTTTTATTTTCTTCTGCTTTAATTTCTTTTAGATTAATTCCTTGAAATTATGCTAGAATTAGAGATTATTATTCCAGACATTAGATTTAATTTCAATACTTGCCTCGGGATAATTTGTGTTGGATTTTATTTCAATTCTTGTCTAGGTTTAATTTATGCTTAATTATTTCTTCCGCCTAGTTATAAACAAATCAAACCATCGATTTAATTGCTTTATTTTCTTTTCCATCGCAATACAAATAATTTCCCTACTAAGTTTTCCTTGTGAGACAATACTTGGGTTAACTTGCTTAATCTACAAAGATCACGTTTAATTGCGTGCAACTTAGGATTAAAATAGTTGAAACAAATTTGGCGCCATTGCCGGGGAGAGCTTTAGGCGATTATTTGTGTTGAATTATTTTTATTTTTCTCCCTCCGGTACGTGTAATCCGTTTGCTCGTGTTGTGTATGCAAGGTCGCAGAAGTCTGAATCAACCATTAGCACAGTATATTGACAACATCAACCGGAAGAGCGCGGTTCTGGAAAAAGCAAGGGAGGTAACCGAACCAATTCCTAACAAAGTTGAAGAAGAAGCTTTGTTAGGAAATCTTTTCGGTGAACAAGAAGAAAAGGTTTACTTGGAAAAGGAACGAGGGGAAATGGCAATAGGTGATGCACAGCTTATGGGGGAATATTCCCGACCTATTATTGAGGCTACAACTTCAACAATTGTTCTCCCCACTGCCGTTTGAAACTATGATTTGAAGCACAACTACTCTAGCATGCTCCCGTCTTTTCATGGCATGCCTAATGAAGATGCCCTTACATTCGTTCGTGAATTCTGCTCAGTGGTGCAATCTTTCCCTCTTTTAGACCTTACAGAGGACCAACTAAGGCTCAAGTGCTTTCAATATACTTTGAAAGATCGGGCTCGAACGTGGCTCCTATCGCTATCGTCAAACTCTATAAATAATTGGAAGGATGCTTGTGAGAAATTTATGCTGAAATTCTATCCTAATCACAAGACTCAGGAGATTCAAACACAGATTATGAATTTCACACAAGGAACCGACGAGCCTTTCCACGAGGCATGAGAGAGATTTCAAGAGCTCCTTCGTTAGTGCCCACAGCATCAGCTAGCTCCGATTATGGTCAGCCAATTTTTTTTATGATGGGCTGCTTCAAACTACTCAGTTTATGGTGGATAGTACTGCGGGGGGCAACATCGTAAAGAAGACTGCCGCAGAACTCAATCAGATTTTTCAGACCTTAGCGGAGAGCTCACAACAAAAGTCGATCCGTGGGAGAAGGGTTGAGGCCAATTCAGTGGCACCGAATTATGAGCTACAGAACAGCTGGACATTATGATGAGGGAGTTGCAAGAGTTAAAGATGAGCAAATCTGTTGCTTCTCCACCACAGCAAGGGCCTACTGGACAGGATATGGTTGTTGAGCCGTGTGGTATTTATGGAGAGTTAGGGCACAATCCTGAAGAATGTCAGAGAATGGGAGAACTAACATACGAAGGAAGAGCAGAAGTGTATGCAGCACAGGGATATCCTCCATGACAGCAGATTAATCAAGGCCAAGGATTCAATCAGAATCAACGACAGTAGAACTCAGGATGGCAGAATCAGTCTAATGCTGGATGGACGAATCAGAATCAAAGACAAGGATTCGGAGGAAATTTTCAAAATTATCATTCTTCACAGCAATTCAATCAGTATTCTCCACAACAGTTAAATCAGTACCATCCCCAACATCAGTGGTACCCACAACAACAACATAATTTCAATTCTCAGTGGCAGTATCCAGTACAGCAAAATTAGTTCCAACAGGGACCACACAATTTCAACGTCCACCACCTTCACTTGCTCAAAAGAACCCATCTAATGACAATTTCAATGCATTTATGCAAGAGAGCAGGCAGGCAAAAGAAGCTCAAGACGCTACTATCAAGCGCCTTGAGACAACTGTGGGGCAAGTTTCTGGAGATGTCAATCAGATGCAGCAGCAGTAGCAGACTGGGAAGATTCCGAGTCAAGGTCAACAACCACATCAGGTTCAAGCTATTACTGTTCTACGAAGTGGAAGGGTTGTTGATAATAAGATGGGAGAACGGTCAGTGGTGCAGAAGCGGCCAAGAGTTGAGGCAGAAAAGGAGCAACCAGAGGTTAAATTGCACAAGGCTGCGAATCCTTACAAGCCACCACTCCCTTTCCCTAGACGGTTAAGAAACGAGAAGCAAGATATGCAGTTCTCATATTTCTACAACTTGCTCTCCAAGGTGAATGTCAATCTGCCACTACTAGAGGTTATCAAGAATGTACCTGCTTATGTGAAGTTTTTCAAGGAGTTGGCCTCGAATAAGAGGAAGTTTGTGGAGAACAAACCAGTTTTGATATCTGAGAATGCAAACTCGATCATGCAGCAACCTCTTCCTCCCAAACAGCGAGACCCAGAGAGCTTTGTGATCAAGATAGCCATGAGGAATGGAAAGGAAGCGTCCGGTATGCTAGACTTGGGAGCATGGATTAACTTGATGCCATATTCTATCTTTCAGAAATTGGAGCTAGGGGAATTGAAGCCCACACGTATGTGTTTACAGCTTGCTGATCGTTCTGTTCGACGTCCTAGGAGAGTTGTTGAAGACATTCTATTCCGAGTTGGAGGATTGATTGTCCCTGTGGATTTTGTGGTTTCAGACATTGGGGATGTACCGGATAATGGAAGGGAGCATACACTATTGTTAGGAAGACCCTTCATGGCCACTACGAATACCTTGATTGATGTAAAAAATGGGACCATCAAGATGTCTGTGTTGGGAGAGACGGTGTCTATTAATGTGCACGAGAATAAGGATTTCCATACGGAAAATCAAGTTATGGAAGTATTTGTAGGGCCAGCTGATGAGAAAGAATGGACACGAAAGGAGCTCGAGACAGAAGATCGAGTATCAGTTGATCAGTCAGTTGAAGGTACAATCGATAAACCATTGGAAATTGAGAATGCCCGGACAGAAGAAGAGGTTCAGATGGAGCAGAAGAATCTTTCTGGTATCTCGTTCGATTCCACTGAGACGAGATAAAAAGTGTGTGCCCGAACAATGCCAAGATTCTGTGTTCGCTGCCTGACAAAGGCTGCTTGGGCCCATATCCGACTGCGGCGCCGGCGCTCTATGCTTCGTCAGCGCGTTAGTGTTTTGCCTCAATACTTCTGTCTAGTTCTTGGTTCGGTGCTTGATGTTTCCGTTCGAGTCCATCGTTTCATTGGAGCTCAATTTTATCATTTCTGTGTGCTGCATGTCTTACTTCACTTTGACGATTCTGATATGGTTCACACTAAGAAGGTGAAACTTATTGCCGACACTTCTACTTCTGTTTCACCACCGGAGGCGGTGCTCAGGGATGCTCCATCACCATTACCTGGTCCATAGTGAATCTTCACTGGTATTTTGTATATTTTCTTTTTCTTTTTCATTTAGTTTGTGGTGGTTGCTGTTTGTTTTGTTTCTATTTTAGTTTTTTTTTTGTCTGTTTTTTTTTGCCTCGTGTTTCGGTTGTTTTTACTGTGTAGGATGTTTGGAGTTATGGATTCTCTGCCTTCGACTAGTCTTTCGATTTGACCCCTTGTATCACCCTCTTTCTATTTTTTCTTGCTTATTTTGTGACAATGGGGACATTATTCATTTCTCTCGTAGGGGGGAGGGGGATGTGTTTTCTTGATGGTCTAGTTTGTTTGTCCTTGATTTATTTTGTTTCACAACTGAATTGCGAAAGTAGGAATTGAAGTTTATAGTTCATGCTTCGATTTGCTTGATTGATCGGGGGAATTTTGTCATGATTTGACTTATATGGTTGTTGCATTCCAATTATGGGGCATTTCATGCTTGGATGATTGAAGCTTGATGTTTGAGTGTGGGTGAAGGGTGAGAAAATCTTTATTTTAAGAATTGTATCCCGAATAATGCGCTGTTAATTGTATCTTTTGTTAAGTTAAGTTGGGAGGCTTCTGCTCTTCTGAGAATCACGAGCATGGAAAACCACATGAGGATACTTTAGATGATCTCTAAATGTTCACACCTCATGAATATTGGCCATATAACCCGACTTAACTTGAGAACTTTATGTGATGCCTTTGATTGAAATTGTTGTGATTTGAAGGGCTCTACCCCTCTTTCTTGCCTGTTCAATGTTGAATATATTATACGAAAAATGGGTATGAGAAACCACGTAAGGCGGTCGGAGTTCTCCGTGAGTAAACCTAGCGAATATTGCCTGCAATTCACTTAATTTCTATAATTTAAGAAATGACTTGAATTTGGAATATTTTTTGTTGTTCAATTTTTCTCACCTAGATCTTGCATTTAACAGTTCATTTTGATTGGAAATAAGATTTGCTTGAGGACAAGCAAGGTTTTGTGTGTGGAGGGATTGTTTATCCTATTTTTGGTCATATTTTGCATATGTTTTTAGGTGTGTTTTTTACGATAGTTCGTTTGGATTGTATTGTTTTAAGTTAAAAATTGTACTAATGCTTCGTTTGAGTATTTTGAGTGAAAGTGTAGGTTTTGAGCCGGAATTGCAAGTTTTAAAGAACAAAATAGGTTCAATCCAAATTTGAAACGAAGCGGTATGGAGGAGAGTAGAGCTGAAGTAGAGGGCAGAGTTCCCAGCATGACCAGAGCTCTCTGCTCGTTTGTTCATTGCGCGTCCAGCAAGTGGAGGCAAAGCTCCCTGGTTATACCAGAGCTCCCTGCCCTATTTATAAGTAATCTGTGCAGGGATTAAGGGCAGAGCTCTCTGGTCAGACCAGAGCTCCCTGCCCTAAGATACTAGGTGGATTGAAAATTATACTCATGTACACGCCGCGAGCCACTATTTATTTTTTTCTCACTTTTTTACTTTTAGTTTTTGTCCTAGGTTTTGTTCTCTCCAAGAAAAGAAAAAGACGGTTGTTTCTTTTTCTGTTGATTAGCTTTCCTTCGTCTATTTCAATGATTGTAATTCTTATTCCGGATTCAAGAACAACACCACCACGGATTTATTTTCAGATTCTACTTCACCGTTTATTATGCAATTTTCATTGAAGTTTGTGAGTTCTTTAATTCTTGTTTTTATTTTTTTCTGCTTTAATTTCTTTTAGATTAATTCCTTGAGTTTATGCTAGAATTAAAGATTATTATTCTAGACATTAGATTTAATTTCAATACTTGCCTAGGGATAATTTGTGTTAGATTTTATTTCAATTCTTGTCTAGGTTTAATTTATACTTAATTATTTCTTCCACCTAGTTATAAAAAAATCAAACCATCGATTTAATTGCTTTATTTTCTTTTCCATCGCAATACAAATAATTTTCCTGCTAAGTTTTCCTTGTGAGACGATACTTGGGTTAACTTGCTTAATCTACAAAGATCACGTTTAATTGCGTGCAACTTAGGATTAAAATAGTTGAAACAACACCATTGAGACTCTGGGTACTCTGCGCTTTCAACTACGGGGTAGGATGTTCCCTCTCTCTATCAACGAGTTGAACATCCAACTCGGAGTGCTTGAGCCGCGGAAGGTGTATGAGGAAGAATACAAGGAGATAGAGATAGTGGCCTCACCTAAATTGAAGTCTCAGATTGACCACTACTGGTCGACCATCTCCACCAAGGACAAATATGTGAAGAACAGCAGCAAATCGAATGAAATTCGAGACCCAGCGTAGCAGATATGCCACAGGTGGCTGGCCTACAACATCTACGACCGCCTGAAAGGCTCAAATGTGGTGACTCAGCAGGAGTTGTTCCTGTTATGGTGCATGGCGAGAAGAAAAGGGTAAATTTTGGGTTCATAGCAGCCTTGCAGTTTCAATTTGGAGTGACCTACCACAACAAGTACCTCTCTCTCTGCCCGTTGGTGACTATCCTCTTGAAGAATCTCAGCAATTTCAACCTGGATAAGCCAGATGACCATCTAGTCGCTGATACCAGATTCTTGGATTAAGGGTGCTTCGTGAGGTGGAGAATTATTGAAATGGATGAACATGGAAACTACTTGCTGGTCTACCCAGAAGGAGCAGCAGGCAGAGCCGAACCGCGCATGGTGAGTGAGCAGGCGGTTCCGCACCTTACCAACAACGAAGTAGCATCCATACTAGCGGAACTGAAGGAGATGCGTGAGGAAATAGCATTGCTGAATGAGGAGATGGTGGTGCTCGGGACAGATATGAGGACTGGGTTCGAGGCATTACTTGCACGAGCTGATGGGAAGGAGGATGCCTCCGACCAAAACGACTAAGTTTTCTATTTCCTACTTTTAGATTAGGTTTTATTTTTCATTTTTGATTTTATGTCTTATGTCATTGTGTCAGTTGGAGTCTGGTGTTGATTAGAGTCTGTATGTGTGTCGCGCAAGATATATGAATTGGTGTGATATATGCATGCTGTTTGGTTTGACTAGTATGTTTGGTATGATGAGCATCATTGCATTGATAGCAGTAGAGAGCATACTGAAATCCATACCTGTGAGCATTGAGCCGATATGCATTTATTTTCTGGTGTGACTATGCTGCTTAGTGATCCTAGAACTTGTTAATGGATTTTAGCCGGTTGGTGTAGTTTAGATGATTAGGGAAGTTCTTTCATGATTAAAAGCCCCAAACTTATTAAGCTAAAACATGATAAACTATTGCTAACCACTCTGAGCCGAAGCATTTCTTTCATAAGCCTTTGTTTTGATGTTTAATTAAGAGTGTGTCTCCCACACCATACAAAAGAAGAAAGATAGATTAGTACTTAAAGTGGAAAAGCATAATTGAGAAAAGAGGGCTCACCAAAGAAAAAAAGGGGGTAAAACTTTTGTTTACGGGAAGGCATAAGTTGAAAAATAGAGTTTTGAATGTTGATCAAAAAAATAATACATGCCTAAGAAAAGAAGGAACAACCCTCAAAAAAGAAAGAAGAGGTTGAGTGGGAGCACTAGTACTGAAAGATTAGTCGGTATGACTGGAACCAAGTTTTAAACCACTGTCCAGAAATCCTTACCTCTGCTCTCTGTATGCCCCCTTACAACCAAACAAAGACCCTTTGATATTCTACACCAACTTAAGTATTTGGCATGAATCTATGAACGAGCCTATGGGAAAGCTAATGCAACATAAAATGAGAGTAAACACTAGCCATACACTTGAGTGTGTGAGGGAAGCTGCTAACACTGTCATGTAATGTATCTGCTTAATGATTTGTGGTATGATATTCTGGTTGATGCATGCATACATGAACTGATCCATTTGACTGCATAGTCTCGTTTGGAGTTTTATTCCTCTTTATTCATCTCTTTCTTGGTGTCTTCTGTGAATCCACCTACATACTTGAGGGCAAGTATGATTTAAGTGTGTAGGTGTGATGCGTCTTCGACTTTTAGGCCATTTGGCCCTATTTTTCCTGTCTTTTTGTATGTTTGGTGTGTGTATAGGGAAGAAAGCTATTGTTCGTGGGAAGGAAGCTCCGTCCAAGGCAAACAGAGGAAAGATGGTCAAAATGAGCAGTATTGGAGTATTTTCAACCAGTTGCACGAATCTGACTACACCAAGGAGTATGCAGCATAGAAGAGGGAGCTCATTCAGCTGAAGCCTGAGGTGAGGTTGAAAGGAGGATTCTATGTGAACCCTGAAGCTAAGTTGTTGTTCATCATTCGCATTCGTGATATTAACGCAAAGCATCCAACAACAAAAAAGATCTACAGCTGTTGCACCCGCGAAGAACAGTACTTTGGTGCAAGACTAACCGAAGCATGCAACCCGTATGACCACCACCGAGATCAGCAATCAGTCGCCGAAACTAAATAAGGAAAGACGCGTGAAAGGGATTTGCACGATATTCTGCCGAGCGTCTATGTGAAGAAGGATCTGGAAGTCAGTTCATCACCCTCAATCAATCAATCGGAGATTGCCAATCATCAATCCGATCAATCACGGATAAATCAAGATCAAGCTAAACGTGGAAGGAATCAATCATGCCGATACGGTCTGCCGGAGGAGAGTTTTGACTGCCATCATCTCAACTATAAAAGTGCAGCAAGTGTGGCTAGCACAACGTTGGTTACCCCTACCATTCGATAGTCTTCAGTCCATAAAATACTTTTACTTTCAAGTATATTTACAGTTTTCGCACAAACAATTTACTAGCTTTCATTTTCATTCCGTTGTGAAGAACAAATCCAAGGCGGTTTGCCTTAGGTATCATCTTAATTCAAGTATTTCGTATTTTATGTAATTGATGTGTTTATTTACTTCCGTTAATATGCAATGCAATATGTGTGAGTAGTTCTCTTTGGTGAGATTTGGGTGGTGGACATGATTAAGTGTTGATATGTGAAATATTCTAGAGGCATTTGTGCCTTCGTTGGATCCAGTAGTTTCGGAGAGATCTGAGCATAATTCATGGGCAGTCCTGACCTAACGGGTGATCTCCGTTTTGTTGGAGCTGTACCATGTCAAGCAAAGGTCAAGGCATGACAAACGGAAACGTTCAGTATACCTATGACCGAGTGGCTGAGCAGCGCCTTCAATGGTGTTGTTGATCTGGATGATGAGGAATGGGCAAGGGCATACTGCGTCCTTTCTCGGTTTTAGGCTTCTCTAACAATCACCCACCAACTGTGACGAGGCATCAAGCCATGGTTATTGACCAAGGGACTCATCTTGCGCATCGTAGATATATCGATGACCGGGTGGACGCGTTATCGGAAATGTATATCCCACGAGTTATGTCTACTGTGTAGGTGCGGAGCTGGGAAGTTTGGAAGAGAAGGTTGGTGAGGGTCATACTTGGAGGGATCGGGTACGACTACTATCTAAGGAAGAGTGAAGCACGACCTTGTGACTGGGATGAAGCGTGACCTTCAGACCAAGTGACTACAAGGGGTTCAACCATCCCAAGTGTGGAGTGTAAACTCTTGAAACGCCCCAATGTCTTGGGGCCACGCCTTGAGTTTATACAAAACATGGACGGATCTTCAGTATGCCCATGACCAAATAAACATATCAACAATGATCACGACCTATCCCAAATCTTACCCTTTCTATATTTGATTGTTTTCAAGTTATTTTGTGCAGATAAATAGGATTGGACCGTGACAACCAAACTTGTGCACCTAAAGAGTAAAGTAGTTCCTCACTCTCCGAGGGATCGACCCTAGCTTACTGCTAAGACTAGCCAGTCCGGTTGTGGGCATAGGAGCATCTACTGTTCATCTGGGGCATACACAAGTATTTTGATCGTACCATACGATGGGTGCGTGTCAAGGAGCCTTCTCAGAAAAAGGGACATATCCACATGATAGTAGGCGGACCCTCAGGAGGAGATTCCAATTATGCGAGAAAGGCCTTTGCCAGAGTTCCAGAGATGCACGCGGTAGAACGAGTGCATGAAGTAATGAGTGTGAGAAACTACCCCTTGATACAATTTAGCCCTGAAGATGAAATTGATGTTCTACGACCACATGATGATGCCTTGGTGGTCACAACAGAGATTGGTGGTTATGATGTCTCCAAAGTACTTGTAGATACGGGAAGCTCGGCGAATGTAATATTTGCCCATTGCTTCGAAAGCATGAAATTAAACATCGAGTTACAATCAATCGAAACCCCTTTATATGGTTTTATAGGAGGAGCTATTCATCCTCGAGGAATAGCTTTGCTACCCATGGCTATGGGAGAGTTCCCCTTGAGGAAGGTGTGCATGATAAAATTCTTGGTGGTGGATACGACATCATCCTACAATGTGATTTTGGGCACACCTGCCCTCAATAAATTTGAGGCAGTATTGTCCACTTTCCACATGAAACTGAAGTTCTCTATGAAAGATAGAGTGGGGGAGTTAGCCAGAGAGCAAGATGTTTCCAGGGCGTGCTATGTCAAAGAAGTCAAGGTGTCTGGTAAGGCTGCCAAGCGACCCAATGAAGGACTGAGAGACTCCGCTGGAAAGAAGATGAAGCAGATGGAAATGAAAGAAACACACCCGGAGATGCAAATGTCTCCCAGAGAGGAACTTATGCCAGTGGAACTTTACCCCAATAAGCAAGATCCAACTGTCCGCCCCGTCAAGCAAAAATTGAGGAGGTTTGATCCGGAGAAGGATAAGATTATCATGGTTGAAGTGGAAAAATTGCTCAAAGCTGGGCATATTGTCAGGGTACAGTACCCTGAATGGATTGCCAGCACAACCATGGTACCCAAAGGAGGGGAAAGCATTGTCTCGCCCATGAAATACTAGCAAATTGAAGAAGTACTATGTGTAGGGGAATATAACCCCTACTTTTTGATCAAGACCTGCAGATGACACATTCCTGCCCGATTCGCAGATGTTGTTTTCCTGCTTCTACATACAGATCGGATTTTTTGAACGTAAATATGATGCAGCTCCTTTAGAAAGTTATGGCCTCATGAACCTGAGTATATTGAAATGGGTTGAACAAGGTTGCTGATGAGCAACATTGCCCATCAGGAACCAGAGCATTCCTGGAATTTAGCACTAGGTTGGCATGAATGCCTCTTTTGCCAGGGGTGATCAAGGTTGCCGATAGGCAATCTTGCCCCAAGAGTAGCTACATGCGCTACTAGAAAAGAGCATTAGAAGGCCTTTGAGTGTCCCCGATGCCAGGGGTGATCAAGGTTGCTGGCGGGCAATCTTGCCCCAAGAGTAGCTAAATGCGTTAGTGGAAAAGAGTATTAGGAGGACTTTGAGTGTCCCCGATGTCAGGGGTGATCAAGGTTGCCGGTAGGCAACTTTGCCCCAAGAGTAGCTACATGCACTACTGGAAAAGAGCATTAGGAGGAAGTAAGTGTTCCCGATGCCAGGGGTGATCAAGGTTGCCGGCAGGCAACTTTGCCCTAAGAGTAGCTACATGCGCTACTGAAAAAGAGCAATATGTTGGCATGAATGCCCCTTTGCCAGGGGTGAACAAGGTTGCCGGCAGGCAACTTTGCCACAAAAGTAACTACATGCATTATTTGAGATCGATATTTGGTTGACAGCAATGCCCCTATGCTATGGGTTGAACAAGATTGTAGACATATAATCTTGCCCGAATACAATGGTTACCCAGAATGAATATTCTGAATAATTATCGTTTGATAAACTCCTATTTCTTCAGAAAATGGGGGAGGGGAGGAGAATACATATATGGAGCAAACAACTACAACTATATGCAGTGAACAAGCATAAACAAAAGCAATTCCAAGCAAGATGTGTGAAGGCAAGATAGACATAAAGGCTTACGGGCCACAAATTATTCAAACAAAAAGAAAAAAAAAAACCGGCTAGGAAGCTATTGTGGCAAAAAAAATGTATTAGAAATTACAAAGAAATCGCCCTACGCAGAGAAGTTGTTCTCCGCTTTATCTCCTGCCAATTCCTCATTTGAAGTAGAGTTGGTTGCAACCTTGTCCCCTCCGAGACAACATTCTTGTATTGCGGAGTGGTAATATCAGGAATAGAGATGTCCTCGATCAAAGGCAAGTCTCTCGTAGTGGAACTGGAGATGCCTGCAGGAGAAACATCATAGAAAAGAGCTTCCATGATGGTCCATTCAAGATCAAGAACAAAATTGAAAGCAAGTTTTCTAGTGCAAGCTTGCACCATAGGGATCTGGTAAATCCGGCCCAGAAGGACGATCGTTCAAAGGCTACAGATGAAAAAGGGAG
This sequence comes from Schizonepeta tenuifolia, assembly GCA_029490685.1. Taxonomy (NCBI): domain Eukaryota; kingdom Viridiplantae; phylum Streptophyta; class Magnoliopsida; order Lamiales; family Lamiaceae; genus Schizonepeta; species Schizonepeta tenuifolia. The sequence goes on along the minus strand of CM055958.1, from coordinate 97,225,961 downwards.
TTCAAGGTTGTCCATAAGAACTATAGTGTTCACCTTTCCCGAATAGCAAGGTTCCCTCATCTGCGCTGCCCAGTTAGCTGCTCTTTGCCGGAAAAAAGTGGCGAATAGTACGACCGAGATTGCGTAAGTACTGAACACTGCTCTTATGGGCCCCGACCATCTCCTCAGCCAACTCCTTTAGGAATGCTTGACCCGCAGTTGTGCGGAAGACTCCCTGTTGATAGGCTTGGATACTACCTTCATGTTTCTTCCTTGCGAGCTTTGACCAAGCTCTCAGCTTGTTTTCTCTCCAGGAAAGCTTTCTCTTCATCAGTCTTAGCGAGAAGCTTACTGAGGGAATCTATCTGCACGTTGGCGTTGACAAGACTGGCCACCAACTTCTCATACTTAGCCTCCAGAATGGAAACTTGGAGCAGGGCTTTGGCTAGCTCTTCATTCGCTCTTCATTCTTTTCATGAGAGGAAGCTAAGAAACCCTCTCTTGTCCTTTCTTCAGCTTCGGCCAAGAAAGTGTCAGCATAATAAGGACGAAATAAAGAATTTTGACGGATAATGGTGGAAAGTTTATTTTCAAAGGCATAAAAATAAGGTAAAAGATCAAACCTGTATCAAATCACGGCCCGTGGAATTATGGATGGCCTCAGTTGAAAATCCAGTCATTTGAGACCTCTTAGATGAGTTGGTCAAGTGGTAAAACAAAGCCGCGCATCGAGAACCTTCCGTTGGAAGTTAGAGGCACAAGGAGATGAACCTCAAGTTAGATGGAGAATCGGTTGGTTCACATACCAGGAACATTGCTTCCGGAGACTTTGATAATCTTCCTCCTTTTGGGTATTAGGAGGAGAAGGCAAATCGGTCATCGCCCGACTATGATTCCTAGTGCAAAATCTTTTTGAAAAAAGACATGCAGGAGAAGCAGGAGCACACCCACTGAGCAAGGGCATTTCCTTGGAACCTTGTTCCATAGGAGAATCACCAGAACATTCCCCTCAGACAAGTTAGTCTCTGGCTTGGGGAACATGGGCAGGGGAACCAATCCCTGAGTGGAACCCACTATCATGACATCATTGTCATTAGCAACACTTTGAGCAGTTCTCAACTACTCCATGGTCGTCAAAAGAAAAGCATTGAAGTCATCACATTTCTGGATAAGCATGCAGAAAAGGCTAAATTCAATCACGAATCAAAGCAACCACCTACTCATTTCGGGTGTCAGAGATTGGCGAGAAGAATGAGCCAAACCGAAAATACTCCAAGGCAGAAGGGTCCATAAGAAGTAGGGGTGGAAATTTGGTTCGGTTAATTGGTTGATAACCGATTTAACCGAAAACCGACGGTTTTCGGTTAACCGAAAATGACATATTACGATTATCGGTTCGATTATCGGTAATGAAATTAGTGAAAATGCAGTTATCGGTTATAACCGATAACCGAACGGTTAAACCGATAATAACCGAATTCTTAATTCATATATTAAATACAATAGTATTACTAATATATTACAAGTAGTACTCTCATCTTATATCTTAATTTTACTACTAATATATTTTATGTAGTACTCTACTTTCATAGTATAATATTGTTATTATTTACTAATACTAGTTTTATGTTTTAACATAATCAATCATATACTATAATGCAGTGAAATTAATTAGGTATCGTATATTTCAACAATAATACAATTTTGGATAAAATCTATTGCCTACTATATATTTATTTATAATGGACAATACTCTTATAAATTTAAGTGTGTGTTGTGTACTAACAAATTCTTAGAAAATTCGAATTCATGTTTATTTTGATTGAAGTTTGAACTCTTATTTCATGATCACATTCACATATAACAATTTGAAGAATTTTGATGTAAATAATAGAATATAACTCCAAATATATTTGTACCAACAAAATTTAGTTAATCTTTCAATAGCAAAATTGAAAATGTATTAACTTAACATAAGTGAATAAAAATAAGTAAAAAAGAAATACCAAATTTGGTATTAAAGAAAAGCATGAATGAGTTTCGATATTTAAAAAAATGACTCTAAGTTAATTCTAAATTTGTCCAATATCAGATAAAAACAAGTTGGTCGGATTCATTGGAGTTATATTTTGTGGCTTGCATAACAATTTTATGTTTTATTCTTTGTTTTTACTTTCCATAATAATATTCGGTTAAAATAGGTTACCGAAATTCGAACCGAAATAACCGCAGCGGTTATTGGTGTTGGGAAATTTAAGTAAAAGTTTTGATTGATTCGAAAACCAACTGACCCCAACTGAGTAGATGTTGTCAGATCCTACTGATAGTAGTTAGGCTCGTTGTTTGAGCATTGTTAAGATTTTATCTTTACAGGTCTCCAGCTGAAGACGGCAACAAGGCTTCACTCAGAGATAGAACATCAGTTGTGAGGAACACAATTGAGCGTTCATTATATTAAAAAGGGGGAAGTTAAGTTCAAGTGTCAGTTCAATAGTTGAGCATACAAAGAAAGAAGATGCAAAAATCGACTAAGTATTCAAAGGAAGAAGTTTCAAGAGATAGAACACCAGTTGTAAGGAAAACAACTGAGCGTTCATCAGATGAGAAGCAGTATGGGGAATAGAACATCAGATGAAAGGAAATCATCTAAGCGTTCGAACCCAACTAATCAGATACAAGGAAGACAACTGAGTGTTTAGTTTCAGAACATCAGTTGTAGAACTCAACCCAGAAGATCAACAGCATGAAGTTGAAGTCAGCTGAGAGTTCAACTGTCAGCATTTAGACAGAACATCAGCTGAAGATCAAGTTAGTTGAAGATCGAAGATCTTAACCATGCACTCTTTGTTGAAAGTCTGCTGTTGAGATTTGAATTTCAAACAAGGAAGTCACGTGAAGGTTTGACTCTCTGTCATTACCTCATTTGGCCCAACACAAGGCTGTCTCAGATGGAAAGCAGAAGAACTCAGTTGCCAAATCCGGAAAGTCTGCAGAGATGAGAGACAAGCCATCGCTTTCAAAGAACAGAGATCAACAGCTCCTCCAACGGCTAGTTGATTCTCTCCGCCTATAAATAGAGGCCTTCATTCACAGAGAAGGAAACAAGACACACACGCGAGAAGAAACGAAAGAGCGAAAGAAAGAACTAAATCCTTCACAAGCTGAACTGCATTCAATCTCTTAGAACATCATTTGTTGAGAGTTCTAGAGTTAGTTTCTGTGTCTTTAGATCGAACCTTGAGAACATCATTTAGTGAGAGTTCGTAGAGAGTTAGATCATAGCTCACTTCGTGTTCGAGCTTTTAGTTGGAACCAAACTTTTTCACACTTCCTCTCAAAAGGAGTGTTAGGACCCTACTCTTCCCGGAATTGAGTAGATAGGTTGTTTAGTACCCGAAAACTAAACTGTAAGGTTGATAAGTACCCGCAAACTTATCCTTAAAGGTTGCACATCCCGCGTAAGCTGTGTGGTTTGTCCAGAAGAACTTGGACAGAGTTGTGTGGACTCACAACTCCCCGTGGACGTAGGAGTTCTCTCCGAACCACGTTAAATCTCTGTGTGTTGTGTTTATTTTCAGTTATATTCTTGCATATTCAACTGTCTATCTAACCTGCATACAAACTGCACTCTCTCTCAACTGTTATGGTTATTGACCAACCGTGCATAAAAGCGTGAGTTAATTTTTACGAGTTTATTTCCACCACATTCCGCACTGCACATCACTTCCAACCGAGTGTTTCTTACTCGGTTGTGATTTCAACTGAGTTCCTTTACTCGGTTGAGTTAATTTTCAGGGGGTTGTTTTAAAAAGTTACATCTGGTGTATTCCCCCCCCCCATACACCAGAACTCGTATCGGGACCATCAAGTGGTATCAGAGCAGTGGTTCAAAAGACTGCTGACTCTGTTTCACAAGGTGTGAATTCGAGGTGTTTTCTTCAGTGGTCAACTGAACAGATCTTTTTATTACGCTAGTGCATAGTTGCTTGCATATCTCTTTTGTTGTTGTGTGCAGATGGACGTCAAGGATAAGATCGTGGTCATGTTCTCGGTTGTGAACTATACATCCTGGAGAACTCGGATGAAGAAGATCTTACTGTCAAAGCATCATCGGATGCAACAAGTACTGTCATCCGGACCAATCGTCATCAGAGAAAGAATCACTCGGACTCCTACAAATCCCAACGATGGGGATGCAACTGTGGAGTTAGTGGAGAAGAATCCAGAAGATTACACTCCAGAGGAAGCCAAGGTGAGCCAGTTGGATATCTGGGCTCAAAGCACGATTATGTCCACTGTTGGACAAGATTATCTCCCTTGGATTGAAGAGTGTGAGACTGCCAAAGAGATGTGGGATATCTTGGCATCGCTGAGTGAAGGAAGCGATGAGACAAAGGAGAACAAGTTCTCACATGCCTGCCAAGACTTTGACAACTTCTGTCTGAGACCTGATGAAACCATTGATCAGCTAGAGCTCCGGTTCCTGGACATCATTAGAAGAATTCAGTCCATCCGAAGAGAAAAGTACACTTTGAGAGAAATCAACATCAAAGTATTACAAGCTCTTCCAGCTGAGTGGGATACCTTCACCAATATCCACGAGAGCCGAGCTGACCTTGGTGAGATGGGAACTGAAAGATTGTTCTCCATTCTAAAGGGAAATGAATACAAGGTGAACCGACGAAAATCTCAGTCCTCGGTTCAGACGAGTCGACATGAGGATGTTGGTTCAGCCACAAAGTCAGTTGCACTTCGAGCTGACTATTCCAAGTCAAGGACATCAAGGCCAACAAGATCTGCGGACATAGCTGCAAAGGAGCCAAGCAGAGAGGAGCTCCAACAGAGCATAGCCGCCCTGTCAAAGAAGCTAGCCGACATGGACACTCGGTTCGGGAAATACAAACGATTCTACAAATCAAACCGAACTCGAGACAGTTCAAAGCATGTGACCAACGGTTGCTTTGAATGCGGCAAGGAAGGACATTTCAAAGCAGATTGTCCAGACCTCTCAAAGAAAGAGAGAGAAGCGTTAAGGGCCAAGCAAGCTGGAAAGAACAAGGCCATGGTTGCAGAAGAAGCAGCTGATGACACGGACATCTTCACTGATACTGAAGATGAGGATGAGCTGACTTCCACCAACAACGCTATCAGTCAGGATCAATGCCTCATGGCACTTGGAACCGACCAGGATGATAATGAGGTACACTCTAATCCTGCTAATTTAAACTCTTCCAATATTTCTAACATGCAGGAATCACTGGATGAAGAGTTGGAACCCTCCTGGAGTGATTTTCAAGAACTCAGTGAGGAACTGCATCAGCAATCGGTTGAGTTTAAGAGTCTTCAAGCTCAGTTCGCCAAACTTGAAGATTCCTTAACCGAAAAGGACGATCTGATCAAGAGCCAAACCGAGGAGATTGAGTATCTCAAGAGTCAGCTGAATAAGGCTAAGGCTCTAACTGATGAGGAGTTGACAAAGCAGATCAAGGAGCAGCAAGATCAGTTGAAAAATCAAGAGGCTCAGATCGACCAGCTGATAAAGAAGTCAGATGGACAAACTGAGCAGATAACTGTCCTTCTCAAGGAGTTGCAAACTGAGAATGACAACTTAATAAAGCTATATCAGTCATCCAAGATCATCGAGAATCTTATCAGTTACAGCCGACAGATGGATGACGTGTCAGGACTCGGTTATGATGTAATCAAAGATACTGGAATTCCTCCAGCAACATTCATCAAAGCTGTGGAGATCAAGGTTGTCGAACCCAACACAGCTGAGTCTGAGTCTCCCCAAAGTAATCCAACCTCCACTTCTCAGCAAGCTCAACCGACCAAGGCAACCACAATTGAGAAGGGAAAAGGAGCAGTAGATGGAGAACAGAACGTTCCATCGGTTGGGACATCAACCGAGGGGGAATGTTCCAAAAGTCAGAAGAGGAATCAGAGGCGTTGGAGACACAATCGCAACCGAACTCAGAACCAGAATCGACCTCTGAATCAACCTCAGAGTCAACATCAGAAAGAATGGAACCGACCGCAGAACCGACAAGGGTTCAATCATCTGAATCAACAGCGGTTCCATCTTCAGTTCAACTAGAGGTTCCAACCAAGTCAACCGACAAGGAACATGTTGAATAGCTGGAGATACTCACGCCACAATATGAATCACCAACAGGGCATGAACAGCTATAGACCACATTCAAGGAGTTGGAATCATTATCAGCCACAAAGATTCTAACATGGCGTCCGACCTCAACGTCGAATCCAACAGGATAAAAACCGCCATCAAAACAGGGGGAAAGCCTCTCCTCCAAAAGCTCAGAAGGGGAGAAATCCAACTCCTCCCAAGAAACAGAATATCACAGCTAACAACAAGCCTAAGGATAACGGAGGCGTTGTTATAGTTGATGATGAAGGAAAAGTGATCTGGAATGATAAATCCATCCGAGTATACAGGGAAAAGTGACCAACAGTTCCAGAGGGAACTGGTTCTAACCCTCTAGGACCTAACTAAAATTGGGGACCTAAGCGAGTTTCTCTGTGCAGGAACAGGAGAAACAGCTGAGGAAGAATAAAGCGTCTGCAACAATGTGGGTGATGGATAGTGGATGTTCGAAACACATGACAAATCTGAAGGATTTGCTTGGAAGTTTCGTGGAGAAAGAAGGTCCATCAGTTACTTTTGGTGACAACTCAAAAGGTTACACCAGAGGTTACGGTACCCTTGAAACCAATCATGTTTCGATCTCTAATGTTTCTTATGTTGATGGATTGAAGCATAACTTGCTCTCCATCAGCCAATTCTATGATAATGGTTTCTCTGTCAAGTTTGATGCACAGGGTTGCAGGGTTAAAAATGACGGATCAAAGCAGGTCATATTGTTGGGAAATCGATCGCCAACTGGAAATGTCTACTATGCTGACTGGAACAGTAATCTTCCTGACACCTGCTTGTTATCAAAGAGCAGTTCAGATGTGAGCTGGCTGTGGCACAAAAGGCTCAACCATCTGAATTTCAAGACTATGAACCGACTTGCCAGACAAGAACATGAAAGAGGCATACCAAACCGAGTGTTTTCAACAACACATATCTGCAGTGCATGCCAGTTGGGAAAGCTCGCTAGATCCTCCTTCCGGTTGAAGACAACTCCCTCAACCAACCGAGTGTTACAGCTGATCCACATGGATCTCTTTGGGCCAGTCACACCAAAAAGCATGAATGGTAACGAGTATACACTTGTTGTAACTGATGATTATTCCAGATACACGTGGACCATTTTCATGCGACACAAGAGTGAAACCCGAGATGAGCTACCCAAGTTGATGGATCGGATATCAAACCAACAAGAGATGAAAATCATTTCCATCCGATCAGATCGTGGAACCGAGTTTCTAAATGAAACCATCATCGAGTACTGCGAGAAGCACGGAATTACACATCAAACATCAGTTGCGCGTACTCCGCAACAGAATGGAGTAGCTGAGCGAAGGAATCGAACGCTGAAGGATGCAGCTACTTCCATGCTAGCAAGCTCAGCTCTGCCAAAGAGATTTTGGGCTGAGGCCATCAACACAGCATGCTTCACTCAGAACCGGTCTCTTCTGACCAAGCGGTTGGGAAAGATACTATACGAGCTATGGAGACGCAGGAAGCCAGATATTTCATATTTTCGCGTTTTTGGTTCTAAGTGTTATATTCACAACAATGGGAAGACTCAGTTGAAAACTTTTGATGCCAAAGCTTCGAAGGGCATATTTCTTGGATATGCCGCTTGAATTAAGGCTTATAGAGTTTTCAACAACAACTCTCGTGTTGTGGAGATAACACCTCATGTTAGTTTTGATGAATCTACTTTTGAGTGCAGGGAACAGGCTAAAGGACAACAAGGTGATCCACAGGTTCCACCTGTCCTCACCAGATCACAAGCATTAAGGGAAAAGAATTTAGCTGAACCATTGGTATGGGCAACTGAGGATGATGATCCATATTCCTCTGAAGATGAATGTGAAGACCCCAACTCATCTCAAGGGGGAACTCCAGCTGATGCCTCTCCAACTGCATCAGCATTCGAAGCCCAACCAAGTCCGGTTCAAAATAATGTCAATGTTGAGGATCCAGACTCAACAGCTGATCAATCACCAGCTCTGAAGACTCCGACTCAGATCACGGCACAACCACAATTGGAAGAAGAAGGAAGACGCAACCGAAGATGGTATGAAGTTCATTCCACTGACAACATCATCGGAGATCCAACCGAAGGTGTACGTACAAGAAGCAGAGTTGCGACTCAAGATTCAACCGAGGAAGATTCCAACACTTATGCCCAATATGCTGAGGAGTTGGCAGTTCTTGAGGAGTTCGAGCAAGCTGGAGATGTTGCCATGATTTCCTGCTTCGTAGCTGATGTACCAGAACCGAAGAATGTTGTGGAAGCTCTCAACTGTGTTCACTGGACAACAGCCATGTAAGAGAAACTAAATGAATTTCTACGCAACTATGTATGGGAGTTGGTAGAAAGACCAAATGGTGTCAAAGTTATTAGATTAAAATGGATTTTCAAGAACAAAAGAGACGCCATTGGATTCATCGTTAGGAATAAGGCTAGGTTGGTAGCTCAGGGATACTGCCAACAAGAAGGAATCGACTTTGAAGACTCCTTCGCATCGGTTGCAAGGCTGGAAGCCATCCGAATCTTTCTAGCCTATGCTGCATTTCACAAGTTCAAGGTCTTTCAGATGGATGTGAAGTGTGCCTTCCTAAACGGTGATATCAAGGAAGATGTATATGTTGAACAGCCTCTTGGTTTTGAAACTGGAGATGGAAGAGTGTACAAGTTGAAGAAAGCAATCTATGGACTGAAACAAGCACCAAGGGCTTGGTATGACACTCTTTGTGGTTTTCTTCTGAACTCGGGGTTCAAACGAGGGTCAGTTGACAAAACCCTGTTCACCATCAAAGTTGGAGAAGATATACTTGTTGTGCAAATCTACGTCGACGACATCATATTCGGTTCTAAGTCAGAGGAGCTGTGTGAAAAATTCTCAAATCTCATGAAGGAGAAGTTCGAGATGTCAATGATGGACGAGATGAATTATTTCCTTGAATTACAAGTGAAGCAGTCGCCAGAAGGGATTTTCATCAATCAGTCCAAGTATACAAAGGAGCTCATCACCAAATTCGGATTGCAGACAAGTAAGATCACAAGAATCCCAATGAATACTAACTGGAAGATTGAACCTGGAACTGAAGGAAAGCTTGTAGATGCCAGTAAGTATAGAGGGATCATCGGTTCTTTGCTTTATCTAACTGCCAGCCGGCCAGACATATCATACGCAGTTGGAGTGTGTGCTCGGTTTTAAGTTCAGCCGAGAGAAGCTCACATGTTGGCAGCAAAGAACATCATCAAGTATCTGAAGGGAAGTGTAAATGTTGGATTGTGGTATCCAACCGATGACAACATTCAACTGACCGGATACTCAGATGCAGATCTAGCCGGAGATCGGTTGGGCAGGAAGTCCACATCTGGACATTGTCAGTTCATGGGAAGCAAGCTAGTTTCATGGTTCTCCAAGAAACAAGCATGCGTTGCCACTTCTACAACCGAGTCAGAATATATGGTTGCCGGTAGCTGCTGCATGCAAGTGTTGTGGCTCAAGCAACAGCTGAGAGATTATGAAGTCGCAACTGGACAGGTTCCCATTCATTGCGATAGCTCAAGTGCCATTGCTATCTCTTTGAATCCTGTTCATCATTCTCAGACAAAGCACATCGACATTCGACATCATTTCATCCGAGACCATATTGAGAAGAAGGACGTTTCCATGGAGAAAATTCCAACTGAGATTCAGCGAGCAGATATCTTCACCAAACCTCTAGCCGAAGCGCGGTTCAAGATGTTATGTGATCTACTTGGATTGTTGGATCCATCAGATGAGGAACCAGCTGAGGTGAAGAGATAGATATCCATCTGAGGGGAAAGCTCAGATGAAGGGAGAATCTCGGATGCAGATCGCCAACCGAAGACATCAGACGTCAGCTGAACAGACGAACTCGAGTCAGCTGATGGTATGCCGCAACATGGGAACACAGCTGATTCCGACATCAGCTGGCAGGTAACATTTAAGGCTGAAGGTGCTATGTTCTTAAATGAGAATGTTTGAAATAAATTCAAACATTCCTGAGCAAGTCAATTATATTCAAATAGCCATCATGTCGTATTAAATGTAAAGTACGGCTGAACATCCATAGCCTACTTTATAGTGCGACTGGGCTGACAAGATAAACTGTACACCTTCTCACGCGCGGGTTGGAACTCGGTGCATAACGTCAAGTCAAAGATAGTCAACAGTCGCGTGATCTCAGCTGTTGATGGATTCGCGCCATTTAACCCCAGCCGTCGATCTCTACCGAGTCAAAAACCTATATATAGCGGAAAATCAGGAAGTGATCTCTTACCTTCCTCATTAGTATCTATCTGCAATAACTGTTCATCGTCTTCTCAGAAATTGTCTAACTATTTTCTGCAAAAGATTTCCTTTACTTTTTCCTATATATATTCCCTTTGCAGTGATCATAAATGGCCCCCAAAAGCAAGAAAATGGCTTCTTCCGGATCTTCTCTTGTCCCCACCTCCTATGAAGAATCATTCGACATGCTGGTGTCAAAGATCCACTTCGAACAGATCCTCTCCGACGAGGAATTGGAGTCGCCGGTGTTGGCTCCCCTTTCCAATACTCTCAGAGAGAATGGCCTCCTCGAATGGGCCAAGCTTTGCCCCTCCCACTTGCTCAGGCGACAAGTCGGGGAATTCTACGTCAACCTGCAAGCATCCATCGACAGCAGGGAAGGAGTGACTACAGAGGTCTCATGCCGCCAACGCGACGTTCCGGCAAGGACCATTCGCCGTGTCACCTTCCCCATCGACGTTTCCGATGCCCTCCAATACATCATCCCTGTCAACCACACTGCCACGGAATTTCTGGAAAACATAACCGACGAGCAGGCGGATGAGTTTCTGCAGAATGCTCTGATCGAGCCGGAGAGGTTGAGGAGCAACATGCAGAGGACGAAGCTGAAGCCAGAACATCGCCTGTTGTTCGATGTTGTTTCTAAGGTGGTGTTCGGTTATAGTGGTGTCTTCGGCGACATCAGCCGACCCAAGTTGAAGCAGTTGGTGGCCTTGGAGCACCAACACCAGATCAACTGGTTCCAATACTTCCTGAACCAGTTGATGGTGGAGAAGTCAAAGATCTCCGAGACAACAACCGAGTCTGGAGAGAAGCTGTTGAGTGTAAAAGGGACGCTCAACTTCGACTGCAAGATCTCAGCCCTGATCCTGCTTGCGACCAAGGTTCGCAACATGGTCTGGGAGGACTGTGAGGAGACGTCGTTCAAGAAGTTGTTGTTGTTCCCAACAGCTAAGAAGGCACAGGAGGTGCTCAGGAGTGTGTACACTCCGAAGGAGAAGAAGGAGATTGGAAAGATTGCTGAGTCTACAGCTGAGGGGGAACCAGCTGTTGCTCACCCCGCCAAATCCAAAGCTGCACGCCGACGAGCTGAGTCGGAGAAGGAGTCAGCTGAGGAGCCCACCAAGAAAAAGTTGAGGGTGAAAATCAAGAAGAAGATTGTGGTTGAAGAGCCGGCTGTTGAGCCAGCTAAGGAGCAAGCTCCAGCTAAGGAGGAGGCACCGGTCGAGTCTGCGCCAGCTGAGGAGCAAGCTCCAGTTGATGAGGAGGCACCAGTTGAGTCGGCACATGCTGAAGAGCCATCTGAGTCGAGCCGCTCAGCTGAGGCTGCCACTTTTGAGATCGCCCATCGCGCAACCGGAGCTGACAAGGCTGAGGGAATGGAGACGGACCTGACGTCAGACGCTTCTTCCTCATCTGAGGAAATCGAAGACGCGCCAACCTCCCCCACGGCAGGAGCTGATGCCGTACTGCCCTCAGAGCCTCTTGCTCTTTCAACCCTTCCACAACCAAATGTTCCGAGCACCTTGCTCGATGCCAATATTGTGACCGCTTTTTCGGCCAATGTTGAGGAAACAATTGAAACCCCCCTCCCAACCGAATCCAATATTCCGAGCTCCCAGCTCGATGCCGATGTTGCGACCGACTCTTTGGCCAACATCGATGAACCTCTTGAACCTTTGCCATATGATCTTTCCCCATCCCCAATAAATGAAGAAGATGATCTTCAGGCAGTTGCGCTGGAGCACGAGGGCAGGGTGGCCTACTGCTTCCAGAAGCTGCTAGGCATGTTCCCTGAGGCTCGCAACATGCCAGTCTTCGCCACTCTGGGAACCGAGCTCTTGTACCAGTTCCACCTGATCTTCAGCCATTGGTACGTCAAAGAAGATAAGATCAGGGTGCAGAGCTGGGACAGGCTGAAGTCAGATGAGTCCCGCATCCGAGCCTACTTCAACTACTCCAACCTTAAAGTGGCTTACAACAACCGGATTGCGCTGCTCACTCGTCGGCTGGACCAGAGCAGAGCTGAAGGGACAGACACCAGGGAGGCAGCTGGACAGGAGTGCATCGACTTTCTCGACAGCATGTTGATCAAGTCAGCTAACTTCCTTGAGGATGTGGATGCAGCCGCCGCAGCAGCGAAGGAAGAAGAAGAAGAGCTGAAGCTGTACCTGGCCAACCGACAAGCCATGGTCACAGTTGAGCCTCTAGCTCTGATTGCACAAGCCCCTCCAGCTGATCAGCATGCTTCCACAACTGAAGAAATATGTGAGCTGGTAGCTGAGAGGGTCAACCAGTTGAGAACCGAGCTGCTTGCTAATCTCCAACAACAGAAAGAAGATCAGTTGAAGGTGTTGGCAGCACAAGAAATGAAGAACCAGGAACTGGTGGAGGAGAATGTTGCGATGAAGACCAAGCTGGAAGAATTCTCCTCCTCCACCAGTCAAGAAATGTCGGAGCTGAAGTCCACTCTGTTGGGATTGAAGTCTGAGCTCAACGTCTTCAAATCCTTGGCCGACTCCAATCTCGCCAAGTCCCAGCAAACACAAGATGCTGAATGGGAGTCTCACTTCGAGTCGCGATGGGCTGAGTTTGTAGCTTTTCAAACTGAGGTCATCGAGAACCTCTCTTCCTTGAAGAAAGCCGAACAAGAGCGCCAAGACTCGGATCTGGCGAAGAAGGTGGAGCTCGAGTGTGCGGTCGATGAACTCTTCAACCGCCTTCAACTTGCCGAGCACCAACTCACCTCTCTGGATGGTTCAGTAGCAAGCCTTGTTGCTGATGCCAAAAAGGGGGAAGAGAAGGAGGCGGATGTTGTGGAGCAGGCAGAAGAAGAGACCCAAGCCGAAAGAGAGACGCCAGCTCAGGGAAAATCTCAACTGAAGAGGAGGTCTGCTCAGAGGAAGTCTGCTGCTCCCAAGTCAATCGAAGTCGATAGAGCTCAAATGTCTAAAGACTTGGAGCAGGCAGAAAAGTTTGGAGTTTCCTACAGCTCCATAGCCGAGATCGCAGCCGAGCTGGATTCAGAACTCGACGGTATCACAACCGAAGAGTGCATCGCAGCTGCTAAGGCTATGGAGATTGAAGAAAAAGATTATATGAACCCGAGCTGGATAAGGAAGTTCGCCGCCAGCCAGACAAGGAGGGTGAACCAGTTCGAAGAAGAGCTGAAGAATGTGACCCAGAACTTGGACCGCAACGTTGCCTCCCGCAGCCGACGCCGCATCAACAAGCATCAGACAAAGGCGGATGCTCGGTTGAAGCAACAAAGGTTGCCAGCAAAGTCCAAGGTCGAGAGTCGGTTTAGGCATGTTGACAAGTGGATGCCGACCGAGTGGAATGAAGAGTGGGAGTTGTTCAAGCAGGAGTTCGTGAACGACTTCTACTATAGGAAGGTTTACGCAACTGATGATCCAAGGAAAGCGTTCAAGGAAGCACTGACCAAGTTGCACTCAGGAGACCCGGGCATGTTCAACCAATTCAGGCGGGCTATGATTGAAGCCAACCTGGACTTGAACACAGTTCCGGTTCCCCAGAAGGTTACTTATCGGCCTCCCTTCCTACCAGACTCTCGCAACCCGAACCGCATGAAGATTGCAGCCGAAGCAAGGCAGGTTTGCAAGGAGCATGGAGTGGACATTTCCAAGGAGTCACCTGCCAAGAGGAAAATTTTTGTTAGGATTTTTAGTAAGTATGGGCTATAATTTTAGCTCAGTTAGTTTTTGAACAACTGTTGTAATTTTTGGCTTTTGTGCTTATCTCTGTAATCTTCAGTTGTAATGAAAACTATTCAGTTATACGATTCAACTTGATGTACAATCCCTCATTGTCCAAGCTCTGAATCGCAAAGTTATTTCAATATCATGTTATAATTGTGCTAACCCTTTGATGTTTCAATCTTATAAACTGTCTAGAATTTCAGCTGAGATTTTAGATATGTAAGAATTGTATAAGGGTTTTAAAGTTTTAGAGTCTTGATCTGTAAGAGAGTAAGGGTTTTGGCATCATCAAAAAGGGGAAAATTGTTGGGAAATTTAAGTAAAAGTTTTGATTGATTCCAAAACCAACTGACCCCAACCGAGTAGATGTTGCCAGATCCTACTGATAGTAGTTAGGCTCGCTGTTTGAGCATTGTTAAAATTTTATCTTTACAGGTCTCCAGCTGAAGACGGCAACAAGGCTTCACTCAGAGATAGAACATCAGTTGTGAGGAACACAACTGAGCGTTCATTATATTAAAAAGGGGGAAGTTAAGTTCAAGTGTCAATTCGATAGTTGAGCATACAAAGAAAGAAGATGCAAAAATCGACTAAGTATTCAAAGGAAGAAGTTTCAAGAGATAGAACATCAGTTGTAAGGAAAACAACTGAGCGTTCATCAGATGAGAAGCAGTATGGGGAAGAGAACATCAGATGAAAGGAAATCATCTAAGCGTTCGAACCCAACTGATCAGATACAAGGAAGACAACTGAGTGTTCAGTTTCAGAACATCAGTTGTAGAACTCAACCCAGAAGATCAACAGCATGAAGTTGAAGCCAACTGAGAGTTCAACTGTCAGCATTCAGACAGAACATCAACTGAAGATCAAGTTAGTTGAAGATCGAAGATCTTAACCATTCACTCTTTGTTGGAAGTCTGCTGTTGAGATTTGAATTCCAAACAAGGAAGTCACGTGAAGGTTTGACTCTCTGTCATTACCTCATTTGGCTCAACACAAGGCTGTCTCAGATGAAAAGCAGAAGAACTCAGTTGCCAAATCCGGAAAGTCTGCAGAGATGAGAGACAAGCCATCGCTTTCAAAGAACAGAGATCAACAGCTCCTCCAACGACTAGTTGATTCTCTCCGCCTATAAATAGAGGCCTTCATTCACAGAGAAGGAAACAAGACACACACGCGAGAAGAAACGAAAGAGCGAAAGAAAGAACTAAATCCTTCACAAGCTTAACTGCATTCATCTCTTAGAACATCACTTGTTGAGAGTTCTAGAGTTAGTTTATGTGTCTTTAGATCGAATCTTGAGAACATCACTTAGTGAGAGTTCGTAGAGAGTTAGATCACACCTCACTTCGTGTTCGAGCTTTTAGTTGGAACTAACCTTTTTCACACTTCCTCTCAAAATAAGTGTTAGGACGCTACTCTTCCCGGAATTGAGTAGATAGGTTGTTTAGTACCCGAAAACTAAACTGTAAGGTTGATAAGTACCCGCAAACTTATCCTTAACGGTTGCACAGCCCGCGTAAGCTGTGTGGTTTGTCCAGAAGAACTTGGACAGAGTTGTGTGGACTCACAACTCCCTGTGGACGTAGGAGTTCTCTCCGAACCACGTTAAATCTCTGTGTGTTGTGTTTATTTTCAGTTATATTCTTGCATATTCAACTGTCTATCTAACTTGCATACAAACTGCACTCTCTCTCAACTGCTATGGTTATTGACCAACCGTGCATAAAAGCGTGAGTTAATTTTTACGAGTTTATTTCCACCACATTCCGCACTGCACATCACTTCCAACCGAGTGTTTCTTACTCGGTTGTGATTTCAACTGAGTTCCTTTACTCGGTTGAGTTAATTTTCAGGGGGTTGTTTTAAAAAGTTGCATCTGGTGTATCCCCCCCCCCATACACCAGAACTCGTATCGGGACCATTAATTGGTTAACCGAAAATAATTACAGTTCGGTTATCAGTAGGAAAAAAACGTGTTAAACGGTTATCGGTTATTTCGATTATCGGTGCGGTTAACACGTAACTGAACTGGTTTCCACCCCTAATAAGAAGACCCTGAATGTTGAAGTTTTTCATGGAATTAAGACGAACACTCAATTCCTTCGTGACTGATGCGACGTGGGATGTCGTATCGCTGAAAAAGTGAAATGCGCAAAGGCGGAGAAAAGAGACACTCCTCAACTGCTTTACCTTATTCGAATAGGCAAGGTTGCCTCGATGGAATGTTACCACTAAAAATTCCTCACTTAGTCAAGACAAGTTTTCTCTTTTCAGACTTGAGGGGGGAGGAGTTGATGGGACATCTTTGGAACGTCATGGTTGCCAAAAGGCAACCTTCCACTAATACTCTCAGTATTCTCCTACTTGAATGACAACCTTGCCCCAAAGCTCGTAGTAGCGGGGCAAGTATGCCCTGCATCATGGAATCTTGCCCTTGTGGCAGATTATCTCGTGGTAATCTTCCCCGCTTATACTTTATCGACAGCTGGTCTAAAGTACAGTACGGATTTATCTTCTTGAAGCATAAATATCCCTGACAGACGTCGGTACCGACCTATCACATCAACTAAAGTAGGAAAGTTTTCCCTACTTAAGTCGGCTTGGAGACTCCCAAGTCTCCCCGAAATGACTAAAATACCCTTATCGTTACAGGTATACATACAAATTTTACAGCAGAATCTCAGGTATCACGTTCATTTACCTCTGATATACGATAGAACTCGTTGATTTTTCTAAGTTTCGTGTTGAATACATACTGACTTGATCGTCGGAGACGCGACGCCGGCACACAACCCGGCGTTACGCTTTGCAGGTCTGAATTCAAAGATTAAATCTACATGGAGAAGCTCTTCTCAACATAATCTCGTACAAGGTACTTATTATATGTTTACGATTCTTGAATACGTGTGTTCGAAAATTACAAGTCTCGACCCAAAAGGCAGAATGGTTGGATAAATTATATTCGGCAAAATTTACTACTCTACTATATTTTCTTAATAAATTCTTTTCATAGATATACAATTCGTCTAAAAATTTTGTTGGACTTCCACTTTAGCAATAGAAAATTCTAGCTGAGAAATTCTTAAAGCGGTATAGACACCCATCTCTCATACTCCCCTGTTCACGAAATGGTCTTTCATGCGAGGGAGTATGATATTATTTTAAGAGAATGTCTTCCATGCGACTTGCCGCCTGCTATGCGATCCGATCGGGTCGTGTTGACCTGTTAACTCGGTCAACTTTTTTTTCGATTTTCCTTTTAATTTCAGCTTTTTTTTTCCAGCTCCGCCTTCAGCTTTGATTTTACGGCTTAGATTTTTTCAGCAGACTAAAGGGCCCTACCGGAGTTTGACAAATTGAAATCATTCTCGCCACGTCGTTCGTCCGGATCGCCTGAGTGATCGAATTAGGGTTCTCAATCTGATATTTGTCGCACTCTCCTGCTCTTGATTTTTGAGGCGCTGAGGATATTGAATTCCGATTCTTCTGTATTTGCTCTTAAAATTCGATTTGAGGTCTGTGATTGAATTCTAGTTTTGTCGAAGAAGAGTCCGGAGAAGAACGAGAGCAAAGGAGGGTTCTTCGCAGCCATGACATCGGGGCTGTCCATCTTCAGCATTGCCATGCATAGCTCCGTCAACGGGTATATACGTCTAATTTTAACTGATCATGTTAATTCTTTCCGGATGCAAGACAGTTCATGTTCTAGAATGTGACTTATTGATTCGATTGTGTTTTTTAGTGAGTTATTCGAACTGTGTCATGTCAACTTTATTGTGATTTTGATTGTGTGGGCGTGAATTTAGAATGATAGTGCTAAAATATGTGACGACGCGGCTTTGAGTTTATTGATTCATTGATTCATGGATTGAGGAATAAGAAGTGTATAATTTGTTGTCTGCAACTGTATAATTGAGTTTATGTCTTGTATAAAATTTTTGGGCGCATATGCAAATGTTTACAGCGATGATGAATGTCAGCCTTACTTCATCGTTTTTTGGCCCTCTGGAATGATTTTCACTTTCTAGACTTTTTTTTTTTCCACTTCGAGAAAGCTTAATAATCTGACCATTCAAATTTTATATTCATTTTGTTTTGTATCCTGTCGTTGTTTTAAATATACTTCTGTGTTGCCTTTAGAATACTTGGCTATGAAGGTGTGGAGGTTATAAATCCTGAAGGAGGAAAAAAAGATGTAGAAGAGGAAGCTCGGAGAGGAAGATGGAAAGACAAGGTTAGTTGTATTGTGTTGTGATTACATGTGTCTTTTTGCGAGGAATTTGATGTCATTTTCATTAAGTGATGTTTGCGTCTCCCTGTTTATTGATGAAGTTAGACTAAAGGGTCACTTTGGACACTTCATAAAAGACTTGTATGCTCTATTAATGAGGTTGCTTTCTGATGGTTATGTTTGTTTTATGCTATTTAAAACCATGATATATGGATTAGTATTAGACTAAGCTTCAATGAAGTTCTATGAAATTTTTCAGTTGGAGAGTTTTAGACATTTTTGATGCAGGCCAATATATATCCACGACTGATTCTAGTGTGAGGAAAATTGAATTCCTGATTGTAGAGAAATTCTTATATGGGTGTGCATGTAGTACACCCACTCCTCACATGCTAACATTTTAATAATATAAATTATAATATTAAAATATTGTTATGTGAGGTACACCCACACAAGAATTTCCCGTGACTGTAGTGTACAAGATTCTTAGATCCCGGTGTGCTCAAGTTTAGCTTTATTAATGCTTTCTTTATTCGTAATATATGTCTATGAATTTTCATATTTGATCACCCTCCAATTGTGTCTATATAAGTGATTGTTGTTATTATGCACGTGAAAGCTTGCATGTAGAGTACTGATACATCATTGTCTTCCTCAAAGGAGAGAGATAGTTACTGGAAAATGATGCAAAAATATATTGGTTCTGATATCACATCAATGGTGACTCTCCCGGTCCACATATTTGAGCCAATGACAATGCTTCAGAAAATGGCAGAGGTTGGTCTGTTTTCCTTGCATGCTCTTGCTACTACTCAATACTCATGTAATATGCTGTTTTCACTTGAACTAATGCTTCCTTTTGCAACTGTGATGGCAGTTAATGGAGTACTCTTACCTTTTAGATCAAGCAGATAAATGTGATGATCCTTATATGTGAATGGTGTATGCATGTAAGTATTTCTTTTAACAATGACTGTGTACTTTATTATTATGGATTATTCTGGAAATTAAATGATGTATATATGCATTAAATGCAGCATCATGGACTCTGTCTGTTTATTATGCCTACCAACGTACTTGGAAGCCTTTCAATCCAATTCTTGGTGAGACTTATGAAATGGTCAACCATGATGGGATTACATTTATCTCTGAGCAGGTGTGTTGGCCATCTAGTATTCTTTTGTTTAACAATCTTGTTCGCAATCATCTTATTAATTTCTTCATCTTGAGCCCTGATTAATGCTCGCAAGTCTTCCATTTAGTAGTGAGTTTTAATATTTACTGCATACCAAGGTGTTCACTGAATTTTCAACTATAGCATTAACCATGACTATGTATTTATTGAAGGTTTTCCTTTTCCAACTTTTAGGTCTGCCATCACCCCCCAATGAGTGCTGGTCATGCTGACGTTAGATCTAAGTTAAGAGCCAAATTCTTAGGTAACTCATGTGATGTCTACCCTGTTGGAAGGTAAAAACACTTGTTAATTCATGATTTTGACATGCATGTGATAGAATTTGAAATCTTACATAATATTCGATGCAGAACATGTGTGACTCTAAAAAGAGATGGTGTTGTCCTGGATTTGGTTCCTCCTCTTACCAAAATTAACAACTTGATTTATGGACGAACCTGGGTAGACTCGCCAGGAGACATGATTATGACAAATTTGACTACCGGGGACAAAGTTGTTCTATATTTTCAACCTTGTGGTTGGTTTGGGTATGCCACTTTATCTTTGCTCACCTTCCTTTTGTTCCTCAGCCCTCATTCACTTTATTTTGTGTTCCCACCTTAATTGTTTTATGTCACTTGGTTTCCATTTGTGAATAGTTTTATTCAGCAGTCCTGTCAAATGAATGGCTCTTCAATTCCGTCATCTTTTGTTACTTTATCATCTGGAAGAACTTGATCATGGTCAATGTATGATTTGATTAGATGATTGACTGGTTCTAACATTTAAAATAATTCTGATGCCCTCCAGAAAAGTATCCAGTATTTTTTGGAGAAATTATAGGCCTTAATTTTTGATGCAACAAGTCATGCTTTTTAATGTATCTCAATTTTTAATGGCGATATACGGTTAGTGAAATGATTGTTTCTAATCGCAGCGATTCTTTTTCATGGAACCTATTCTGACGAGTGCCATCTATCAATCATAAAATTGGGTTTTTAAAACATATTTGCCATTGTATCTGATGCTTGTATGACCATTCTTGGTGCAGAGCTAATTAATATGAGGTAGACGGGTATGTCTATAATGCTAATGAGAAACCTAAGATACTCATGACTGGAAAGTGGAGTGAAGGCATGAGTTATCAACCATGTGATCTGGAAGGGGAGCCTCTTCCTGGCACAGAATTGAAAGAGGTGGATATCTGATGTTCCTTCATTTCTTTGAATATACTAGTATACTGCAAATTAAAATTGTGATTTATCTTAGTTGATGGCCTAAGTTTGAGATGTTGAAGCATCTTCATTGAGCAGGAAAATTTCACGTGAAATTTGTTTTTTCCTCATTTTATGTAGTACTATTGTTTATCTACATAAGGTAAAGTTTGGTGACTGAAATATTCTGATACAAACATTGATTAGAAAGTCTAGTTATCTGCCATCTGATACGTGCATATACATGTATATATATTTCTGGGTTGATTAATAAGAGCTTAAGTAACATTCAAGCTAATGCACTCAAGTATAAGTATGCAAGTGAATAATATGACCTGGTCTGAGTAATTGAGTATACTGTATGTTTATCGTAACAACCTTGTAGTTGAGATTGTTATTCTCTTATATATGCTTGAGTTCTGGACTGAGTGATTGATATCTGATCGAGAACATGTATATAGGTGTGGCATGTTGCAGATGCTCCACTAGATGATAAATTTTAGTTCACCCACTTTGCACATAAAATAAACAGCTTCAAT
This sequence comes from Schizonepeta tenuifolia, assembly GCA_029490685.1. Classification (NCBI taxonomy): domain Eukaryota; kingdom Viridiplantae; phylum Streptophyta; class Magnoliopsida; order Lamiales; family Lamiaceae; genus Schizonepeta; species Schizonepeta tenuifolia. The sequence goes on along the minus strand of CM055958.1, from coordinate 97,204,635 downwards.
ACTGCATCCAAGAAATTATTGGCATCAGATTCATGTTTACGCCCTGATAGGTGGGCTCTTGAGAAAGGTGATATCTCCAAGGCTGGCACTGCAAAGAGCAGGTCTATTTCTACACCTTCCTCCTCTCTCCGAACCTGCTTGTTCACCACTATATATGCATTGGCTGGTTGACCGTACTTGTGATTATTTGCAATTGTTTAGTGTAATGGTATATTTTCTAACACTAAGATAGTGATTGCATGCATCCATGGCCCATTACCAGTTTGATCAGTTAGGTTACTTGAATCGATTTAATATATACTCTAATGTGGGTGGGTGAAATATGGTTTTATTCATTTCACAACTCACAGTTGAACTTGTCCAAATTAAACGCAGCCTAAATGCGTTTTCTGACAATATGATTGCTACCTATACTGTAATGGGTCTCTTATTAGGGGAATCTGTCTAATTATGCAAGAGTTAGTTTCCAAAGATGATTATTGGGAGAAGTTTTATGTTTCCAAAGTTTCCATTCACTTACATTGTGCTACACTTTGTTTAGTTTGGAGGAGAGACAAGAGGGCTGAAAAGAGAAACCGAGAAGCAAAGGGTGACGATTTCACCCCTAAATGGTTCGATCAAACTGAGGAAGTTGCTGCTACCCCTTGGGGCGACTTGGAAATATACCGTTACAATGGCATGTACACGGAGCATCGAAATGCTATCGACTCTTCAGATGCCGCTGTTACCGATGATGTCCAATCAATAGAATTTAATCCATGGCAATATGCTGATTTGTCGGAATGAGGCCACGCTTGCATTTGGTTTGAAGTCTTGCTGGGCAAATTTTTAGTGATGGATGTAGAATTAATTAATGAGCTCGTGTTTATGGTTATGTGTACGTTGTAGTTCCTACTTTATTTATAGTGAAGACTATTGTAGATTTGTAGTGTAAACACAAAATATGTATTTATTCAATAAACACAAATATAAATACAAATATACGAATTTCGAATATATGCGGGTTTAATCTCTATTTGATCTTCCGATTTTTCTCTTCAGTTTGACCCTCGAACGGTCTTCAAGCAGCCTTTGAGATTTTTTGTAGAAGTATGCCTCCTAGATTTCCTTGGACTTGATCTTCAAGCTTTGTAACGATACGGATGACTTTCGTCTTGCTTCCGAAGTAAACGTTGAGCTTTGATTTTTGTGCTTGATAACGTTGACTTGATTTTTGAGGTTGATGGTGTTGACCTGAGCTTTGGGGTTGATGGTGTTGATGCGGAGGACGTTCGCCTTGTTTCCGAAGTAACGTTGAGCGTCGAGCTTTATAACGTTGACGTCGAGGACTTGCGCTTTGTTTTCGGATCAAACGTCACTTGAGATATTTCCGCCGAAGAACGCATTGATTCCTACGAAGAACTCCTTGAATCTCTCCGGGACACCTTGAGTATTGAGAGAAATATTAGAGAAATTTTCTCTTCAATTCTTGAGCTCTTGAAGATAATTTTTAGGTGTGATTTAAAGTTGTGTAGAGACCTCTATTTATAGGGGAAAATATGATGGACTTGGTGGGCTTTTGAGCTCCATCATGGGCTTGAGGGATGAGGTGGCGCAATCTCATTGGCTCTTCAATATTGATGTATATCATTTACTTGTTGCCAAAGAAATAGATATTTATCACCATATAAAGATATATTTATCAATTAAATAACTTATTTAATATGGATATCATAAGATTCCATGATAAAATAAAATATTAAAATCAATAAAATATTTCCTTAAAATTTCGATCTCTACAAATGCCCCCTCGAGATTTGTTCATGGACGACTTGTCGTGAAAATGAATGAGTCTCGATAAATTTGAGTTTGGTAGATAGTTTATACTCATATCAAGGAGTTCTTTAACTTCAACTTGTGAATAGTTTATACTCATAATCAAGAGTTTTTGAATTTGATAGAAAGTTTAAATTCGTTTCAAGGAGTTCTTTGAATTTGAAAGAAAGTTTATACTCGTTTCAAGGAGTTCTTGAATATGTTAGAAAGTTTAAACTCGTTTCAAGGAGTCTTGAATTTGATAGAAAGTTTAAACTCGTTTCAAGGAGTCTTGAATTTGGACTTAATTTTAGATAGTTTATGCTCGTATCAAGGAGCATCCATTTGATTTCAATTGTACACCTTTTATACTCGTGTCAATGAGTCTTCACTTGATTTGAATTTATAAACATTTTATACTCGTGTTAAGGAGTCTTTGACTTGGACGATTCTTTAAAAAATTTGATTATAGTTTTAAGGAGGGGCGCTGTACACAGTTTATACTCATGCGGGTCAGGAGTAACATGCAGTTTAGGCTCATGCGTCATGGAGCGTTGTAGACAGTTTATGCTCTTATCAAGGAGCGTTTGAAGTTATTTGATTGAAAAATTTAGATGGTTTTTGCTCGCATCTAGGAGCATTTTAGACAGTTTAAGCTCTTATCAAGGAGCACTTAAGTTCTTTGATTGAAAAGTTTAGATGGTTTTTACTCGTATCTAGGAGTCATGTAGATAGTTTAGACTCTTATCAAGGAGCATTGACTTCATGGATTCTACCAAGTATCAGAAGATTGATTTATAGCATCTTCTTCGTCTTCACTTGTAGCTTCTTCATCACTTGAACTTTCTTTAGGAGATTTGCCCCCATGGGTCGCTTCTTGATTTTCTTCAAAGTTGTGACTCTCTTCAATCAAAAGATCTTCAACTCCATTTGCAATCATGCTTAACTCCATGCAATGAGCTCTTGTAGCCAGTTCTTCGAAGGTCTTTGTCTGAATTCCTTTAAGGATGTATCGAAGACTCCAATTCATGCCTTGGATGCACATCTCAATTGCTAAAGTTTCAGACAATCGATCTTTGCAATTTAAGCTTAAGTCCCTCCAACGGTTGATGTAGTCGATGACGGGCTCGTCTTTCCATTGACTTGATTTTGTAAGCTCCACCATGCTCACCGTCCTTCGAGTATAGAAGCGATTGAGGAATTCTTGCTCCAATTGCCCCCAACTATCAATTGAATTTGGCTGCAAGTCAGCATACCAATCAAAGGCATTGTCCTTCAAGGAACGCACGAACTGTTTCACCATGTGATCTCCATATGTTCCAACATCGTTGCAAGTCTCCACGAAGTGGGCTATATGTTGCTTTGGATTTCCTTTGCCATCAAATTGTTGAAACTTTGGAGGCTGATAACTGATCAGCATCTTCAAGCTTTCAATTCTTTGAGTGTATGGCTTGCTATAAGTCCATGATGATTTGGAGGTCCCTTCGAACTTGTCCTTGATTGTTTTCTTGATGAATGCTTTGAGTTGATCGGCATGCATCGATCTATTGGAGGAGACTTCAAGCTCCTTAGTCGGAGATTTGTCACCATCTGTTGGCTCCATGAAAATAATGAACCCATATTTGTGTCCATCTTTTCTTGTGTTTTTTTTCTTGTGTTTTTAGTCTTTATCGAGTCAATATGTGTCTGGGAGGACACACAAGTCGAGAGATAATGTGCAGAGAAGAACAGGTGGATGCTGGACAAATCCGATGGAAAATCTGTTGTTGAGATGGTGATGCGATGCGAATGGGCATAAGGCTGGAAGCTTGTAGCTGGGCAACATCAGAATATCCAATCTACAAGTCAGGAAGCACCTCCTCATATCCTTAAGCCAACAGATAGAGTACTCGGATGAGCCAGGATCTTGGTCAAGACCGGAGGCAATTCAGGATGCAGACGATGAAGGGCAGGATGCGAGTCGGACCAGCAGTAGCAGCAGAATTCTTTTCCTTCAAGGAAGAGGATAAGGATTGGATCTTTCTTTCCTTATCCTAGCTGAGCCTAATCAAGGGATATATCCACCACGCAAGGAAAGAAGTATCGTGCATGCATGAAGAGAGAGGGCGGATGAGATATACATGGAAGAGACCTTTATCAACAAGGAAACTGCCCTAAACCTTAATTTTCCATCGCCTATATATATGGCTGGCTCCATTGTGTTTACGACGTTGTTATTATTATTAGTTCTGCATTCTAGGTTGAGAGAAAGGGAGGAAGAAACAAGTCTTACGGGCAATTTACTTTTATTTCGTATTTTACTGCTTTAAGTTTAGTTGTTGGCGTGAAGCCAAGACCCTGGTTGCTGACTACGCTTTTGGGCAGCAATCCTTTTTCCAGATTTATGCTAAGTATGTTTTTCTTTATTTGCTTTGTGTTCTTATTTACTATTATGTCTAGCTAAGTTTATTATTTGGGTTGGATGTAGATGAAGTGATTCTAAATTATTCGTTCAAACTTGTGAGGTCTAATTGTGTTAATTTGTTAATTAATTTTGTTCCCGAAATACTTAGAATTAATTCTAGACTTAATTGATATTGAAGTTGATTGATCACCATCTAGATATTAAGTTTAAGTCATTAACACGAGAGTGTCTTTCGTGCCCAAGAAGGTAAAGGGTGTTGGAGAGCAGTCGATATTGACCTACCTCTTGGCTGTCTTGGGTCTGTTTATTCTTAATGCCTGTTGGACAGCATCGTTACTGAAGTGTCTTCGTGACTTTGCTGGTCAAGATCTGTAAAATTGATTAGACATAGGTTAAGTGTGTTTACATCGTGACTTCGTGACCTTAGGGTGTTAACTAATCTTTGCCTTAAACCAAGTGATAAAATCAGTTAATTGAATATCTTTGCACCAATGAACGAGTAAAGAGTAATTAGGATCATGGATTCGAAACCCAATCCAAACTCTTTTGTTATTTGATATTGTTACTTGTTGAGTACAGGTTATTTAGATACTTCGTGACCAAAACCCTTTTGTTGAGCAACATCTGAAGAACAGATTACACCAGGTCCCTTGGGTACGATCCCGCTTGCCGCTGACTGCTACCTTGTTGGGCAAGAGGTGTTTTATAAATATTATTTGTACGAAGTGTGTGACGACAACGCTCCGTCAAATTGGCGCCGTTGCCGGGGACTTGGTTTTGAGCTAGTTTGTTCTTCTAGCTTGTGTTGAGCACGGTTTATGCCCAAGCCACATCTACGAAATGATGGAGATCCACAAGATCACTGTGCTTGCCCGAAGGTGATAGCTAGGAGAAATCGAGCAGAACAACGCGAGAAGAAGAGAGATCTGGAGGAAGGCGTCAACGAACCTTCAGAGTCGCAGAGCTTGACAGACGATCAGGATACTGAGCAAGAAGTTGAATCTTGCTCAACAGCCAGTTCAGACAGTGAGAAGTCAACATCCAGTTCAGAAGCAAAAACATCAACAATCATGGCAGGAACACCGGAGAGAACCATCCGTCAGATCATGTTCTCTGACAACAAGGGAATCCGACCATCAAGTATCCAGTTGCCCACCATCAGTGGCAATTGGGAGCTCAAGCACTCGCTGATACACATACTGCCCAAGTTCAGTGACCATCCTGGAGAAGACCCCCAAACTCATCTTCAAAACTTTGAAATGGCGATTAGCACAGTAAGGAACAATGCCACTACTCCTACCAGGAGCAATGGGGATAGACAAGCTGTCAGGAACGATGCTGAAGTTATGAGGAACCAAGATGCTGCCCAAGACACCTTTCCTGACTACGTAAGGTTGCTCATGTTCCCGTTCTCACTTCTTGACGGGGCACGTGAGTGGCTTTACACCTTGCCAGAGGGAAGCATTGATACATGGAACAAGATGCAGCAGGCTTTTCTTGACAAATATATATCGTAGGCCGGATACAAAGTGGGAGGAATGCTATTTCATCGATCAAGATGGGGAGAAATGAGTCATTACATGACTATTATGAAAGATTTAAGAAGCTGTTGGCAAGATGTCCTTAACATCAAATTGAGGATATTGATTTGATCGAATATTTCTTGAAGGGATTAAGGGCATCACAGAGAAAGTATATAATTGCAGCATGTAGAGGAGCCATAGTCGATCAACTACCATCTGAAGTGTTCAAGAAAATAGCCGCCATGGCTGAACAATCACGAGACGAAGATGATATCCCAAGAGGGGGGTATGAAGGCAGCAAAGGAAACCAAGACAACTTGGTCAGCACCATGAAAGACTTCATGACCAAGATGTCTGGCCAAATGGAGGATTTGAAGAAGAAGGTAGATGGCAAGCACTACAAGAATTTCGCTAATAGACAACAGACATTTGGAATTGTCTATGTCGAAAATGTCTGTTATTGTCGTCCTTGTTGTCTATTAAGGGCGGTAATAAACAAGAGGCGTAACCTATTGTCTATATCAACATAGACAACAGACATGCGGAGGTAGACAACAGCGAATTACCTATTGTATATATTAAAATAGACAATAGGTATACAACCTGTTGTCTATTCAAAAAACAAAAACAAAAAAAAATTAAAAATCTGTGATATTACACAACCAGTAGCACATAACAAAGCTTCATCATCCTCTAAACAAACAATCAACAGAAAATGACATGGCAAAATAATTACAACATTTACAACAATTTTGGTTAGAATCCAAATGAAAGAACAATACAATTATTAACTTTCAAACAATATTACAAGGTCATCTACATAAGCTAACAACCTTAAGACGATTGAACAATGTTCATGAAGTTTGAAGAGACGGTGTAGATGTTATAGTCGACAGCCACTCTAAAATTGCCTTATTCACAAGCTCTGGAAGTACCTTGACAGAATTTCCTGATCCAAAGAGCTTTAGCATGACCAACCAAAAAGCTAAAATACTTTGATGACGTGTGATAAGTTTCACCTGAAATAAAATTACGACACTTTCGATTTAGAAATAAAATTACGACACTTTCGATTTAGCATAACATAACGGCTCCAGTACTTATTCAGGCGTTGATTGTCGTCTGAATGAATGCCACAAAATAGAACATCCATCCATAACCTGTAACAAATCAAGTCACAAACTCAACTTAATAGTCTGTCTCAACTTTTTATTTTAATATAAATAGAAATAGTCTGTCTGAACTAACTGAAGGTTATTCCATATTTGATTTAATTAGTTAGAATATCTGCTTCACACTATTGCAACTATACTAATCATCTTAAATTCTTATATCTTTGTTCGATACTAATATAAATAAAGTACTCTGTTTCAAATCTTCTCTTTACTATTTAATGCCACAAAAGGAGAAGACACTCAATCTATCCAACTCTCTAATCATAACAATAAAGACAATTAGAGGAAAAATCACGAACACATCTAAGAAACAAGCAAATGTCTAGCAGAGTTTATAAACCGTTTCGATTGCGAAAATAGAGTAGTCTAGTTCATTCGATCTCTATAGCTCAAGCTCATGTACGAGTACTCGCAACAAAGGCAGCAATTGTCTGTCAACCATAGCTTTATAATTTCATTTGTCTTTAAATTAATCAGACATTTCTCACAATAAGAATACAGAATATAGCAATTAAACCATACTTGATACTTCAGTTTCCTTCAAATACGGCACCAATCAAGCATTCCCCACAATCTTCAAACATTTTATGATTCAATTTTTCCCAGCAATGGATTAATGATTTAACATACCTGACTGACCTATTCGGTTCAGTAAGTATCTTGGCACACGTACCAGCAGAACGCACCAGTTTCCCACCTTGGCCCGGGTGAAGTTCAATGTTGTGAATGTGCATCCCAATTCACATATTCGATAGAGGCCTAGTGCTCCACGATTTGAGAGCTTATGTCAAGAGTGAACATATGATTCATCATCGATTTCAACGACGCCAATTCTTTGGATTCCACTAACTCACCAGCACCTATAAATCAATTATTCACAGCAACAAACACTAAATTTCATAACCAAACAATCACATTTTTAAACCACCTAATATTGCTGAGTAGTTAGTAGTAAAACACACATTAACCCCTTAGGCAATTCCTTGGGAAAGCACAAATACAAATCTTAGCTCCAAGATTCATTTTTTTTCCTTCAAGAAATCCCCCTAAATATAAAATCAACGGCCAAAACCAAAAGAAATTAGATAAAGCTTGCGGGAAGCAACAAATAAAAGCAGAACGAGCAACCTTTAAATTCCTTACCTCAAAAATAAAATAAGAAAGAACAACCTTCAAATTCTTCAAGTAACTAAAAATCGAGAGATTTTACTGAGATAAAAAAATGGATTAATTTCGACAGTTTCAAATCCATTCCACAACATACATATATAAATTGCTAAAATAAAATCTATACATAGAGAACAGGTAGTGATGAAAAATGAAAAGGGCCACGAATTTCAGCGTAGCTAAAAGGCAATGAAGCAAGACTTTGAAAAGGATTATGCAAAGAGAAGCTTGATCCAGAATGCTGATTAACACACATAAGAGCGATTCTATAAACTGACCTTAGAGAGAGAGGGGTTGGACTGAGCTCAGACGACGAAAAATAAGTAGTTAGTTCGGTCAGATGACGGCGGGTAAGGGTTTTAATGACGCGAGACAGCAAAGAAACAACGGGAGGGAGGGAGCGGCGTCGGTGGGAAGGCTGCAGCGGCGTCGGTGGAAGGAAGTTGCGGCGGCGGCGGCGGCGGCGGCGGCAGCTCTGGACGGAAACGGCGTCGGCACAAGGTGGAGAAATGGGGGGAAATTTTTGGAATTGGGGGAATTGGGGGCAGTAGCAGATGGAACGAAGGTTGGGAATTGGGGGAAATTTGGGAAATGGGGGGAAGAATTTCGACTACTTCATTGTTATTAATTTTTATTTTTTTATCTTTTTAATTTTACAATAGTTTACAAATATCTATTGTCTATATATTTAATAAACAATAAGTATGTCAAACCCTTGTCAATATGCATTATTATAGACAATAGTAAACAAAATTTGTGTTGTTTATTACAGTAATAGACAACAGGTTTTAGAACCTATTGTCTATAACCGCATGTTTTTATGGTTAAAGACAACAGGTTTGGCTTCAACACTTGTCTATTTCGTAATTGACAACACGATTGACTAAAACCTATTGTCCGCTCCGTGTTGTCTATGACCAAAATTCTTGTAGTGAAGGAAGTTCAAAGAGCTGAGAAGAGATGTGAAGTATGTCAGGCAACATTACATGTCACCTCAGAATGCCCAGTTGGTTTGTGGAAGAAGGAGAAGAGGTAAATGCAATAGGTCAGAACCAACAAGGCGGTGGTCAACAAAGGTTCCAGTATGGCAATAAGAACAACTATGGCAACAACTACGGCTATAAGCAGAATCAGCACGAGAACCTGAGGTATGGCAACAATCATTACCAAATGCCTCCTGCCCATCAACAACCGCAACAGCCTGTTCAGCAGCAATATGTGCCTCCACCTCAACAACAAGCTCAACATCAAAATAATTATGTACCTCCACATCGAGAACCAACAAAAACGGAATTCATGAAGGAGACCATTGAGAGGTTTACCAACGAGAACCAAAGGCTGAGGAGAGACTTCGAGAACTTCCAACTAGAAAGTCGAGGACAGTCCAACAACCTTCAAGCTCAACTGACTCATATCAACCAAACCTTGTCAGGGTTGGTAGAAGACAAGCCAGGCAGACTTCCTGCCCAGGTAGAGGTCAACAAGGAGCAAGTCAATGCTGTAACGTTGCGCAGTGGGAAGAATTTGCCAGAGATGTTGCCCAGGACCCAACCTAAGGAACCAACTCGAGTAGAGGAAACTAAAATGAGTTCAGGAGATATTAATGACATCTATGAGGAGTTGAAGGCAAAGCGTGAAGAAGGGATAAAGGCCAACAAGAACCCAGTCTTTGATAATGAGGAAGATGAAGCCTTGTTTGATTACGTAAAGATGGAGAGATCTAAACTGGGATTTGACAAAGATGACGTGATGCTGGAATCTTTGAAGGCTGAGAAAGAAGCAGAGGCCTTGGCCAAGAGAACCGTTCCTCGCACTAATAAGGCCAAGATCTCATATCCAAGACGTTTTGCCCGCGATCGTGATCAGAGGGAGTTGGAGGACATGATGGAGGTGTTCAAGAAGGTGGAGATCAACCTACCATTGTTGATGGCATTACAATCTATGCCAAAATGTGCAAAATTCTTGCGAGAGATGTGCTTAAAGAAGACTAAGTACCCAGATAATGCTCGTTTCCATGTGGAGAATGTGTTAGCCCTAATGAATTCCCAGATCCCGATCAAGAAGAGGGATCCAGGCATGTTCGCTATCCCATGCACGATTGATACTACGTCAATACCCAAGGTGATGCTTGATCTTGGAGCTTTGATAAATGTGATGCCAATAGCCATGTTCGACGAGATGAGTTTTGGACCTCTTTCTCCTACACGTGTTGCCATCCAATTAGCAGATTTATCCACAGTCTATCCGGATGGAGTGTTGGAGGATGTGTTGGTCAAAGTGGGAGATCTTCTGTTCCCAGCCGACTTCTATGTTCTTGACATGGGAAAGAAAGCAATCAAGAACCCAGTGATCTTGCTTGGGAGACCATTCTTGAGGACAGCATGTACCAAGATTGATTGCGATACTGGGAAGTTGACAGTCCAAGTAGCAGGAGAAGTAGTAGAGTTCGACGCTTATAAACAAAATCAAGATGATACCCTGGAACACCTCAACACCCTCAGTGCATGTGGAAAGCAAGTGGAGACTTTGAATAGCTTAAGTTGTTTCGTAGAAGACAATGAAGATGCAATCCAGGCGGAATTCAACCTAGTTCAGGATCTTGACCAGGATCCTGATCAGCATGAGGATAATGAGGAAGATGGTGCTCTGATGCAATTCTACGAAGGAGATGAGTACGAGAGTGAAGAAGATTTTTGGGAAGAATCAGTCTATGGACATAGTTTTGATTCCACAGACGTGGACTACTCCACGGATGAAGATGAGGACCAAAATTTAGGGAACCAAGAACCCCTTGATGAGTTTGATGAAGAACTCGAGGAGTAACCCCATGATGAGACTGAAGAGTTAGTAGAGGAATTTTGGCAACAAACAGTTCTTGAGGAGGATGACAGCTTACAAAATGCAGAGGATCTTGCCCAGAACGAAGAACCAGCAGATGTGGAAGAATGCAATTATACAAGGATTCTGGGCAACATGCAGCCTCAGGGATTCGAGCCACTCAACATCCTTGAGTTGAAACCGGAGGACAGGTTGATGCCATTCTTACAAAAAGCCCCTACATTGGAGTTGAAACCTTTGCCCAAGCACCTAAAGTACATATATCTTGGCAAGAACGAGACCTTTCCCGTGATCATATCATCAGAGTTATCATGCATGGAGGAGGTCAGAGTTGGCGAGGTGCTGAGCAAGTACAAGGAGGCATTAGGTTGGACGTTGGCTGACATCAAGGGCATTAACCCTTTAGACTGTGTTCATCACATTTTACTTGAGGAGGATGCTGCCCTCGTACGAGATCCACAAAAGAGATTGAATCCAACCATGAAAGAAGTGGTAATGAAAGAGATACTCAAGCTTCTTGACTTAGGGATCATCTACCCCGTGTCTGACAGCCGGTGGGTGAGCCCTGTGCACGTGGTGCCCAAGAAGTCAGGAATTCAAGTTGTTGAGAACGACAAGAACGATATGGTGGCCATGAGATTACAAACCGGATGGCGAGTGTGTATAGACTACCGAAAGCTCAACCAAAAGACGAAGAAGGATCATTTTCCTTTGCCCTTTATCGACGAGATGCTTGAGAGGTTAGCCGGTAATGACTACTACTGTTTTCTTGACGGTTATTCTGGTTACATGCAGATCTGGGTTGCTGACGAGGATCAAGGCAAGACCACATTCACGTGCCCATTTGGCACTTTTGCATATAGGAGGATGCCGTTCGGATTATGCAATGCCCCAGGGACATTTCAAAGGTGTATGATGCACATTTTTTCAGACCTTCTTGAAGAGTGTATCGAAGTCTTCAAGTCTACGGCAAGACCTTCGAATCATGCCTCAACAACCTGGATCGAGTCTTGAAGAGATGTGTTGAGAAGAGCCTTGTATTAAACTATGAGAAATGCCATTTCATGGTAAGAGAAGGAATCGTTTTGGGGCATGTTATTTCAGGAAAGGGTATTGAGGTGGATAAGGTCAAGATCGATATTATTGCCAAGTTACCTTACCCAAGATCGGTGAAGAAGTTAAGAGGATTCCTTGGGCATGCTGGATTCTATAGAAGATTTGTCAATGACTTTGCCAAGATCGCCCAACCAATGACGAGATTACTTCAAAATAAAGTGCCATGGGAGTTCGATGAGGTTTGCAAGAAGGTGTTCCATGCCTTGAAGGAGAACTTGATCACTGCCCCCATCATCCAACCTCCGGATTGGGGGATTCCTTTTGAGTCAATGTGTGATGCCAGTGGTTATGCCGTAGGAGCAGTTCTTGGGCAAAAGCGCGGAAAGGAGAGCTATGTCATCTATTACGCATCCAAGACGTTGAACCCAACTCAGTGCAACTATGCCACCACGGAGAAGGAGTTGTTGGCCATTGTCTTTGCCTTTGAGAAGTTTAGATCTTATTTGCTTGGAGGCAAGACCATAGTGTACACGGACCACGCGACGCTGAAGTACTTATTGAGCAAGAAGGAGTCCAAGCCAAGATTGATTAGATGGATTCTTTTATTGCAGGAATTTGACATAGAGATCAAGGACAAGAGTGGTGCCCAGAATCGAGTTGCCGACCACCTAAGTCGAATCCTCCAACCAGACGATGGGGTGCCGATCAAGGAGACCTTTTCCGACGAGCATCTGAGTCTTGCCCAAGATGAACCATGGTATGCTGATATCGTGAATTACTTGGTGACTGGAGAAATTCCCTCAGATCTTGGGCGTTATCAGAAGAACAAGCTTAAACATAAGAGTCGTTTCTATATTTGGGACAAACCATATTTATGGAGGGAATGTGCGGATAAGATAATAAGGAGGTGTGTCGAAGATAGAGAACAAAGAAGCATTTTTGAGCATTACCACAACAAGAAGTGTGGAGGACACTTTGGGCACCAACGTACTGCAAGGAAGATTTTGGAGTGTGGCTTTTATTGGCCAACATTGTTTAAAGACTGTTACGAGTGGGCCAAGATGTGCGAGAAGTGCCAAAGGGAAGGCAACATCACAAGAAGAAACGAGATGCCCATAATCCCGATCTTGCCCGTCGAAGTGTTCGATATATGGGGGATGGATTTTATGGGACCATTGTCGAGTTCCAAAGGCAACAAGTACATTATATTGGCAGTGGATTATGTCTCGAAGTGGGTAGAGGCTTGTGCTTCATACAAGGATGATTCAAAGGTGGTTTCTCATTTTTTGAGAACTCAAATTTTTAATAGGTTTGGTGTACCTCGAGCTATCATTAGTGATCAAGGTTCTCATTTTTGCAACGCGACGGTGACCGCTTTGTTCAAGAAGCATGGAGTTACTCATCGCGTATCAACAGCTTACCACCCACAAGCCAATAGACAAGCGGAGTTATCCAATCGAATAATCAAGACGATCTTGAGGAAGACTGTGGGCACAACAAGGAAGGATTGGAGTATGCGCTTGGATGATGCCTTGTGGGCGTATAGGACTGCTTTCAAAACACCTTTTGGCATGTCCCCTTATCGCATGGTCTATGGCAAGAGATGTCACTTGCCCGTGGAACTGGAACATTGTGCGCATTGGGCTGTTGCCCAACTTAACCTCGACTGGAATGAGGCAGGTGAATCAAGGAAGCTCGAGATCCAGGAACTCGACGAGATCAGACTCCAAGCCTATGATAATGCCGGTCTATACAAGGAAAGGATGAAGAAGACCCACAACCTTTTGAATAAAGAAAAGGAGTTCCATTTTGGGCAACAAGTGCTGCTCTATCAAACTCGGTTCAGGCTATCTTCAAGAAAGCTCTCGACCAAGTGGGCATGACCTTATGAAGTACAAGCTCAATTCCCAAATGGAGCTGTTGAGATCCAGGATCCCAAGAACGGGAAAATTTTTAAAGTTAATGGTCAGCGTTTGAAGGCTTATCTTGGGCAAGAACAGTTTGTTAAGGGGGAACCATCTGGGTTTCCTATCGAGGAGGACCTCTAACTTCTAAAAAGGGGGGTGTCGTGCCCAAGACCTTAAACAGGACGCTGTCCAGGAAGCAACCTGGTTAGTTTTTAATTTCTCGCTATTTCTTTTCCTTTTTATTTTATTTTCGCACAAATACGAAAATAAAAAAAATCATAAAATCTAAATAAATCCAAAAACATTAGTGTAGTTTAGCTAGTTTATGTTTTAAATATTTTATTTTAAAGCATTTTATGATCGAGTCTAACCATAAAGGGAAGTTTGTTCCGGAGTGTATTTGTGTTTCTAAGTGTGCAGGAGATGTTGAGCAAGATGCAGGTTGTAGATCAAGTATCTACTCTAAGGGAAAGAGTTGTGGGAGTGGAGCAAGGATTTTGGGCAAGAGCTAAGTTGTTGGTCAACAACGATTGAGGCGGTTACTGTACCCCTAAAACTACGCGCCCTTTAAAACCACCCTACCACGTATATACCCCTACTACCCGATTTCAAATTCAAGTCTGCAACCTCTCATCTTCTCTCTTCTCTCTCCATCAAAACTTCCAAATTTCCTACAATGGTGTCTACTCGTCCCAAAAACAAACTCAACAAGATCCCTACCGGAACCAACATCGACCTCACCACCGAACACCCCACTACCACCACCACAAAGCCCAAAATCATCACTAAGAGGAAACTACCCATCGAACCGGCCAACCCTTCTGCCGACCAACACCCAGAAATCTCGATCGAAACCACCGTACCCAAGAGTCCGCCGGTCGACGCCACGCTTCTGATGAGCGACGAAAACCCTAGCCTGATGGAAGAGGCGGGGAAGCAGCAGGAGGAGGAGACGCAATCGAAGCAGGTTTTCGAGCAAGAGGAGTTAGAGGAAGAAGCAGAGAAGGAGGAACACGACGGCGAGGATGAAGAAGAAGAGAAAGGTGATGAGGGAGAAGGCGACAACGATGATGTGAATGAAGCCATTGACGTAGTGGCGGCGACGCTGGCAGCGGAGGCGTTAGTGGAGGCGAAGACCAAGGCCAAGGAAAGTCCAACGAAGAAGAAGGAAGCTAAGGCGACTAAGAAACACCCTCACGGTGGCGAGGGGACGCCGGCGAAGAAACACAAGTCTGTTGCTTCGGACGTCGGGTCTTTTCAGCCGTCGATTTCGAAAGGAATGGTTGTCAGTGAACAAGAGGATGAAGGAGACGATGTTGAGGAGGAAGGGGATGATGAGCAGTCTACCCCAGCAAGTGGAAAGAGCAGGAAGAAGAGGAGGGGTCCTACAGTGATGATGTGTAGGAAGCCCAGAGAGTGGAAGGTGACTGCCCAGGGTTCTCGACTTCAAACTCTACGAGAACTTGGGTGTTACCCAGGAAGTTAGGAAGCTATTTGAAGGGATAGGCTGGAGCAAGTTTTTGGAGTGGCCTGTGGAGGTCTATGAGGAGCAGGTTAAGGAGGTGTACAACACGGCGGCAATAACGGGTGATCCAGAGAATGGGGTGAGCATGATCTCTTTCTCGCTGTTGGGCGAGAAGTATGATTTTCAAGTTAGTGCCCTTAATCAGATTCTAGGAATGGTGAGTTTGAGAGACTTGGCCAAGAAGGAGTTCATGGAGGCCAAGACTAAAGTGCCACCCCCAGGAGATGTGGCTTACGAGGAGCAGTGGAAGGAGATCGGGAATGGAACGCCATACTATGGGGCCAACAACAAGGGAACCGAGTTGAAGACTCACGCCCTCAGGCTTTGCCATCGCATCCTTGCCTACAACTTGTATGGCAAGAGCGATAGTGGCAATAGCTTGAGCAACAAGGAGCGGTATTTACTGTGGTGTATGCACACCAAGACCAGGGTCAACTTTGCGGCGTTCCTTGGTGAGCAGCTCAAGACGGTTCTAGCGAAGCAATCTCTGAGATGCACTTGTGGCCATGTTGTGACAGCCTTTGTGCATGGAGTCGGGGTCTACGGTGAGCTGAAAGGGAAGCCGGTGATGGTGGTCAGCAAGTTGGGAGAAGCTGCCTTGAAGAAGATGAACGACATTGAGATAAGGACTGGCAGATACGTGTTTGTTGAGCACGATAAACCAAAATCCACCAGGCTACCACCCTTAGGCAAGAAGGAGAAGGCAAGCACCAGAGCAGCGGTGCTGCCCAACATCGGGATCGAGACCAGACTGGCCAATGTGGAGAGGTTATTGACCGAGATCAGGGATGCCCAGCTGGCATTCTTTGCACACCAAGGATTCAGGTATCCACCTGAATCTTCTCTTTGATTTGTGTTCCTCCCTTTTATTTTAGTTTAGGTTTTTATTTTTCGTTTTTGTGTTTAAATTGTTGAGTCCTGTTTTGTGTTATTTAGTGTCTTGTTGTTCGAGAGGGCGATTTTACTGTCTTCACTCACAATTTGCCCAGCAAATTGTGTGGTGAAGACCTTATTGCCTTCTCGGTTGTATTTGTTGAGTCAGTTTGTTTTTGTTTGTTTGTTGCCCAACATTTTACCCACTTTGCTTAAGGCAAAGTGTGTGGGTGTTGGGGTGTCAGTTTGTGTTTTTAAAGTATGTTTGTGTTATTGATCAGCATGTTAGCATGAAAGTTAGAATAGGTTTATGGATTATACCGTATGAAAGTAGGTAGGACGGAATGAGATATTGGGCATTAACTGTGAGGATTTGAGCTTTTAAAATGCTATATACATATGCAGCATTATTCTTTCTTGTGTGATAATGATCAGTTAACATGTGTTGATCTATAACTTGCCTGCATCTCTTAATTAAAGCTTCATGTAACTTAGTTGAACTACTTAGATGAATTAGGCAATTTTTGTTCAAAGAAGCCCATAGCCTAAAAATTCCCTACCTTGACATTTATTCTTTGACTTGCCCCCTTGAGCTTGATGTTAATTCTTTCTAATCACTTATAGAAGCCTGAATTTTAAGTCGTTCCGGTCAAGAACTCAGGTCTAGAAGAACGAGGGAAGGAAGAAAATGTTGGGTAGCACTTACTGGGCAATATTCCCTATTATAGAGGTGTTGGGTTGAAAAAAAAAGAAAAAAAAAAGAAAAAAAAAAAGAAAAAAAAAAGAAGCAAAAGAAAAAAAAGAAAAAAATAATAAATAAGGAAAAAATTAAGTCCAGAAAAGAATAAGTGTGCCAGATGAGGAGTAAGAAATTAAGGGCAGTTTGTTGCTCGAGAACCTAGTTCTTGACTTAACCAGTTCCTAAATCTCCATACCTTTTTGCCTTAAGCCACATTATAACCCGTTAAAGACCTAAGGATAAGTAGTTTGATTCTGTTCAAAGAAGTAGAGATGTAGAGGGCAGACAAGCCTATGGAAAAATCTTGTTAATGTTGGTCAAGAGCGTATACACTTAACCCTATATACTTGAGAGATGAGTGCTGATAAGGATATCCATGTTGCCCAATAACTCTATCTTGACCTGTTTGATGGCAATATCTGTGTACATATCCTGTTTTGACTGACATGTTGATGAGCTGATCTTTTGAGTCTGTGTTTTCTGTTTTGTCTTTTCTGTGTTTGAGTCTTGGGCAAGTTGCAACCATACACTTGAGGGCAAGTGTAATTCAAGTGTGTGGGTGTGATGAATCCATATTTGTGTCCATCTTTTCTTGTATTTTTTTCTTGTGTTTTTAGTCTTTATCGAGTCAATATGTGTCTGGGAAGACACGCAAGTCGAGAGATAATGTGCAGAGAAGAACAGGTGGATGCTGGACAAATCCGATGGAAAATCTGTTGTTGAGATGATGATGCGATGTGAATGGGCATAGGGCTAGAAGCTTGTAGCTGGGCAACATCAGAATATCCAATCTACAAGTCAGGAAGCACCTCCTCATATCCTTAAGCCAACAGATAGAGTACTCGGAGGAGCCAGGATCTTGGTCAAGACCGGAGGCAATTCAGGATGCAGACGATGAAGGGCAGGATGCTAGTCGGACCAGCAGTAGCAACAGAATTCTTTTCCTTCAAGGAAGAGGATAAGGATTGGATCTTTCTTTCCTTATCCTAGCTGAGCCTAATCAAGGGATATATCCACCACGCAAGGAAAGAAGTATCGTGCATGCATGAAGAGAGAGGGCGGATGAGATATACATGGAAGAGACCTTTATCAACAAGAAAACTTCCCTAAACCTTAATTTTCCATCGCCTATATATATGGCTAGCTCCATTGTGTTTACGACGTTGTTATTATTATTAGTTCTGCATTCTAGATTGAGAGAAAGGGAGAAAGAAACAAGTCCTACGGGCAATTTACTTTTATTTCGTATTTTACTGCTTTAAGTTTAGTTGTTGGCGTGAAGCCAAGACCCTGGTTGCTGACTACGCTATTGGGCAGCAATCCTTTTCCAGATTTATGCTAAGTATGTTTTTCTTTATTTGCTTTGTGTTCTTATTTACTATTATGTCTAGCTAAGTTTATTGTTTGGGTTGGATGTAGATGAAGTGATTCTAAATTACTCGTTCAAACTTGTGAGGTCTAATTGTGTTATTTCGTTAATTAATTTTGTTCCCGAAACACTTAGGATTAATACTAGACTTAATTGAAATTGAAGTTGATTGATCACCATCTAGATAAGTCATTAACAGAAATTGGGATTAACACGAGAGTGTCTTTCGTGCCCAAGAAGGTAAAGGGTGTTGGAGAGCAGTCGGTATTGACCTATCTCTTGGCTGTCTTGGGTCTATTTATTCTTAATGCCTGTTGGGCAGCATTGTTACTGAAGTGTCTTCGTGACTTTGCTGGTCAAGAGAGGAGATCTTGCCTTCTGGTCAAGATCTGTAAAATTGATTAGACATAGGTTAAGTGTGTTTACATCGTGACTTCGTGACCTTAAGGTGTTAACTAATCTTTGCCTTAAACCAAGTGATAAAATCAGTTAATTCAATATCTTTGCACCAATGAACGAGTAAAGAGTAATTAGGACATGGATTCGAAACCCAATCCAAACTCTTTTGTTATTTGATATTGTTACTTGTTGAGTACATGTTATTTAGATGCTTCGTGACCAAAACCCTTTTATTGAGCAACATCTGAAGAACAGATTACACCAGGTCCCTTGGGTACGATCCCGCTTGCCGCTGACTGCTACCTTGTTGGGCAAGAGGTGTTTTATAAATATTATTTGTACGAAGTGTGTGACGACAGCGCTCCGTCAGAAAAGCTCAGCTTCTTGATCGTCCTTTGCTTGTTGGCTTCTCGTATCCAAAGTATTTGCATTTTCCAGCTTTGCGAGCTGAACATCTCGTTCTTCTAAGCGTTTGGCCAGTCCTTCTGCAAGCTTTGTCAACTTCGCGATTTGCTCCTCAAAACTTGTAGACATCTTCTTTGGATTTGGCGAAGAGAAGAGATGAGAGGTAAAGATTGTCCCACTGGGCGTGCCAAAATCTGTAAACACAAAATATATATTTATTTAATAAACACAAATATGAATACAAATATACGAATTTCGAATATATGCAGGTTGAATCTCTATTTGATCCTCCGATTCTTCTCTTCACTTTGACCCTCGAACGGTCTTCAAGCAGTCTTTGAGATTTTTTGTAGAAGTATGCCTCCTAGATCTCCTTGGACTTGATCTTCAAGCTTTGTAACGTTGATACGAATGACTTTCGTCTTGCTTCCGAAGTAAACGTTGAACTTTGATCTTTGTGCTTGATGACGTTGACTTGATCTTTGAGGTTTATGGTGTTGACTTGAGCTTTGGGGTTGATGGTGTTGATACGGAGGACGTTCGCGTTGTTTCCGAAGTAACGTTGAGCGTCGAGCTTTATAACGTTGACGTCGAGGACTTGCGCCTTATTTTCGGATCAAACGCCACTTGAGATCTTTCCGCCGAAGAACGCGTTGATTCCTACAAAGAACGCCTTGAATCTCCCCGGGACACCTTGAGTATTGAGAGAAATATTAGAGAATTTCTCTCTTCAATTCTTGAGCTCTTGAAGATAATTTTTAGGTGTGATTTAAAGTTGTGTAGAGACCTCTATTTATAGGGAAAAATATGGTGAATTTGGTGGGATTTTGGGCTCCATCATGGGCTTGAGGGATGAGGTGTCGCGATCTCATTGGCTCTTAAATATTGATGTATATCTTTTACTTGTTGCCAAAGAAATAGATATTTATCACCATATAAAAATATATTTATTAATTAAATAATTTATTTAATATGGATATCATAAAATTTCATGATAAAATAAAATATTAAAATTAATAAAATATTTCCTTAAAATTTCGATCTCTATGTGTAGATTCGTATGAATGGCTTGGCTGTTGCAAGGTAGGTTTTCCCTCTTATTTTATAACAGCTACTAAATCTAATCTACGTGTTTCTCTATGTGTAGATTCGTATGAATGGCTTGGCTGTTGCAAGGTAGGTTTTCCCTCTTATTTTATAACAGCTACTAAATCTAATCTACGTGTTTCTCTATGTGTAGATTCGTATGAATGGCTTGGCTGTTGCAAGGTAGGTTTTCCCTCTTATTTTATAACAGCTACTAAATCTAATCTACGTGTTTGGAGCTGTGTTTCCTATTAAATTTTTCAAACGCACACTTAGTATAGCGTAATTTTTTTTTTCTGAATCAATTTTCTTAAAAATATATAAAATGATATGTCATGATAATAATAAAAATTGACGCGCACCAAATTCAATTTTTGAAAAGGTAGGTTACACAAACCGAAACTATAAGCGAATTTCGATTTAACGTATTTTAATTTGGTGTATTTATATTAGTTTACTCCAGCTTCTTGGGTAGATACTAGATATAATTTTGGCCCAATAAAAAGAATTGAAATGAGGTTGCAGTCTCTATTAGTCGACGTGTGCTCTTAAGATTGTAGGCCATAATTCGTACTAGTTTGGAAATGAGTTGGGAATACTGTGATACTATTTCCTTTCTCTTTTTAAAATTTATTTACTTCTCTCTTATGCATATAACAATACTTATTA
This sequence comes from Schizonepeta tenuifolia, assembly GCA_029490685.1. Classification (NCBI taxonomy): domain Eukaryota; kingdom Viridiplantae; phylum Streptophyta; class Magnoliopsida; order Lamiales; family Lamiaceae; genus Schizonepeta; species Schizonepeta tenuifolia. The sequence goes on along the minus strand of CM055958.1, from coordinate 97,183,706 downwards.
TTTTGCTTCCAAGGGGACTCCCATTTTCACATTATATGAGCAGTTTTATCGAATATGGACTGACGTACAACAGTTAAGACCATACCGTCGTCATGTTAACTACGTTATCGAAATATTGGATGTTAAATAATTTTTCATTTGTTTTCACAACATACCCATACAGAATTGATTCTAAAGGGGTATATTATTGGTCGTCGATTTTGATGGATTTATTTTGGACTTTAAGAAGTCTATGGATTTGAGAAATCTATTGATTCCACATGGAGTCTATAGAATGTTGGGATGAATTTCGCATGAATCCACCATTCCAGCACCCGCTCCAGTCTAGCGAGCACGCGAAATATACTAGCGACCGCTGGCACACAACAGTCGCTGGAATCAAACGACCGCTCAATACTGGTTCAGTGAGAATTCCCACCGCTGCTGGAGGCCAACCCCCGCTCATCTTCATATTGCCTTAATCAACACCTTCTGTGAAATCAGTGGTCGACGGTCGCCGTATATTAATTACAAATATACGCTTTCGCTCTACAGCTCATATCTCGACACTCTCTCTCTCTCTACGCGTGTATTTTCTTTCTCTCTCTCTACAAAACCACGTCGTCTCTCTCTCTCCACACCCGTTTTTTGGCTGCGTTTTCAAGCTCCAATTCCAGCCCCATATTCAAGCTTTTCACAAGATGTGACACTTGCTACATTTGGAGAGAAGTCGTGGTAGCCTCATTAAGAAATCAACGCGAACGAGGCAAAATTGTATTCGCTTTGTTGGAGCCGTGGTAGTCTCATTAAGGAAAACGATACATAAATAAGTTTTGTATTTGCTTTGTTGGAGGAAGGGGATTGAATCTCGGTTTATGCGTTTGAACAGGGAGGAATAGTAGGCGTATATACGTGTATATATTTATATATAGGTGATTGGTGTGTTGGTAATGGGGATGGGAGGTAGGCTGGAAGAAGACAAGGAGGAGAAAGAGGTGATAATAAAAGACGGAGCTGGAGGAAGACAAAATGGTGGCGCAGATGAGATATACGGCGGTGGCAATCGGTGGAGGCTTTTCTCCTCCGCTGTCGACTGTGAAGGCTGTGGTGGTGGGGTACCCTTATTCTCACCAACGACCGCTGGAGCTCACCTAGCACTAGGTGCGCGCCAGCTACAGCTGAAGCAGCGCTGACGCTCGAATGAAACAATCTATCAAAATATGGTGGGGTGTGGTTGGATTTCAGCCTTTGTATTTTTTGGTGAAATCCAACAAAATCAATGGAATTGTGAAATTCATAGACTTTTGAATACAACTTTATTTTTTTGTAAATTTTTAAAGTATGTGTTGAATACCTCTGAATTTCTAAAGACTTTTAAAAGTATGGATTGAATACCCCCAAATTTTTAAAGTCCAAAAAATCATCAAAATCAAAAAACCAATACACCATCCTAAATCACAATCAATCTATTGATTGAAGGGAAAGCATCTTATCATTGATATGCGCTTTATATTCCAAAAAAATATACTCCCTCCGTCCAATTTAAGATGCTCTGTGCGCCCACTCTTTTTTGTCCAATTTAAGATGCCCTATTGTGTATTTTTTACCCTTATAACCTCATCTTTTACTGAATATTATTACCCCTTACCATTTGAGCCCACACTCTCATTACTAACCCAACCCCAACTAACCCCTAATCTATTTTCTTAATTAACCCAAACCCAAATCCAATAATTAACAACCCAGCCCAAAATTATTTTGACAAAACCGATCCATCTCTCTTTCTCTCATTACTGAAACCCTAATGCTCTCTCTCATCCTTCTCTCTTATGGTCTGTTCAGCCGCGATCCATCTTTCTATCTCTCATTTTTGAAACCCTAATACTCTCTCTCATTTCTGTTCCGCCACGATCCATCTCTCTCTCTCTCTCTCTCTCTCTCTCTCTCATTTCTCTTCCGAATCTATCCATCTATCTCTCTCAATTCCAAGTCTGAGGAATTATGGATCGGAGGAATTATGGATTCCACCGGGGTGGGAACCATCCCCCGACCATCTCCACAGCGATCCTCCTGATTTTATGGAGGATTTGTGGGTTCCACCGGGGTGGGAACCATCCCCGATTACTGAACATCCGGCGAAGAAATTCAATGAATTCGTGCCGGAGACTGAGCCGACGGCAACCCTCGATCCATATCAGATCTACTGCGCCGCCAAGATCGCCGGCGACTGGGATTATGATGATGAATCCCAATCTCATGGCTGGTTGACCCCGCACAAGCCCATGGCTTTTCAGGTTTGACCTTTCTCATCTGTGGGGGATTGGCTGGTGATGCCTTTTCTGTGTGGGGGATTGGCTGGTGATGCCTTTTCTGTCTATATGATGAATTTCTGTGATGAATTTCTGATGCAATTCTTTGATGAATTTCTGATGCAATTCTTTGATGAATTCTGATGAATTTTTGATGCCACCACTTAGTGTAATTTACCTAGGTTTGGAGGCTCAAATAACTGATGCAATGTGATGCAAATGATACTTGATGATTGCTGTAGTGATTCCTTCTGTGATGCATTCCATACTTGATGATTGCTGTAGTGATGCCTTCTGTGATGCAAATGATACTTGTTGATTGTTGTAGTGATGCCTTTTGTGATGCAAATTGTGTGTTGTGATGCAATTTGATGTTTGCTGATGCATTTAAGTGATTCAATGGTTATATATGTTGATATAAGAAGATACAGATACTACTACTTGATGGTTGATGCTCTGCAAATGATGCAAATGATACTTGCTGATGCAATCATGCATTGCTGATTATGTGATGCCACCACTAGGAAATTGATGCATTTCCTAGTTATTGGAGGCTCAAACTGATAAGGCAATACATGTTTGTCCCTAATATTGCAGAATAACTGATTACTTTACATTCCAAACAAATCAAAAAACAAAAAGTTACACTTGTTTGTCCCTGTAAAGCTTCAAGTAGTGTGATATCCTCTGCATATCATTTGCCAGCCTTCAGTCTTCAATATTAACTTGATTCAATGACTCTGTAATGTCATCTAGAGTGTACCATCTGTCTTTAGCATTTCCATGTTGGTTTAAGTAGTCCAAACCATCTCTGACCACTTGTTCATTCACTTCAAAACAATCTGGATAGATGCCTTCCCTAATTACGTGATCATTTCCCATATGAGGAATGTTGTAGTTGTTCCCTCCTTGACACTTAATAATCTCCCCACAGCAGGCTTGTAGTGTTATGAAAATTTTGTTGATCTTCTCTGCTGGGTAGTTGTCAAATGCAGTCATTACATTTACCAGCATTTCATCAACATTTGCTGCTGCCATCTGGTCTTTTAGTGTTTGAATGCTCCTAAAAAAACCTAAATCATTGACATTTGTGTCTGGGCTATTGGCTGGTTAGTTAATGAGTTCAAAATGGAAACCATCACTATGTGCAATTGCTTGAAATTGAGGGTCACTGTCTAAAATATGGGGTTTGGCATTATCTTGTTGGATGTAGATATGCTTTCATAGAGATTCTGGCCACTTGTGTTTAATTGCTGGTACCAGCTGCATGTCAACATTTCCAAGTATGATCAATGTTTGATGCTACAGATACGGATACTACCACTTGATAATGCTCTGCAAATGATGCAAATGATACTTGATGATGCTATGCAATGTGATGCAATTACTTCTTGCTGATTCCACCACTAGTAACTTGATGCATTTCAGATACAGATACTACTACTTGATGGTTGATGCTCTGCAAATGATGCAAATGATACTTGTTGATGCAATGTGATGCAATTACTTCTTGCTGATTCCACCACTAGTAACTTGATGCATTTCAGAGACTACTAGTCCCCACTATGTGATGTGTATGTGTTTACCTGATTGAGTAGTTGCTCTCTTGTGATTGGTCTGGTAACATTGTTGATTGCATTGGTTTCCATGGTTCATTTCTGTCTGTTTTTGGAATTTCTGATAACTGGCTCCTCTGTTATGAATGGGAATATCCCTATATTACCATCAAAGATGACAGTGTATTCTTCAACCTTTATTGGCCTTGCAATGGCCGCAGTGAACATGATCTTTTTGATGTATCTCTTTGACTGACATTGTCTTTTTGGTGGCTTCTCATTCTTGTAAAGGTAGTACCTATCTTTTGCCTTGGAAAGGTAGAACTACTTTTCATCTATATGCACTGTGTTTGCATTCTTTTAAATTTGATCTTGCCTTTTGTGATGATGTTTCCAAGCTGACTTAAGCACCAATTAAGTCTGCACAACTTGTGTTGAGGGGTAAGAAATGGTTTAATGGCATTTGTATGTGGCCGGATTAGGTCTGTTTTATTCCAGATGTGAGTTTGGCTTTTACTGACATCCATATGTGATGCAACTTGCCTCAGTGATGTCTTCTTCAAAACTGAGAGGGCCTTGTATTTTTCTTCATCAAATGGCTTGGTTTTTCTTCTTTCTAACCCTATCTTCTTGCTTCTCAAATCCACAGGAAGTCCCTGAACTTGCTGAGCTCCTCCCCTGCTCAGAATCCTCCAAATGGTCTTCTCATTGACTCCAAACTTCTCTGCAGCTTGCTTCTTTGCACCATAAATCAACTTTCCATTCTTAGTGTGTTGTAGTAACCATTGAGCTATTGTGTTGAGCTCAGCAGTTGTGAGCTCTTTTTTTCTTGGCTGTGCCATTTCGATTTTCTTATGTAGGTTGTGGTAGTTAAAGAATTGAAGATAGACATTAAAATCTGAGCAGGCTGTTGTATTTATAGAGATTTTTAGGTGTTAGGTTGGTTTGAAATTTCCCTCTAAAAATTTAGATCAAATCAATGAACTTTAATGTTTGTTTAATGAATAAAGTTTATCATTTGGCTCCAAATTTTGGGTTTTCCCTCCTGTTTCTCCCTTGCTTGAAATTTCTGCATTTATTGTTCTTTACCAGTTTAATATTCTTATTTGGACAGTTTAATTTTGCAGTTTAATAATCAAACAGTAAAAAAAAACACCGAAAAAAAATAAGAATTAAGGCAGATTGATGCCTGAGAAAAAAAAATCAACGAAAAAAAAATTAAAGAAAGCAAGCAGTTTAATGCCTTAGAAAAAAAAGGAAAGAAAGTCCACAATTAAGAAACTTAATTACACTGGTTAACAATACCCTCAAGATCATTTTCCTCCACCTACTACCACTTTATCAGCTTTCTTAAATTCCGTGCCAGCACTCAAACAGGGCATCTTAAATTGGACGGCGGGAGTACTACTTACTTTCATTCAGATAAAGTTGAACATTTAAGAATATTTTTCAGAATAGTTAGTAAATGAAAGAGAACTGTAAATATTGAATTCATATCTCACCCTTTATACCCTCTTATCATTTAAAATTGTGGTGCAATTTGTGTGATACGGGTTTAGATAAATATTTGTTGAGTGAAGAAAATAATTCATCTCTTTTAATTTCTTATGAGATTTAAAATATATAAGGAAATGGATGAAGTATTGTAAAAAAAAAAGGAAAAATTACAATTTTAAAAAACAAACAAATATACAATAAGATCACAAATTTAGAGGAGTGAGGGAGTAATAGTAAAAGTCAATTGCTTAATTGTCTCTCACTTCATTTCTAGGAGTAGTAAAAGATTCAATTCTTCTGTTTTCCTCGGGGGGAAAGAAAAACAGAAGAAGATTTGGTTCAATTTCTAAATATTGAGGTGCACTCCTGTGCAACCTAGATTGGGCAGCGATCAGATTCGGATTGAATTGACCCGGTCAATCCGAGCTGACTCGTTGACTCGGTCAAAATTAATTAATTCATTTTCTTATTTTTTTTATTTCAATTTTTTTTTTCCGGCTCTGCCTTCGCTCCGATTACTAATATAAGATTAATAGTCGGACAACAATATGATTTTATTCGGCTAGCTCTGAGGCCTTCGGCTCCCCTTGCTTGAATCATGACTTAGAAAGAAGCGTCAAACAAAAACACAAAGAGGAAAAAAAATCTAGAAATTAAAAAAACAATTTGATATTGTGACACAAAAACATACACTGAAAAATACTTATTAAGACACTTCGAAAAGCCTCCTAATAGTTTTGAAGAATTAAAAAAAAAAAAAAGTTCATGCTTACGTGGACGCGCTTTTGAGCGCATGTATCTTATGCGCTCAATCAAATGGCTAATTATATGCGCGTGTTTTACACGCGCTGCGCAGGAGGCGGCCGCACGGTATGCGACGGGCCGTATTCTAAGTAATTGCGCTAAATATTTCATCAGCATCTTTAGCGAATGAGAGAAAAAAGTGGAAAAAGTAGGCCAACTCAACTGCCTCAAATCTTATCTCTCTGTTTACGCCGTTACGCCATCTTGGTCTTTCGCTCCACCTGCCGCCTTTTGGGAATTTTTAATTAGATTTTCCATTATTTCTTGTTTCGAGATAATAACCAGCAAAAAGTCACCAATTGAGAGCAATCCTGATGCCATGTAGGATCTAGACGTGGCACTTGATTTTATTATTATGATTAAAATAAATATTTTATTTAGTTATCATTATTATTATTATATTACTAAAACGAAAACGATTCTTCCATTGAAAAAATATTACATGGTACCCTTTATATTCTTTCAATCATATTTATCTAAATTTTCAAATTTTTGAATTTTAAAATGTAAAATAATAAATTTTAAATATCTATACTAAAATCTTATGTTCCACATCAGTTTCTCAATGAAACTTTACCTATTAAAAAGCCTATAAATACCTAGAATTAATGTGTATTTTCTCATCTTTTGCTCCACCAGTTTTATTTGGCCAATTTATTTATTAATCGGCCGAATAAATAAATATATTTTATAGTTTAATTTAATTTAATTTGATCAATTTATTAATTGACCGAATAGATAATTATTTTTCGTAAGAGTTTTATTTGGTCAATTTATTTATTAATCGGCCGAATAAATAACTGCTATATTTTTATAGTTTAATTTAATTTAATTTGGTCAATTTATTAATTGACCGAATAGATAATTATTTTTATTAGGGAACCAATTTATCAGTTCACAGAATAAATGGTTCCAAAATAGTTTGGATAATTTATTGGTTGACATTAAATGTGGAAATAGTTTAATATTTTTTTATTTAATTTGATAAAAAATAAGTAATTTCTAATTTGTCAATTAATTAGGTAGACAGGCCAATTCCCAACTGACGGGTACCTCAACTCGTGATCCCACGTGACACATTTTCATTCTTTATTTTTCTTAATTTTAAAATTTTCATTTTATTCATTTTTTTTCATATATATTCTAAAATCTAGAATTGTCATAAATTGTGCATTTATATATCAAAATCGTGATCAACAAGTCAATTCTGACCCAGAACCGTGGCGGTAGACGAGCCAATTCCCAACCGACATTCGCGAAATTTTTCAGTTTATGCTTTTTTCCCATGTATTTTCTAAAATCTATAATCGTCATCTATGAAATAATTTTTACGTTATTTGTAGTTAGGTTTCCAGCTTATACGATTAAGGACGATAACGAATAGTACAATCATTATTTTCATTAAAAATTTGGATCTATATAAATTCTAAATAAATTTTATAAATTACGCACTTATAAATTAGAGTCGTGGTCAACGGGCCAGTTCCGACGCAGAACTGTGGCGGTAGACTAATATACGAATTGTTTTCAGAAAGGAACACAAATTACTAATTTTTTAATCGGATTTTAAACAAGTACGAGTATATAAAATTCAAACAAGTTTGAATAATGCTATACACATCATCTCAAATTGTTTGATAAATCGTCTCCGTTGGAAAGCGTAGAATATGTAGGAAAATTGGCAGAAAAATTACTAACGATTTATCAACGAGTCAATTCCGACCAATAATCGTGCGCATAGATGGGCTAATTCAGTACTTACGAGACATTTTTTTTAATATATTATAAAATTTTGAACTCATAAAATTAAGAATATTTATGGTCAACTTTTATCTTATATCATTGACTAAATAATTTTATGAATCACAATCATTCCACATAAAGTTTTGTAAAAAGGAAAAACTACCAAGTACATAGTGAAACAATTCTTGAAGTTCTATTTTCAATTAAAAAAGTTATTCTCGAAGCTGGTAAAAAGAAAACGATTGTCATCATTTATTTTTCTATGAATATATTTGGAAGATGATTATTTATATAATGCTACAACTTATAATTAATTTTTTATTTATTAAATATTGTGTGAATATTTTTGGAATATAATTCTATATATAATTAAATATTAATTTCAGGTAAAAAGAAAATAAATGTTATCATTAATTTTTTTGTGAATATATTTGGAAGATGATTATTTATATAATTTAAAATCAGTATTGTAGTCAATAGGCCGGTAACAGGTCGGAAGACTCGGAACCGTGGGAAGACAGGATGATTGTGAAGCGGTGATTTAACTTTTTTTTTCTTAATCTTGTGTTGAATTCATAATGTGGGGTATTTAGGGTTACTTCCATCTTATAGACAATCTTAATGTCTATAGTATTGTTCGCTTTATATATATATCTCTTCTCTCTCTCACTAACCGCTCCTTTTCTTGCCTCTTTTTCTTCATAAAAAGCTAAAAAAATCAGTTTAAGAGTCACTTTCCTTTGAGAAATAAATATATTTTTGCCCACATCGATTTAGTAGAAGAACACAGCTTTAACGTACAATTATCGAAAGTAATGAGAATATATTAGTTATAATTTTTAACAAACATAATTATATGGGTTTGAAACGTAAATATGTGGTAAAATTACTTTTTAATTGAATTTGAGATATGTTCAAGGGATATAAATATTCTAAGCGAGTTTAGTAGATTGCATAATCGAATTATTTAACGCTAAAATAATTAACAAATAATATTTTTTTTAATCTATCATATATTAGTACTATTTAATAATTTTATTAATTTTTTATAATTTCCGGTTGATTTTCGACGGGTTATACGCTAGTTAATACATAAAATCAAAACCTTAGAGGGAGAGCTCGTTGCACTAGATTTTCTTAATGCGTCTTTATGGGTGGTTTGGTTTGTTTTTCTAATGAAGGATTACGTGTGATTTGTTAATTATGAGAAATTAAAAGAGCTTACCCAATCCCCTAAAAAAAAAGAGCTTACCCAATGCATACATTGATCAATAATTATAGGTTTGCGGATTACCCTTTGCTATTCAAAATAAAAATAGAAATAGGGAAAGGACGAAAAGAAGATCTTGAATATTATTTGACAAAATATATTTGTCGGAGTATTTGGAAAGTTAGAAATGATACCATTTTTAATGGGATCAAACCAGATGTGAAAAGCATCGTGGAAGGAGTCAAGTTTAGATCTTGGAAGTTATTCATTCATTTTTCAATTCTTCTTTTGTTCATTCTTTTCATGGTTGGTGTTCTAGTCCGATTGCTTGCATTCCGTCTATTCTTAAATGAGATGAATTTTTGTAAGAGGACTAAAAAGAGGGCTATTTTGTAAGGGATTTGAATTTACCCCTTGTACTCGTATTAATGTTAAATCTTTGTTTGACTTTTCAAAAAATAAAATAAAAATAGAAATAGAAAATTCCAATAACTATTGAATTATTGGAGAAACACTGAAATTTACTCAATAAATGAGCATCATAATTCATACTAGCTAGCATTGAGAAATCATTAAACTTTAAAGTTAGATCTAAAAGATGGCAGGGGAATGTCTCTCTGCCAACTAAATCCAATGAAGGGATGCATAAACAACTCAAATATATCGTGGAATTAGATCTACGTCCACGTGCCTTAAATAACTAAGAATTTTTCAATGCCATAGTAATAATTATTCATTCGTACCATGAGAATATTCTCACTTTCTCCTCAAAATTAAACCATCTTGCATTAATTTTATAAGTATATTAATGAACCACATTCTTATTTCACATCATCATTTAATACTAAGAACTATAGGTTTCCTCATAATTTGTAAATAAGTAAGAGATTACTATTATGGAAAATAGGAGAGTTTATGCTAAGTTTTAGTTAAACCACAGATGTTTCTTGGTTAGGCATGAGTCTGGTGAGTTTTAAGGCAAACCTCAACAAAATTAGTTACTATTTTGTTGGGATTTTAATACAAACCTCCTTACTAATCGGATACCTTTGGTAATTAAAAAACATAAAAGACAAATCATATCCTAAAAATGAAAAACGAGTGGAACCCCACAAAATAATTTATTGTTTTTATTATTATCCATATTCTTATAATAAAAAAATTCTAAAAATAAATTTGAGGGGCACGAATTAAGACATAATTATTTAAAGAAAATTCCCTCGCTTGGTGACCCAACGTTTTTCTCGATGTGTAGAGGAGGAGCGACCACAGGATTCACATCTCACCTCCACGTGGCATCATCTAACGCTGTCTATGGCCCACAAGAGAATAGGTCTTTAGGCAGTTCTTTGCGGTAACCTTCTATAGCCGGTGGTAAACTAAGCGTCTACCGATGGAGCCGGTGACAGGGGTCAATGGTATAAGAGTTGGGGTTTAAGCTATGGTGTGGAGGGGGTGGTTTTCACAGGGTTTTTGCCTATCTTTTCAATTTCATTTCAACCGAAAACAAAGAAAACAAGAAACTACATATAATTTTTTTTTTTTAAATTGAGTGAAATTCTTCAAACATTTTTGAATTTTTCTGATCGTGTAAAATGGAATAGATTTGGGTTTGTTGAAGATTCAAGATGGGTGGTTGTTTCAGAAGGAAAAAGTTTTGATCTTGCGTTGTTGGTGGTGTAGTTGTAGGATTTCTTCCCGGATTTTGCTTGCAGAAGAAAATGATGTGGCAATTGAAGATAATTCATGGTGGCATGGAAGAAATTTTGATTCTCTGAAGGTGAGATGATCAATCATTTGGGGTGCTTCTGTTTGTAGTTTGGTAAAGTTGGAGGTTTTGGTTCTGATTTTTCTTGAAAGAAAATCGAGAAAAATTGTAAAAAATTGATCATTCTGGGATCATTCATTTTTCTGGAGGGTGGTTTTTCATTTTTCTTTATCATTTTCTTATTATTGATTTATTTGTTTTTGTTTAAATATTTTTGTTTAATTATTTCTATCGGCTTTTCCAAATCAAGTGTTTACATTAATTTTTCATTTACATAATTATCTTCATCACAATTTGAAAGTGTCTGATCCGGAATTTTTCCATGCAGAGATATTTCATTCTGTTTTCAAAGTGGAAAATTTTGCAGGTTTTTCATAATTCTTGTTTCTGTTCCCTTTGATTGTAGATCATGAAGCAATCCACCCTACCTTCACCCTTTAAATAAATATTAATATATCTTTTTCCTCGAAAATAATGCATGAAATAATATGACAAATGCTGTTGTGTTAAAATTCATTTCACATTTTCACTTGGGGTTTTTGCGAGGGTTACTTTTCTTCTCTTTGTTGTCCCGTACCTTAAAGTGAGCATAAAATTTACATCATCACTTATTTAATGTAATGATAGTTAATGTCGATTTGTTTCTATTTTGTCTTAAAGTTGATACCGGTGCCTTAAATTTTTTGTCTACCGTCATGAAATGCCTGGTTTTCTGTTAATCTTAGGCTTCGATGGCAATATTTTTGTAAATTTGTTTTGATTTATTTCATCAAAAAGCCCAACCTTTTTGCAATTTGATTTGCTATAAGGACTCTCCGGTTCGTCTTCTTTTCTCACGGAGGTTTATACATGATGAGTATCATCATTGATTTTTACCAGAGGATCTGGTAATGATCTAGTAGTGTGTTTCCCCGCGTTTATGTGAATTATTATGATTGTTATGTATGAAATATAAATTGTGTTTGCATGCTTTTGTTGTATCAGTCTCGGCTATTCAGCATTCTTGAATTGTACCAATTCCCTTCTGCATTGTCCCTTTGTTTCAAAGTCTTAATATGTCCATTTTTCTGGTAATTCTGTTGATGAGCTCTTGTCGAATCTGCATGGACTCTGTAACATTATTCTAAATTTGTAACATCTTTATTCTAGACTATTTACAAACTTGATTAATTTAAAAAGTTCTGTATGAGATCTTCTGCATATGGTATCTTTTTTTATGCTGTTCTCATTTATCTTTATACAATAGGTGTTGTGCCCATTCTCGTTGCTGTGGGATTATGTCGTGATCAAGCTTTGGAAGACTGGTCTTCCTGCTTTATGAATTTACTGGGTATGGTTCTGAGATATGGCATTGCAGAAGAGATTAGAGTATGGATTTAATGGCTATCAGGTGCCTCCCACACCTCGAGCTGCCAGATCAGTTAGGGTAATCACTCTCCCGAATTTCCATAACCATATTATTTCTAACCTCCCATGGCTATGGGATAACTAACTCCGATCATTTTTTTGTTTTTTCGTTTTCTTTATTTTAGAGGAGGAGCTCGTTTAAGAGAAAAGCTGATGACAACCAAATGTGTGCATTTGACTTATTGGCAACTGTTGCTGGAAAGTTACTCTTGGATGGCGAAAGTCCGGCACCTGCAAATACGTCTTCTGGAAAAGAGCAGCCTCTGACTTTGGGAAATTCTGTTGGGAAGGAAGCTAAGGACGAAAATAAGCCTTTACAAGAAAAATCTTGTGATCATGATTGTTATGAAAGGAACTTTCTCTTTACTGAAATTGTCTCTGAAGCCCCCAAACCAAATCCTTGCTCAAATGAACTTGCTTGCAATCAAAATGATGTAATCTCGAGGCCTGCATCCGGTATAACTTCTTCCGATTGCTCAGAGAAGATTGGTTCTGCAGAACAATTGATCAACGATGACTGCAAGCTCAGCCTTGGGATTTCTACTCCTTCAGTAGACATTGAGTCGTCTGGTTTTAGGCGGTCTGCTAATTCTGGGTCAGAGGACGAAAGTAGGAAGGACGTTAAATTGGATTCTGCAAATATTAGGAATTTGTCGATAAGTAATAAGGTTTCTCTGTGCAGTTCAGGGCATCCGGAGGCATCAGACAGAAAATCTTCTGCATTAGTGTGTTCAGTTGATAGTGTAAAGTTCCCCTTTTCCAGGGACCACACCCCCTGTGGTTCTTTCCCCGTTAACCAGGAGAATGTAAAGTTAGTTACTAGAGATGATGACGACAACTCTTCTGAGTGCGTTGAACCTAGCACCAGAAATAAGGCCTTTAAGCCACCTGGAGACCGTAGATTTAGAAAGTTTCTAGCACCTAAGCATTGTAAAATAACTTCAAATGTGAAGGATGAGGAGGGCTATAATACTGGTGAGCTGCTGCTATTGACTGGTATGTTTTTATATGGCCATTGCTTTGTTTTGTATCATATTATAAGAATGATCCTTGTGCAGATCGGTGCAATTATCTCAACAGGAAGAATGGTTTCAAGCGCCAGAGGTCTCTGAGGGACTATCCTTTCAAAAAAAGGAAGCTTTACGACTGCAGCTCAGTTTCTAATTCTGATGAAAGCATCACCGGTGATGGAATGTTTGGAGTTTCTGAAAATGGTGCTAATGAAGACGGACTCGGATCTGGTCCAACACTGCCAGGAGGTAGTTTTCATCCCCCTGCCCTCTCTCTCTTCAATTGCATGCATGCACAATCTCATGCACAGTTCAATATACATGATCTGGATTTTGGAAATGACCAATATTAATTATATTTGACTTGACACAATTGCAGCAAACGCAGCCCCAACGGCTGTAGCAGGAGGATATGATTCTTTCCACTCTAGGAATAGCCAAGGTAAGAGAAATTTCGGGTCATTTGTTATATTTTGTGGCTTGAGAAAATGCCTAAAAAGGTTCTCATGTGAAAATATTTCTCCTTTGACTCAGTCAAGCTTAGAATCAAGTCTTTTAGGGTGCCGGAGTTATTTATCGAGATTCCAGAAACTGCAACAGTTGGTTCTCTGAAGGTATCATTTCTAGCTTGCATTTGTGAAGCTAAAGTTTTGCAGCCAACATAATGTTAATCTATCTAGTTTGGAAACTGAGGGTGTGCTACATAGTTTCACATTATTGGTTGTCATAATATTTTGCAGTGTATGGTTATGGAAGCAGTAAATACAGTACTTGGTGGTGGATTACGTGTTGGAGTAGTGCTTCAGGGTAAGAAGATTAGAGACGATAACAAGACTTTGTTGCAGACTGGAATTTCTCATGATAACAAGATGGATACCCTGGGATTCACTCTTGAGGCGAGCCCTGCTCCCGTCCCGATAAGATCATATCCCGAAGATTGTCACGGTCAACTGCTGTGCGACAATCCTCAACCACTTGCCAGGTATTCTTTGATTTCCGTGAGTATAATTTCTTGGTTAGGTTTTATGATTTAATTATTTGTACGTGTCTTAAGCTGCCATTTCAACTTATCCCTCTTTTCTCCTCCATTTTCGCTTCCACCCCTTATCTTGAAAAGGAATGATAAAGTCCTTGGTGTAGAATAAAGCCGTTAGTTCAGTCTCGTTAGTCTGCTGACAGTTTGGTTGGTGTCTCGTCAGGTATACGCCTACTCCTATTATCACTCAAAATGGTGGCCAGCAGGGGAATCAAGAAACTCATGCGGATCTTCATGGAAGTTTCAACAATTTCATAGAAAGTGATCATGATTCAGCTCCTTCTCCTCCTGGTATGTCCTTGCACAGAACAACTTCAGAATCAAAGGCACTGGTCCCAGTACCTTCAGTGAAACAAGATGCCCTAGCCGTAGTGCCTCTGCGAAAATCCAAGCGATCTGAGTCTACGCAGCGACGGATACGTAGACCATTCACTGTTGCTGAAGTAGAAGCTCTAGTTCAGGCTGTTGAGAAACTTGGAACTGGAAGGTAATATGTGGTTAGAACTCTCGACTATTTTGTTAATAGTTGAATGATGCATTAGCTTCGTACTGAAATCTAACTATGGAGTTATATGATTATGATGGTTCCTTTTTGCTCAGCAAGTTATGAATTTTGTCATCAAAAGATGGCTGAAAGCATACGTGTTTCACTTATAGGCTTATTTATATTGCAGATGGCGTGATGTGAAACTGAGAGCTTTTGATAATGCAAAACATAGAACTTACGTGGATTTAAAGGTACGAGTGTCAACAGTCTCCCTGCATTTCCTCACTCAACTTGTCGACGTGCTATATCTTGTATCAAATGTTTTACATGTTCGCTATCTATGATCTTGTTAAGATATAAGATAACTATTTGGTAGAATGAAATTATTTAGGCATTGTCTTTTGCTCGTAACACGTTGTCAGAACTCTAGCTCAGTCTGCTTCCTTTCGTTTTTGTGTAAATCATCGACCATATTTGCTTTGTGTGGACAGTAGATAGAAGTTAGTTTAGTGAAAGAGAATACTGTATATGAAAGCAGTTGTGTTTTACTTTTACCAGGATAAGTGGAAAACATTGGTCCACACGGCAGGAATATCTCCCCAGCAGAGGCGGGGAGAGCCCGTTCCACAGGAACTTCTCGACAGAGTCTTGACGGCTCATGCCTACTGGTCTCAGCAGCAACCCAAACAGCAGCTCAAGTCCCAGCCAGATACTTGCCTTCTTCTATGAAGGAAAGTCGGCTTCCTTCATCAGACGCGTCTTCGCTCTTTTGATTTTATATATTTCTGTGATTAATATTTAATACTACTATATATGTATAAAAAGTGTGCCAAAAAAGCAGTAAATTAGTTTTATGTATTGTAGCAGTTGTAAATGGGTTACAGAATAAGAGCTCTTTGGCCAACAGAATTCTTTTTGCTGGGAAACTGGCAATCTTTTAATGTGAAGTTTCTCTTTTTCTAAATGGATCGGATAGGTTCATTTTTTTTTTTATTGGGTGGGAAGTTTTGCTTCATTTCCTCTTGTCAATTGTACTGTAATCAGCTCTCTTGTTCAGTTCAAAGCTAATGTAACAAGAGTTTTGTTATATAATTTTGTATCACTTTTTTACTTGTACTTTTCTTCTTGTTAATTACTTATTTTTGGTAACTAGTCTACAATTGCTACTTCTCCTCTTATAGGGCAGTTTCCGAATTTTTTCTTTTCCAATTGAAGTTAGTAGAAAAATTGTCGTTATAGGCTAAATTTCGTGCATAAAAATATTTTTCTATGAAAATATGTCTAAATATACAAATTTAACTTCTAAAATAAGTAAATTAGCCCGAATCAGGACTTTTATTATTTAAAATAACTGAACAGTTTATAATAGCAATCTATAAAGAAAATTATGTGAATAAAGTGAAGAGTTTACTAAGTCCTATATATGTTTGTTCGACAATAAAAAGTAGGGGTTGTAATCGGTTCAGTTATGGAATAACCGTTGATTTACCAATAAGATTAAGACAAAATATTTCTATCATATACCAAACCAATTAACTATTTCGGTTAATAACAATTTTGTTAGCCAGTTTGGTTATCGCTTAACCCAAATAACTAAAAACTATTCAAAAATTGGGTGGTATTTCTGTACAATGTTAATTGTTCATCTTCGTTCACACGTCACATTTTCAAACTCCAAACCATAAAATCAATAATATCCAAACTCCAAATTATAATATAATAAAGTTCAATCCTAATAACCAATTAAAAAATAATTTTACATTTTATTTAGGTTAGGGTATATATTATTAAGGGATAATGGTTGCCACATTGTGGATGAGACGAGTTTTAATAAAATGATAGGTAGTATTGGATAATAGTGGGTATTGTTGTGAGTGGAGTAAGGTTCCCACAATAAATATAAGTGGAGTAGTGAGAAATATAAAGTTAAATAAAATGTATTATGTGAGTCCTACTACTATAAATGGAAGTGACAATTATTTTGTGGACGGACTTAAATGACAAAAGTGACAATCATTTTGTGGACAGAAGGGGTATAATATATAATTATAATATATATACATATATTTTATATTTTATTAATTAATTAATAATTTCAATTAATCAGTCTAATAACCAGTAAAATTGATTTTCGGTTACTAATAACAAACCGGGAGTAGGATCATAGTATACTACTTACATTGACGATATCGAGAATATTCGTCAACCCTAAAATCTCTGATAATTGAACAATTAATTAGAAGAAACATGTGCTCCATAATTACGTATGATGTGGCGTACAACAAATAATGCAATTTTATTGTATAATATCAGATTAAACGTAATTGCTTACATAATTAGCGCGCATATATTTATAGAACAATTATTTTGTTTCTCTTAAAATATATGCTAATCTTCGACACCACAGATTATATTAACTATAGAGCAGTATATTTATTATATTAATTTAACCAAATTCAATTCAAGTTTGAAGACTTCAGGACGAATATGTTTCTAGGATCTCCTTTTCCGTTTCTCTGCGACTTGTTTTGCTTTTAATAGTCAGTCTTCTCCAATAAAAAATAAAATAAAAAACATAGTCTTCTACATTTCAGAAAAGTGGCCATTAGTAAACAGTTCTACAGTAGTCAACTCCTCGTGTTATTAGACCTGCCAAAAATAGGTTTCTACATAATTAAAGTGCTCAATTAAGTAGTAAATTCTGGAATTATTGAACAAAAAATACAAATTTTCAAGCAACTTAGTATTTCTATTTCAATAGGACTCTTTATCTATTCACAAATTCTAAGGAAAATGTATTTAACCCATGATTACAGCCTTAAATTGTTTGTAAAGTCCAATTAGTTTAATTTTAAACCATGTCCCATGGCTACTTTTGTTTGTGTCCATCAACCGAAACTAACGATAGAATTGTTTTTAATATATATATATATATATATATATATATATATAGGGATGACATCATGGGTCGTGGATCTCGTGAATATCATTCCTTATATGAGAACTATGAACTAATCTTGTCCACTATTTATAAAGGATGTGTGGTTAAGATTAAATATAAAAATTTGACATGGATTAAAAAAAGGAAGGAAGGTTATTTTAGGAACAAAATTCATCCCCAGTTTATCACATTCACGTTCATCTCTCTATTCCTCTTCTCCTCCTCTCTCTCTCTCTCTCTCTCTCTCTCTCTCTCTCTCTCCACCACCACCACCCACAATGTTGGGGTTCTTCGGACAAGCCGTCGGAGATTGGGTTGAAGGATACATTGGGGTAATATATAAAAAGGATTGGGGGAATTTTTAGCAGGCATTAATGATGGAGACGATCGACGAATTCTCTGAAATGGAAGTTGTTGGATAGCTGAACCACTTGATTTACGTGCTCTCGAAATGGAAGAGAAAAAGCATAAATTTGCATAGCACAATTAGAATTCATGGTCTTTTCTTTTCATAGACAAAATTTGTGCATCTAAATTTGTTAATTTGTCAAAAAACTAAAGCTAGAAAGAAAAGGAGAAGTTTTCGTCGCCGTTAGGGGCCATTTCAAGCAACACCAAACAAATTACAGAGGGCTACTTTCAAAAATAATGTAACGCATAAATCTTAACAATGTAAAGCACAAATACAATATATATAATGTATTAATTGTGGTAATGAGTTTCTTCCTATTATATGCATTTACATTTTGTATTGATGCATCACGTAAATAGTATTAGAGCATCATAAGATTGTATCCAAAATATCAAGTAACAAATATTAATATGATATGTAATGTTTCAATTGAATAAATACACACTTTAAAATAATTGTTTGTTCTTTATAAATTATAAATGAGGTGTAAAAAAATAATATTTGGTCTAGATTAATAAAAGAGATTGATACTTCGAATATGTGACATTAATGCATCACTTTACAGTAATTAATGCATCACTTTACTCTATTTTATGCATTTTGTTTTTGCACTGAACAAAATAACGAAAATTACTTTACTAACCCTACTTAAGTAAAAAAAGCGGGTTTGACCAATTGGTTATGAGATTAAATCACATTCATAGATATTAGATGATGGATGACTTGGATTGGTACTAGTTCTCACATAAATGGGAGTTCCTATTTGATCCTCTTTCGAGATCGGGAGAGAATCAAATAGGAACATCTATTTATATGAGAACTAGGAATCAATCTAAGTCATCCATCATATAAGATCAATGGATATGATTTAATCTCTTAATTAACTGTCAAACCCGTTTTTTTTTTGTCAATCTTGTGTCTTTTACTTAAGTAGGGTTATAATAGTAATTTTTGCCATTTATGCAGTGCAAAATCGTGATGGATTAAACAGTATAAAGTGATGCATAATGATAGGGATAAAAATATCCAGCTCTTTAAGAGACCTGAGTACCTCATGCAGGTGTTGAGAGCACTCAGCTAGAGAAGTAGCATGACGATGGAGTCGAGGTCTCCCGGAGAAATCTCCCTTAAGAGACCTGCCTTGAGGTCTCCTGTTAGAGATCTGCCCTGAGGTCTCTCTTCAAAACTCTTCCTCAGTTGTATACCTGACGAACAAAGACACTTTAATTAATGCTTGTAAGGTACACTCAGAAAGTACATCATGCCTCAGCCAATAGAGCGATAGCGCGTGTAAAGGTAAAGGAAAAAAATGGAGCAGCAATTCAGCTTCATTCTCAAGAAAACTCATGAGTATATATTATATAAAATCCAACACACACAAACACAATTTTTTCAGACTTATTTTTCCTGTTACATTCACTTCCAAAAGAAAGAAACCCAGAATACTAACTTAGGCTTCGGAGGTGGTTCGCCGGGAAACATCCTCGGCCCTCCTTTTTCTTGCAGAGCTGCGAGAGAGCATTACAGTCGGAGACGATTCTGACCATCGGAAAAGGAAGAGAAGTGTGGTCCTGGTAGGTGTTAGCGTTCGCTCATCTCTCTGTTCTGATTTTGTATAATATACTTTTTAGGTTACATTATCTGGCGCCGTCTGTGGGAAGAAGAAATTTTTCATCTCAAATTCTTTTTACGTATTTTTCTTTCAACGATGTCGGTTTAAAAGCTTAAACTCGGAAGAGAAAGAAAAAGTGTCAGGAAAATGAGTCTGAATATTTTAGTTAATTCGCGTTTCTCCTTTGGGAATAACTCTCACTGTTTTCTAAAGGAGGGGCTGGTAGGTTTCGAGACCTTCGTGTTTTGAATCTCTCTTCAGATTTTGGTAGAATCTTTTAAAGCTTCACTTACCTTTCACGTTCTCTTTAAAAAATTTTCTCTAGTTCGCAATCTGGTAGGGAGTTATGAGTAGCACAACAGGGCAAAGGGAATTATCAGCTATTTGAAAAATGGCTTGTGTTATGACATAATATCTACCAGGTCTCATGGAGACCTGGATCTTACACCTGAACTTAATGGTACTCAATAAAAAGCATTCTGGGTACCTCCTCGTGTGACCTAAGGGAGATCTCAGAATAGGTACATGTATCAGATACCTGCAAAAGAGAGTTGGGGTAGGTCTCACAATCTTTAAATAAGTCTGACATCTGCAGAACGCTTTATCCAGTCGAACTGGGGGTTGTCGGACAGTACAAGCACTCAATGACGAATGATACGAGAACACGTGTAAAGGTAATATCGGCAAAGAACCAAGAATACACAACTTCATTTCCAAGTAATCCAAAGAGTATATATACTGATGGGTATCTATTTCATAGTCAGGTTCACCATTTTGTTTCAACCCACTATTACATTCATTTCTCTCTCTTCACTGCCGAAACCCAGAAAACTAACTTGACCGTCGGAGGTGGTTCGCCGGAGAACACTCCCGGCCCTCCTTTTTCCCTTGCAGGAATCCGGTAGCGGGTGGTCTGATTTGAGAGAATATCTCATGCGCGAAGAAGGAGAGTGGTGTTTAGGTAGATATTGAGCCTGTCCATTTTTATCATTCTCGTTTATTATGATGTATATTTTCTGGTTACATTATCTGGTGCCGTCTGTGGGAACGAAATTTTGTTTAGGAATTTCGTTCTAAAACCATTTTTGCGTATCTTATTTGTGGTGAGGTCGAGTTCTGGCTTAAACTCGGCAAAGAGAAAAGTCAAGAAGCTGGGTTTGAATGTTTTAATAAATACGTGCTCCTTCTGTCAAAAACTTTTGCTGTTTTTAAGGGAGAGATCCGAATGATTTTAGTGTTTTTTATGATTTCAACTGCTTGAACTAGTATATCCTCTGTTTTTGTAAAGCGCCTAGTGGCGCAATGTAGTGAAATAAGTGAAACTTCCTGATACTTGGCGAGACAAATCGAGTTCATGTGGTTCCGAAGAATAGATTTCGGAAATCCTCAGGATGAGGAAGGATAAAGTCGATAAAAACATGAGAACCTCAGAGCAGGTCTAGCGTAATCCCAACAGAGTTTGGGGGCGAATGTATGGGAAGAGGAATATGGTGTATCATATCCCTTGAATTCCTTAAAATATCCCGCGAGACCTGATAATGGTCATGGGAAGAGGGTAGTGTGAAGCACTTGTTACACCCTTAATGACATTCCATGACTAGTTATTGATAGTCAAAATCTTTGAAATGCAGATCTGGCCATGGAACACGTGCCAGCTCAAGATCGAGAGCCCACACCCGAGGGAGTGGTGCGAGATGATAGCTCATCAGAAGAGCATGTCGAACAAGACAATCGGAATATCCCGAAAGTGGCCCCTCCGAAAGTGATTACATCTCAGAAGGAAGGGGCTTCTAAGTCGACTAGTCCCCAGAAAGAGGGAGGTCCCCAGAAAGAGGGAGGTCGCAAAGGTTCAGAAGTTACAAGGGAAGAACCTCAATTGCCAGTGCAGCAAAGCGTTACCTATGCGGTGTCCATGGATCAACTCAATGCCATGGTGAAGCAGGTCGTATCCAGAGCTCTGGCTCCGTTGGAAGGTCAAAACAAGAAGGCTAGTAGCACAGCCAAAGGAAAGTCTAAGAAGGTATGAACAGGTTTGGTAGAACCCTGTTCGCCATAAGGCATTAATGGGGTGGTTTAAGCCCCGTTAGTATAAGAATGAATGTTCATGAACTGAACGATGTTGTTTTCCTGACAGGGAGAGCTGGCGGAGGAAGCCCACTATGATAGTGATGGGTATGAGAGCCCTCAAACTGAATCGGAAAATGGTCAGTAAACGAATGCATAGAATAGATGCTAGTAATGTTTTTAAATAGCTTGCTTGCTAATAGAATTATGGTTGCCCATTTTTGAAATCTGCAGAAGATGAGGCACGAACTGTAAGACCTCAGGACGAGGGGGCTGCCGCTGAAATTGCAGCTCTCAAACATCAACTAAAAGACTTGCAGCGGAAGGCCTCTTCCCCTAAGAAATCTCCCAAGAAGCTTATGAAAGCTAGTAATATCAATCTCCGTTCTCGAGGGACATTCGAGAGGATCAACTACCCTCAAACTTCAAAACATTGGCGCTGGAATATGACGGTTCGACAGACCCGCATGAGCATATAATGAGATTTGAGAATGGGGTGATGCTGCATCAGTACACAGAAGGTGTGAAGTGCAGAGTCTTTCTCACGACTTTGTCAAAGATAGCTCAGCAGTGGTTTTCTCAGCTACCTCCCAACAGCATAAACTCGTTCAGTGAGTTCAAATCCATGTTCTTACATCAATTTTCTAGTGCGAGAAGACATATCAAAACGTCTTCCTCACTCATGGCTTTGAGACAGCAGCCCTTGGAAAGTTTGCGCCAATATGTTGGACGTTTCAATGCTGAAGCATTACAAGTGCCTCTGGCTTCCGATGATGTGAAGGTGCAGGCGCTGATACAAGGATTAGCTCCAGGGCTATTCTTCAATTCGCTAAATAAGAGACCTCCATTGTATTTTGAGGAACTGTTACAGAGAGTTGATAAGTACGTTAACCTGGAGGAAGCTCATGAGGCAAGGAGAGCCAAAGAAGAGTCCCTTAAGCCCAAGCAGGAGACCTCAGAGAGGAGGTCATCCTCAACAACGAGAGCTGAGAAAGATAAAGGGGGACAAAAACCCAAGAGAGCTCCTGAGAGGTTCGAATAGTACACGCCTCTCAACGCGCCTCTAGGGGAGGTCATGGAGGCAGCTGTCAGGTCTCCGCATTTCAAGTATCCTAGCACATACAAGGAAGCTCCGCGCAACCCGCGATCTGAGCTATATTGCAAATACCATAACGACTATGGCCATGATACAAACACTTGTAGGCACCTGAAGGATGCTATCGAATGACTGCTGAAAAAGGATGACACCTTACTCCAATTTGTCAAAAAAAAAAAGAGAGAAAAGTTATAAAAGAAAGGAGCCAGAACAAAGGAAACCTGACCAAAGGGAAAGAACTCCCCCGAGGCGGGAAGATCCTCCTCCAAAAAGAGGAAACATCAGCATGATTATGGGAGGAAATGTCAATGGAGATTCAGGTCGAGCTCGCAAAGCACACGTGAGGGCTGCGAAGGCTCAGGTGAACAAGGAGGTTCAAGAGTTAGCAGGGACAATGG
Organism: Schizonepeta tenuifolia; assembly: GCA_029490685.1. NCBI lineage: Eukaryota > Viridiplantae > Streptophyta > Magnoliopsida > Lamiales > Lamiaceae > Schizonepeta > Schizonepeta tenuifolia. Next base: position 97,160,377 of record CM055958.1, on the reverse strand, counting down.
GTATGGAGATCGATGTGGTAGATTCATTCCCAGGAGAGGAAGCAAACCCAAGAGTGTGCATGAGTTTTGGTCCCACAGACCTTGTGAGTGCGATACCTTACAATGATGCGCTAGTAATCAGCGCTGAAGTAGCTAACTGGCGAGTAGCTCGGATTTTCGTAGACACTGGAAGTGCAGTGAATGTGCTCTTTTGGGATTGTTTCCAGAAGATGAAAATCAATGCTGATATGGTGCCGGTGAATACGACGTTATATGGTTTTGCGGGAGGTGAGATACAGCCTAAAGGGGAGGTGTCCCTTCAAGTAACACTGGGCAGTGGCGAAGCCTCGAATACTTGAATGGTGAAGTTTGTGGTTGTAGACACACCCTCAGCCTACAACATAATATTGGGAAGGCCCGCTTTAAATGATTTCCAAGTGGTGGTCTCCACCTACCACATGAAAATAAAGTTCCCAGCTCTCAGAGAAGGTCTGGTGGGGGAGGTCTCAGGTGACCAGGAAGTATCGTAAGAATCCTATGTAAAGTCCATAAAACATGCCAAGCAAAAGGTGAAAGGGGCCTCAGCAGTAGAACGCCCCCCTCAAGATGAAAGTGCAAAGATGAAAGATATAGATGAGGATCTAGAGCCAAGAATGCAGCCAGTGGAGGAAGACTTAATGATGGTAGAACTGTTTTCAGGAAAAACAGGCTTCACCACGAAAATGGGAAAGCAAATGACGGAAGAGCAGAGAAAGGCGATAATCCGATGCTTGTGGAAGAATGCTGACTTATTTGCATTTAACCCAGAAGATATGAAAGGGGTAGACCCATCCATAGCTCTACATCATTTGAATGTAGATCCCAAAGCGAAGCCGGTTAGGCAGAAGAAGAGGTCCTTTGGACCAGAAAAGGAAAAGGTGATTAGAAAGAAGATTCGACGGCTGTTGGACGCTGGCCACATTGTTAGAATCCAGTACTCCGAGTGGTTATCGAATGCCGTTATGGTAGCCAAGAGTAATGGTAGTTAGAGGATGTGTATAGACTTCAGAGACCTGAATAAAGCATGTCCGAAAGACCATTATCCATTACCCTGTATTGATCAGCTGGTGGATTCAACTTCGGGATGTGAGTTATTATCCATGCTTGACACTTACAAGGGGTATCATCAGATACAGATGGCCCCTGAGGACGTGGTGAAGACAGCTTTTGTAACCATATGTGGTACGTTTGCTTACGTAAGAATGCCTTTTGGCCTGAAAAATGCCGGAGCTACCTATCAGAGAATGATGGACGCGATATTTGAGGACCAGATAGGGAGAATCCTGGAAGTATATGTAGACGATATACTCGTGAAGAGTTTGAGAGCAGAACACCATGCCAGAGACCTGGAGGAGGTCCTGCGAGTGGTAAGAAAGTATAATTTGCGATTGAACCCAGCAAAATGCACATTCGGGGTTAGGTCAGGGAAATTCTTGGGATACATGGTGACCCCAAGAGGAATTGAAGTAAACCAGGAGAAAGTCCGAGCAGTTCTAGAGATGGCAGCTCCTACCACTATACGGGAGGTGTAGCGATTGAATGGAAGAGTTACCGCACTTAGTCAGTTTATATCTTCCTCAGCAAAGAGGAGTTTACCATTTTTCAAAGTCCTGAAGAGGGCTAGTAAGTTCGAATGGGATGAGAGCTGTTAGAAAGCATTCGAGGACCTGAAGTCTCACCTGGCAAGTTTGCCAGTGCTGACCAAGCCAACCACAGGAGAAACCCTGTATTTATACATATCTGTGAGAGATCATTCTTTGGGAGCAGTGCTTATAAAAGAAGAGGGTTCTGTGTAGAAGCCCATTTATTATGTTAGCAAAGCCCTACGGGGAGCTGAATGCAGGTACTCGGAAGTAGAGAGAGCTGCTCTGGCTGTGATGATAGCAGCAAGAAGGCTGAGATTGTACTTCTTGGCTCACAAGGTGGTAGTGAGAACTAATTTTCCCTTTAAGCAAGTACTGAGTAGACTAGACCTCTCAGGAAAAATGGTGAAATGGAGCGTGGAGTTAGGGGAATTCGACGTGGAGTTCGAGCCCCGCACAACTATCAAGGCGCAAGCTCTAGCAGACTTCATTAAGGAAACTATCCAGCCTGTACAATGGCCTGAATGGAAAATCTTTGTAGATGGATTGGTAACCATAGAAGGGTGCGGAGTTGGAATTGTTATAATAACTCCGGATCAGAATGAGCTCAAGTTTGCATTGAAACTCGAGTTCAGAGTATCTAATAACGAAGCTGAATATGAGGCACTCATCAGAGGGCTGGAAATGGTAGCTGAGCTGGGAGCTCAGAAGGTAATCATTTACTCCGACTCCCAGCTGGTAGTCCAGCAGGTCTCAGGAAATTACGAGATCAAAGAAGAACGAATGGTCAGGTATACTGAGCGAGTTAGAGACCTGAGCAAGAATTTTCAGCATCTGGAGGTAGAACAGATACCCAGAGATCTCAATGCTCGAGCAGATCGCCTCGCCAAGCTGGCTAGCTCAGTAAACGGGATGATACCCGAGAAGGTAACGTTGCTAAGAACGACAAGCAGTCGAATAAGAGAAACATCAGTGAGATAGAGGAAAGCGATGATTGGAGAGCACCTATCATACATTTCTTAAAAACAGGAGACTTACCAGAAGGGGAAAGAGCTGGGAAAAAGAAAATCTACGTTAAGTATTGTTTGATTGGAGGATACCTGTTCAAGAGAGCTTATTCGCAGCCGTTATTGAGGTATGTAACGGAGATGGAAGGCTTACGGATAATCAAGGAAGCACATCAGGGAATAGCAGGGTGTCATACGGGATTCAGGGACTTAATCCGTCGAGTTCTGAGAGCTGGTTACTACTGGCCTTCTTTGAAGAAAGATGCTGGAATGTTTGTAAAAAGATGTCCTAGTTGCCAAAAGCATGGGCCTTTGATCCACAGGCCTGCTGAGAAGCTTGGAACACAGTATTCAGAATGTCCATTCGATAAGTGGGGCATAGACCTGGTTGGCAAGCTCCCCATGGCGGTGGGGAGAAAGTGCCATATTATAGTGGCAGTGGATTATTTCAGCAAATGGGTAGAAGCGGAACCCTTGTCTTCAATAACAGAAGAAAGCATTATAAAATTCTTGTGGAAGAATATATGCTGTAGGTATGGCCTACCCAGGGTCCTGATATCTGACAATGGAACACAATTCTTTGGGAAGAGAATGCAAGCCTGGTGTAAGTCTAGAGGCATAGAGCAGAGGTTTGCTGTTGTGGCTCACCCAGAAACTTGTGGCCAAGTGGAGGTCACTAATCGGACCATAGTAAACGACATCAAGGCCAGGCTAGAGAGAGAGAGGTCTCAGTGGGTTGAGGAGCTGGACTCAGTGCTGTGGGCATATAGAACTGGATGGAGAACAGCAACGGGGCAGTCCCCGTTCTGTTTGGTATATGGTACTGATGCTGTTATGCCAATGGAGGTAAAAACCCCGACACACAGAGTTTTGACCTATGATGAGGACCTGAACTGAGAGCTGAGAGCTGAAAGCCTAGACCTGATTGATGAGGTGAGGGATGAGGCATATCATCGAGCCCTGACTTACAAAGCTCGCATTAAAGCAGCTTATGATGCAAAAGTGAAAATCAGAAAATTTCAAGAGGGAGACCTGGTGCTCAAGAGAGCTGACGCCATGCACCCAATGAGGAAGTTTGAACCAAATTGGGAGGGACCATTTGTGGTAACTAAAGTGCTCCCTGGCGGAGCATATGAGCTCACGAGCCACGAGGGGTATGCGGAGCCAAGACCATGGAACATAAGTAACCTGAAGAAGTACTATGCGTAGAAGCATTTCTTAGGAGAAGTTTTGTTTTAGTGAGCTGAGGTCTACGTGCCAGGTCTCATGCTCACCTCTTTTTGTAGAATACTTGTTCAGCTAGGCAAGTATTCCTCTAATGGCACGAAGAGAGCTTGTTGTGAATAAATAAAGGTTGGAGAGTTCTTTACGCATTTTTGTGTTTGTTAACGTTTGACGTATGTTAATGAACAATGGTGGTGAAACAAAATACCCGGTGAAGTAAATTAAGGTATTTACTCTAAATGGTTTAACATCAGGATAAAACCATCTAGAGTAGGGGGGAGTAGGGGTGTATCTTACACCCCTAAGGGGGTGTCACAATACCTCATGAAAATGCAAAAAACAAAGCAAAAAATAAATGAAATGCACGGATTGATGAAAACATGGCAACAAAATAGACATGAAAAGTTAAGCTGCTAATGCAGCATTACCAAAAGTACAGTAACAAAGCAGCCACGGTCTGATTGGTGAAGAAGGCAGAGCCTTAACAAAGTGAACGGAAAGATAAAAGTTGTTCAAACACCAAGTTACATAGAAATCGTTCAACAAAAGATAGAAGCAAAAGCTAGACTAAGGGTGAGCAGCATCCTCGTTCTCGACTGGCTCAGAAGGGTTGGCAGGATCATCTTCAAGCGCATCCTCTGATCCCCTTTGCTCAACAGCAGTAGCGTGAGAGGCTTCCCTACCTAAAGGTAAGTATAGTGGGGAAAATGAAAGAATGTTAGAAAATCATAACAGTAGCAAAATATGGATGCTAATGATAAGATACCTTGGGATTTGGCAACACGAAGGAAGTCCTCAGGAAAGAAGTCATAAATAGGTGGAGAGGGGTCAGAGAAAACAGCCTCCAGATCACAAGGGGCAGTGAGAGCCTCGAAAGCCTGCTGCATTATGGGGAGCCACCATGCTTGCCCAGGAATGGATGAGACATCACCCTTGAATGAGGGAGGTGGTGGCAAACGCCTCACTATAGTATCCACATCCACGTTTTCTTTAAAACCCAGCGCCTGAACCTTTGCTAGCACAGTCATAGCACATCTCTTAGCCAGGAAAGCGATGTCACCCTTGATGGTCATCAGGTACTCAGGAGAAGACTTGTAAGCCTCTAAGAGACCCTCGTGGAGGATCTGCAATGCTCTCTGACCCAGTGTGGTCCGTAGAAGGAAACTGCGACACCAATGAACTCCCTATGTGTAGCCTGACTGGTAAGAGAGGTTGGCAGCTTGGAGGAGATTCTTGGTGTGCTCAAGCTCTCGGCTGACTTGGGTGAGATGCTGGCTTAAGTCTGTATTGATTGAACTAAGAGAGGCATTCTCTTTAGACAGTGAAGACAGTTTCTCCTGAGAATCCAAAAGCTCTTGATTCCTCCTTTTCAAATCATCATTAGCCAAAGAAAGTTGGCTACTGGCATCAAGAATGTCTTGATTTCGATGTTGCAAATCCTCATGCACCTTAGTCAACTCTTGCAGCTGTACTTGGCAAGCCACCAGTGCATCCCTCAACCTCCCTACCTCCTCCTCATGGGAATCATCTTGAAATTGCAGCAATTGCCCATGCGCGCTCATCAACTATGAGAATGATGAAGTGAAAAGAGTAGAGTTACATGAAAATAAAAGAGCATAGCTATTAGGCAGATAGATAAAATGCCATGAGAATTCGAAGAAAGGTACCTGTATCAAACAATGAGCGCTTCTCTCTTGGAGTTGCCTCCGAGAAGGAGGACCAGCTCTTGTCTCCTCTTCAGAAAGAGGGAGAGCTTGCAGAAGGGAAAGGCATTCTGAAGGAGGTAGTTGATCGAGAGGGCTAGAGGTCTGACCCCTGAAAACATATCCTGATGAATCAACACCACGAGGAGGTGAACTTCCCATGAAAGGGGTATGCTTGGTTTTCTTAGCAGCCCTCGAAGAAATATGTGAGAGAGGGGGCCTCTTGGTGTGAACAGGGGCGTCCACTTTAGTTTTCTCCTGAGGAGGTGGAGGAGACGGAGCATCCAAGGTTGTTTTCCCTCTGCTGGAAGTCTTAGTGGGAGCACCATAGTTCCGAGATTTGGTGGCAGTAGGCTTGATAATAGCACTCGCTGAAGAAGGGGCAGTGACTGGCAGTGGTCGTGAAGGCAATGAAGCCGCAGAAGGAGCAGGATTGAGAGGGTGTGGGGAGTCAACACCTTCAGCATCTTGACGGGCTTGCTCTTCCAGCAGAACAGCAAAATCAAACTCATTATCATCAGGCAATTTCACATCCTGAACCCAACTCATTTCTGCAAAAGAAAGAGTAAAGAAAAAGGATTAGATTAACTCAAAGGGTAAAGTTGAGTAGTAAACACAAAGAGGGGAAGAAACCCACCCTCAGGGGAAAATGAATGATCTCCGTGAGGGGCCAGTCCGAAAAAGGAAAGCACGCAAGGGTTGGACAAGAGGGAACTAAGCGGAAAAGCTTCAATTTGAGCTTTGGCCGTCAGCATGGACAACACCTTGAGATTAATGGGGGCGATGGTAAAGAGAGTTGGGCGAGGTTGCCTTAGTAAAAGCTTTTGCCAAGGACGGCGGTCGAAAGGCCAACTGCCTTGCTTCGGAGTGACTACGAAGTATCTCTCCCGCCATTCCTTACCCAAAGTACGAGAGGGGCACAAATTTTGGGCAGGACCCTTCGGCCGGGCGCTAGCATAGTAGAAAGCACCCATGGGTTTCACATCATAAACAGTTTGAAATAAGGAGGGAGAAGGGAAACCCCCATTGCCACAGAGCAAGATAAAGAAAGTGAGAATGGTTTTGATGGTGGAGGGGTGGAACTGGTTAGGCCATAAGTTGTAAAGGTCACACACTTTCACCACAAAATCAGGAAGCGGAAATCGTAAACCTAATTCTATCTGATTGAACCAGAAAGCTACTGAAGGGTAAGTTAGGAGATGAGGGCGCTCATAAACATAAGGTAGCCGAAAATCGAAAAGATTATCACAGCTTAACCACGATTTTACTATTTCTAATTCTGGAAGGGTTAGAGTGGATTCACCTGCTATAGCATCAGGGGAAAAGACGCGGATAGAAGATTCCGGAACGGGAGAAGAGACTCGAGCAGAATGAGTGGGGGAGTCAGTCTCCATCGCATCCTGGCCGAAAAGAGAAGATCCGTCCGCTAGATTTATCACCTCCTTAGGATTAGCAGAAGTGGCTGACCCCGAAGGAGCTTTGACGGATAGGCGACGGGAACGCCGAGTAGAAAGTTTTTTCCCTTTCTTGGGAGCGCGGGAAGAAGTTTCTGACTGGGAATCTCCGTGAAGAGGAGAAGGAGGATTCGCATCGGAAACTTGAAGATGAGGGTTGTATGAGAAAATATGAAAATGATTAGCAGCAGTGAAAAGATGGAAAGAGTGAAATGAAGAAGGGAAAAATGATGCAATCCCTAATATGCCGAAGGAAGGATAACGGTTGGGAAAAAATAGGGGAGTTGCAGAGTCCCCTCCTATTTCCCCATAAAGTGGCTTATTTTAAAAATTCAAATAAGTCAGGTCTCTTTCTGAGAACTCAGATGGAGGTCCAGTCCAACGGAGCGAGAGAAGGAAAGCACTACTCTATATTTGCTGAAAGTAATGCTGCAAATTTAGAGAAGGGGGGAGTAGATGTTATGACATAATATCTACCAGGTCTCATGGAGACCTGGATCTTACACCTGAACTTAATGGTACTCAATAAAAAGCATTCTGGGTACCTCCTCGTCTGACCTAAGGGAGATCTCAGAATAGGTACATGTATCAGATACCTGATCAGGTATCTGACTAGCGTCTCAAGCCAGGACCTGCAAAAGAGAGCTGGGGTAGGTCTCGCAATCTTTAAATAAGTCTGACATCTACAGAACACTTTATCCAGTCGAACTGGGGGTTGTCGGACAGTACAAGCACTCAATGACGAATGATACGAGAACACGTGTAAAGGTAATATCGGCAAAGAACCAAGAATACACAACTTCATTTCCAAGTAATCCAAGGAGTATATATACTGATGGGTATCCATTTCACAGTCATGTTCACCATTTTGTTTCTACCCACTATTACATTCATTTCTCTCTCTTCACCACCGAAACCCAGAAAACTAACTTGACCGTCGGAGGTGGTTCGCCGGAGAACACTCCCGGACCTCCTTTTTCCCTTGCTGGAATTCGGTAGCGGGTGGTCTGATTTGAGAGAATATCTCCTGCGCGAAGAAGGAGAGTGGTGTTTAGGTAGATATTGAGCCTGTCCATTTTTATCATTCTCGTTTATTATGATGTATATTTTCTAGTTACATTAGCTTGAAAATAGATAATTCCAAGAGGAAGAACCTCAAAAACCTTCGTAGCACGAAAAAGTGAAATCAAAAGAAGCGTGGGACCCCCAGAGCAGGTCTCACACAATCCCAACAGAGATTGGGGAAGTGGGTGGGGAAAGGGAATATGTTGAATCGTATTTCTTGAGTTCCTTAAATGCCCAACAAGACTCGATAATGGTCTAGGGAAAGGGTGGTGTCGAACACTTGTTATGCTCTTGATGATGTGCCTTGGTTGGGTACTGATAGTTGAAAACCTCGAAATGCAGGTTCAGTCATGGAAAATATATTAGTCCGAGATCGAGAGTCCCCACCTGAAGGAGTGGTGCGTGACGACAGCTCCTCGGAGGAACGTACAGAGGAGGAGAATCAGAATGCTCTGAAGGTAGCTCCACCAAAGATGACGACGCCCCAGAAGGAGGGGGCTTCTAAGTCAACTAGTCCTCAGAAAGAAGGAGGTCGTAAGGGTTCAGATGTCACGAGAGTGGAATCTCAAGTACCTGTGCAGTAGAGTGTCACCTATGCGGTGTCTATGGATCAGCTCAGTGCTATGGTGAAGCAAGCTGTATCCAAAGTTTTGGCTCCCTTAGAGGGCCAAAGTAAGAGATCTGGCCACACAGCAATGGAAAAAGCCAAGAATGTACGAATGGATCTTGTAAGATCCTGACCGTGACGAGATGCCGATGAGATGGTTCAGGCCTCGTTAATAGAAAATAAATGTTCACGATCTGAATATTCTTATTTTCCTTGATAGGGAGAACTCGTGGACGAAGGTCAGTATGAAAGCGATGGGTATGAGAGCCCTCAAACTGAATCAGAAAATGGTCAGTGAATAAATAGAGAAAGTAGATATTAGCGACACTTTTAAAGTAGCTCACTCGCTAATAAAATCATGATTGCCTATTTTGCGATAAAATTTGTAGAGGACGAGGCACGGATTGTGAGACCTCAAGATGAGGGAGCTGCTGCTGAGATCGCAACCCTCAAACAGCAATTGAAAGAACTCCAGCGGAAGGCCTCTTCGCCTAGGAAATCTCCTAAGAAGCCTGTTAAAATCGGTAACAGCCAGTCTCCTTTCTCAAAGGACATCAGAGAAGATCAGTTACCTTCGAATTTCAAAACAGTGACGTTGGAGTACGACGGTTCCACAGATCCATATGAGCATATGATGAGATTTGAAAATGGTGCAATGTTGCATTAGTACACAGAAGGAGTTAAGTGCAGAGTTTTCTTTATGACTCTGTCGAAGGTAGCTCAACAATGGTTCTCTCAATTACCTCCCAACAGTATAAGTTCATTCCTCGAGTTCAAGTCTATGTTCCTTCACCAATTTGCTAGTGTGAGGAGGCACATAACGACGTCCTCCTCACTCATGGCATTAAGGCAAAGACCCTCAGAGAGCTTGCGAGAGTATGTGACTCGCTTTAACGCTGAAGTGTTGCAAGTTCCTCTGGCTTCGGATGATGTGAAGGTGCAGGCGCTCATACAAGGTTTAGCACCGGGTTTATTCTTTAATTTGCTGAACAAGAGAGCTCTCCTATTCTTCGAAGAGTTGCTGCAGAGAGCTGAAAAATATGTCAATCTCGAGGAAGCTCAACAGGCTAGAAAGATACAAGAACAACTCCTTGTTCCTAATAGGGAGACCTCGGAGAAAAGGTCGTCTTCAGCATCAAGAGCTGAAAAAGATAAGGGAGGGCAGAAGCCCAAGAGAGCCCCAGAAAGATTTGACCATTATACTCCCCTCAATGCATCTTTGGTGGAGGTCATGGAAGCTACTGTCAGGTCTCCTCACTTCAGGTTTCCTAGTACTTATAAGGAAGCTCCACGCAACCCGCGATCTGAGTTGTACTGCAAGTATCACAATGATTATGGTCATGACACGAACTCTTGTAGGCATCTGAAAGATGCTATTGAGCGACTACTGAAAAAGGATGATACCTTACTCCAATTTGTCAAAAAAGAAAGAGAGAAAAGTTATAAGAGAAAATAGCCGGAGCAGAAGAGACCTGACCAAGGGGAGAGAACTTCTCCTAGGCAAGAGGATCCTCCACCGAAAAGGGGAAACATCAACATGATTATGGGAGGAAATATTAACGGAGACTCAGGTCGAGCTCGTAAAGCCTATGTGAGAGTTGCTAAAGCCCAAGTGAATAAAGAGGTCCAGGAGTTAGCAGAGACAATGGGCATGGAGATTGATGTGGTGGACTCATTCCCAGGAGAAGAGACAAATCCAAAAGCGTGTGTAAGCTTTGGTCCCAATGACTTGATGAGCGCAACGCCCCATAACGATGCACTGGTGATCAGTGCTGAAGTGGCCAACTGGTAAGTGGCACGGATCTTCGTGGACACTGGAAGTGCGGTAAATGTGCTCTTCTGGGATTGTTTCCAGAATATAAAGATTAATGTTGATTTAATTCCAGTAAACACAACATTATATGGTTTCGTTGGTGGCGAAATACAGCCCAAAGGGGAGGTGACCCTTCAGGTAACACTCGGGAGTGGTGAGACCTCGAACACTCGGATGGTGAAGTTCCTAGTAGTGGATACACCTTCGGCATATAACATAATATTGGGAAGACCTGCACTAAATGACTTGCAGGTATTGGTCTCTACCTACCACATGAAAATGAAATTTCCAGCTCTCAAGGAGGGATTGGTAGGTGAGGTCTCTAGAGACCAAGAAGTATCGAAAGAATCTTATGTAAAATCCATAAAGCATGCCAAACAGAAGGTGAAGGGAGCCTTAAGGGCAGAACGCCCACCACAAGATAAAGATGCAAAAACGAGAGGTGTAGAGGAAGACCTAGAACCAAGAATGCAACCGGTGGAAGAGGATTTAATGATGGTGGAACTGTTCCCGGGAAAAACGGGTTTCACCACGAAGGTAGGAAAGCGAATGGCTGAAGAACAGAGGGAAGCAATAATCCGATGTTTACGGAAGAATGCGGATCTATTTGCATTCAGCCCGAAGGACATGAGGAGGGTAGACCCATCTGTAGCTCTACATCGTCTGAATGTAGACCCCAAAGCGAAGCCAGTAAGGCAGAAGAAGAGATCCTTCGGGCCAGAGAAGGAAAAGGTGATCAGAGAAGAGATCAAGCGTTTGTTGGACGCTGGTCATATTGTTACAATTCAGTATTCCGAATGGTTATCAAATGCAATAATGGTAGCTAAGAGTAATGGCAGCTGGCGAATGTGCATAGATTTCAGGGACCTGAACAAAGCGTGCTCGGAAGATCATTACTGATGCGTACAAAATTACACATCATGAAAAGATCAGAACACATAGGTGGATGACGAAAGATTCTCACCTGCTCAGCAACTCCTCTTCGTTCCAGACGGTCAGAATTGTCGTCACCGGAGAGATCTTAGCGTAACTCTGCAAGAAAAGAAGGGCTGGGGAGTCTTTCCGGCGAACCACCTCCGAAGCTTAAGTCAGTGTTCCGAGTCCTTTCTTAAGAGATGAATGTAACAGGAGAAGTCTGAAGAATTGTGTGTTTGTGTGTGTTAGATTGTTTAATATATACCCGTGTTTTCTTGTGAATGAAGCTGTATAGCTACCAGCTCCTTTTACCTTTTACTTTACACGCTCTAATGTTCTATTGGTTACAGCAGCATCGTACTCTCTGACAGTACCGGATGGATCATTAATTAAAGTGCCCTTGTCCGTTAGGTGTTCAACTGGGAGAGAGCCCTGACTAAGAGCTCTCCGTACAGACCTCTGGCGAGGCCTTGCTGAGAGGTCTACTGACTGCTCTCTGAAAGTAGGTCTCCATGAGAGACCCCATCGCCACCATATGGAATACTCAGGTCGGGTGTTCAGGTCTTCCTGGAGACCTGGATATTTTTGTCACTATCATCTACTCCCCCTACTCTGAATTTCGGGAGGTCTCCTCTTAGGAAATTTTAGAGTAGCCTAATTCGTGCAACCGTCATGTGCAACAGTTCCTTCAGCAGTCCCTTTTTTCTCTTTATGCAGACCTGCCTATTTCAAACTTTTGAACCAGGTCTCCTTTGACTGGTATTAAGCGAAAAAAATGGAAGAGACTTTACAACTTCTCCCACCTTTTTTCCAACCGCCCCTTCTCTCTCCTATATTGGGGGTTTTCTATTTCATCTCCTTTCACTTTTAGCTATTCCTTTCAAATTTTTACTGTAAATCATCCATGGCTCAAACTCCCTCTCACTCCGAGGAATTCACCACTTCCGACCAACGTGAACCCCCAACATCTGACACCCAGCAACAAACTTCCCAACATGGGGATTCTCAATCGGAAACCTCCGTTCACACTCAAGTGAGGAGGAAACAAACCTCTGGGGCGAAGAGGAAACAAACTTCTGCTCGCCGCTCCCGTCGCATAGCCATCCAAAAGCCCTCCAGTCAAGCACCTCCTTCCCACTCAACTGATGTCATCAACTTAACTGAGGGCTCCCCTTCCTCCGGTCACGAGGTCAAGGAGATGGATTCGTCGTTCCCGTCTGCCGAGACTTCTTCCTCTATGAGGATTTTTGCTCCTTCCGCTATGACTGAAAACACTATAGCAGGTGAATCCTCCCTAACTTCTGTAGAATTAGCGCTAGTAAAGTCAATGTTAAACTGCGATGAGTTGTTTAATATTAGCATGCCAGCCTCGTATAACCGCCCCCATCTGCTAAGATATCCTTCGGTAGCGTTTTGGTATCACCAGATAGAGTCAGGCCTAAGATTTCCTCTCCCCGACTTTGTAGTTCAAGTTTGTGATCTATACAGTCTATGGCCTAACCAATTTCATCCCTCTTTTGTCAAAATTTTATTGACTTTCTTTATCTTTCTTCGCGGTAACAGGGGTGTCCTCACTCCCTCTCTCTTTCAAACGGTGTATGACATAAAACCTACCAGAGCCATTTACTACGCTAGCGCTAGGCCTAAGGGTCCTGCCCAGCATTTGTGTGTACCCCGTTCGGCGGGAAAGGAATGGAGGGACAAGTATTTCATTGTTACTCCCAAATAGGGTTGTTGGCCTTTTGATTACCCTCAATGGCAAACACTTCGTCTGAAGCATCCCCGTTCTGCTGTTACGAGTATTGCTGACATAACTCTTCGAGTGCTATCAAAGTTGTCTCAAAAACCAAGGGTTGCCCCCTTTCCATTCAATTCCCTGCTATCTGATCCTAGTGTACTTTCCTTCTTTGGGCTGACACCTCGCGGAAATCGCTCTTTTTCCCTTGAGGGTGGGTTTCAACTGTCTTCTCATCTTTTCCTTTTTTACTTCTCCAGCCTTCCTAACATGCATTTCATTTTTCGCTCCTTGCTTGGTGCAGGAACAAGTTGGATACAGGACGTGAAGCTTCCTGATGATGAAGATTTTGATTTTGCTATCCTGCTAGAGGAACAAGCCCGTTTGGAGTCCCAAGCTCATGATATTGCACATCTTGCCAATCCAGCTTCTTCATCTACCGTTGCCTCTGCGAGATCATAGTTAGCATCTCTTACTGCTTCAGGGGTTATCATCAAGCCCACAGCTACCAAGTCACTAGGTCCGAACATTCCTCCCCAACATCCAGGTAAGGACACGATCACTTCCAGTGGGTTTCCCTCTCCACCTCTCAAGGAAAAATCCAAAGTGGATGCCTCTATTAGCCTCAAGAGACCTTTCCTGCCCCGACCTCCTGCTGGCACCACCAAAAAATCCTAGCATACCCCTTTTCTCGGCAGCTCCCCTCCACGAGGTGCTGACTCACCAGGTTACGCTTTTAGGGGCCAGACTTCCAGCTCCCTCCGTAATTTGCCTCCTTCCGAATGCCTCTCCTTGCTGAAGGCCATTCCTCTCTCGGATGAGGAAGCTAGGGATAATCCTCCCACTTTGCGCCAACTGCAGGAGGAAAGTGCCCAAAACCTGGTGCAGGTGACACCACCATCACACTTTCTCTTTCAAAAAATATTCATCATTAAGTACTGTCACATCTTTACTGTTGTAAATTTAATGCCTTCTTCCTCTCCCCTTGGCATCATTGCAGCTGTTCAGTACCCATGGCCGACTGCTGTAATTTCAGGATGCTACCCAGGAGAAAGAACTGGAAAAGCTAAGGGAGGCTCTGGTGGCCAGCCAGGTGCAATTGCAGGAGGCAATTCGAGCGAATGAGGACCTGCAGCATCAAAACCGGGACATCTTAGACACCAGCGGCAGGCTTTCCTTGGCCAATGATGATTTAAAGAGGAAGAACCATGAGCTGCTCATGTCCCAGGAAAAAATGTCTGCTTTATCCGAGGAAAATGCTTTCCTCGGCAATGTCAATGCCGAGCTCAGTCATCACTTATCTCAGGTCAGCAAAGAGCTTGAGGGGACTAAGGATCTTCTCCATGCTGCCAACCTCTCTTACCAGTCGGGCTACACTGAAGGGGTTCATTACTGTTGCAGCCACATCCTTCGGACCTCTCTGGGCCAACAAGCACTGCAAATTCTCCACCAAGGTCTCCTAGAGTCCTTTCAGGCATCCCCTGAGTACCTGATGGCTATCCGCGGAGATATCGCCTTTCTGGCAAAGAGGTGCGGCATGACTGTACTAGCTAAAGCCCAAAATCTGGGTTTCAAGGAAGCTGTAGAGGTTGATCCGATAGTGAAGTATCTCCCTCCACCTCCCTCGTTCAAGGGTGATGCCTCTACTCCTCCGGGGACTGCTTGGTGGCTTCCTGTCATGCGGAAGGCCTTTGAAGCTCTCACAGCGCCATGCGACTTACGAGCGGTCTTCTCCGATCCACCCGAGCCCATGTATTATTTCTTCCCCAAGGACTTCCTTCACCCTGGCAAGACATCATGTATCTCATGTTTTCATATACTGATCTGGTACTTGTTGTTACGACGCCCTACTTCTCCAGTTAATCTATTTTTCGTATATTCCCGTCAGATGTGCCTCCGTCTGGTGGGACCTCGCAAGGCATTGGGAATGAGCAGCTGGAGAATGTTCCCAAAGATGAGCCTGCTGACGCTGCTGAGGATGACCCTGTTGATGATACCACCAACTTCCTGGCTTAGTTATCATGTAGTTCATGTTTCAAACACTATTTTATCTGTTTTCGCACTGAACAATTTCTTTTGCCCTTCGTTGTTTGAACAGTTTTAGTACTTTTGTTTGTCTTGCTAATGTTGCACTCTCCACTTAGCAGTTTAATCCACTATATTCATTATTGTGTCGTCATTTGCTCTACGTTGTTTCTTTCGTTTACGTTTTCATTTGCATTTTCATGGGGTATTGTGGGACCCCCCTAGGGGTGTAGGGTACACCCCTACTCCCCCTTACTCTAGATGGTTGAACCCACTGTCAAACCATTTAGAGTAAGCGTCTTATTTTTCTAAACATCATGTCTGCTGCCCTGCCTCAACCTTACAATTTCCCATCATCATAATACAGTAATTATGTAAACAAAGACGAAAATTCAAGGAAATAACTTCTCAGCCTTTATTTATTCACGACAAGCTCTCTTCGTGCCATTACAGGAATACTTGTCTAGCTAAGCAAGTATCCTACCAAAAAAGATGGGCCTAAGGCCTGGCACGTAGACCTCCGCCTACTCAAAATAAAAATTTTCCATGGCATGTTTCTAAACATAGTACTCCTTCAAATTGCCTACGCTCCACGATCTTGGTTCCACGTATCCTTCATGGCTCGTGAGCTCATATGCTCCACCAGGGAGCACTTTGGTTACCACGAATGGTCCTTCCCAATTCGGTTCGAACTTTCTCACTGGATGCATCACATCAGCTCTCTTTAGCACCAGGTCTCTCTCTTGAAACCTCCTGGTCTTTACCTTCACATCATATGCAGCCTTCACGCGGGCCTTGTAGGCCAGAGCTCGCTGGTGCGCCTCTTCACGCACCTCATCAATCAGATCTAAGCTATCAGCTCTCAGTTCTCCGTTCAGGTCCTCATTGTAAGACAGGATTCTATGTATCAGAATCTTTATCTCCATCGGCATAACGGCATCAGTGCCGTACACCAAACAGAAAGGGGACTGCCCTGTAGCTGTTTTCTGTCCAGTTCTATACGCCCATAACACTGAGCTCAACTCCTCCACCTATTGAGATCTCTCTTTTTCTAACCTTGCTTTTATGCCACTCACTATGGTCTGATTGGTGACTTCAACTTGCCCACAGGTCTCTGGGTGGGCAACAGCAGCGAATCTCTGCTCGATTCCTCTAGCTTTACACCAAGCCTAAGTTCTTTTTCCAAAGAATTGCGTCCCATTATCGGAGACCAGCACTCTGGGTAGGCCATACCTGCAGCAGATATTCTTCCATATGAACTTTATGATGCTTTCCTCTGTTACTGAAGATAAAAGCTCTGCCTCTACCCATTTGCTAAAATAATCCACCGCTACAATGATGTGGCACTTCCTTCCCGTTGCCATGGGAAGCTTGCCAACTAGATCTATGACCCATTTATCGAATGGACATTCTGCATACTGGACTCCCAGCTCTTCAGCAGGCCTATGAATCAGTGGTCCATGCTTCTGACATCTGGCACACCTTCTTACGAAGACCTCAGCATCATTCTTCAAAGAAGGCCAATAGTACCCAACCCTCAGCATTCGCCGGATCAGATCTCGAAACCCCGTGTGGCATCCCGCTATCCCTTGATGTGCTTCCTTAATTATCCGCAGACCTTCGGCTTCCGTTACACATCTCAATAAGGGTTGTGAGTAAGCCCTCCTGAATAAGTGTCCTCCAACCAAACAGTATTTGGCATAGATTTTCCTTTTTCCTGTTCTCTCGCCTTCTGACACCTCCCCCGTTCTCAGGAAATGTAGGATAGGCATTCTCCAATCACTTCTCTCTTCTATTTCATGAACACTCTCTTCTATGCGACTGTTGGCTATTTTCAACAATGTCACTTTTTCAGGTACCAGCTCATTCAGAGAGCTGGCCAACCTAGCAAGGCGATCTGCCTGTGTATTGAGGTCTCGAGGTATCTGTTTCACCTCTAGATGCTGAAACTACTTACTCAGGTCTCCGACCTGTTCCACATACCTGATCATCCTATCTTCCTTGATCTCATAATTTCCTGAGACCTGTTGGACTACCAATTGGGAGTCAGAGTGGATGACAACCCTCTGAGCCCCCAGTTCAGCTACCATTTCCAGCCCTCTAACAAACGCTTCATACTCAGCTTCGTTGTTAGAAACCCTGAACTCAAACTTCATCACAAAACTAAGTTCGCTCTGATCCGACGTTATTATGACAATTCTAGCACCACAACCTTCGATTGTCACCGATCCATCAACAAAGACCTTCCATTCTGGCCCCTGCGCGGGCTGAGTAGTTTCTTGGATAAAATCTGCCAGGGCTTGCACCTTAACAGCTGTACGCGGTTCAAATTCTACCTCATATTCTCCTAGCTCAACACTCTACTTCACCATTCTTCCTGAGAGATCTGGTTTGCTCAATACCTGCTTAAAGGGGAAATTAGTTCTTACTACCACCTTGTGAGCTAAGAAGTACAATCTCAACCGCCTTGCTGCTGTCATCACAGCTAAAGCAGCTCTCTCCACCTCTGAGTATCTGTACTCAGCTCCCTGCAAGGCTTTACTGATGTAATAAATGGGCTTCTGCACGGAGCCCTCCTTCTTTATGAGGACTGCGCTTAGGGAGTGATCTCCAACACATATGTACAGGTACAAGGTTTTCCCTGGGGTAGGCTTGGTCAACACTGGCAAGCTTGCTAGATGACCTTTCAATTCTTCAAATGCTTTTTGACAGCTCTCATTCCATTCAAATTTACTAGCCTTCTTCAATACCTTGAAGAACGGATAACTTCTCTCCGCCGAAGTAGATATGAACCGACTAAGTGCGGTGATTCTTCCATTCAGCCGCTGTACCTCTTTCATATTGGTAGGAGCAGCCATTTCCAGTACATCTCGTACCTTATCTTGATTCACTTCAATTCCTCTGGGAGTCACCATATATCCCAAGAATTTTCCTGACCTAACCCCAAATGTACACTTTGTCGGGTTCAATCATAAATCATACTTTCTTATAACTGTCAGGACCTCCTCTAGGTCTCTGGCATGGTGTTCTGCTTTCACACTTTTACTAAAATGTCATCCACGTATACCTCCAGGATCTTCCCTATCTGCTCCTCAAATATCGCATCCATCATTCTCTGATAAGTAGCTCCAGCATTCTTTAGGCCGAAAGGCATTCTTACATATGCAAACGTGCCACATACAGTTACAAAGGATGTTTTGATCACGTCTTCAGGAGCCAGCTGTATCTGGTGATACCCCTGGTAAGCGTCAAGCATAGATAGCAACTCACATCCCGAAGTTGAATCAACCAGCTGATCGATACAGGGTAGTGGATAATGGTCTTTCGGGCATGCCTTATTCAGGTCTCTGAAATCTAACACATCCGCCAGCTGCCATTGCTTTTGGCCACCATTACTGCATTTGACAACCACTCAGAGTACTGAATTTTAACGATATGACCGGCATCTAACAGCCGTATGATCTCTTCTCTGATCACCTTTTCCTTCTCCGGCCCGAAGGACCTCTTCTTCTACTTTACTGGTTTCTTTCTGGGGTCTACATTCAGATAATGTAGAGCTACAGACGGGTCTACCCCTTTCATGTCATCTGGACTGAATGCGAACAGATCTGCATTCTTCCACAGGCATCGTATTATTGCCTCTCTTTGCTCTTCAGTCATCTGTTTTCCCATCTTCGTGGTGAAACCTGTCTTTCCCGGGAATAGTTCTATCACCATCAAGTCCTCTTCTACCGGCTGCATTCTCGGCTCTAGGTCTTCATCCATACCTTTCACCTTTGCAATTTTGTCCTGCAGTGGGCGTTCTACCACTGGAGCTCCCTTCACACTTCGCTTAGCATGCTTTATGGATTTTACATAAGATTCTTTCGACACTTCTTGGTCACCTGAGACCTCACCTACCAGCCCCTCCTTGAGAGCCGGGAATTTCATTTTCATGTGATAGGTGGAGACCACCACTTGAAAATCATTCAGAGCAGGTCTTCCCAATATTACGTTATATGCTGAAGACGTGTCTACTACTAGGAACTTCACCATCCGAGTGTTTGAGGCCTCACCACTGCCGAGTGTTACCTGAAGAGTCACTTCTCCTTTAGGTTGTATTTCACCTCCAGCAAAACCGTATAAGGCCGTGTTTACTGGCTCTAAGTCAGCATTGATTTTCATTTTCTGGAAGCAATCCTAAAAGAGCACGTTCACTGCACTTCCAGTATCCACAAAGATACGCGCCACCCTCCAATTAGCAATATCAGCACTAATCACCAGTGCATCATTTTGGGGTGCTGCGCTTACCAGGTCTTGGGGACCAAAACTCACATACGCTGCTGGGCTCACCCCTTCCCCTGGGAAAGAGTCCAACACGTCAATCTCCATGCCCATTGTCTCTGCTAACTTCTGGACCACTTTGCTTACCTGAGCTTTGGCAGCTCTCACATGGGCTTTACGAGCCCTACATGAGTCTCCATCAGTGTTTCCTCCCATAATCATATTAATGTTTTCCCTCTTCGGGGGAGGATCCTCTCGCATCGGGGGAGTCCTTTCCCTGTGATCAGGTTTCTTCTGCTCCGGCTCTTTTCTTTTGTAGCCTTTTTTCCTTTCTTTTTTAACAAATTGAAGTAAGGTATCATCCTTCTTCAATAGTCGCTCAATAGCATTCTTCAGATGCCTACAAGAGTTGGTGTCATGACCATAGTCATTATGATATTTGCAGTATAGCTCAGATCGCGGGTTGCGCGGAGCTTCCTTGTATGTACTGGGATACTTGAAATGAGGGGACCTGGTGGCTGCTTCCATGACCTCCACCAGAGATGCGTTAAGGGGCGTATACTGGTCAAACCTTTCAGGGGATTTTCTAAGCCTTTGCCCCCCTCTATCTTTCTCAGCTCTCGCTGCTGAGGATGACCTTCTATCTGAGGTCTCCCGCTTAGGTTTAAGAGACTCCTCTTTAGCTCTCCTAGCTTCTTGAGCCTCCTCCAGATTGACGTACTTATCAGCTCTCTGAAGCAGTTCCTCAAAATACAATGGGGGTTTCTTGTTCAATGAATCGAAGAACAGTCCTGGAGATAAGCCCTGTATCAATGCCTGTACCTTCACGTCATCCGAGGCTAGGGGTACTTGTAACGCTTCAGCGTTGAAACGTCCAACATACTGACGCAAACTTTCTGAGGGTTTTTGTCTCAAAGCCATGAGCGAGAAGGAGGTCTTAACATGCCTTCTCGCACTAGCGAACTGATGTAAGAACATAGATTTGAACTCGGCAAATGAGCCTATGCTGTTAGGTGGTAGTTGAGAGAACCACTGCTGAGCTATTTTTGACAAAGTCGTGAGGAAAACCCTGCACTTCACTCTCTCTGTATATTGGTGGAGCATTGCTCCATTCTCAAACCTCATTATATGTTCGTATGGGTCTGTGGAGCCATCATATTCCAATGTCAACGTCTTGAAATTTGGAGGCAGCTGATCCTCTCTAATGTCTCTCGAGAAAGGAGACTGGCTGTAACTGGCTTTGATTGGCTTCTTAGGAGATTTCTTAGGCGAAGAGGCTTTCTTCTGAAGGTCTTTTAATTGTTGTTTGAGGGCTGCAATCTCAGCAGCAGCTCCCTCGTCCTGAGGTCTTACGACTCGTGCATCGTCCTCTGCAAATTTCATTGCGATGATAAGTAGTCATAATTTCATTAGTGATTAAGTCACTTTAGGAATGTCACTAATATCTGATTTCTCTATTCGTTTACTAACCATTTTCTGGTTCAGTTTGAGGGCTCTCATACCCATCACTCTCATACTGGCCTTTTTTCACAGGTTCTCCCTGTCAAGGAAAGGAGGGATATTCAGATCATGAATATTTACTTTTACATTAATATGATTTAAACCATTTCATTGGTATCTCATCATCGTCAGGATATTGTGAGGTCCATCAGTACCTTCTTGGCTTTGCCTTTTGCTGTGCTGCCTAACTTTTTACTTTGACCTTCTAGCGGGGCCAGGGCTTTAGATACAACCTGTTTCACCATGCTACTGAGCTGATCCATGGATACAATATAAGTGACACTTTGCTGCACGGGCATTTGAGGTTCATCTCTCGTGATTTCTGAACTTTTGCGGCCTCCCTCCTTCTGAGGACTGGTCGATTTGGAAGCCCCGTCTTTCTGAGGCGTGGTTATCTTTGGTGGGGCCTCTTTCATCACATTTTGGTTCTCCTCCTCAGTACGTTCTTCCGAGGAGCTATCATCACGTACCACTCCTTCAGGTGGGGATTCTCGGTCTCGGACTGATATATTTTCCATGCTTGGTTCTGTATTTCAAAATTTTCAGCTATCAGTCAAAAGACAGCACTAGGACCATCATCAGGTCTCAAGAGACCATTTCCAGGTCTACGTTACCCTTCTCACAGGACCATTATCAGGTCTCAAGGGACCATTTCCATGTCTACGTTACCCTTCTCGCAGGACCATTATCAGGTCTCAAGGGGGCGTTTCAAGGAATTCAGGGAATATGTTGCACCATATCCCCTTTCCGTACACATTCATTCCCAAACTCCGTTGGGTTTGCACGAGACTTGCTCTGAAGTCTTCATGCTTCTACCCATTTTGGCTCCTCACATCACGAGGATTTACAGGATTTATTTCTCGATGTTATGTATTTTCGAACCATTCTTCCATACAGCGGAAAATTTTACTCATCTTTTATCCCAACAACAGCTTTAAATTATATTATGAAACGAGGATTTTTACGGAAACACAGAAAACAAGCAAGTTCTAAAAGATTACAGCAAGATTCGTAAGGAGGTTTAAAATATGGCGATTCTGAAATCACTCAACTCACTTCTTTTAATCATAACAAAAGCTTTTGCAAATAAAAACGCAAATCGCTTAAAATACTCAGACCCAGTTTCTCGGTACTTTTCTCTTTTCGAGTTCAAGCTCAAATTCAACATTTGTTGAAAGGACACATAAAAAGAGTTTTGGAACGAAATTTCGAAACAAAAATATGCGTTTCCCACAGACGGCGCTAGATGATGCGTCCAAAATTACACATCATGAAAAGATCAGAACACATAGGTGGATGACAAAAGATTCTCACCTGCTCAGCAACTCCTCTTCGTTCCAGACGGTCAGAATTATCGTCACCGGAGAGATCTTAGCGTAACTCAGCAAGAAAAGGAGGGCCGGGGAGTCTTCCCGGCGAACCACCTCTGAAGCTTAAGTCAGTGTTCCGAGTCATTTCTTAAGAGATGAATGTAACAGGAGAAAAAGCAGTCTGAAGAATTGTGTGTTTGTGTGTGTTATATTTTTTAATATATACCCGTGTTTTCTTGTGAATGAAGCTGTATAGCTACCAGCTCCTTTTGCCTTTTACTTTACACGCTCTAATGTTCTATTGGTTACAGCAGCATCGTACTCTCTGACAGTACCGGATGGATCATTAATTAAAGTGCCCTTGTCCGTCAGGTGTTCAACTGGGAGAGAGCCCTGACTAAGAGCTCTCCGTGCAGACCTCTGGCGAGGCCTTGCTGAGAGGTCTACTGACTGCTCTCTGAAAGTAGGTCTCTATGAAAGACCCCATCGCCACCATATGGAATACTCAGGTCGGGTGTTCAGGTCTTCCTGGAGACCTGGATATTTTTGTCACTATCAATTACCCACTGCCCTATATCGACCAGTTAGTTGATTCAACTTCTGGATGTGAGCTGTTGTCTATGCTCGACGCATATCAGGGGTATCACCAGATACAGTCAGCTCCTGAGGATGTGGTCAAAACAACCTTTGTGACTATATGCGGCACGTTCGCCTACGTAAGGATGCCTTTTGGCCTAAAGAACGTGGGAGCGACCTATCAAAGAATGATGGATGTGATCTTTGAAGAGCAGATAGGGAAGATTTTGGAGGTATACGTAGACGATATCCTCGTAAAAAGTGTGAAGGCAGAACATCATGCCAGAGACCAGGAGGAGGTCCTGACTGTGGTGAGAAAATATGATTTGCGGTTGAACCCAGCCAAGTGCACGTTTGGTGTTAAATTAGGAAAGTTCTTGAGATATATGGTAACTCCAAGAGGAATTGAGGTAAATCAGGATAAAGTTCGAGCTGTACTGGAAATGGCTGCTCCCACTAGTATAAGGGAGGTACAACGACTAAACGGAAGAATCACCGCGCTCAGTCGGTTCATATCCACTTCAGCGGAAAAAAGCTTTCCGTTCTTCAAGGTATTGAAGAAGGCCAGTAAATTTGAATGGGATGAGAGCTGTCAGAAGGCATTTGAGGACCTGAAAGCTCATTTGGCAAGCTTGCCGGTGTTAACTAAGCCAACCACAGGAGAAACCCTATACCTGTATATATCTGTGGGAGATCATTCCCTGAGTGCAGTGCTCATAAAGGAGGAGGGCTCTATGCAGAAGCCCATCTATTATATCAGTAAGGTCCTGCAGGGACCTGAGTATAGATATTCTGACGTGGAGAGAGCTGCCTTAGCTGTGATGACAACAGCAAAAAGGTTAAGGTTGTATTTCCTAGCTCACAGGGTGGTGGTGAGAACTAATTTCCCCTTTAAGCAAGTGTTGAGCAAACCAGATCTCTTGGGGAGAATGGTGAAATGGAGTGTGGAGCTTGGGGAATACGATGTAGAACTTGAGCCACGTACCGCTATCAAAGCGCAGGCTCTGGCGGACTTCATCCAAGAAACTACTCAACCTGTACAATGGCCAGAGTGGAAGGTCTTTGTTGATGGGCCGGTGACAATTGAGGGATGTGGCGCTGGAATTGTCATAGTAACGCCAGACCAAAGCGAGCTCAGTTTTGCGTTAAAGTTTGAGTTCAGAGTTTCTAATAACGAGGCTGAGTATGAAGCATTTGTTAGAGGACTGGAGATGGTAGCTGAACTAGGAGCTCAGAAGGTGGTCATTCACTCTGACTCCCAGCTGGTGGTTCAGCAGGTCTCGGGGAATTACGAGATCAAAGAAGAAAGGATGGTCAGGTATGTGGAGCAGATCAGAGATCTGAGTAAAAGTTTCCAGCACCTGAAGATAGAGCAGATACCTCGAGACCTCAATGCACATGCAGACCGCCTGGCTAAGCTAGCCACCTCGCTGAATGGGTCGGTGCCTGAAAAAGTGACATTGTTAAAAATGGCAGGTAGCCGAATAGAAAAGAGTATTCATGAGACAGAAGGAAAAAATGATTGGAGAATACCTGTTTTACATTTCTTGAAAATGGGGGAACAATTAGAAAGAGAAAGAGCTGGAAAAAAGAAAATCTACGCCAAGTATTGTCTGATTGGAGGACACTTATTCAAGAGGGCTTACTCACAGCCATTACTGAGATGTGTGACAAAGGCGGAAGGTCTGCGGATAATCAAGGAGACGCATCAGGGAATAGCAGGATGTCATACAGGATTCCGAGACCTGATCCGGCGAGTGCTGAGAGCTGGGTACTATTGGCCTTCTTTGAAGAAGGATGCCGAGATGTTCGTAAGAAGGTGTCCCAGCTGCCAGAAACACGGGCCGCTGATTCATAGACCAGCTGAAGAGCTAGGGGTTCAGTATGCAGAATGTCCGTTTGACAAATGGGGCATAGATCTAGTTGGCAAACTTCCCATGGCAGCAGGAAAGAAATGTCACATCATTGTAGCAGTGGATTATTTCAATAAGTGGGTAGAGGCAGAGCCTTTATCTTCAGTAACAGAGAAGAGCATCATAAAGTTTATATGGAAGAATATTTGCTGCCGATATGGCCTGCCCAAAGTGCTGGTATCTGATAATGGAACACAATTCTTTGGAAAAAGAACACAAGCTTGGTGCAAAGCTAGGGGAATCGAACAGAGATTCGCTGCTGTTGCTCACCCAGAGACCTGTGGACAAGTAGAAGTCACCAATCGGACCATAGTGAATGGTATCAAAGCAAAGTTAGAAAAAGAGAGGTCTCAGTGGGTGGAAGAGCTGAGCTCGGTGTTGTGGGCGTATAGAACTGAACAGAAAATAGCTACAGGGCAGTCTCCTTTCTGTTTGGTATATGGCACTGACGTTGTCATGCCAATGAAGGTAAAGATTCCGACACACAGAATCTTAGCCTACAATGAGGACTTGAATAGAGACCTGAGAGCTGATAGCTTAGATCTGATTGATGAGGTGCGTGAAGAGGCACATCAGCGAGCTCTGGCTTACAAGGCTCGGATAAAGGCAACATATGATGCAAGAGTGAAGACCAGGAGGTTTCAAGAGGGAGATCTGGTGCTCAAGAGAGCTGATGCGATGCATCCGGTGAGAAAGTTTGAGCTAAATTGGGAAGGACCTTTTGTGGTAACCAAAGTGCTCCCTGGTGGAGCATACGAGCTCACGAGCCATGAGGGATACGTGGAACCAAGACCATGGAACATTAGTAACCTGAAGAAGTATTATGTTTAGAAACATGTTATGGAAAATTTTTTGTCTTAATGGGAGGGGATCTACGTGCCAGGTCTCATGCCCATCCTTTTTGATAGGATACTTGCTTGGCTAGACAAGTATTCCTGTAATGGCACGAAGAGAACTTGTCATGGGTAAATAAAGGCTGAGAAGTTGTTCCTTTATTTTTGTCTTTGTTTATGTTTTGTCATGAAATAAGGAACGACATTACAAAACCAAAATAAGGCAATAAATGCGATACTTAGTAAGATCAAGTAAAGTATTTACTCTAAATGGTTTAACAAAAAGGTAAAACTATCTAGAGTAGGGGGGAGTAGGGTGTACCTTACACCCCTAAGGGGGTCCCGTAATACCTCATGAAAATGCAAGAAATTTGAAAAATAAAAGAAGGAAGAAATGCATAGACAAGCAAGAACATGATAATAAGATAGGTGCAATAGATTAAGCTGCTAAGTGAGGAGTGCAGCATTTACAGAACAAGGCAAAAGCGGATAAATTGTTCAGTACCGAAATACAAAATAAATTGTCTAATACGAAAGCAAAATAAGAGCACTGTTTGAAACATAAACTACACAGCAGTTAAGCAAGGAAATTGGCAGCATCATCATCAAGATCAGCCCCCGCAGCATCAGCAGACTTGCCCCCAAGAACATCCTCCAGCTTCCCTAGTTCATCACCAAGGACTTGCGAGGCCCCACCAGTTGAAGGTGCATCTGAAGAAAGGAGATGGGAAGCAGATTAATGGAAGGAACGGAAAGTTACAACGGCAAACACGAAAATAGGCATGTAAGAGTAGAGTAGGATGTAAGATACCTGATATCTTAGCAGCCTGAAAGAAGCCTTTTGGGAAAAAATCGTAAATGGGCTCAGGCGGGTCAGAGAAGGCCGCTTGCAAATCGCAAGGCGCAGTGAGAGCCTCGAAGGCTTTCTGCATGACAGGAAGCCACCAAGCTGTTCCTAGAGGAGCAGAGGGATCACCATTGAATGAGGGAGGTGGAGGAAGATGTTTCACTATCGGATCTACCTCTATAGGCTCCTTGAAACCCAAGCTGTGAGCCTTGGCTAACACAGTCATGCCACATCTCTTCGCCAAGAGGGCAATATCTTGGCGGATAGCTAGCAGATACTCAGGTGAGGCTCAAAAAGATTCCAAGAGGCCTTAATGGAGGATTTGCAGTGCTTGCTGGCCTAGAGAAGTCCGGAGTATGTAGCTGCGGCAATAATGAACCCCTTCCGTATAACCTGATTGATAAGAAAAGTTGGCAGCATGAAGTAGGCTCTTGGTCCCCTCAAGTTCCTTGCTAACTTGGGACAGATGACGACTGAGCTCGGCATTGACGTTGCTGAGGGAGGCATTCTCCTCGGATAAAGCGGACATCTTCTCTTGAGACATGAGCAGTTCCTGATTCTTCCTTTTTAAATCGTCATTGGCTAAGGAAAGCCTGTTGCTGGTATCCAAGATGTCTTGATTCTGGCGCTGCAGGTCTTCGTTCGCCCTAGTCAACTCCTGCAGCTGCACTTGGCCAGCTACTAACGCCTCTCTCAGCTTCCCCATCTCTTTCTCTTGGGCAGCACCTTGAAGTTGCAGCAGTCGACCATGAGAACTGATTAGCTAAAAGAGAGAAAAAAGGCATTAGACATGTAAAAGTAAGAATATGATAATGTTTAGAATGAATGCTTTCTGAAAACGAAAACATGATAGCAACAATACCTTCACCAAATCTTGGGCGCTTTCCTCTTGAAGTTGATGCAGAGAGGGAGGGCTAGACTCAGCCTCCTCCTCTGAAAGGGGAATAGCTTGCAGCAGGGAAAGGCACTCAGAAGGAGGTAACTTACGAAGGGAGCTGGAGGTTTGACCTCTGAAAGCATAACCTGATGAATCAGCACCCTTAGGAGGGGAACCACTAAGAAGAGGGGTATGTTTAGACTTCTTGGTGATACCGGCAGGAGGTCGGGGGAAAGGAGGCCTCTTAAGGCCGGTAGAGGCGTCCACCCTAGTTTTCTCCTTTTGGGATGGGGAGGAAAGCTTACCAGAAGTAACTTTATCCTTGCCAAAATCCTGAGGGAGTGCACCCAAGCTGAATGATTTAATAGCCGTAGGCTTGATGAGGGTTCCTGAGGCTACAGAGGGAGCTGATAGCGGCTGCGTGAATGCTGCGGCAAACGAAGAGGTTTCATTGGTAGGATGAGAGATATCTTGAGCCTGAGATTCCAAGCGAGCTTGCTCCTCTAACAGAATGGCAAAATCAAAGTCTTTGTCATCAGGAAGTTTCACATCTTGAATCCAGCTTGTTTCTGTGTCAAGTAGGGTGTGAAGGATAAAATGCATGTTAGGAAGACTCGAGAAACAGAAAAGAAAAAGATAAAAGACAGTTGAAACCCACCCTCGATGGAAAAAGAATGATCTCCTCGAGGGGATAATCCGAAGAAGGAAAGCGCGCTAGAGTCAGATAGCAATTAATTGAATGGAAAGGGGGTAAACCACACCGTTTGAGTTAACTTTGATAACACCTTGAGAGTAATAGGAGGGATATCCTTAACGGCCGGACGAGGCTGCTTCAGGTGAAGTGTTTGCCATGGGGGATAGGTGAAAGGCCAACGACCCCGTTTAGGAGTGACGATGAAGTATTTGTCTCTCCACTCTTTCCCCGCCGTGCGAGGAACACACAAGTATTGGACAGGGCCTTTGGGTCTAGCGCTAGCGTAATAGAACGCACCAGTGCGCTTCACATCATAAACAGTTTGGAATAGAGTGGGAGTTGGGACACCCTCATTTCCACGAAGCAAAATGAAGAAAGTCAACAGGATTTTGACGAAAGAAGGGTGAAATTGATTGGGCCATAAATTATGCAGATCACAAACTTGGGTCACGAAGTCAGGGAGGGGAAACCTTAAACCTGCCTCTATTTGGTGATACCAAAAAGCCACTGAATGATATTCCAATAGATGAGGACGGTCATACGGTTCTGGCATGCTAATATCAAACAACTCATCACAGTTCAACATCGACTTTACTAATGCTAATTCTACAGGAGTTAGGGAGGATTCACCTGCTATAGCGTTTGGAGCCATAATAGGAGGAGCAAAAATCTTCAGAGAAGAAGAGGTCTCAACAGAAGGAAATGATGAATCCACCTTTTTAATCCCCTGGCCAGATGAGGGCGAACCCTCGGTCAGGTTGATGACTTCTTCAGGGTTGGAAGGAGGTGCCGGACTTGAAGGATTCCTGATGGCTATTCATCGGAAGTGACGGGCAGAAGGTTGTTTTCTCTTGACTTGAGTGCGAGAGGATGTATCCGACTGAGAGTCTTCATGCAAGGAGAGATGAGGCTGAGAATCAGACGCACGAAATGCCGGTTGATCGGAAATGGTATCCTCTGCCGAGGGAGAGGGAGTTCGCGCCATAAGAGAATTACAGTAAAATGGAGGAAGAGTGTAAAGGTAAAAGAAGATAAGGATGAAGATCCCAATATAAAAGAGAGAGGGGGACAGTTGAATTAAAGTGGGGGAAGTTGCAGAGTTTCCCACTTTTTACTCAAATAACAGCGAACTGAGATCTGGTTTAAAAATTCAAAATAGGCAGGTCCCTGGCGAAGGAAAGTAGGATTGTTTAAAGAAATCTCATGTCTCGATAATCGCGCGGGATAAATTACTCTGTATTTCTTAAAGGAAGACCTCCCGAAATTCAGAGTAGGGGGGAATAGATGATAGGGATAAAAATATCCAGCTCTTTAAGAGACCTGAGTACCTCATGCAAGTGTTGAGAGCACTCAGCTAGAGAAGTAGCATAACGATGGAGTCAAGGTCTCCCGGAGAGATCTCCCTTAAGAGACCTGCCTTGAGGTCTCCTGTTAGAGATCTGCCCTGAGGTCTCTCTTCAAAACTCTTCCTCAGTTGTATACCTGACGAACAAAGACACTTTAATTAATGCTCGTAAGGTACACTCAGAAAGTACATCGGGTCTCAGCCAATAGGGCGATAGCGCGTGTAAAGGTAAAGGAAAAAGATGGAGCAGCAATTCAGCTTCATTCTCAAGAAAACTCACGAGTATATATTATATAAAATCCAACACACACAAACACAATTTTTTCAGACTTATTTTTCCTGTTACATTCACTACCAAAAGAAAGAAACTCAGAATACTAACTTAGGTTTCGGAGGTGGTTCGCCGGGAAACATCCCCGACCTTCCTTTTTCTTGCAGAGCTGCGAGAGAGCATTACAGTCGGAGACGATTCTGACCATCGGAAAAGGAATAGAAGTGTGGTCCTGGTAGGTGTTAGCGTTCGCTCATCTCTCTATTCTGATTTTGTATAATGTACTTTTTTCTGGTTACATTACATAAAGTAGTGCAAAGTGATGCATAAATGCATATTGTTTATAAAGAACAAATAAAATTTATAAAAGTGTGTACTTATATACAATTAATGCATGACATATATTGTATTAGTATTTATATTCGTATACATATGATACCATAATTAAAGCATTGTGTACATTATTTCGTATTTATTATTTGATATTTTGTGAACAATTTCATGAGGCATTAACACAACTTATGTGATTCATCAATATGATTCTGTAAATGCAGAAATAGGAAAGGATTGATTACCATAATTAATGCATTACATATATAATATTTGTGCATCAGATTGTATAAACTTATATATTATGTTATGTATTTTTGTGATACTTCAGTGCATCGGCTTATAATGCACAAATAATATTAATGTAAT
Organism: Schizonepeta tenuifolia; assembly: GCA_029490685.1. Taxonomy (NCBI): domain Eukaryota; kingdom Viridiplantae; phylum Streptophyta; class Magnoliopsida; order Lamiales; family Lamiaceae; genus Schizonepeta; species Schizonepeta tenuifolia. Next base: position 97,130,100 of record CM055958.1, on the reverse strand, counting down.
GCATTAATAGTGATAACGTGATACATATATATCACGCTTCTGCTCAAATAGCTTAATAAACTTTACAATCGATACAAATTTAATGAATTTCGTTCTACGCTCTATTTCTTTCCCACAACCACCTCCCAACAATCCCCCAAATATGTCGGCAGACCACCACCATTGTTGGATTTCAATATCAACAAAAACTCATATAAAAAAACTTCAAATTGAGCCATCAAAGAAATCGAATCTCTCTCCAATATGTTGAATTCCCCGCACACTTCAAATGTAGCAAGGTTTTTTCAGCGAATTCGAATATAATTTGCTCCGTAAATTCAACGAGCGGAGTAGCGGCTAGCGGTAGCGGAGAAGACAGTGAAATTGATGGGGGTAGAGGGTAGCAAATATCTGGAGAGAGAGAGAGAAAGAGAAGAAGAAGAAGAAGACCATGGCGGTGGTAGAGACGATGGCAGTGGGGGTAGGTAATGGTGGTGGTTCTTCTACAATTTCCTACAATAGATAGAGAGAGGGAAGGGAAGAGAAGAAGAAAAATGAGGAGAAAGAGGAAAATAGAGCAGCAACAGTGGTGTCGATAACGGTGGTGGTGTCGATAGTGGTGTCCGATGACATTGATGGTAGAAATGGTGGTGGCGATGGCGGTGTTTGGCGACAGTGATGGCGGGTGATGGTGGTGGTGGTGAAGAGAGATGGAGAGAAATCGATTGAACGCGGGGAGAGAGAGAGAGAGAGAGAGAGAGAGACGTGATTCAACGTGAGAAAGAGAGATGGTGTGGTTAAAATTGAATTTCCTAATTTAACCCTCTACCCTTTATTTTATATTTTTTGTCAAATTTTAAAATTTAATTCTAATTACGCATTCCTCAAAAATGAATTATTAAGATTAGTTTCTAGTTCTCACTATATATATATGTTCACACTTTTATAAACAAATTTTCTGTTGTTATAATTTACTTTGTGTGAAGTTCTTTTCTCGTATCAGAAATAAATGACACAAATATGACCTAGTATCTTATTGTTGTGAATTTAAGTTATAAAGACAAAATTGTTAACTTTTTGTTGTCATTTAGTTAAGACTGTTTCTTGAAAAATGCTAATCGATAGTAAAAAAATAATATTTCGATGCGTCTAGTTATAAAAAAGGAATAAAGTATAAATTGGTCAATGAGATAATTAGATACTTAACGATATATGGTTTGACTGCCCTTAAATCATGTTGAAAGTGAAGCACAGTAGTTGGCTGCCAGCGCTCTGCTTCATCGAAGCTTCATCAAAACTTGGACCAAAAGTAATTGATAATTAACCATACCCTCTTGCACTCCACCATATTTACAGAATGCCCCTTGATGAATAAGACCACATTGACTGAAGTCAAATATTTCATCAGCGTAGTTGAACTTGTCTTGTTTCACAAAATAATATAATAATTAATTTTTCAAAAATAATGAGACATAATTATTTTTTATATTTTTATTTTTATTCGTAATAATTATACTGAACAGTAATACGATATATTTATCGAGATAGAGGAAGTAATAACTTGTAAAATTGACATAAAAATAAATAAAAATATACTATTTTGATATGTATTTCTTTTGTTGATTATGTTCAAAGCATAGAATCAAAAGTAGTGGGAATCAAAAGTAGTGATACCCACTATATACTTCCTTCACCCATGATATAAATACTCATTTAGAATTGGACATAGAGATTGAGAAAATTGGTGAAGTTGTTAGTGGAATATGAGTTCCACTTATTAGAGTGGATAAAGTGAAATGATACTATGATTGGAATAAGAGTCTCATTTATTGTGAGGAAAAAAAAGTAAAATAAAGTTAAAATTGTTGTGAGTAGAATGAGGAGCCCACGTATAGTGGGTGGAAAAACTAAATAAGAGTGGAAGTAGTTGTGAATAGAGTAAGGTTTCACTTAATTTGATTGTATAAAGTGTTTTTTTTTTTACCAAGAAAAGAAGAATAATATTAAAACAAGGCATAAGCAATGCCAACAAAAGTACAAACTAGTTCTTGCACACAGCAAGCCCCAACAGGAACAACAAGTCAAGAAAATCAACAGCACATCAAAATAAGAAGCACACCCAACATCCTAATCCCAAGTCAGAGGATTAAGAATCCAGTTACTGAATTTAACACTCGACCCCTTCTTCTTTCTCCACTCCGTTTCCCAGCACCATGTTATTGATTTTATTTCCCCAACAATCTTGTCATGATTCCACTCCTCATTCTTGAACACCACATCATTTCTCTTGTTCCAGATCATCCAAACCGTACATAACCAAATTCCTTCCAGCGTCGATAGCCATTTTTCTGGTTCCTTAAACAGCAAAATTGTAAAAAATTCTCAGCAACTTTTTGCTCAACGACGTCTTCGAACCAATCCACTCAAGGCAACTGCACCAAATTGCCCATGCTCTGCTGCATTCAAAAAACAAATGTTCTATTGTCTCCACCATTCTATTACAAAGAGGGCACTCCAGAGAAGAGCTAAGGGGCATCACACCTCGGCGGCTCAGCTCACTTTTAGTCGCAATGCGACGGAAAAGAATTCTCCAAGCTGTTGCCTTAACTTTCGGGGGTACAATGCTTCCCCAAAGCATCTTACATAACTTGTTGCTGCTTCCTGCCATCGTATGCTTCATTTCCATCAAAATTGAGTATGCGCTTTTGACAGCATACTTTTCATCTTTCGCCGACTTCCAAGACCACCTATCTGGACCCTTAGTGTCTAATTTCCTGCACTGCAACACATCAGAAATTTTGCTCAAGGAATCAAGTTCCCAGACTCTCAATTCCCTTCTCCAACCCACCCCCCAAACCCACTTATTCTCAACCCAGCTCCCTGCCCTTGCCACTGAGCATTTCTTTTCAAGACAAATATCATACAAACGTTTAAACGACTCACACAACCTCGATTCCCCGACCCAAAAATCTTCCCAAAATAATGTCGATTCCCCATCACCAACCTTCCTTTCCACTGCGTTCACAAACCAATCCTCTCTCGAATCTTTCAAACTCTCCAAGCTTCTTCTCCCAAGCTTTTTATAATCTTTGCAGATTGTATAAAGTGTTGATTTAATTGGGAAATGTAAAGTAGGAATTTTCTTTGTGGATAAATATTTAGTTGTAAATAGATATTTATATCGTGGACGGATGGAGTATATAAAAAAAAGTACTAATAATATTTAATCTAATTGTACAGTTTGAGCACAGTCCTACGCCTGCAACATTAGATACAATTTCTAAAATTTGTTTGAGCACATTTTTGACTAAATATATTTTGTACAAGTTATTCTCCTGTGCAACCGGTCTCACATTGTGAGATCGAGCCAGCGACCTTGGAATTCGGCATGTTCAGCAATTCCAGCCGACGCTTTTTTTTTGCAGTCATCTCATATGCACTGCAACATGTATGTATATGCACTACATTATATATTGATATGCACAACTAAGAGTATTGAGATGCACCTTATTTTTTTTTTTCTATTTTTCTTTTTTCTGGCGTAGCCTTCGGCTCTGAGTTGACAGCTTCACCTTCATTCCGATTACTAATATAAGGATAATCGTTGGACAACAATTTAGATTTTTCGGCTCCCCTCGGTCGAATCTTGACCAAAGAAGAAGCGGCAAACAATGTGCATATGGAAACATAACATAGTGCATCTCGGTAAACATGGTTATGCATATGAATACACTATGTGGTGTATCTAAAAAAATAGGAAAAAAGAATATTAATAAAAATTAAAAAATGGTGCATGTCAATATACTTAATTGTGCACATCATTATACGGTGTATTGCATATGAATACACGTTCCAGTGCATATAAGCTGAGAATCGGAAAAAAAAAAAACCAGCGCCAGCTGAGATTTGGACGTGCCGAATTCCAACGGTAGCTGGCCCGGTCTCAAAAAGAATTTGCCATTTTGTACGTGGGACTACTTGAGAAAGTAATTAATACTGTAGCGAAAAGTTTAATATTAAAAATGAATAAATTATGTTACGATGTAGTACAATTATTATTCAGTCTACAGTTCTCAGTCAAGACCAATTTGCTATTTGCTGTATCAATATATATACTCTACCAAATTCTTTTGATGCTACAGGATCAGTCAATGTCCATATTTTCAAGATTTTAGGCAAATGGTATTTGGTATAATAAATTATAGAATATAGATGAACAAAAATGAAATTATACGTAATTGTTATGCATGGATATTACCTTTTCTTCAATTAATAGCGTAGCCACATTTTTTTAACAGTTTAGTACGTAACCGTATTTTCAATTATTTGGTTCAACTGTAATCTGACATTTGCACCTTTTTTTTTTTTTTTTCCTGAAAAGAAGTAAGCTTAAGCTCTTTATTTTATTTAAATTTTGATTATTAAAAAAAATATCATACCACTCTCACATTAAATTTAAATGGGAGGAAGAAGCAAAACGAAAACGGTTGTCTCAACTCAATACTTACAAGTTTGAAGTTACAACCGACAATCCTCGTAGTGGATTTATTTGTTTGTTTTAGAATCTTGTACAATTAAATATGCTGAAAATGCGATCTTTAACAAAAAGAATGGAGGCCTTTGGTAATAGTTGTAATATTCAAGGGTATCTATATAATTATCCTAGAAGAAGAAGATTGAGAAGCACGCTCTCGCTCTTTCTCTCTCTAGATATATACATCCATTCCCTCTCCTCCCCCACGAGTTGATGAGAGTTATATTGCTATATTTCATTCCACCCGGAAAATTCCAATTAACTATCTCAAGAATCCTTCACTCCTCGCTTCATATTTGCTTTTGCGGTTACCTCCTCTCCTTTCACTTCAGAAATTTCTAAGGTACGCGACCAGATTAAGCAAATCTAAACCATTTCTTCTTCTTCTTCTTCTTTGTCCACTGAAGTTTCGTACTTGTATCCAATGGTTGCTTTGCTGGTTTTTTTTTATATATTTGATTTTAGCCTTTCTATATTTTTTCTGATTATGTAATTGGATCTCAGTTTGTACGTGCTGAATGATTTTTTTGCCTGCTTTCTGATTCTCGATATTATGCGTGTTTATCTTTTTTTTATCTCGGCATTTAAGTTAATAATTTTAATTTTTCGATTTATATTTGATTGGATTATAACAAGTTTTGCTGGATAATGAAGCAAATTAGTTGAGTTTTCTTATTATTTCTTTTTTCTTTTTTGTGTTTTAGATGTAAGCTTTTCCGCAGTTTATGGTGCTTTGTTGTCAGCTTTTCATGAACATGGTGTTATACTGATACCTTTGTGTTTTTAAAATATGATCTTTATATCAATTTTCTGACCGATAGATATAAATAAATATGATAATTTTAAACAACAATGGGAGAGACATTCTAAAATCTTTGTTCACTTTCTAAACTATTACTGTTTCCCCTAACTTTATCTGTTTTGCTCAATTTCAAATGTGATCCGTGATTCATTAATCCACTAGAATGATACGGCGATTAACTGATTTTAAGCTCGTATAATTTGTAAGTATATGTTTACATAAAAATCAGCTCGCATGAATAGTTGCTACTGAAGAATTTTTACATTTTTGCCTAACACAGTTCCTTGGGACAGTATGTGATGGATCTTATATTTTGATCTTTGTGAGCTGTTGACTCCACTTGATCTCATGTTATATATGTCATGTATTATAGCTCTGTTAGGTTTGGCAACTTAGTAAATTCTCTGCATTTCTTTGATTCTGTGGGTTTTAATAGCTAATGAGTTTAGTTCTTCACGAATCACGCCTACTAGTTTTTCTATGCAATGCATTTTTCCTTCCAATTTTTGACTTATTAGAATGCGGGTGTTCTATTTGATTAGGGAATTTAAGTCATCGCTTCTCATGGATAATTGGTTCAATGAGCCGAATACAGCAAATGAGTTTGATTTTGATGATGGCAGTTTTCTCCCCAGTTATGATCAGTCTCAAAACCTTAAAAATGGGACTAGCCATGATTACTTAGAGCTTGATGTCCTGGATATCCCTTTACTTCCCTTGAGCCCTGGTTTTGATAGTTTTGCTCCATCGTCGAATGTGAGCTATGAAGCTGAGTCTCCAGATGATCTAGACTCTGATCCAGTGCTAAAGTTTCTCAATCAGATTCTTGTTGAAGAGGACATGCAAGAGAAGCCTAGCATGTTTCATGACCCCCTTGCCCTACGTGCTGCAGAGAAATCCTTGTATGAAGTCATTGGACAGAAATACCCACCGTCACCTTCTTATCCAGGAAGTTATGGTGATCAAAAGTCTGACAGTCCTGATAGCTTTTATGGGAATTCCAGCGAGTATACAAGCAGCAGTAATGCTGGTAGTAGTTCCATTGATCCTCACTGGATTGTTGATCCGGGTGAAAATACTTCATCTGTGGAACAGAATCATCTGCAGGATCGTTTGTTGAATCCATTCTTACCGGTCAACAGTAATGGAAATTCCGAGATCAACTCCTTTGGTGATTCAAGCCTTCTTCAGAATTTGTTTGGTGATAGTGAATCCATGTTGCAGTTCAAAAGAGGGATGGAAGAAGCTAGTAAATTCCTTCCTACCGGTAATCCATTGATTATTGATTTGGACAAATATGAATTACCTAACAAATCAGAAGATATAAGTGCATCTGTTGTGATCAAAACTGAAAAAGAAGAGCCACATGACTCTTCTAATGGCCTGAAGGGAAGGAAGCATCAACATCCAGACGATGCAAATTCCGAAGACATGGGAAGAAGCAGTAAGCAATTTGCAACATATGTTGAAGAAGTTGAACTATCTGAAATGTTTGACAGGGTTCTTCTCTGCACTGATATCAAGCAGGAGTGTGGCAATAATAATGATACTGAATCGGCAAGCCCGGCTCCGCTGCCAGCAGTGCTGCCTAATGGGTCTAATAGCAGAAGAGCTCGTACAAAGAAAAATGAAAGGAAAGAAGAGACTGTAGACCTCAGGACCCTTTTGATTAGTTGTGCTCAATCTGTTGCTGCTGATGATCATAGGACAGCACATGAACATCTAAAACAGATCATGCAGCATTCTTCTCCAACTGGTGATGTAAACCAGAGGTTGGCCCATGTGTTTGCTAGTGGTCTTCAGGCACGGCTAGGTGGGACTGGAACCGAGCTTTATGCATCCCTTGTACGTAGGAAAATTACGGCTGCAGAGAAGTTAAAAGCCTACCAGGTTTATCTATCAGCCAGTCCATTCAAGAAGCTGTCGATTGCTTTTGCAAATAAAATGATCTTTTCTGTGTCGTCAGAAGCAACTACGCTGCACATTATTGATTTTGGTATTCTTTATGGCTTCCAGTGGCCTATCCTCATTCAGCATCTTTCACAGAGATTGGGTGGGCCTCCCAAGCTGCGCATCACTGGAATTGAGCTTCCACAACCAGGTTTTAGACCAGCCGCATGTCTAGAAGAGACAGGCTGCCGTCTAGCAAAATATTGTGAACGTTTTGGAGTACCATTTGAATACCAAGCCATTGCAACACAAAACTGGGAGGCAATTAAGATCGAGGACCTGAAGATCACAAGTGGTGAGGTGCTCGCTGTCAACTCTTTTTTCCGGTTTAGCAGATTGCTTGATGAGACAGTCATGGTCGACAGTCCAAGGGATGCTGTTTTGAACTTAATTCGGAAAATAAAGCCACATATCTTCGTAAACGCTGTCACCAATGGATCTTTTAGTGCTCCCTTCTTCGTCACTCGTTTCAGGGAGGCTGTGTTTCATTATTCTGCATTGTTTGATATGTTTGATTCCACCTTGCCTCGTGAGAATCCACAGAGGATTGATTTTGAACAAGATTTCTATGGGCGTGAGGTAATCAATGTTGTTGCATGCGAGGGAGCGGAGAGGGTTGAGAGACCTGAGACATACAAGCAGTGGCAAGTTCGCCATATGCGGGCTGGGTTCAAACCACTCCCATTGGATCATGGGATTTTGGAGAAACTAAGACACAAGGTCTCTGGATATCACAAAGATTTTCTTTTTGATGAAGACGGGTGTTGGATGTTGCAGGGCTGGAAAGGCAGGATTATTTACGCTAGCTCCTGTTGGGTCCCTGCATAAAGTGCGACACTTGATTCATTCAAGATTTCAAAGAATTTGAGGTGATTTTATTTCTTCATCCCATACATATCGTTTCTGTTCTGCATTGTAGTACATACCCCATAAATTACGAGATTGAATTTGGTGCTTGTTGTACTGACAACACAAATTTCTTTTATTTTTTCATCAGACGAAATCTGCACTTGAATCTAACAGAAGAAAAGAGAAGTTGCACTTACAAGGTATTTGGAATTCTCTACAGTCGGGTTAGGCTCTGATATGTTGTAGAAAAGCAAATCATGCGACAGGTGGCAACTGAAGACTGAAGAGGGGATTCCTACTTGACTGCTCTCACAAAATGATTGGAGATGTTGTTAGTCTTAGATTATAGTCTATAGATATGGTTAGCTTATGCTTTATCAGTTGCTTTGTTTTGTCCAAATATCATGTTGCTGTAGGGTTACTGATTTCTCATCCTTGCAGTTGCACATACTAACTGAGATGATAATTGATAATATAGATACGCATAGTTTGGCATTCGATTTTTGTAGGAATTATTTTCTTCAAGTTAGATTTATAGTACTATCTACTTTCTTCATTTGGAGTCAACTCAACCATGTAGAAATGCAACTTCTTTTGTGTTTTTCAATTTTATAAGAAGAATTATGTGATGCTAGGCCCAAATCCCAATCACCTAATCACCAATGTTTGTAAATGCGCAGTAAATATTGCATTAGTGTATAACTTTTTTTTTTTTTTTTTAATATCGTGGGAACCTGCAGCCGCTACTTCTGGTGCGTACTGAGTATATCATTAGATGTGATCCAAGTATATATATATATATATTTTTTAAATTTTTATTTTACTTTGAGAAAGGTAAGATGTAGAGATTGAACACGAGAGTTCTCTGTTAACAGATAAGACGATGGTGGTCATGTCACAACTTGATGCATCATATTCGCAAAAATAGATCTATTGGTTTAGAATTAGAATTATTGAGTGCTACAATTTAAGGCATCTCAAATGGTGCGCTAGATCTGCACTAGATTTAGGGGGATGTATTCAATCAAGACTCTGTTGGATTTTTTAGGAGTTTGAAAGTCTGGGTGTATTCAATCCAGACTTTTCAAACTCCTTAAAAATCTGGAGGTATTCAATCACAACTTTTTAAACTCCAAAAAAATTTTGTGGTATTCAAAACTCCATTGACTTTTTATTGTTGTTGAGTCTGATAGATTTTGACGTGATTTCTTTCATTTTTTGTATTGAATGAATTCCGACCCTCAACCACGAGAATTTGAGATTCCATGAACATCCAACGCCGGCGCCTCCCCAGAATCTGCTGGCCTCTTTTCGGCCCCCAGCTGGAACCCAGCCGCGGCTAGAATTTGAATGGTCTCCAAGATTCTGAAGTCCAACGACGGCTGGAATTTGAATAGTCTTCAAGATTCTGAAGTCCAGCTATAGTATCCGTCGACGTCCAGCGACGGCGGAGAGCCAGCCAGCGCTGGACCCCATCGACTTCAACTCCAACAGAGTTGTGAAAATCCCACGCAAAATCAATAAGAAATTCCTCAAGGCTCCATGCGGAGTTAATAAACTTCAAAATTCCATAGACTTTCCAAACTCTTTATAACTCCCACAGAATCTTGATTGAATACACACCCCTTAGTGCAAGTTGTTCATATGTATATATTTTCTACTTTATAGTAATATTCCAAATGGGATTTAGAACAATATCAAGATTAAAATACTAAACACAATATATAAGAACTTTTATATCTGATAGTTGTATGATACTATAAGAACTTTTACATCTGACACATTTTATCATAAACATAAATTATGAAATTTATTAATCACATACTATAGTGTATATGTAGTATATTAGTTATGCATATTCATTCATTATCATATTAAATTATTTAATATTCTATGATTCTATTTGTCATTTCAATTGTTGCTATTCAGTATGCATATCGATAAATGAATAATTGTAAAAATAAAAGATGCAATCTTAAATTTTCATTTGGATGTGACATTTATTGCAAAGCATTGAAGTTGAAAACACTTTCAGTGCTAATACTTAACATTTAGCACAACCCTTAAAGTTAGAAGTGCTCACGATTATTTTAAAACATCTTTGTAAAATACGTAAAATAAAGTACATGATTGTCGTCCACTCGCCGAGATAACACGCAATTTAGTGAATATGCTAAATATAATTTGGGATAAATTAGACTTAATGTGGCAATGCATCAGCTTTCTTCCCTAGCTTAGGGAAAATGTTTCCTTTTTAGTCTATCTTTCTCTTGAAGCCCTCATTCAACTTTAGATCAACACATCACTTCATGTTTTCCACCATTTTCAAATCATATATGGTTCCTGTATTTTTTATTGACACTATCAATATATATTATAACATGTAATAAGAGTTAATAATGATCTTAAATACTGATGTTTGAAACAACTTATAAGCTTGTCAATGTAACTTGGTTCAATGCTGTTGAAAATGAGCGGAGTATACTCAACATACATGTACACGTGTCGAATGAGTATATCTCTTAATGTGAATTTGGAGTTTATCACAACTAGAAAGTTGAATAAATGATTTCCACCGTATGCAACAAATAGTAATAATAATAATAATGATGATAATCTAATTAATACACAGCTGTCCCCAAGTTCGTCAGTCGTCGTATAAATCCAAACTATACGATTTCGTATTTTCCCATGTAGTAGAAACTGCCTATACAATTCCACTATTCAAGAAGTACGCTTTTCAAAACTATGCGTCGTCGTTTACAATTTTTATGTCCTAAGAAGCAAAATTGGCTGTGAAAACTGAAAAGACCATATACTACATTTTACCAAGTCAATTGCTATATACTCCCCCGTTACTATTTTAGGTGGTACGATTTTTACTTTGAACACTCCATTTTATAAATCGTATTCCATTCGTTCACGAAATGATGTCATATTTCATCCTTTATTTTTATTCATCAAATGATTTCTTGTTTCGTTATTTTTATTAATATACTCTCGTTACTTTATTAAAATCACTACTTATTGCCATTGATGACCTCACTTCACTTCAACTTTATTTCTACTTTTTTGTCATCTCAACAATTTTATTCCTACTTTTTGGTCAGTATCACCTCTTTTTTATCATTACCACTGTTCTTTGTCATTATCTCACTACCTCTACTTTCTAACTTTTACTCCACTCAAAACAACTTTATCAACTTTCTTAATCTTCGTGTCGGACATCAAATAGAGCATCATTTCGTGAACGGAGGGAGTATATTACTAGAAATAAATAATTTACCTATTACATTTAAGTGGGCTACCACATATTGTGCACTTCAATAAATACTTTCACTTTGGATGGTTTGTTATGTACATTACCCAAATAAAAATAATTTATCCTTTACAATTAAGTGGGCCTTCACAAGTGTTTTGTTCCATTTAGACTATTCACGGTGCGTGTCTTTATGGAAGGCTCGAGACACCGGTATCATGGAGATATTTTACTGTAAAACTTCACATTTTGAGACTGTTTCTTTTGAATGAGACAATTTCGTTCTCTTAAAAAAAAAATGCAAACTAAATGTATATATAAATTAATGTGATGATATTTACTACAAATTGAGCTTTGGCCTAGTGGTTTAGCCCTTCTTTTCTCCATGAAAGGGAGGAGTTCGAATCCCCTATGGAACAAACATGTATTTTTCTTCTTCTTTGTTTTTTTTTATCTTTTTCTTCAGTATTTTTTTTTCAGTTTTTTTTCCTTTTTTTTTCTTTTCATTTTCATTTTTTCAGTTTTTTTTCTTCTTTGATTTTCCTTTGCATTCTTTTCTTTTTTTTCTTCATTTTTCTCTTCTTCTTCAATTTTTTTTCCTTTTCATTTTTCTAGTTTTTCTTTTCTTTGATTTTTTTCTTTTTCATTTTTTTTTCTTCTTTGATTTTCTTTTGTTTTCATTTTTTCTTCTTTGATTTTTCTTTTCTAGTAATGTAATTTCTTTTTATTTCTAGTAATGTATTTTTTTTTAATTTCTAGTAATATAATTTTATAGTAATGCATTTTTTTTATTTACTAGTAATGTATTATTTTTATTTAAATTAATAAAATTAGAATTTTCTTATTAAAATTAATACAAATACATATTTAGAATTTTGATTGACAGTCCCACTGCAGCTCATTGTCTCTATCTCCAGAAAATCCATAAAGACACTCCATAGAGACACTACTACTGCAGACAGTCTTATAGTGAAATCGAGGAAATATATATATAGGGATGAGTTCATGTGAACTAATTCTATGAAAGAAATTAAAAGTTTTTCTAGTTCATAATCTAAGAAAAATAGGCTATTAAAATTTGTACAAGTGGATGAGATTGATTATATATGATTTGGTTAAAACTAATAGTGAATTTCATTCAAAATGCTTTCAGTTGAATATACTCTATCTATATTTGCAAAGTTATAGTGAGACGAGACTTTTGTTTTCTTTTTTAATTATGAAAATAGCAATCATCAAATTTTTATGTAACTAAATAGGTAAAAATCAATATTGATATCTCACTAAAATATTTTGAACTATCGATAATAGGATTTGAAAGAAACCGAGTCAATCTATTGAGGTGAATTGTGCGTGTTGGTTTCTAATTACTGTTTGGAACCGATTATTAAAAACCGATTCGTTTTTACCTATGGATCAATTATAGTTATCTAACAAATACATACAAAATTCATACCTAGCATGCTCCTACGTAATTAAATACAATCATAGGATGTTCGTAAGAAATACCTACAAACTTGGTGCACAACGACTCCAGAGTGACCTTCCAAACTGTTCCCGGCTAGAGCTCGTCGATGGATGGTATCGAACTACGAACTCTCTCTCTCTTACTGTAGGCGTCGACCTTCTCTCTCTCACTCTAGGGTTTTATTGCTTTGAAAGCAAGTTAGTAATGAGTCTTACGAGCCTTGTATTTATAGATAAATAACTGCTCATATTCATCGAACCTAGACAACCCTATTGGCCGTAGGAGAGTAGGCGCCTAGCCCACTAGAGATGCAGGTCATTGGGCCAGTTCAGGGATCTACTAACTTAAATAAGATTGACCTAATAATATCCGACTTAATTAATTCAGCCCAGAATATTAATCGGATATAAATATTAATTCATTCCAATAAAGAATTAATACTGACTTACCATTTTATTTATTTGGTTGAGTCGGGGCTAGTATTAGACTTAATTAATCTTCGTGTTTAAGATTATCAAATATCCATTAATTGATTAAAATACTTCTGACAGTAATTAATTAATCAATTAATTATTTACTGATAAATAATTATATATCTCGAGTGCTACCACTTAAACTTATTATTATTCCGGAACTAATTTCACCTCCAGGACTTAGTATAATAAACTTATTAAGTTCCTCTTGAGGATATCATCATCCCATTATTCATAGGACACAGATCCTTATTGCAGCTTTATCAATATCAAATAAGAATTGTCATTGCGCAAACTACGAAATTTCGAACAACTATTAAGTTCTCATTTATAAATAGATCAAAACAATAATCAGACACTTATTCACACTAATAAGCCCAATTAAGGTTAAGATTATTTAAGTCACCGAGATATTTAATTCTTAATAAGTCAGAACAAAGAATTAATCTCATGGTGATTCTTTCAATACGATTAACGTACTAGCATAAATAAATAGTCAAGATAAACTATTTAATACTATTATGCTACAATCTAAACCAACAATTCGTCCAAATTGTCTCGATTATAAATATTAGTTTATATCCAATAAGATGCCGATTATATAATCTTCTATGATCTACAACACACTATATAATCTTTAATATTGAGATAATTAGACAGATAATTAATATGCAATAATAAACATTTCAGATAGAATAAATTATATTGAAATAAATATCAATTGTATATAAGTAAAAAAAATCTTACTTTCGTATACAGCCCTTATATTACGATGTAAGTTAAAAAGAATGTTCTTTTAATCTATGTGTCCGATAATCCACTTCAACCTTTGATTGTATACATGATGATTATTGAACTTTGATCCTATCCAATGGCGGAGGGTGTAAGGAGCCAGCCCCACCAAATAATTTTTATTTTAGAACTTTTATTTTATGCATAATTTATTTATCTATATTTTGTGCTTATTTTGTTGTAAAAGCTCTCGTCGTCAAATCGAGTCATAAAAAATTTTAATTTTTTTATAAAAAATAGAAATATAGTCCGTTGTGAAATTTTTCTGCCTACGCCATTGATTATATATATCCACGTATTTAGAAATAGGAAATGTGTGATGAAATCAGGTGCTGATTATACAGCATCGTGCTAGCTTGTTTTGGGAGATCTACTCTTGTTTAAAAACGACGTTGTGTTGATAGAGAAAAATAAATAAATAGTGTAGTTAAAATGAAAACAGGATAGGCTGATAATTGTTGAAATGTTGTTTGCTATGGACATACATAACATTGTAATCCTGTCTCCTCCTCACAAACTACCAACAAATTTCGTCGACTTCTATCTCTATCCTCTGAGCTGATGCTCATACTGTCATTTCCTCTCTCTATCTCTCTCTCTCTCTCTTCAAAAACACACACACTGACGCACGCACACAAACACACACCCAAGTGGATTACTTTGAGGGTAATATTAATATGGGCCAAACTTAAAATAATCATTCAAAAAAAATTCTAATCATTTTTAAAAAATAAATAATAACCATGTTTACTAACATACCTTTTATTACATATTTGTGAATGCACACATAAATCCATACATGAATACATGAATCCTTACATGAATACATGAACGACATATACGAACACATACATGAATACATACATGTATCATCAACTCCAAATAAGCTTAATTTTTTACTCGAAATAATCCATCAAACATTAATTTGAAAACACATAGTACATTCATGAATTCCATTTCTTCATGATTCTACGATTAAATATCAGATTATGACTTAGAGAGAGAGAGAGAGAGAGAGAGAGAGTTGAGATTCGTTGTTTTTAGGAGGTTCAAATTCGATTCCATCAACCATCAAACAAAAGAGGCTGAAATTGGGAGGATTGATTGGCAGTGACGACGGCGGTGGCATTCATCTCACCTGCCATTTGGCTGAAATCTCCAACAGTGGTTGGTAGTGGCTGAAATCATCAACCATCAGATATCTCTTTGATCTTGTAATTTAACGGTGGCAGCAACACCTTAGCCGCCACCATTCGTTGCTGCTGTAGATGGGCGGCAAAATCGCTAATTCGAAGAGAGGAGAGAGGGTTTCAAATTGGGGGTTAAGGTTTCGAATTGGGTTTTTTTTTGTGTTTCAGAATGATAGAGCTCAGAGGGAGAAAGTGCTGCTGTTATTGCAGCGACGGGCCAGAATGATAGAGCTCAGAGGGAGAAAATACTTAAATATAGGGGCAGGCCCGGCCCCTTCCAAACTTTTTAGTATAACAATTAATCAAAATTGCAAAACTATACCTTACCTTTTACCAAATTTTGGACTTATCACAAACCTTTCAATTTTAGCAAAAATAATAGTTACTCCCTCCATCCCGTCGAATACGGCCTAATTTATATGGGCACAGAGACTAAGAAAAAGGTATTAAGTATAGTGTGAATGCAATATTATAATGCTAATAAAGTTATAGATGAGATGGTGGATATTGTATAGTGAGAGTAGGTTAGTAGGGTTTAGATGGAATGGTGGGCCACATGTAGTGTGAATACAATATTTTATAATGCTAAATATACACTAATTGTTTCCTATATCAAGTATAGTGGGACATCCCAAAATGGAAAACATGCCATATTCGGTGGGACGGAAGAAGTACCTTTTATTTTTTCTTAATGTTCATTCGAATTCAATTTGGGGGAAAAAATTAACGATGACATGCCCAATTTATAATAATGTGGCGTTCAAAACGACGTCGTTTTAATCGAAACGACGTCGTTTTGATTTAAGAAAAAAAAAAAAAGAAACTGATTACACATCATTTTAAAATTTCCACCTCATCTTTCCTTTTATCTGTCTCTCTCTCGCCCAGCCCCTCCTCCACTCCTCTGCCGCATACACCCCCCTCCGGCGGTGAACTGTTGATCCATAGATCGACCTAAATCAAACATTAAAATCAAACTCCGCCGTGCCAAATTGAAGAAACTTGTTGCTCAGAGTTCCTATGACAGCACAGTTTAAGAAATCCCACGCAACACGACCTCTACAACACACCAGCGCTGCAACGCGGCGACTCGATTAAGAGCATATATAGCTCGCCGTTTGGGTCGATAGTCTCCGCCGGAAACTCACTCAAGGGCAAAGTGAGGAAATTGTGCTCAATATTCGAATCCCCCAAACCGCCATTAACGCCGCTGCCGCCATTAAAGATATGTGATACGCCAGTTGTTGGAGGCCAACGAGCTTCTCCGGCTACTTAAGGGTGAAAGATATTATTTCAGTTCAAATACCACCATTACTATTAGCATTCAAAAGCTCAAGATAAATGCTTATCGCAATCCATAAACAACTAATCATTGCTCGATTTTTCAACTAGAATAGCTCACATTAAAATGAGAGATAAAAACGAACTCCAACACCAAATCCCTGAATCCTCAACACAACGAATTCGATTACTCACATACCTCTTCTCTGCAACGCGAAGTAGAAAAAAACGGAGATCGACAAAATGAGAGCGAGTATCAGCACACAGAATCCAATGGAGATCTTACACAGAGGCAGAACCTTGGATCGTCGGTGGTACAACTGCCTGGAGCCGCAAGAGAGGGGTATATGCGGCGGAGGAGAGAAAGAGGGACTGGGCGAGAGAGAGAGAAGATGAGGTGGAAATTTAAAATGATGTGTAATTTTGTTTCTTTTTATTTGTTTTTTTTCTTTGTTCTTAAATCAAAACGACGTCATTTTGAACGCAATGTCATTATAAATTGGATACGTCATCGTTAATTTTTTCCCCAAATTGAATTCGGACAAACATTAAGAAAAATTGAAAGGTGACTATTATTTTTCCTAAAATTAAAAGGTTTGTCATAAGTCGGAATTTAATAAAAGGTTAAGTACTTCCTCTGTCCCGCGAAAGATGAGCAACTTTCCTTTTTGGGTTATCCCACGAAAGATGAGTCCTTTCTGTTTTGGGAAATAATTAATTGTATTCACACTGCTTTTACATTCTTTATTATTTATTCATACTACTTTTACATTCTTTATCAATAAAATACTCCACTAAATACACCCAATACTATTTCTTCTTAGTGTCTGTACCCAAATCAAATGGCTCATCTTTAGTGGGACGGATGAAGTATTATTTTGCTATTTTGCCTAACAATTATGGTATAGAGAGTATTTTAAGAAAAAAGGACCATATTTAAAAAGAAAAATATATAAAGAAAACTCGATTATAACTGATTTTCTATACATACAAAATAGAACTTTTGCTGTCGTATACCTCATGGTAAAATTTTTTTCGGTTCTGTCCCTGTATAGGGTTATTTACATCCAGGAACTATATACTCCCTCCGTTCATAAGTAAATGTCCACTTTGTGCTGGATACGGAGTTTAAGAAAGCTAATAAAGTGAAAGTTAGTGGGGTAAAAATTAGGATATAAGGGTAGTGAGATAATAACAAAAAAACAGTGGTAATGATAAAAAAGAGGTGATATTGACCAAAAAGTAAGAATAAAATTGTTGGATGATAAAAAAGTAGAAATAAAGTTGATGTGAGGTGAGGTCTCAAATGACAAAGGGTAGTAATTTCTGTAAAGTAAAGAGAGTAGTGTTGTACGAAAAGGTAAACTGGATATTTACTTGCGAACACGTGTACTGTAGCAAATTGGACATTTACTTGTGAACGGAGGGAGTATATAATTACATGCAACTTTTGTGTTTCTGCCCATAAGTGCGATGATATATCCGTTGATGTTCTCGTAAATTAATTAGATATGCATCTGACTTATTCACATGCTTTTTTTTTTTTTTTTTTTTTCTTGAGAAGATACATATTCACATGTTTTGTTTTTTGTTTTGTTTATAAAAGATACTTTTTCACATGTTACCATCACACGTTTTTATATTTCAATTCCTCCACTTCTCTGCCGACTGCCATAGTGTAAAGCATCGTCTCTCTGTCTCTCCCCCTCCCCCAAACACACTAAGAGCATTCACTCTGGTTCTTTATAGACCTAAGTTTATATTTAATTTTGATAGTATCCTAATAATTGGATAGATTTAGAGCAAGCACAATAGGGAATCGATCCCCGGAGACAAGAGAGATATGGACTTCCCTCGATCGACACCGGGGTGTCGATCCCCATTGTAGCGTGGGTCAAGCGTGGTGTCGTTAAATCGACACCGCTCTCCACACCGAAGGTAAGTCTATATTTAATTTTGGTAGATCCCAATGATTTGATAGACATAGACCAAGCACAACAGGGAGTCGATCCTCGGAGTCGAGGGAGATATCGACACCCCTCGATCGACACTGGGGTGTCGATCCCCATTGTAGCATGGGTCGAGCGTAGTGTCATTAAATCGACACTGCTCTCGACACCAAAGGTGCAGCTCTTGGGGACACGTGGCGTGTCCCATTCGTCCAATTTTTGTTTTTTCTTAAAAAAAAATTCAGACATAAAAATGAATTTGAAATGGTTGTTTCCATTCTTCAATTATAAATAGCAATTCATTCATTCTTCACATCAAAATCCACTCTTCACCTAAAAAATTCCATTTTTCGGCAAAAAAAAAAAGTTTTAGGAGTTCATTTTTCAATTTGGACAAAAACGAGGAACAATGTCAAAGAAATATATATCGAGTTGGGTCGACGAGCCATTCAGCTTTACCAAGAAGCATACGGTGATGATTCGTCGGACGACGAGTCAGAGACGAGGACATACGTGCTCTAGAATCGTGAGGAGGCCGAACAACACCTCAGATGCGATTATTTTGCCGACAATCTTATATGGGGTGAAATTGTCTTTCGCCGGCGGTTTCGAATGAGCAAGAGGTTGTTCTTAAGGATAACTGAAACTTTGACCACTCGGGAGCCTTATTTTCAACAGCTCCCAAATGCCATTGGAAGATTGGGGTTTCACCCATGGGTGAAGTGCACCGTTACTCTAGGCAACTCGCCAACGGTGGAGCGGCCGATCAGTATAATGAATATATGCACGTTGGAGGGACAACGGGCACATCATGTCTCACGAATTTCAGTCGGGCCCTCAGATTTGTTTTCGGCGACTACTATTTGAGGAGGCCGAACACCGTTGACATCACTAGGCTCACAGAATTGCACGAGAGGATGCATGACTTTTCTGGTATGCTTAGAAGCATCAACTGTATGTATTGGGCATGGAAGAATTGTCCAACAACATGGAGAGAAATGTACACAACCCAACAAAAGGGTTATATGACGTTTACCTTGAAGTTGTCGCTATGGAAGATTTGTGAATTTGGCATGTTTTTTTCGGTGTCGCCGGCTCCAACAACGACATCAATGTGCTTAATCAGTCCACTTTCTTCAGCGACGTCCTCAATGGGAGAGCGCCGCCAGTCATTTTTAAGCAAATGGTTGCGAGCACCACATGGGCTACTATATTGCCGACTACATTTATCCGAAGTGGGCCTCTTTCGTGAAGACGCTCCGAGCGCCAACAGAACTGAAGAGACAACGATTTTCTCGGATACAGGAAGCTACTCGTAAGGACGTTGAAAGGGCTTTCAGTGTCCTCCAAGCTCGTTGGGCACTGATAAAAGGCCCTGCTCGCTTGTGGTTTCAAAAATATTATGTGACATCATGTATGCTTGTATCATTTTGCATAACATGATCATTGAAGATGAAGAATCTAGTGCAACTCAATTCAGTGTTGAATCGAGCGCACAGGGCGATCGCAACGTGAACACGACACCAGTCAATCAAGGTGGAACAGGGCTATTCAACACATATATTGAGAGATAAGCTCGACATCAGGATGCGTCTGCCCACGACCGTCTTATGGACGATATGATTAAAGAAATTTGGACTCGTTTTGATCCGCTTAACTAGTATTTTTTTCAATAAAATTGTTCGATTCATCTTTTAATTCAATAAAATTGTCGTTTTTAATTTTTTCTATAGAATTTAAGTATTTTTATTATTATTTATTATAAATACAAAAAAAATTATTCAGTCATTGCCAATCAAATTTTCTACATAAGTCTATCCAATTATTGGGACCCCACCAAAATCATCAAAACCAATGATAGACCTAGGTCTATTTTATATACCATTGTGCATGCTCTTAGGTAGAAAATTTGATAATGGAAGTTGATATAAACCTACGTCTATCCAGTGATTGAATAATTTTTTTTTTTTGTATTTTTAATAAATAAGGATAATTGTGTGGTAGTAGCCGTTAGAATTTTTTTTAAAATTTACGGGGAAAAATAAAAAAAACTAGATGAATTGGGACACACGGAGTATCCCCCAATTGCCCACTTCACTGAGTCGAGAGGGGTGTCGTTCCTTCGATTCCCTCTTTGACTCCCCCCCCCCCCAATCGACGCCATCCTCTATGGGGATCGACCCCGTCGAGGTTGAAGTGGAGAGTCGATACTCTCGCTCAATTCTGGGGATCGACCCTCCAGAGGATGCTCTAATGGGCTAGCTTTATGCAAATGTTACTATCAATGCTTATAGACTGGTTGAGGCAGAATTCATATAGTGCGATCTGAATATTGTTATTTTAGCAAGATGCATATACATAATGTGGAATAGTAATAACTAACGTACGATCCGTCGAAAATCGACGGAAAAATATCTTTAATAAAATTATTAGATAGTACTAATATGTTAGAAATTAAGAAAAATATAACTTGTTAATTATTTTAGGGTTAAATCATTCGATTATGCAATCTACTAAACTCGGTTAGAATTTATATGTCCTTGAACATATCTCAAATTCAATTAAAAAGTAATTTTACCACATGTTTACGTCTCAAATCCATATAGTTATGTCTATTAAAAATTCTAATCTAATCCATTCTCATTCCTTTCGATAATTTTTAAAGCTCTATTCTCCTCCAAAATCTATGTGGGCAGAAATATATTTGTCTCTCAAAAAGATTGTCTCACGTCAATTTTGTATGAAAATTGAGATGGATCATTTTCATTGCAAATACACTTTGTCCCACATTTATTTAGAAAAGAAAAATAATTTTGAAGATTGTCTATAAGATGAAAGTGACCATATATACCCTATATTATGAGTTCGACATAAGACTAAGGAAAAAAAAAAGAGTTGAACCATCACTTCGCAATCATTTCGTCTATCCCATCAGTTCCGATCGGAACCGACCCATTGACTATCATACTGATTTTGAATTTTATAAATAATTATCTTTCAAATATATTTACAGAAAAATTAATGATGACATTTATTTTATTTTTTACCGTAAATTAATATTTAATTATTTAAATATTTATCTTCCAAAAATATTCATATAATATTTAATAAATTAAAAATTATATTATAAATTGCAGTTTTATATAAATCACCATTTTCCAAATATATTCACAGAAAAATAAACGATGACGTTTGTTTTCTTTTTTACATTGTTTTGAGAAGAACTTTTTTAACTGAGAACAAAACTTTAAGAATTGGTTTTACTATGCACTTTGTGGTTTTGCCTTTACAAAACTTTACGTGGAGCGATTGAGATTTCGAAAATAACTTAGCCAATAATATATATATATATATATATATATATATATGATAAAAGTTGACCCTAAATATCCTTAATTTTATGAGTTCAAAATTATTAAATAAAAAATTGTCTGATCAGTACTGCATTGGATCCTTTACGCGCGCAATTCTTGGTTGGAATTGAATCGTTGACAAATCGTTAGTAATTTTTCTGCCAATTTTCCTACATATTTGATGTTTTCCAATGTAGACGATTAACCAAATAATTTGAGATGGTGTGTTTAGAATTATTCAAATATGTTTGAAATTTATATACTCGTACTTGTTTCAAACCTAATTAAAAAATTAGTCATGTGTGTTCCTTTAAAAAAAATCCATATATCAATATCCATTGGTTGGGAATTGGCCCGTCTACCGCGACGATTCCGAGTCGGAATCGGCCCGTTGACTACGATTTTGATTTATAACTGTAGTTTATAATACTCGTTTAGAATTTATATAAACCTAAAACTTAATAAAAAAATAATTGATTGTACTATTCGTTCTTGTATTAACTGTATAGTAATATTCATTAATTACGATTATAATTATGCAAAGTTGGAAATCTAACTACAAATAACGTAAAAATCAATTCATAGATGACGATTATAAATTTTACAAAATACATGAACAAAATGAATAAAATGAAAACTTAAAATAAATAAGAATAAAGAATGGAGATGTGCCACATGGGATCCCGAGTTGAGGTACCTGTCAGTTAGGAATTGGCTCGTCTACCTAATTAATTGACAAATTAAAAATTAATAATTTTTTTACAAATTAAATAAAAATTATTAGACTATTTCAAATTTTAATTCTCAACTAATAAATTAGCCAAATAATTTTGGAACCATTTATTCAACCAACTAATAAATTAGTTCCCTACAAAAAGTAATTTTTTTATTCGGCCAACTAATGAATTGGCCAAAATAAATAAATTATAACAATATATATAGCTATTTATTCGTCCGACTAATAAATAAATTAGTCACATAAAACTGGTGGAGCAAAAGATGAGGAAATACAAATTGAGTCTAGGTATTTATAGGTTTTTTAATAGGTGAAGTTTCATTGAAAAACCGATATAGGACACAAAATTTGATTCGATATTTAAAATCTATTATTTTATATTTAAAAATTCAAAAATTATAATACTTGATTAGTGATAATATTAAACATTATGTTTAACGTTGGTTGACTTGGTTATGATTTACATTTGAGATTCCAGGTCAATTCATGCATCTATTAAGTTCAGAAAATATTAATTTGATATAATAATATTCTGAATTCAATTATGTATATGAGCATGCATGTCTTTTAATTACGTTTTTCAGAAAAATAATACTGATAGGTTTACAATAGAATAACCTTACGACTCGTTGTTGACCAAGCTTCAAATTGTGTTTGTGTACGTATTTTTGTAATGTAAAATTGGCCAATCTGAAATGCATATACCAATAATTACCTAAATTATTTGAAATTATTTATTCGGCCAAATAACAAATTAATTCCCTACAAAAACTAATTATCCATTCGGCCAACTAATAAATAGGTCAAATTAAATTAAAAGTTATAAAAATATAATTATTTATTCGACCGACTAATATATAAATTGGCCAAATAAAACTAGTGGAACAAAAGATGAGAAAATACACATTGATTCTACGTATTTATAGACTTTTCAATAGGTGAAGTTTTATTAAAAAACCGATGTGGGATACAAAATTTTAGTAGATATTTAAAATCTATTATTTTACATTTAAGAGTTCAAAAATTTGAAAAATTAGATAAATAGGAATGGAGAATTAAGAGAGATGCCACGTAAAATTTTTTTTAAGTAAAAATTATTTTCCTTTTAATAATATAATATAATGATTGTTAAATATGTGTGTCCACCAAGTTCGACCAAATGCCTAATTAATTTTATATTTGATTAATCAATTCGGAATATATTCGCAATCGTCTTTCGTATCTTTGAAAAGATATACATATATGGGCTCCAGATATTATATTACACATATTAAACATAAACTGACAGAACATATCAGTACAAATTGCCTAACTCATATTATTTGATATCTTATCTATTTGACTTTAATTACTTAGATATTCAATTCCAACTACGTGACAACCTATTTAAGGGCAGCTGATCCGCTGGCTATTATATGCGTATAAATTAATAATTCTAAGGCTCGATCATTTCATTTTCGAACATTTTTGGGTGACGAAAGTTTTATTTATAAACAAATGGGAACCATGCATAGAAATACATGAATGTTGCTCCTTCTTTTATTTTGCACATACCTTTTTTATTTTTTCAAATAAAAAAACCCAACAACTTCTAGTTTTGTCCAAATTTCCCTAATTTTCAATTCCACCCAAATCAAATATGACATGACACTTATGTGTTCGTTTAAATGACATATAGTAATTAGGATTTGCAAATTTGGAATAATCCCTATTTTAACTTATAGTTTATGTATGAAATGTCGTCGTATGCAATTTTCAAAAATTATATCGTTTTAATTACCAGACGAAAGAGAGGTCGACACATGCTCGGATACCATATAAGCACCATGTTAGAGAGTGGTCGGCATATGCCAGGATACACATAAGCACCACGTCAGATTTGATTTGATTGGAATTTAAAATTTGGAAAGATTTAGACAATATTGAAAATTGGTAGGTTTTTTGAAAAAATTTAGATAAAATTGAAAATTGGTAGTTTTTTTGAAAAAATTTGAAGTCTTGTGCAAAATGAAAGGAGGAGCCAAGTACGTATATTTCTATGCATTTTTTCCTTAAGAAAAAGATTGATGATTAATATTTTGTAAATCTTTTCTAAAATTTCAACTCTTATCTGGGAAAGCGTTTTACTAAGTGAATTGCACTTTCTTTCTTTCTTTTTGGTAAAATAAATTTTTATTAAACCAAATGGAACGAAAATTACAACTCAAACAAAAAAAAAAAAAAAAAACCCCAAGGAAACTAACTAATAAATTTAGCTAACTTCCTGTCTCTCCTTCCTACCCCCGCTGCATGTATTTGGCACGTACGGATCACGTTCACAGCTAAGCTTTACTTCCCTTGAAACCTCCTCAAGTTCCTCTCACGCCACACAAAGTATATCACGATAGAGATAAGGGTTCTATATCATCTTTGTTTACTGGAGTTATTCCTGCACTGGGATAGCATGTACTGCTTCTCTCGATCCCACCCTTGATCCCTACTCCGCATTTGTCCCCACACAGCTACTTCTCTCCAAACTTCTGCCGTATAAGAGCATTCAAAGAAAAGGTGTTGGATATTCTCATCCTTCTCTTGGCATAAGATACATTTCTGCTCACACACAATTCCAATCTTTTGTAATCTGTCACAAGTGGCAAGTCTTTCAAGAACAATAAGCCACATAATGAATCTACACTTCGAAGGAGCTGCGTTGTTCAATATCATCTTACACCATGGAACTTTCTGCACCTCCCCTCTCATCTCATTATACACTTTCCTGATGGAGTACTGCCTTTTATATAACATCTGCATTACATTTGTAATATTCCTCAAATACTCTCTAGCTCCTAAGATTTTCCTCACCACCCAGCTGGCTTGCTGAGGCACAGCCATTGTGGTAAGATCTCTAACCTTCACATAGTATCCGTGGATCCATCTGATCCGCAGTCGTGCTTTGTTGCTACACTCCAAAGAAGCTTACACAGAGTAGCTTTGTTCCATAAGCTCATGCATGTGAGGTTCCATCCCCTTGCCACTTTTGGCTGACATAGAAATTCCCAGGCTACAAGCGCCCGTTTAGTAATACTGGAAGATCCTGACCATAAAAATGATCTACAAGCAGCCTGGATCAGCTTCATCCTTTTGCGGAATGAGAAAGATTTGGCAACAATATGTCTGCACACTACTCAACACTGACTTGATCACTTGGATTCTTCCTGTGTAAGTCAATAATTTTGAAGTCCAACAATCAATTTTTGCCAATATCTTCTTGATCAAAGGCTGGCATTGGTGTACTGACAGTTTTTTTTATGAGAGAGGGACCCCCAAATACTTGAAAGGGAGGTCTCCACGCAGTATGCCAAATTCTGCCAAAATTGCATCCTGCACCTCTCTTGTTACACCCCCAAAATATATATTGCTTTTGTTAGGGTTAGCTTGAAGCCCAAATACACTAGATTACTTCTGGAATGCAGACATAAGCCTTCTGATGGAGATTACATCACCTCTGGCAAACATTAGAAGGTCATCTGCAAAGCATACATGAACTAGACCAAATTTTCTGCATTTGGGTCAAAATTAAAGTCTCCATCTGTCTTTAATTCCAGCAAGCATCTATGCAAATACTCCATACATATAACAAAAAGATAGGGAGAGATAGGATCCCCCTGTCTTAACCCCTTCTTTGCTCTAAAAGGCCGTGTTAGCTCCCCATGCACATTAAAAGTATAGGACACTGATGTAAGGCAGTTCATGATTAATTGCACAAACTGAAATGGAAATCCAAGCTCAAGAAGTAGATAATGCAGAAATGGCCACTCAACAGAGTCATAGGCCTTCTGAATATCTATTTTGACCATGCACCTTGGTGAAACATTTCTTCTAGTGTATCCTTTAATGAGTTCATGACTCACAATAATGTTATCAAAAATCTGTCTTCCCTTCACAAAAGTTGATTGATTATCACTAATCAAACTCCCTAGAACCAGCTGCATTCTATTGGTTAGCACTTTGGATATGATTTTATAGAGGACACTACAACAAGCTATAGGCCTATAATCTCTTATAGTGCAAAGGTTACTGATTTTTGGAATCAAAGTGATGAGAGTGTGATTTATGTTGGGGGTAAAATTCCTGATCTAAAGAATTCCTGCACTGCATCTATGACATCAGGGCCAATCACACTCCAATTATACTTGAAAAAATATGCATTAAAGCCATCCATACCTGAGCTTTATTTGATTCCATGCTGAATAGAGCTTGTTTGATTTCCTCATCTGAGAGTGTTGTATTCAGCTGTTGTTGTTGAGTTGAGTTCAGGACAGGACCCCTTTCCACAATTAGCTTATCCACCATTGGAAGACTATCAGCAGCACAGCCCATTAGTTGAAGGTAGAAGCTCCTCACCTCTTCTCTTATTTGTTGTTGGTTAAAGCATCTTGTGCCATTAGCTCTCATCAGTAATTTGATAGCCTGACTATTTCTTCTTGCCTTGGCATAAGATTGGAAGAATTTGGTGTTGGTATTCCCCAATTTAATCCAGTCAACCTGGGCCTTTTGTTGCCAAATACTTTCTTCAACCCCACTCCAATTTTCCAACTCAAATATAGCTTGTTTCTCAGCAGAGATAAGAGCATTATTCAAATGATCAGATGCAAGAGCCTCCTGTATTCTTTTCATCTCCTCTCTTGCTTGTGAAACTTTTTCAGCAGTCTTTTTAAAATGCATCACATTTAGTTTCTTCAGTGGCTGCTTCAGATTTTTGAGCTTATACCATACATTGAGAAGCTTATTTCCAGATAATTGGCTTTGCCATCCTTCTTGCACAATCTGAGGAAACTTTGGATGCTCAGTGAGCACATTGATGAACTTGAAAGGTGTATTCCTTCTAATTTGCTCATGCTTAAATCTCAGAAGCAACGAGTAGTGGTCAGAGATATGCCTAGGCATGATTTCCACCACTACTTCATGATATTCACCCAACCACATTGCATTAGCTATACACCTGTCTATAAGGGAAGAAACCCTGTTTGCACCCTCCTGTTGATTACACCATGTAAAGCTGCCTCCACTCATTCTAACTGCAGCCAACTCATTATCTTGAATGCAGCCAGCAAAGTCTTTTACTTCACTTTCAGTAATCGACTGCCCTTGGCTCCTGTCCTCAGTACTTAAGATTGTATTAAAGTCCCCACCTATTAGGACGGGTTCCATAGTACTTTGACACACTCTATTCAAAAATCTCCACAACTCTTTTCTTTTTTCGACAGTGTTGTAAGCATAAACTGTAATAAATTGGAACTTTTCCCCTGTGTGCAAATCAGTAATCTCGCAGTGAATTCCTTGGGCATGGGTTTCAGCTATTATAACATCAACCTTCTTGGCATTCCACCCTATCCATACTCTTCCATTCTCAGCATGATTATAATTATTTACAAAGATCCATGCAGAATTCAGTTTTTCAGTAATTTTCTTGAACTTGTGTTGCTTAACTCGAGTCTCAAATAAACCAACCACATCAATTTTATTTTTGTGCAGGAAGGACTTCAGCTCCTTCTGCTTAAAGGGCTTGTTACAGCCCCTTATATTACACATAAGGAGATTCATTTCTCCCCAAAGGGAAAAAGGTCCCCGTCCTCTATATTCTCAGCTCTCCTTTTTTCCACTTTTACGAACATTTGATATGAATTTCCAGTTTCTATCACTGGAGCTTCAATATTAGTCACCTTCGAGCTCACCTTCTTTGGCACTCTCCATTTCTCCTGCTCCTTCCTCTTACTAGCAATGATTTTGACCTCCTCCTTTTCTTGCATCTTCTCCTCAAATTCCTTGACTGGAGGCATGGCTTTTGGCTGCCATTGTCTCTTGATCTGAGGTTCAGGTATTGTTTTCTTCTGTTGCTTCTTCCACTCACAGTCATGGCCTGCTTGTTTACAATTCTTACAGTAGGAAGAAAATCATTCATAATGAACTTTTTGATCCACTACCTGCCCATTCTCACCCTCTATTTGTACTGTGTGTTTGATAGGAAGAGTAACATCTACTTCTATCATCATTCTCGCATAGGTGATTCTACTCTGCAAAGTAGTACATTCATCTGCAGCTATAGGCTTCTCTATTACACTTCCAATGCGGCTTAAAGAACCCATGCCCCAGCAATTTAATGGCAAGTTCGGTAGTTGGATCCATAGCGGAGTTACTTTAAGAATTTCATCAGCAAAACAGAATTTTGAATCCTAAGCTTTCACTATAATTGGTTTACTACCCATGGAATGAGGCCCAGTCAACAACACAACATCCTTATCCTCCTGATTTTTGAATTTCACAACGAAATATCCCTCTCCATGGTAGAAAATCTCAGATTCATCTATTCCACACTGTTTCATTAAAAAATTTCGCAGATAGTTGATCGTAGGGGATTCTCCTATCACATACAATATAATAGCATGCTTCCATTTCATAGCTTCCTGATCAATTGCATTCTTATCTAGACATGCTACCGGCTGTCCTTTTTTAAGAGTAGGCACTATGAAATTGAGAGCCATACCTTTCCCAGCGCGTTGAGTGGTTGGCACTGCTTTTTCCTCCCGATCATGTGACTTAGGAGAGTTTGGACGTTGAAAATTATCATTTCTCTCGCTCGCCATTGCTGAAGACTCCGGCAAATCTTTTCCATGTGAAATCACTGTTGCATAGGATCGATCACCTCTGAAACTCTGTTGTTGTAATGGCGGTGTCATCTCCTGTCTTATCTCTCTAGATCCGTCACCAGAGACCTCCGGGGAGTCTCGGTGTTGAAGATCTGTAGCAATTACCTTCCTTGGTCGCCCTCTCTTCGCTACTGCCGCCATGGGCGCACGTTAAGCAGGTTCACGCTAACGTGCGCTGAGAGACTCGGACTTCAGATAAGCAAAAATGGAGAAGAGTGTCGAGAGAGAGAAGCAGAGCTTGGACCAATTGCACTTTCTCATTGCTATTCCTACAGAAATAGTTATTATTACCAAATACGAGACTTGTTTTTCTCAATATGCCACGATTTTCTTCTGCATCACCATCATGCAACTCTAAATTAACGTAGGCAACTTTGTTCTTTTTGATATTATTCCGAAAAGTGTGCGACTTACTGCATTTGGAGAGTTGATGCTGAAGTCTGACCACATGCATGTTAATTAGATTAAATGAGATAGTTTGACTTTTCCTTCATTGTGTGGAAGAATTAGGTCTTGACTCATCCATCATTCAAGCCATTGCAACATGAAAATCAACATACCAACTCAATTTAAAAATTCTATTGGTCTAAATCATATCTCTATGATTGCTACGTAACGCTTAATTAATTTCTTTTATTGGTTTGAATATGTGATCATTCGTTCAACCCATCTAACCAGCTGGCGGCTAGGTCTCTACATATATGTTGGAAATTGGAAAATATTATGTTTATATAAATACAGTAGAACCTCTATAAATTAATATCATCGGGACTGTGAAAATTTATTATCTTAAAGAGATATTAATTAATCAATAAATTAATAATTTATTAATTAAAAGAGTTACATCATATTAAGTGAATTTAAATGAATTATGATACATGAATTCAATGAATGTGAGTGTAATGTATTACAAAACTAGATATATGTATTGCATTAGTACAATTTAAATTAATTCAACGAATTGATGTCAATCGCCTATTGGATTATCCGGGTGAGAATGAAGCATGATGGGAGATCCAAAGCTTAGAAGAAATTGTTGATTTCATACTTAAAATTCTAATTGAACATGAAGTTCAAGATGATGATACAATGCCATTGGAACTGGTTACGCGAAAGGAATCAATAAATATCATAAAAACCCTTCACAACTTTTTTGTTGCAGTTCGATAATGCCACAATGGAGCTTATGAGTGCCGTGAGAAAAGTAAAAAGATGAAATTCATTTTGATATAAATTCAATAGAAAGCAAACAATATTTAGTTCATATTTTACTAAGTTATCCTAGTTATTTATATAATTTTACGAAATTATTAATTTATGATTTTGTTGGGACCTTATATTTATATAAGGATCTTCCGAAAAATTATTATCTTATTAATTTATCGAAATTATTAATTTACACCCAAGGCTCAACTCGGGATCGGAGAAAATTATTATTTTAAAGAGGTTATTAATTTATCGAGTATTAATTTAAGGAGGTTCTACTGTAATATAATGGCAAAATAGAACAATTCACAACAATATTTTTTTAATTAATGTGAGAATTGTAGTGGGGATTAATTTTGTGGGACGAATAAAGAACACACGGTAAAATAGATGATCAAAAACTGAAATTCAAACTCTTTAGGCTCTCTGCAACAGCGATCGCGTAAGCGCGCTCGCACCCCTAGCGAGCGTGCTCGCATCGCGCACGCATCACTGCCGAGTGCCGAGCTCTCGAGCGCTCGCTCGCTCTGCTGATCGCCAAACAAGGCGCTCGCTGTCAGTCTTCTTTACACATGGCGATCGCACAACGATCGCCAGGCGGCCGTTGGCGATTGCAACGACACAATTTTTTTTTTAATCCTACATTTTACCCTATAAATACCCCCTTCCTCTCCCTCAAACATCACACCTCTCTCATTCTCCTCTCTTTCAAATTTTCTCTTTCGGCGATCTCCGACGATCATCCGACGATGGTTCCTCATCCCTACACCGATGGCAAAACTCTGGAATTGGCACGGGCGTGGTTGTACGTCCACAATGGCGGCGGCGGCAACAGAGCCATGTGGACTAGAATCGAGACTCGCTACAACGCGAATCGCCCACAGTACTCGGCGGAGCGCAACTCGACGCAGTTGCGTCACCACTGGTCCCGAGTCAAGATCACTTGCGAGCTCTTCAACGCGATATACCGTCGAACCCGCGCTCAATCTCTGGCCGGCATCACTGAAGAGATTGTGCTAAACTCAACGCTCAATGAATGAGCGGCCATGCACGCCGAGACATTTAGGCATTTGGCGGTTTGACACCTCGTGAAGGATGTGTCCGATTTTTTTAGTGAGTAGGGTTTTTTTTTATTATTTCAATGTATTTCGTATTAGGGTTTTTTTTTAATTATGTCATTGTATTTTAGGGTTTTTTTATAATTAATTATGTTTGTTTTAATTTATTTATGTAATTTAATTTAATCTGTAAATATAAAATAAATTTAAAAATTAAAAAATATATATTATGGCGAGCTCTCCGCTGCAACCGTAGCGAACGGACGAGCTCGCACTGACGTGGCATGTGAACGCGTGCGATTTTCGCCGCAGCTCACAGCCTTAAAAAACTTTAAAATTGGTAGGATTTATACATTTTTTATCTTTTCTCTTTGTTTTGATTCTCCTTGAAGGGAGTGTATTTAGTTGGATATTGATTGGACACGTGAGATTGTCTAGCAGAAGACATGTCATGAGATTTTTGACGGATAAGTATCAAGGTGAAATTTTTGAGTGGAGGTAGCACAAACCATAGGCAAATTGGAAGCTGCTTCAATATAGTATGCTTTCCAATCAATATGAGCTGTCCATTTGGAAAATGGATTAAATTCCTTTTTTTTATTATATATTTTTTTATTAGACTGTGGTAGAGTTCATTACAGCTCCACTTGCTTCCCTAATTTATCGACTGCAGTTCGACTTCTCTGTATTGCTCATTCGATCGATTTCTATAAAGGTTTCGATCGGATTCTTCTCCATTCAATTTTCAAAAAAAAATTGTGGTTAGTCTCTGCAGAAAATAAGAGCTAACTGAATCTCGCCAATACCACCCAAAGCAGATGCCGCCGCATTGCTCGCACATGGTGAATCCCGGGTTGCCATGTGTACCCGAGTTAAGCTTGGATCGGAGCGAGTCAGCCACGGATTGACTCATCGACACGGGCTAAAACCCGGCCATACTCATTCTCGCCTGCCCACTTGCCGAACTCCTCACATCTCTCCACCCCGCTCTCTCCCCTCGCATGCAACCGAGTTGCCTATTTTCCGACCCACCGCCTCCTCGATTCTGACTCGCTCCGAGTTACTCCTTGACACGGTCACCTCGAGCGAGTCGAGCAATGCGCCGTAGTGCTCGCAAGCTTCTTTCACACGCACCGTTAACGCGGATTGCTTGACGAAGAAACTTGAGAAAAGTCGTTGTAGATCAAGAACCAATCAATACAGGCGAAAACGAAATTCAGCCATGGAGGAAAAACCACAATTTTTCCACCATTTCAGAGGGGGGGGGGAGCAGACGTTTTTTTACAGAGAGAGAGAAGAACCAAATTAAAATTATGCCAATTAAAATTTTGATTTAATTTTAATAACTTGATGGAAAATAACACATGTCTTCAAATCCTTCAAATTGGAAGCATGTTAGGTGGAAGCAACCAAACCATATGTATATACTAGTAGTATGAAATTTAAGCGCCCGCTGCACCCGCACAAGGGACAGACACATGAGTATATACAAAAGCTAAAACACTAGTAGTATAATTACTTTTTACTACTTTTTTTTTTCTTTTCTGATTTTCTGTCTTCGCAATTCGCACTCAGATTATGCTACCACTACCAAAAATCTCAGAATCATCTTTTTTTTGGGGTTCCACACATTATATTATTTCCTTCGTCCACGAATCAAATTCCTACTTACCTTTTTATACAATCTACCCTCCTACTTTTCCTTTATTTACTACTCCCTCCGTCCACAAAAAAAAGTCCTATTGTGTGCTGGGCACGTGTTTTAAGAAAGCTGGTAGATTTGTTTTTAGTAGGGTAAAAGTTAGAGTATATGGGTAGTGGTAATGACACAATTAAATTTGTTAATCCTTATTTACTTTATAAGCTCCTGTTCATCCATCCCCCACACTTCATTATGTGCCGATTTTTTCAATTCAATTTACTTTATGTGCTGCTTTCTATTTTTATGTACAGTAGTGTTGTGTTTTTTTTCTTTTTCAGATTAAATTAAACAAAAAAATGAAACCTTATTGAATTGGAGCAAAAATAAAATTGAACCTGCTATTGAATTTGGAGCCAAAATAAAATTGAAGCCCATATTGAATTTGGAGCCAAAATTCAAGTAAGAAGCTGCACACATAAAAAAAACGAGAACTGCAACTTTTGGAGGCAAATCTCTCAAAAGGTAACCTTTTTCATTCATTAAATAATCCCAAAAGCTGTTTGAAGTGATCAAAAAAAATGGGGGGAATTTCAAACCCAATTTAACCACTAAAAACACTATAAATACACCACTAAAGAGTCATTCCATTCATTACAATTACTCTGCAATAACTACACAGAAAGACAGAAAATCAGAAACATGGCAGATGGAAGAAGCAGACCGAATTTAACTGATGAAGAAAGAAACAACATTGCACAATGGCTCCTTCAGCACAGTAGCAACGACATTCTTAACTATGGAGCAAAAAAGGAGGCTGCAGCGAAATTCCATGTTGACTTGAGGACAATATGGCGATTCTGGAAGGAAGCTTCTGCGCAAAAGGCCTTGGGAAAACCTGTGCATTTGGTAAATTTCAAAAGAGGATCAAAGCACAAAGACAAGAAGGTACTAAATGTAGAAAAAGTCAGAAATTTATCTGTGCTAGAGAGATCTTCCATTAGAATTATGTCAGACAAGCTTGGTGTTAGTAAAAGCTTGCTACATAGGTGGATCAAAGAGAAGCAAATTAGGCCACATACCAATGCCATTAAGCCATTTTTAACCCCTCAAAATATGATTTCTAGACTGCATTGGAGCCTTAGACAGCTCAGCAACAATATTTCTGATGGTAAAATCTTTTTTCAGTCAATGTATAATGTCATACATGTGGATGAGAAGTGGTTTAATTTAACCAAGGTGGCAGGGAGGTACTATCTTCTACCAGATGAGATAGAGCCACATAGGTCATGCAAATCAAAAAGATTTATTGAGAAAATCATGTTTTTATGTGCTGTGGGAAGACCAGTAATTGCAGAAAATAGAGATGTCATTTTTGATGGCAAGATTGGTATTTTTCCTTTCATAACTGAGGAGGCAGCAGTAAGAAACTCAAAAAACAGATTGAAAGGCACCATAGAAATTAAGGCAATTCCAGCAATCACACAACAAGTCATGAAGGACAGCTTCATTAATGAGGTTAGTATATTTATGTGTCTTACTATCAGAATTTTGCAAATTCATCATTTAGTTTTAGGATTAAACAGCCACATAATCATGCAGCTTGTTCCAAAGATTAAAGCCAAATGGCCTGCTGGTGCAAGCAAGAACATAATCATACAACAAGACAATGCCAAGCCCCACATAAAGCCAAATGATCTAGATTTCCTACAGGCTGCCCAATCTGATGGATTTAACATTCAGCTGGTTAATCAACCATCTAACTCACCGGACACTAATGTCAATGATTTAGGATTCTTTAGAGCCATTCAAACTCTGAAAGATCAAAAGATGGCAAAAACTGTGGAAGATATGCTGAAGAATGTGAATGAAGCATTTGATGAATTTCCAGCATGGAAGCTAAATAATGTGTTTCTCACATTACAAGGTTGCTACAGTGAGATAATCAAAGTTAGAGGCAACAACAACTACAAAATCCCCCACATGAACAAGGAAAGGCTTAGGAGATTAGGATTACTACCAGAATGCCTAGCAGTGGAAGAGCAGCTTGTTAGGGACAGTGTAGAGTATCTGAATCAGCAACAAGTTCAACCAGTTCAACCAGGCTCAAGCTACAATGTAGACAACCTAGTGGAGGGACTCAACCAGGTGTTTTTAGGAGATTAGATTCTCAGAAGATCATCTTTTTTGGCAGTGTTTACAGGGACAAACAATAGCAAGTCAGTTTTTGTGCTGTTTGGAATGTAAACAACCTACTCCATAATCAGTT
The DNA here is from genome assembly GCA_029490685.1 of Schizonepeta tenuifolia. Taxonomy (NCBI): domain Eukaryota; kingdom Viridiplantae; phylum Streptophyta; class Magnoliopsida; order Lamiales; family Lamiaceae; genus Schizonepeta; species Schizonepeta tenuifolia. The sequence goes on along the minus strand of CM055958.1, from coordinate 97,094,627 downwards.
TTTGTGTAGTTTGGAGTATATTTTGTCTCAGCTTTCAGAAATGTAATCTATTTGCATCATTGACAATGTTTTTTTTTTTAGCCTCCATAATTAGGTTGTTAATACCCTAGTGGTTGCTATAATGTCAGCCCCCTTAACTAGGATAAAAGAAAACCTAATGGTTGCTCAAAAAATTTCAAGTAAGGCAGCTTCAATCATTCAACATCATTCACATTTTCATCACATAACCTCAGAAAATTGAATCAAATTTCATCATTGGGATTTCTTTCCAACATATTCAAGCATGGCATCACCAGCAAATCATATCAATAACCTCAGAAAGCCAACATCATTCAACATCATTCAATAACAGATTCAATAACCTCAGAAAATTGAATCAATTTTCATCACTGGCAAACACTTCCAACATATCATATCAATAACAGAATTTAGCATACTTATTCTCAGGTAAATTCACTTATGACATCACCAGCCCCAACATATCATATCAATAACAGAATTTAGCATACTTATTCTCAGGTAAATTCACTTATGGCATCACCAGCCCCAACATATCATATCAATAACAGAATTTAGCATACTTATTCTCAGGTAAATTCACTTATGGCATCACCGGCCCCAACATACCCAATTGCAGTGTAGAATGCATAAATAACAAAACAGAATCACCTGATCATATCAGGCTTAACACTGCAGGGAAGAACATCCCTAGGCAGTGAAGATACGCAATTCGCTCCTCTTCGGTTTGCACTCTTTTCACAACGGGTACGGGTTCCGGTTCCACAAAGATTTCACCGTTAGCCACCCATGCGTCGTAGCCAGACTCAGGCGTACTAGTTTCAACGAGCCCAACCCAGCGCCTATACTTTTCGGACTCGCTCAAGGCAAAATCACAGAGAAGCTCCTCTTCAGTGAAAGCTATTTCCGGCGAAGAGAGAGGTATCCATGGAAACGTTGAAGGCACAATCGTTTCAGATTCCGGGGGAAACAGAGAGATCTCCATGGATCCGTTGATGGCCGTCATCGAGGAGGATGGATGATTCAGATCTACAGATCGAGAGAGTGGAAAAGGCGTTGGTTCAGATTCCACGGCAGAGAGAGAGATCTCCATGGACGGAGTGACGGCAGAGAGAGAGATCTCCGATTCAGAGAGCGGAAATACACCTGGTGTTTCCAGCACCATCACAACAGAGTCAGGCTCAGACTCCAACTCGCACGAGTAGGTTGGAATCGGAGAGAAGTGAGTGGCAATCGGAGTCGTTAGATCCGACAACAATAGGGGATTTTTGGAGCCATACATATTTTCAGAGGTAGACATGGGAGATGAGAAAGTGAGAGAAACAACGAGAGAGATGATTTGCAGAGATAAGAGAGTGAGAGGTAGAATAGGGTTTGCAGAGAAATGAATAAGAGAGTGAGAGGTAGAATAGGGTTTGCTGAATTGGGCCGAGATGTTAGTTGGGAGGGTGATTAATTGGGTTGGACTATTTGTTTGTGGGTTGGATAATTAGTGTTAGGATTAGTGGGTTAAGTGAATTAGTTTAATTATTTGGGGTGGGTCCATAATGGCAAAGGGTAGTAAATATGGAGAAGTAAGGAGGATGTTAGTGTCCATAAAGTAGAGTAGGACTTTTTTTTGTGGACAACAATAAGTGGGTAAGTAGGACTCTTTTTTGTGGACGGAGGGAGTATCATTTGTCATCGATGGTCCCACCTAACAACGACTTTATTCCCACTTTTTGATCATCACAACAATTTTATTCCCACTTTTTAGTCAATACCACCTCTTTTTTGTCAATACCACATCTTTTTTGTCATTACCATTGTTTTTTTGTCATTATCCTAGTACCCCTACATTCTAACTTTTACTCCACTCAAAACAACTTTATCAGCTTTCTTATTTTCCGTGTCGGAACCCAAATGGGGATATGATTCATGGACGGAGGGAGTACTATGTTTAGACCACCAATACCCATATAAAATGAATAGATTCTCCAAATAGTAAACTAGTATTAGTAATTTGTAATTTTAAAATAAAAGGTTGATCCCATTTCATATTAATTTTGTATGGAGCCACGATCACCTGCTGCTAGGTTGTAATTCCTCAAACACCCCAACTTTCACCTGCAACTCCACGACGCTATTGTGAGTTTCAATACAACAGTTTCCTTTTTTCTTTTTATCCAAATCCAACTAGTCTAATCTCAGATCCAAGGAAATAGTAGTATATGTTAAAGCTCAGATTTTCCTAAGATAAACTGCCAGTTGCCTCTCTCTCTCTCTCTCTCTCTCTCTCAACTTGATCGTTATATATCAGCGATCTCGCTTATTCATATTCATCCATCGTAATCAGACAGAAATGGGGACTATTTCACGTTATGATTCAAGGACTGAATTCGAGTTGACCTTCCCCAACACAGGATACAGTATTCATGCACAGGCGGCAGAGCAGCATCAGAGCAACGGCACCACCGAAGCTCCGGTGCCGGACGACTATTTCGCCGGCGTTTTCGACTACATTAAACAGATGCTCATGGATGAAGACGACTTGGATCACAGACCCTGCATGTTCCAGGATTGCTCCGCCCTTCAAGCCGCCGAGACTTACTTCCGCGACGCCATCAGCTCCGCCCCGCCGCCGCCGCCCTCCGTCCATGATCTCACCGGATCAGCATCCGCTTTCCCCCTTTCCGATTCCGCCGCTCCTTCAACAATCTCCTGCGATTTTGAGTGGCTGTCGAGCTCCGCCGACAGTCGCGATTTCGTCGTAGACTGTAATGCAACTTCCTCCCGATCAATGGAAAATACCGGTATCTCCGATTATCATCATCAGGATCCTACAAACTTCCAACTAGGGGGAGTAACGACAGCTGTCCAAAATTCGCCCAACCGCGACACGCGCGTGAAGAACGCTCGCAGCCGTGGGGACAATAACGGCGGGGAAGAGCGCAGCAGCAAGCAATTCGCGGCGTACGCGGAGGAGTCGGTGCCACTGGAAAAATACGACAAATCGCTGCTCTGTCCGAAGCTCAACCCGAGATTCTACGAACCCACCCTCGACGACGACGACGGTGAAACGTCAGACGACAGCGAAGAAGAAAGCAAGAAACAATACAGAAAAACCAAAGAAGTGAAGCGAGGCAGACCTAAAGGCAGCAAGAAGAACCGCAAAGTAAGCCAAGTCGTGGATCTCCGCAGCCTCCTCACCCGCTGCGCCGACGCCGTCTCCGCCTACAACGCCGCCGCCGCCTCCACTCTCTTGAAGCAGATCCGCAGCCACTCGTCCCCCTTGGGCGATCCAAACGAGCGACTCTCACATTGCTTCGCCAACGCCCTCGAAGCAAGGCTGACTGGCACCGGCTCAGCTCTCTACACCGCCACCGCCGCCAAGCCGATCCCGGCGGCGCAGCTCCTCAAATCCTATCAAGCCTACGTGGCAGCATGCCCGTACAAGAGAATGTCCAACATCTTCGCAAACAAATCCATAGCGAAATTCTCAAAGGAAGCAACAAAGCTCCACATCATAGATTTCGGAATCTTATACGGATTTCAATGGCCCTGTATAATCCACGGCCTGTCGCTGAAGCCCGGCGGCCCTCCGACGTTGAAAATAACCGGCATCGACTACCCGCAGGCGGGGCCGAGGCCGGCGGAGCGCGTGGAACAGACGGGGCGGCGCCTCGCCGAATACTGCAAGAGATTCAACGTGCCGTTCCGGTACAAAGCCATCGCCAAAAAGTGGGAGGATATCGGCATCGAAGAGCTAGAGATAGAGAGAGACGAGATGGTGGTGGTGAACTGCCTGTACCGGCTGCGGCACACGGCGGATCACGACGGCGCCCGCGACGCGGTGCTGGGTCTGATGAGGAGGGCGAATCCGGATGTATTCGTGCACGGGGTGGTGAACGGGAGCTACGGGGCACCGTTCTTCGCGACGAGGTTCAAGGAGGCGGTGTTCCATTACTCGTCGCTGTTCGACATGATGGAGGCGACGCTGCCGCGGGAGGACGAGGACAGGCGGCTGTACGAGGGGGAGGTGTACGGACGGGAGGTGATGAATGTGATAGCGTGCGAGGGGGCGGAGAGGGTGGAGCGGCCCGATACGTACAAGCAGTGGCAGGTTAGGAACAAGAGGGCCGGGTTCGGGCTGGTGAAGCTGAGCGGGGAGATCGTGGCGGAGGTGAAGGCGAAAGTGAGGTCGGGTTATCACAAGGATTTTATGGTGGAAGAAGATGGCGGGTGGCTGCTGCAGGGATGGAAGGGACGAGTCATGTACGCGCTCTCCTGTTGGTGTTGGAAACCAATTTCACACAACTAGCTAGACTCATCATATTCATAACACAAGATTCTGCTCTAATTCTTATACCCTCCCTTGTCTATAAATTCACTTCTACTTTTATTTCGCAGATTTCTCGCTCTTGTTTTATTTCATTTAACAGAACAGAATTCTGTGAATTTTCGGACAAGAATATAGACTTCTTAGTATTATGGCTAAAGTGGAAATCAATTAATGTCGGAGTCCCGAAAATAGACAACTGTACTCAGCACATACGAAATCAGTTGTCCACATTCTGTCCGACGCAATCTTTTGCCATATTATCCCAATTCGGATGTTTTATTGCTTAGGTGATGATATAACATATACTGGAATAAACAAGTCTCTCATCGTAATTTCCTAAAAAAATAAAGAAAAAGTGGAATAAATTCATCATATTTAAAATTGCACAAAAAACATTAAAAAAAAAATTGTAAAACCATGTGTCACTAACAAGAGATATGAAGTATTGAGATTGAAGAATTAGATGGATTGTACGTCATTGATTGGATCAGCCAAAAGAAATGATGGTTTGAAATATTTTTACAGTAAAGTTTTGGTGGGTAGTTGAATATCTCCACAATCTGAAGTCAGCTGAAAGCCAGTATTTGTGATTACGTTTTGCAATAGGCCCAGAATGATTTGAGTTATTATTATTTAGAATTAGAAAGTCCAATTAATGTAGTGACAGGCTGGGGATGCAGCATCATCGACTACTAAATTAGTCAAGTTTGAACAACTTGGCATTATGGCTCGATAAGTGATTTACTTTGAAATTATAAATTTATATATGTGAGTGTATGTTTGGTAGGTTAGGAAAGTTAATGTAAGATTAATAATCTTAAGACACAGTAGCAAAGAGAAGTGTTTTTATTTATGTTAGCTTGGTTGTTTGGTATGTTAGACAGGAGATGAGATTATTTTATATTGGTGTTTGGTATGTTAGTTAAAATTCTAGACTAACTTTGGTGTTTCCAATTTCACTCCTAATGTAATTTGTAAATTACAATTTAACCATCGTATATATACATCAAAAAGCCCTCTTTCTATCCCACATCCGTCAACCTCTGCGTACTGAAATCTCCGCCTTTCTCTTTGCAAAACGATCTATAATTGATTGAAGTTTGTCATGGCAGATCCTCCAGAGAACATGGGCCTTCAAGATTTCAGTGAAACACAATTCTACCCTAAACTACTTTTGATCCAATAGAGAAGCCAAAAATACTAAAACATGAACGAAAAAGATTGCACCAGGTAGCTAAACATGAAAAAATGTCAGGAGTATTTATCGACATAATATTCAAATATTCAAAATGTGAAGACAAGGTCATTATCTAGGCTAATGATACATAAGAGAGAAATAGATGATCTAAAATATTGGTTACAACAACTCTACTCAACATCTATTGCCCTTTCTAGTGTCTCACCACTACAATGATACCTCCCTGCACTTGAGCCAGCAAAATATCTTCACATTTGAGAATGTTGTCCCGCACAAACTCTTTCCAATGTAGGTACTCAAAATTCGGTTATCTCTCACTAACAAAGCACAAAGTACAAAATGTGAATCAGTAACCACAAAATTAATAACCTTTTCACATCTAAATGAAACAAGTTTCTGATAATGAAAATGAAACGAGAATATCGATAAATTTGAATATCTGCTACATGATTATTAAATGATGGAACATAAGCCATTATTTTTGTTCCTGAAATGGTAACAAAATGAAAGTAAAGTAGTAGCTACAAAATAGATAACAACACTGAATTGAGCACAAGCTGCTGCTGGTGCTAAGCTGTGCTGCCAATTATCAACCATCACGAGTTCAATTATTACAACTCTTCTTAGCAAAATTTGTTCTTGAATCAATGTATGGATGTCATACACACATTTCTGAAAAGAAATAGACACCCGGTTACAATTACCAAAAAAGAGAACAAATATTTTTTGCTACGAAGATTAAAACATCTTGAACCCCAATCCCTGATCATGAATGCGGAGAACAACAGAAGGATACAGAGAAATTAACAAATTCAGTTCATAGAAATTATTACTACAGATCTAGAAATTCAGAGATACCAAATGTAATTAACAATCTACTTGCAAAATAGTTGGTATGCATGAGCTCACAAATTACCAAAACGCTACTCCCTCTGTCCCGCCGAATACGGCATACTAGTTCATATGGGCACGGAGACTAAGAAAAAAGATATTTGGTATAAAGAAAGTGTTTAGTGTAGAGTGAATGCAATATTTTATAATGCTAATAAAGTTATAGATGTGATGGTTGAGTGTGTAGTGGGAGTAGGTTAGTGGGGTTTAGATGGAATGATGGGCCATGCATATAAACTAATTATTTCTTTTAAAGGAGACAAGCCAAGTATAGTGGGACGTCCCAAAATGGAAAACAGGCCGTATTCGGTGGGACGAAGGGAGTAACTTTCAAAGCTGAACAGAGTTGTTGGGAAAACTGAATTGAAAGCTAAACTTTCGAACTTACTAGATAACAAGTGATTAAGCAACATTAAGAACTCCTCAAAATCATAGGCATTACCTAAATTTAATAAACAATCGAGCATACTAGAAATCTGCAGCTCTGGGCGGAGGGCTATGGCGGCGCGTTGCAGCTACTAACGGTAGACTGCAGTACGAAACCGCGACAGAAACGAGCTATGGACGGCAGAGTGAATAGCCAAAGAGGGACGAGAGAGAAATTGAACGAAATTTTAAACCCAAACCATCTAAAAAACAAAATAAAAATTTAATTACGATTTTAGGGTTTGGGTTTACTGCTGAATATGGATCGATGTGGGGTGGAATTAGGTTTCAAGGAGATTTTCGGTTGAAGAAAGATTTTGGGTTGAAGCTCGATGTGGGGTGGAATTTGCTTTGGGTTGAAGCCTATCTTGGATATGTGAGGAGAAGCTCCAAGATGTGCAGTCTTCGAAGCTCGACATCGGAGACGCTCGAAAATCGGAGAAGCCTGTCTTGAATTTGTGAGGAATGGAGAAGCTCGATTAAAATGAAGAATGAGGATAAGTTTGTCCTTGTGATTTTTAGCATAGACTACTGTGCTCTCCACATAAAAATATCGGACGAGAACGGCGAGATAAAATATATGGTGTGAACAATGGAAATAGCAATGGGCTGAGTATTTCAAGAGGCTAGGGAAGAAAATAATATAGCCTACCAAATGCAAGATAAATCCCGATAAATGAGCTAATAGGAATTTATCTTGCCTATCAAACAGGCTCTAAATGTTATAATTAATTAGTACAATTATGTGAAGTCTCTAACTAGTTTTATTTGTTATTAGAAAATAAGTAAACATATCATACATGAGTTTTAAAGTGGCTCAATATAGGTAATGTAAAGCTTGTTAAGGAATAAGGTCCTCTTTTTTTGTTTTCTTTTGTTTGAGGAAGAATAAGGTTGAATTTGGATTAAGCTTTTGATTTTTAATTATGGCATATGGCACTTGTCATGAGGCTTTTCGAAATTTGGTATTTTTTCTTAAAAAGTTAATTCCACCTGAATTCACAATTTTTGATCATTTTTTCAAATTGCATGCAGATTTAAAATTATGTTTTCAAAATACATCACCTTTTAGTTTTAACAATTTCGCTCCAATCGTCGGCATCCCCCAAATTAATTTTTATGTGGCACTCGGATTTAACATGTTGGACTTGTCGGACATCAAAACTACGTCGTTTTGAATAAAAAAACACAAAATATGCCACATCATCTTTCTTAGCACAAAAATAAAACTTAAAAGAAATAAAAAATAATTCCCCTACTCTCCCCCTAGCTTTCGTTACCACCCCAATTTCCACACCACCCGCCTCCGAGTCATCCGCTGTCACCTTGCTCAGCTTCGCTCCGCAGTGAAGGTGGCGCGACATCTCTCTCTTTTTTTCCATCTATCTTCTCCGTGAAAGAAATATGGTCTAGGATTAATTAAATATAGTTTTGGATATATATTAATTAATTAATAGTTGGACTATTAGATTAATTAATTGGAGACAAAAGAAAAGTCTGGCCCATATTACCTAGGGTAATAAGCGCGGTCATTATTCCTATAAGTATAGGAATTCTGTTTTCTTTTACTAGTGATTTTACGTATTATCATTCTCCACTCCAAAACTAGGGTTTAGTTCTTAGAGAAATATTAAGAGCACTACGTGATTTGATTTGGAGAATTCCTAGCATTCTTGAATCAAATCTGCACCGTGGAATTGTTCCTGCATCAGTTCAACACTACACGTGGATACCATAGTAGCGGATTCAGTTACAGCAATTGGAACGATTTGATAATCTACGCAACAAGTAAGTTTTCCTTCTGTTGTGTTTGTAGAAATCTCCACACACGAAGTTAATTGTAAATCTTGATCTGTTTCTTGACAATTAATTCCGCTGTGTATCATTAGATGATGTCAAGAAATACCAACAGTGGTATCAGAGCCAAGGGCTCGATTTATAATTTTTTTTTTTTGTGTATTGTAATTAATATGTGGGTTAATGATTCAACAATATGAATATTAGTTCGGAGGTTTTTCGAAAGCATTCTGAAACTTTTATTAAATTGAAAAGCTTGGTCAAAATTGGCTGCAAATAGTTTGCTGCCGCCAATGTGTTGCTTTTCAATTAATTGAAATTGGGAGTATGCTGCTCGTTGGCTGCAAACACTGCTGTTTTGTTTTCTCTGTTTGCTGCTGCTCGTTGCAGATGAAGAGAACGACGAGTTGCTTGAGGCTTGTCTCTGTGCTACCGCTCGACAGCTCGCCGTCGTTAGAGATGGAAGGGCAGTCTATACTGCCTGTATTAGCGATGCTAGGCATCGTCCCTCTCGGCCACGACCACCAGCAGAATTCCGGCGATTAGAGGGGCGTTAGACGCTGCCGTCTTCACCACAATTGCAGCAATTGCACGACGCCATAGGGATGACAACGGGCTGCCGGGGCTTGCCTTATGTGCTGCGCCCGACAGCCCAACGCCATCGCCGGAGGTAGAGGGGCGGTCGATGCTTGCTCCGCCGTCCTTCCACTGTGTTGTTGCTAGCTTGATGTTACTGCTGTTGTATCTTCTACAAAGTAGATGGGTCAGCTGCCTAGGGCAGCAATTGGACCGGGTTTGACCAGAAAATTAAATTATTTATTATTATTTTAGAAATAATGATTATAAATTAATTTATCTTAATTTAGAATTAATATAAAATTTTAAACCCAATTTCATTTAAAAGATAAGTTTATTAATTAGATTAATAAATATTATCTTATACTTTTAATATTATTATTTTGAAATAATAAGTATTATATTTATATTAATTTAGAATTAATATAAATCTCTTAACCCATATTTTAATTAGAGAATAAAATTTTAATTAGATTAGTAAATTTTATTTGTGGAGATTTTATGTGCTACTTTGTGTGATAAGCATGATATTTGATTTTATGCTTTATTTTAACTATAGTAGTTAGAGTCCGCTATTATGTCTGGGTAGGCGGCACCCAGTATTTGTAGTCCGTATAATATGTCTGGGTAGACGGCGCCCAGTATATGTGGTCCGCATTTGTATGCCTGGGTAGGCGGCACCCAGTAATTGTTTGACAATTTGTATCACATAAAATATCCCCATTTTAAAATACAAAGTCTTATTTGGAATAATACGCGTCGTCCATTATAATTAATTGAGTGCAAAAACCTTTTCGATCAAGAGTATTTACACCCAAGTGTTTGCTCTAGTCTACAAGGCTAAGACTCAATCATAGATGCATGGTGGCATCGTGTAATGGGGTTGACTTGCTTAGATCAGTTTTGGCGCCAAAGTGTCCAAAATGATTTAAGGGCGCAGATTAATTGGATTAATCAACCAGGAATTGCAGAATTGTTGTTGCAATTGGCTTAGAAGCCTACTAGGTGATATTATTGCGGTCATCAGCCAAAGCAGAGGCCGTGATAATATAGACCTGGGTCTTGGTCCACTAAGATTTATATTGGATATATAAATCCGTACTTTGCGTTTGGGGTCGCAGGGTGTGTCAAAATTAGTGGGAGCTAATCAATACAAAAGGCCTTGTTTGATTATTGTGATATAAATGTGATCTTTGTTTATTCTGTTCTAATTTGCTTTTCTATTTATTTATTGATCAGATAAGAATGTCGTCAAATTTGTCTTTGAAATGCTTGATGGAGACCAATAAGTTGACTGGGTCGAACTTTCCGGATTGGCTCCGATGCTTGCGTTTGGTACTAAGGCAAGATAGAATTGAGTATGTCTTGGACAAATCAATTAGTGTCATCCCTGATAAGGAATCTGAAGAGTATAAATCGTTTGACGAAAATGCTCATAAGAAACATGTGGATGATGCTACTACGGCTCAATGTGTTATGTTGTCATCGATGACTTTAGAGTTACACAGGCAGCATGAACACATGTTCCCTTATGAGATGCTTAAACACTTGGAGAGCTTGTATGCTTCACAAGCTCAAACTATGGAGTATGAGATTCTTAGAGATCTCTTCGAGTGTAAGCTCAAAGAAGGGGGCAAGGTTTCTGACCATGTTTTGAAGATGATCGGATTGATTGAGAGGTTAGCTGCGATTGGAACACAACTACCCGTCAATATCTCAGTCAATATGATTTTGCATTCTCTGCCTGTGTCATTTGAAAACTTCATAGTGAATTTCAATATGAACAGTACAAAGGCAAGTCTGCCAGAGCTTCATAACATGTTGAAGACTTATGAGTCTTCTACCTCTAAGGGCAAATCTATACTCATGGTGAGCTCTTCTGCAAAATCTTCCAACTCAAAAGGGAAGAACAAGCAGAAGAAGAAGAAAGCAGTGAATGCTGCACCTTTGAAGCCTAAAGGGGGAACTCAGAAAAAGCCGAAATTTTCAAAGGATGAGTGTCTGTTCTGTCATGAAAAGGGACACTGGAAGAGAGACTGCCTGAAGTTCAAGGCACAAGGTGAGATAAACATGTCTATTAATAATTCACATTCCTGGGTATTAGATACAGCTTGTGGCTCACACATTTGTAATAATGTGCAGGGTCTAAGTGATAGCAGGATGGTGAGACCCGGGGAAGTCGATCTACGCGTGGGAAATGGAGCAAGAGTTGCTGCTGAACGTGTAGGGACTTATAGATTAGACCTTCCTTCGGGAAATAGACTAGTTTTATCAGATTGTTATTTTGTTCCTTCGATTTCGAAGAATATTATTTCCGTACCTATGTTAGACATTGAAGGTTTTGACTTCCATGTTGGAAACAGAAGTTGTTCGTTTTCATTTAATGGAATTGTTTATGGAAATGCCACTCTTATGAATGGTTTATATATGCTTGAATGCGAACAAAATATTCTCAATGTGCAAAACAAACGTCCTAAGCTAGGTAATGCGAATAACCATACTTATCTTTGGCATTGTAGACTTGGTCATATTAATGAGAAGAGAATTGCGAGATTAAGAAAATTAGATTATCTTACATCGTTTGACTTTGATTCTTATGGTGCTTGCGAGTCTTGTCTCAAAGGGAAGATGACCAATAAACCACTTTCTGGGAAAGGACTACGAGCCAAAGAAGTGTTAGAGTTAGTCCACACAGATGTGTGCGGACAGCTTCCGATACAAGCACGAGGTGGATATTCGTACTTCATAACTTTTACTGATGATTTCTCAAGATATGGATATGTGTATCTTATGAAACACAAATCTGAGGCTTTTGAGAAATTTAAGGAGTTTAAGTTAGAAGTCGAGAAACAACTTGGCAAGAGCATTAAAACCCTTCGATCGGATCGAGGAGGAGAATACTTGAGTCAAGAATTTATCGATTACCTGAAGTCACATGGAATCCGTTCAGAATGGACCCCTCCTGGGACACCTCAAATGAATGGGGTATCCGAAAGGAGAAATCGAACTTTATTGGATATGCTTCGATCCATGATAAGTTTCTCAAATCTTCCCACATTCCTTTGGGGTTATGCCTTACTTAGTGCTGCTTATATTCTGAATAGGATTCCTTCTAAATCAGTTGAGAAAACACCATATGAGTTCTGGTGCGGCAAGAAGCCGAGTCTTGGGCATATACGGACCTGGGGTTGTCCTGCATTTGTCAAGAAAATGATGACTGATAAGTTGGAATCCAAAAGTGAGAAATGTTATTTTGTGGGATATCCTAAGGAAACTAGAGGATATTATTTCTACCATCCCGGAGATCACAAGGTGATAGTCTCTAGGAATGCGATGTTCCTTGAAGACAATTACGTATATAAGGAACAAAATCGTAATACGGTAGAACTTGAAGAAATTCGAGAACCACAAAATGACATAGAAGATGAAATCTTGCCTAATGGTATAGACAAGAATTCAGTGGGAGTCTTTGATGGTCTATTGGATGGGGGATTGTCTCTTAGCAGACGACCTGAAAACAATGAGACTCATCAAAGTGAAGATGATGCACATGGTGCACCACCTCCATCTCAGGAAGAACAAGAAAATAAAATTCCTGAAAACTCTCAAAGTGGTGGATCGTCCAACACACTAGAATCTTCTCACATTCAGAATGATAGGCCTAACCAAATGCAAGGCCAACTCGATAGGCCTCAAAGGAATCGTCGTCCACCTAATAGACTCAATCTCATGGTTGAGAACCAAAATGATGAAGATGAGTTAGAGGATGACGATCCTAAGACCTATACCGAAGCGGTGACTGCCACCGATTCGGAGATGTGGCTTGCTGCCTTAGAATCTGAAATGGACTCGATGGGTTTCAATCTAGTCTGGGAACTAGTTGATGACTTGCCAGATGGGGTTATACCCATAGGTTGCAAATGGATCTTCAAAAAGAAGAGAGATGCAAATGGCAACGTTCAAACCTACAAAGCTAGATTGGTAGCGAAGGGTTATAGTCAACGCGAGGGCATTGATTATGACGAAACCTTTTCACCAGTTGCTAAGATCAAGTCCATTAGGATTTTACTTGCTATAGCTGCATACTATGATTTTGATATTTGGCAAATGGATGTCAAAACCGCGTTTCTCAATGGAGAACTTGAGGAAGTTGTCTACATGAAACAGCCTGAAGGTTTTGTATCTAAGACTAGGCCAAATGCAGTATGCAGATTAAAGAAGTCCATTTATGGACTTAAGCAAGCATCTAGGAGTTGGAATATTTGCTTTGACAGAGCTATCAAAAAGTTTGATTTTGTCAGAAGCAAAGAGGATCCTTGTGTTTACAGTAAACGTGAGAATGGGAACATAGTTTTTCTCATCATATATGTTGATGACATATTGATTTTGGGAAACAATCGTCCTATGATGAAATCCGTGAAAGATTGGTTGTCTAGCTCCTTCATGATGAAGGACTTGGGTGAGGCCTGTTACATCCTTGGAATTAGGATCTATCGAGATAGACCTAATAGATTGTTGGGGTTGTCACAGTCCACTTACATAGACAAAGTACTAAAGCGTTTTTCCATGGAAAATTCCAAGAAAGGAAATCTTCCTATGGGACATGGCATCAAATTGTCTAAAAAGGATTGTCCTTCTAATGACAAGGAAATTCAATACATGAAAAGGGTCCCATATGCTTCAGCTATAGGATCAGTAATGTATGCCATGACATGTACTAGGCCAGATGTGGCTTATGCGCTTAGTGTAACTGGCAGATTTCAGCATAATCCTGGTGAGGAACATTGGAAGACTGTCAAGACTATTCTTAAGTACCTTAGAAGGACTAAAGAATACTTCTTAGTCTATGGTGGGCAGCAAGAGTTATCAGTTACTGGGTATAGTGATGCTAGCTTCCAAACAGACCACGACGACTATAAGTCTCAGTCTGGCTATGTCTTTGTTCTAAATGGTGGGGCAATAAGCTGGAATAGTTCCAAACAAGAGACATTTGCCGATTCATCCACCGAAGCTGAGTATATTGCTGCATCTGAAGCTGCCAAGGAAGCTGTTTATTTGTTAGAGTTCGTGAAGGAACTAGGTGTTGTTCCAAGTGCCAATAGTGCTATACATTTGTATTGTGACAATAATAGCACAATTGCGCAAGCAAATGAACCAAGAGCCACGAACAGAAACAAGCATGTTAGGAGAAAGTATCATCTGATCAGAGAAATAATAGAGAGGGGCGATGTGAAATTAGAACGAGTACACACTGACAATAACCTAGCCGATCCATTTACCAAGCCATTGTGTATAGCAAAACACAATGGACATTTTGAGAATTTGGGTATTAGATATGTTGGTGATTGGCTTTAAGTCAGTGGGAGTTTAAAAGTTAGTATGTCTTAGAAACAATATTGTATTGAGACATAAATACTTGATCACATTTATTTATAAATTTGATTTCTTTTGTGGGCTTGTGCATTTATTTGAATAATTATTTTGATTGTTTGTTATTATTCTTATATTTGTTTCCATGAGTTAGTACTGTCGTTAATGGTGTGAGACATTAATGATTTAGTTTAACTCTAAAATGCCCTAACCAATGATTATCAAGATTGGGATATTGATAATATGTTATAGGTTGGCATGTGGTCTGCATCACATTCTTTGAGAATATAGTTAGTCTCACAACTATGAGATATTAGATACTCGTGATGGACACATGGATACTTTGGAGAGTATTGGTATACCCTACTATTAAATCATTTGTTCTAGTGTCTATGATTTATTAGTATGTGGAGTATGTAATAGTCCTTTTACTTGAGGTCATTATTCATTTTATTTGTTAAGTGGTGTACTTTGACCAAGTACAAAGCTTGCACTCTGAAAAGGGTAGATACGGCTTGTGTTGGGTACATTATGAGGCAAATGAAAATGGTAGTTGAGCCAAGAATAGGATTCATTCCTCGATTGGAAATTCGAGAAGAACACTCATTTTCTCTATATTATTTGACCATTAAGTCATTGGCCAATGCAAAAGATATATTCAATTAAAGTAATTGAATATGATCAAATGGGTCATATAATAAAGATGAGATAAATTGATTAAGCTATTTGGATAGACACATGACAGATCCTAGGCTTAATCGAGTGGTTCGTGAATGAAGGGATATTACATAAACTTCATATAAAGGTAAAGTTTACAAAATCTGCGTAAACGTTCTTCATATATCGAGGTCGCTATACAACGCCGTCTAGGAGTTTTGTATAGACTTTAATTTGATTATCGTCGATAATGGAGGCCTATAGGGTCACACAATATGTGTTTTGTTGATCTGCTCAAGGGTGCAAGATTAGTGCGTGATATTGATACCCAATGCTAGACCAAGTGGGAGATTGAAAGAAATATGGTCTAGGATTAATTAAATATAGTTTTGGATATATATTAATTAATTAATAGTTGGACTATTAGATTAATTAATTGGAGACAAAAGAAAAGTCTGGCCCATATTACCTAGGGTAATAAGCGCGGTCATTATTCCTATAAGTATAGGAATTCTGTTTTCTTTTACTAGTGATTTTACGTATTATCATTCTCCACTCCAAAACTAGGGTTTAGTTCTTAGAGAAATATTAAGAGCACTACGTGATTTGATTTGGAGAATTCCTAGCGTTCTTGAATCCAATCTGCACCGTGGAATTGTTCCTGCATCAGTTCAACACTACACGTGGATACCATAGTAGCGGATTCAGTTACAGCAATTGGAACGATTTGATAATCTACGCAACAAGTAAGTTTTCCTTCTGTTGTGTTTGTAGAAATCTCCACACACGAAGTTAATTGTAAATCTTGATCTGTTTCTTGACAATTAATTCCGCTGTGTATCATTAGATGATGTCAAGAAATACCAACACTCCGACCACCACCACCACCACCACACAACCCTATGCCCCTTAACTCTAAATTAAAAGAAGTGGTGGTGCTCGACGGTGGCGGCAGCGACTGAGTATCAAGCATCTTCATTGGGCTACTGCTGCTGCCGTTTGTTATCATATCCATGTTGGTCATCTTTCCTCCACCCTATTCACGGCAAAATGCGAAAACGTTGAAGAACATAAATCATTAAACTTTTGTAGCGTACAAAAGACGAAAAAGAAATCTTCTCCAATTGTAAAAGCAATACATAAATCGGTGGTGAGAAGAAAGTTATTGTTTGTATTTCTTCTCTCAAACCTCTGCATTCCTCTCTCTCACACGCATCACTCTCAGTCTCTCTCTAATCGTTCTCAACACTACAAAGATCCCCAAAGTAACTCGTCGGCGACACCGCCATGTTCAGGCAGTTGGATTTGATATCAACGTTTGGAGAAGATAAGTAAGTCAGATTAGGAGTGAGAACGGAGATAGGGGAGCACATGGATTTAATTGCTTGCCACGTCAGACTCGTATAACCAGAAAATTTGAGGTGTTTAATATTAAATGAGATCCTATATTGTCATTCTATGTTGCATGTTCTATTGCATCAATAGATGAATGACACATGGTGCATGACTAAAGGTTCATATTTAGGGCATATATTCTAAATCTGAACCCTTAATCATGCCACGTGCCACCTCCTTATGTCACATGGAGATGCAATAGAAGATCATGTTTCGTTTAATATCCCCCAATTTTGATATCTCAATTGCTTGCATTTAAATGGCGATAATTCTGGAAATTATTAAGTCACATAATTCCAGAGCTGCATATGGATTATGGATGGGTAATTTTAAATATAGCCCCAAATCTCTCACTATAGCCTCTTAACTAAAATAATAATAAATTAAATAATAAAAGTACAATAATACCCTTATAAATTAAATTTTTATAAAAGTATGCCATAGCCCCGGACCGTTTCACCTCTTCATTCATAAATCCAAAAGAAAAGATGGAAAATCTGAAACAAAAAAGACAAAATATTTGTGATGCTGCAGAAAATTTGCTAATGATGATTCATCGGAAACCAACCACGCCCTCCCCTAACCTAAATATGATTAATTGTTAAATCATGTTTAAATTAACATACAAACTTGCCAATTTGTACTACTAAACATAAGAAACACTTAAAATAATCCTAATAGAGATAGTGAGTAAAAGAGAGAAGAATATTTGTGGGCTATATTTGAAACAATAAAACAAACTTGCTAATTTGTACTACTAAACATAAGATATTTGTGGGCTATATTTGAAACAATAATTCTACATACGTGCTTGAAATAGGAAAAACATTGTCCGATTGCCTTAAAAAAAATTCCTACTCGGACCCCCTTCCGAAATATCAATCTCACGCACACCCGATCTCAAATTTTACTCTCAGTCACACCCAAGTCCTAAACTTGTGAATTTAAATTAGGATGAAACTTTATAATTAAAATTTAAAAAGTGTATGTTTATTAATAACCAAACTGTTGGAACTATGAAATTAAATTATTAGTTAAAAAATTCCATCAAATCTGTATTTTTACTATCGTATGTCTAGACATAGTATGTCCAAATAGCACTACCCATTAGGGATTAGAGATAAGCCAACTTTTGGGCCGATTATTTATTCAACAGCCTATCCGGCATGCAGCCCGGCCCTACATCAATGCTGGGCCTCAATCGCGCGAATAAAAATGTCGAATACACCAAACATTGCCTCGAGATATCATTTTTGTAAGTTTACTCACATTTGAAACTATGAAGCCACCAGTTTCATAACCTTTATTGATCATTGATAAATTTTATTACCGTTTTCTTCTAGGTACTTCTGAAATCGAAATTGCTCTTGTTTCAAAAATTACTTAGTTTATTATTTTACACTACATTAGTTTTGTCTCGCGTATAATTTGTGGTTTCGTTGCATTATGATTGTACTACTGAGACAGAAAATTCTACTCCTTCCTTATTTTTTCATTAATTCCATATTATGTTATTTGTACGTATCATTTTATTAAGTCCATTTCCAAAAATGAAAATCCACCACATCATAAATATCTTTCTATAACTCAGAAATTATCATATATGCCACTAAAAAGCTACTAACTCTATTTTCTCTTCTGCTTGATGTGACAAAATTAAATACCCTAAAAAAGTTACTATATTTTCTAGTTTTATTATAAACAATTCATTTTTTTAACATACGTGTCCGACCAAATGACCTTTATAAAAAAATACGGAGGGAGTATAATATTGTGTATCAATCTATAAGTTACACATTAACTTGGACAAGTAATTTTTTGGACAATACTTTTTTCCTCTGACAGTTATTTATTTTAGAGTAATGATATTCGGACACACAGTGGCCAGCCACATGAGCTAAAAATGGTAATATAGGTTTTGAAAATGGAAATATACCCTAATTGAAAAGCATAAACCCTAAAGGGGAAATGTAATTATTTCCATTTTTACAACCAACTTTCCGTTTTTTCATGCGTGTTGCTGGCCACAGTGTGTCCGAATATTATTACTTTGATTTTTAACGAGTACATCAAGAGACACCATTAGTTTAGTATTTGGTTCACCAGTCACTCTATTCTATACAGATCACCTCCGCAGCTACTATACAACTGTTTTGCGTTAATGTATAGTAGAAATTTTTATTGATTTCAACACGTCTATTTTACAAGAAAAAATTGCCATCTTACGAATAATCAAATGAAAGGAAATGAAAAGAAAATGGTCCCAAAAAATTTAAATGTATTTTGATCTATCAATATTAATAACTGTTACTTGTTTTATCATATGAATAAATAATAGTAGTATATCTATACTTATATAAAAAGAGTCTTGTTTTACAAAATTTGAATATCCTTACTATTTATCAAAATTAAGGACAATAGCGTAATATAAGATATAATATATAATATGGCATAAGAAATACAAACTTACCTTATTGATAAGAAGAATTTAAAAGTGGGATGAATTAAGGATTTGAAGTGATTGTTCGCGTGTGGTTGTTTCATACTTAGTTAAACAAATTCTAAATATGAAGTTAAGTCACATTAAGTTTCATCAAATTTCATCAAGTTTTGGGCGGGTTTTGAACTTGGCGAAAATTAGGGTTGTCTGACGCCGGTGGTCGTTTGTCCAGCGCCGGCGCTGTAAACGGCTGGTTGGGACTGCTGTTTTTTTACTATAGGTTGAAGGAGATGGAGGTCCCGTCGTCCTCTGTGCCATCTGCTGCAACTACAAAGGTCGCGACTACGGCGGACGCGAATCTGGCCGGCGCGATTCCGGCTGACGCGATTCCGGCCGCTGCGGATTCCTCTGATATTCCGCCACCTGTTGATGCTTCTTCTCCATCGCTTTTACAGCAGCCTTCTGCTGCTACAACTCCGACAGCCACCAAGGCTTCTTTGCAGCTTGGTTCGGCGACCGTAATTTCCGGTAAGGTTGCTGCGGTGGTGGAGGAGTTTCCTTTGCTTGCTGCTGCGAATTTTGCAGCTGGTAAGAAGCCTTTGCATGGAAATATGCAGCAGCCTTCTTCGGATGTAGATTCGAGGGGTGCTGCATGGAGAAATTCTGCTGTACCAAACCCTATTCCGACTTATTTTCTGGTTCAGCCATCTGCTTCATCGATGACTTTTGCGGTTGCGATGAAACAACATGTGAGCAACATTCCGACGCACAGTTATCATATGTTCCATCCCTTCAAGAAGGGAGACATTCTGTCTCTCTCGTTTTCGGAGTCGGTTTTTGAGCAGCAGGAAAAATTATTTGAAAGCTCGGTGTTATTGGGTCGTATATTGTTGAAAAGTGGACAGAAGCTATGTCCAACCTTGCAGATACAGAATGATTTGCAGCAAATTTGGAAATTTACATCAAGTTGGAAGCTTGTGATGTTGGGAAGGGATTATTTTGCAGTCCGTTTTTCTTTTAATGCGGATTTTGAATCTATTCGGTGCCCTTCATCATTTCCTCTCCCTTATGGATCCTTCTCAATAAGGCGTTGGGTTGAAAACTTTGATCCGTATACAGAGGCGGAGCTAGCACCCGGGCACCCCCGGCGGTCGCCCGGGCAATTTTTTTTATATAACTATATACTTATCGATTTTTTTATTTTTTTCTCCATTTTTATATATATAATTGTAGGTTCGCCCACCCAAATTTACGACTAAATATATAAATGTAATCTCGTCCGATCACATTTCAAATCCTAGCTCCGCCACTGTCCGTATACGATGCAACAACATATTCTCAGGTTTGGATACGGAT
Organism: Schizonepeta tenuifolia; assembly: GCA_029490685.1. Classification (NCBI taxonomy): domain Eukaryota; kingdom Viridiplantae; phylum Streptophyta; class Magnoliopsida; order Lamiales; family Lamiaceae; genus Schizonepeta; species Schizonepeta tenuifolia. The sequence goes on along the minus strand of CM055958.1, from coordinate 97,074,182 downwards.
CAAGAAATTTCCTTATCATCTGTGGGAACCTGAATATATTTCGGTAGTGGCCAGAGCAGTGGGGCAGCCGGTAGAAATAGACGGTTTGTCCTTAAAAGGAAATATGGGCCTCTACGTTCGAGTGTTAGTGGAGATTGATATGACTAAGGAGAGGGTCTATGAGTTGTTGATTGATCGTGGTGTTAAATCTTTCAAGGTGGAATTTGAATACGAAAATTTGCCTCTTTTTTGCTCTTGTTGCTTTATTGTTGGCCATTCTGTGGAGAGATGCAGGAAATTGAATGAAAAGGCTCCGATGATAGTTTCAAAATGGGTGCAAGTAGGAAAGAATGATCCTCCCCCAAATGATGATAATAATAATAATGGAGGGAGTAACTTGAGTGGAGGTGCTCAAGATGGGACCGGAAATCAGGAATGGAAAGTTGCTAATCGGCCAAAGAGTGCTCAAAATTCTGATGTTAGATCTCCGAATAGCTTTGCTGCTTTAGCTGATAATGAGGAGGATGAGAAGACGGATGAAGAGATTGAGATGGAAAATAGGAAGGGTGTAGCGGTAAATGCCATAACTCTTCATAATACTTCACGCAGTGTGGAGAACGTTGTTATGGAAGAAAAGCATTATGGGAATACAGATTATGAGGTCGGTAGCTCTGATAATCCTATCATTAGTCCAAATCGGTTTGCTATTTTGGAGAATGTGAAAGCGAATGAGAAAGAAATAGATGAGAACTCTGCTGATTTGGAGAGAAATATGGCCCTAGGAGTAGGGGAAAAAGTTCGGTATTATGAAGAAAATCTAAATCAGGTTGATGTCCCATCAATGGAAGTACTGGGGGGGACAAAAGAGGTTTTTGTTGAAAAGGAAAAGGAGATCAATGCTGCAGTTGATGCTCCATGTTTGGAAAAGGAGGGGTTCGACTCGATTGAGGAGGATCATCAAAGGTTTATGGATCTTGCTGCAGAACAATGTGGGAAGGAACAAGAGCTTTCATCTATACATCTAAGGATGACTGTTCCTCGGTCAATAATCCCAAAGCGAGAGATCAAAATCTGAAGAAGAAGCAAAACCAATGGTTATTGCATCAAAGGCCTTGGGTAAATTGGCGGTAAAGCCGCCGGTCCCATCCAAGAGCTACAACACTAGAAGCAAGGTCGGGGGATCTACAAACATATCGATTGTGGATGTTTCGGCCTTGCCGGCCTTTCAAGCTATGGATGCTGCTATGGATAGCATTTTTTGAAGGAGGTTACCTTCAAAATTTAAGTCTTTTGACTTTATTTACGGCGTTGCCGTTTCTCCGAGAGTTGTCGGACGGCTCCGGTAGCTCATTTTCAATACAGTGGCAGATTTAATTTGTTTTCTTTTAGGCTGTTGTTTAGTTAGATATCTTAGTGTGAGAGATGGCTAGGTCTTATTCTTTTTTCTTTTCCTTTTCTTTTTCTTCCCTTCCCCCTTTCGATAGGCTTCTACTTTTACTTTTTATTTTCCTTTTTCTTGTAATTTTCTTTTCTTTCTATTTTAATAATAATCTTAAATTAGATAATATATATTATATACCTTATATAATATTATGATTTGAAAGAAATATGAGAAATATATTATTAATATATTTATCCAGTGTTTATATCCTTATTAATATGAGATATCAATCTTGTTATTTCGTCCATCTGTGATTTTGCTCACGTTGGTGCAGCCTTTTTTTCTTTACTTTTGCAACTTCAAGTTGTCTCCAATCTTCCAACATGACAACTTAAAATTCTTAAATATTTTTGAGGTTCAATCAATCTGTGTAAATTATTTAATCTTTTCGAGGTACCAAAACTTGGCGCTGATTCTATTTCCACTGATGGTCCATCAAAAAGGTCTACTACATCTGCATATTTCAAAACGTATAGTGTATATTCATGATAAACCATATTAAGGTAATTTCTCTATACATATATTTGTGCGGTATACTTATCTATTTTTTTGTTAATATATTCTTTTTATTCTCGACAGAAGCAAGAAGAAACCACTTTATTAATGCAAAGAAAGCAATGATGAAAAAAAAAGCCACTTTATTAATTTTTTTATATATGTTCAGGTTTCATTTTCTAAGATAAGTTGCTTCTTTTTTCTTTTCTCGATCTTGTTTGTTATTGATAACCCTTTTTTCTTTTGGATTATGTTATATGATCGTTCAAAATTTGATTTAATGAGTTTGATTTTGAAAGAGCAAAAAAAGTGAAAGCTTTAGGATTTGTTCTTTTTTCACTTTAGAAAGATCAACATGATATCGTTGTATGAGATAAACGGTTTATTTATGTCTAAAGATTTGTAAGCACTTGACAATATTTGTATATTTTATTTTGAACTCTAAAATCAAATGCCTAATTAGTGTGAATTATGAGCTTTATTTTGAACTTTGTAATAATTATTGTTTTTAACGTGCGAGTGCACGTTAATTATACTAGTTCAAATAAAAATACCATACATACGGTGATACACATTACTCCATCAACCATCTTCTAAAATCTGCCTTCTCATTGGATGGGGGCTTCAAATAATTTCCATATTTATATGTTAGTTATTTGAATTTTGAGTTTTATAAACTAAATATGATATTTATTCTGGCTAATACAAATAGTCACTCTCATTGTAGAATTAATTTAATCAATACTACAGTTCAGTCTTTTTTTCTTTTTTTTTCTTGATGGACATTCCACTATAATTGACATTACTTTTGACTGGGATTCATCCAATAATTGATTTATTTTTCTTTTTTTTTCTCAATGGGAAACACTGAAGATACATCCGCTCTAACCCAACACCTTTGACACTTTAACATGCAACAAATTAAATAGAAGTATGAAAAAAGTAAAGCAGTCGGCTGTTGCCCCAGATATCGGGCCGACCCGGTTTCCGTGATGCTTTGTTTCGCACCCGTATAAAATGTGGCGGGTCCGATTCGGTTGACCGGTCAAGAGCTACTAGAAACTTGGCCCTTACGCTTTGGCTTTGCCGCCCAATTTGCACACATCAACCTCAACCAGTCAACATTTCACCGGCGGCTACCGGTAACCGGTCATCTACTTTATGTGCATCCAATAATATCATCCATGGATAATGGATTCGCCTTCTCCTTATTTGTATTTTTGTTGATAATTATGTTGTCGTTGAATTATTACAATTGAAATAGTAGGGGGCTTTTGTTTTATGTGATTTGAGTAGGGGTGTTCAAAATTTGGTTTAAACCGTGATCCAAATCGAATCAAATCGTAATTTACGGTTTTGTTCGGTTTTGTGATTTCAAAAATATGGTTTGGTTTAGATTTTTCAAAAATTATGGTTTATGGTTTAGGTTTGGTTTTTAAGAAAATTCAAACCAAACCAAACCGTAACCGAAAAAACCGTATTTGATACAATGATATTAATATTATTATTTTATTTATATGTTAGAAAATAGGAATTTTCTCGATTGCATGTCATATATGAGTGTTAAACAAATTTAATTAATGAAATCGTACAATTTAAAATCATTAAACCATACAATCTACTGTACATTTCCAATTAATTGTTTCAGTGACTTATCTTCACTTTTGAACACAATGTATAAACTTCTACTCCATCCGTTCAGGAATAAGTGTCCACTTTGTACTGGGCACGGAGATTAAAAAAGCTGATAAAGTAAAAGTTAGTGGGGTAAAAGTTAGGATGTAGGGGTAGTGAGATAATAACAAAAAAACAGTGGTAATGACAAAAAGAGGTGTTATTGATCAAAAAACAAGAATAAAGTTGTTGGGATGATAAAAATGTAAAAATAAAGTTGATGTAAGGTGGGGTCCTAAATGGCAAAGGGTAGTAATATTGGGTAAGTAAAGAGGGTAGTGTTGTACAAAAAGGCAAAGTGGACACTTATTCACGAACATGGTTACTGTTCCAAAGTGGACACTTATTCGTGAACGGAGGGAGTATTTGTTTTCTTTTCTTCTATAACCTATTCAAATTCAAGTTGTTTTCGATAGATAAGTAGAGAATGCGAAATTATTTTATTATAATTTATTATTTAGCTAAATTATATTATCTTAAGCTGCTAGTATATTTATTTAAAGAAAAAGAGAAAAACGTATATGGTTATGATAATAACTTTTTTAATTTATTTTATTTTTATTACGAAGAAAACGAAAAAAATATTGATAAACCGCACACCAAACCGCACCAAACCGTATTATTACAGTTTGGTTTGATTTGGTTTAACTACTTAATCAGTTCGGTTTGGTTCCAAAAATTTATAAAACCGTATTTTACGATTTGGTTTGGGTTTAGTATCAAATCGCATCAAAACAGACCGCGATCACCCCTAGATTTGAGTTCCCAATTATTGTAGACGTTGCAATCAAATCGAAGTACACCAAATATATATACTTCATTCGTCCATGAAATGGTTGCCACATTGTGGACGACACGAGTTTTAAGAAAATGGTAGGTAGTAGTGAATTATAGTGAGTATTGTTGTGAATGGAGTAATGGTCTCCCAATACATGTGAGTGGAGTAGCAAAAATGGCAACCATTTTGTGGACAAACTTAAGTAGCAAAAGTGACAATCATTTCGTGGATAGAGGGAGTACAAAATTTTCACCTACTACGTACTTCCATTTTCAACAATTAACTTGTAGTACTAACAAATTAATTTTAAAATATTTCTTAATTTGAAGAGTATTGTATAAGTAAATTCTAGTTTTATTTAATCTAAAATATAGCATGATTGAATGCTCTTAGATATGAGAAATTGTAAAAATGTAAAGTCAGCAAGTTAAAGGAAATATATAAATTTTAATGGTTACCTAAAAAGATTAAAATAATCTAATTTTTAGATGGTCAAAGCAGGGTGCAGAATCAGAATGACAACTAAATTTTGGAATTAATCAAAAATACTTCTTGCATTTATGATATAACTTCTTTGTAGTCTGTAATTATAATATTTCTCCACTTAATGCTTGATACAGAAAAATTTAAACTCTAAATTTTGGGCGAATTGGACGGTGGCACCACCCAATGTGCATCCACCTCCATATCTTCCGTACGCGTGTAAAAAAGCATATTATATTTCATTTTTTAAATTATCATTTTATTTTCAATTTTGTTAATTAAATTATAAACTAGGGTAGAGTTAGAGTAAATGAATTATTGCGGCGACCTTCTTGTTGCCATCAAGAAACCCTCAACCAACATCACTTTCACCGATTTCCCCTCTCCGGCGACAAATGAACTCGACAACAAAATCGATGTTCTCGAAATATAGTTGTTGGAAAATCACCAACAACAGAAAAGCTTTGGATATGGGAATTCGCTGCCACCGGTTGTGAATTGTGCAAATTTGTTGATAAGGAGGGGCAGGTATTGGCCGTATACAATCCAAAAATCCTACTGCCTAAGGATGCGATGGTGGACACCTGTGACATCGTTTTTGCCGCTGAACCAGAGGGGCGATGGTGGTGGCGACCGGAGAAGAGATGTGGAAGAGAGAAGAGAGGTGGGAGAGAAAAAAGGGTTGGGAAGACAGCCGAGAGAGAGATGGTCGGGAGGTGAGAGATTTTTATTTTAGATTCACGGGGAATACTATAGTTCAAGGATTCAGAAACAATGAATGAAATTGGATGAATTTGTAGAATAAAGAAGGCGGCGCTACGCACCACTACACTGCACAATTTTAGGCAATGGAAAAAGGAGACATGAAAGAGAAGTATGGAACGATGATGGCAAATATTGAACGACAGCAAGTTCGTCGAAGCTACGCGAGATGAAGACGGGGAAGTAGCCGCCGAAGTTGCAGAAGAGTTGAGAGTTAAAAGTTAAGGAATGGAAGAGGTGAGAGAAGATACCGTGGTGCAAGGTGAAGATACGATGATGTGAAAATAAAAATAATTGTTAATATATTTTTTTAACTTGTTTACATAATTTCTTTCTCTTTCTGGTGTTATTGCCAAACCATAAGTTTCGCTTCATTATTTTTGAATTATTTTTTATTAATTAAAACTTGCTGCCACATATCGCCACCATCCATGTAACCACTTTTTTGTAGTCTTTAATTATAATATTTCTACACTTATGCTTGATATAAAAAAACTCAAACTTGATGCTAGGTGAATAGTAAAAAAAATTGACAGACATAAATATAGTTTGGAATTAGTGAATATGAATAAGTATATAATTCCCTCTGTCTCTCTCTAAATTCAAAATATTTGCATCAATCCATATTAATCCGTTCCCTACTTTCTCCGTCTAAATCTATTATTGTGCCAGAGTCAAAGTAAAAAAAAAAACTGAAATAAAATACTAGTACTCTTAACCGTATTTTAATGGTAGCTAGTAATTTTTTCTTTAAGGTAAAAGAAAAGAAATTGTTTCAATTTAATGGGACCTAAATCACAATTATCCAAATCGGACTAGAATTACTGGAGTCGGGTCAATACATAAGATGAGTAAAATCAAATACTAGTATGATGTATGATGAGAAACTTTTCAAACTCCAGTGTCACTCCCCATTTAAGCGAAACCTTTCAAAGATGAATAAATCAGCAGATTCCGGTCGGATACATTACTGAACCGTATCTCATTAAACAATAGTAAAAAGTTACTTACAATATAAAAATAAATCATTGTTCTCTGAATCCTAATCGGATCATCAATTAGTGACCCGAAAGTCAAAGTTGCAAGACTATATTAATTGCCCACCGGCTCCACAGTTGCAAACTTGCAATATGCCCACACCCCCCCCCCCCCCACCCCCTCACTTTTCTTTTGTTTAATTTTTCATATATTCAATCTTGATTATTACTTCCTCCCCTCACTTTTCTTTTGTTTAATTTTTCATATATTCAATCTTGATTATTACTTCCTCCGTCCCAACGGTAGGTTATTACTTTTTTTATCTGTTCCATTATCATAATTTCATATCAAAAATTTAAATAATTAATCCTTCAAAAGTTATAGAGCATACAATTTTTTAACTTTTTACTCTTGTTTCTTAATAGCCGTACTCAAAGCAAGTGAGAAGGAGTATATTAATTGTTGTGTCGTAATCTCAATTTCTCTTTTAATGTAAACAATTCATCTGCTTCTACACTCTTGCAAAATGTATTTAGAGCATTCACTACGGGTGTCTAGTAAGACCTAGGTCTAAGCACTGGGAAGCGTGATTTTAATGATTGGTGGTGTTGAGTTAGACATAGGTTGATTTCTCCACTACAATGGGGTTGAGTAAGACCTAGGTCTAAGCACTGAGAAACGTGATTTTAATGATTGAATAGATTTTATTTTGTTGTTTTTTTTTATTTGTAATAAATATTATAAAAACTAACTTAATTAAATTCAGAAATTAATAACTGACAATTTTATTGAATTAAAAAAAAAAGACAATAACTAAAAACAAATACAATAATTAGGAAATAAATAAAAACACAATAACTATTCGCGGAGTGGACCAAAACGTGCCCAAATCTCTTCAATCATATCCTCCATAAGGCGGTCGTGGGCACGTGCATCCTGAATTTGAGCTTGTCTCTCAATAACTTGGCGGAGTGGCACTGGCGCCCCTTGATGGACTGGTGCCCTGTTCACGTTTGCATCGCCCCTTGCGCTCGATTCAGCATGGAATTCAGTTGCCCTCGGTCCTTCATCTTCAATTATCATGTTATGCAGAATGATGCAGACATACATGACATCACATAAATGCTCCCGAAAGAACATGCGAGCAGGGCCCTTTATGATTGCCCAACGAGCTTGCAGGACGCCGAAAGCCCTTTCAATGTCTTTACGCGCAGCTTCTTGCATCCGAGCGAATCGTTGTCTCTTCGGATCTGTTGGCGCATTGAGCGTCTTCACGAAAGAGGCCCACTTCGGATAGATGCCGTCGGCGAGATAATATCCTATACGGTGCGGACGGCCGTTTGCAGTGAAAGCGGTTGACGACGCTCTACCATTGATGACGTCGGCGAAGACAGAGGACTGATTGAGCACGTTGATGTCGTTCAGAGAACCGGCGACACCGAAAAAAGCATGCCAAATCCACAAATCTTGGGAGGCAACAGCTTCAAGGACGAGGGTTGGAGATTTATTTCGTCCAGTGTACATTCCTCTCCAAGCAGTTGGACAATTCTTCCATTGCCAGTGCATACAGTCGATGCTTCCAAGCATTCCGGGAAAGCCGTACGTCCTCTCGTGCAATGCAGTGATCCGGGTGATGTCAGCCTCATTGGCCGCCTCAAATATACGTCACCGAAAGCAGATCTGATGGCCCGACAGAAATTCTTGAGGATGATATTGCCCGTTGTATTGCCACAGTGCAGATATTCGTCGTACTGATCGGCTGCTCCACCATTGGCTAGTTGCCTTAGAGCAACGATGCACTTAACCCAGGGGTGGAACCCCAATCTTCCAGTGGCATCCGGGTTTTGCTGAAAATAATGCTCCCGATTCTCAAGAGTTTGAGCAATTCTCAAGAATAGGCGCTTGCTCATTCGAAACCGCCGGCGGAAGACAGCATCACCCCATATAGGGTGGTCGACAAAATAATCCCGTCGGAGGCGTTGTTCGGCCTCCTCACGATTCCGGTGGAGGTACGTCCTCGTATCCTGGTCGTCGTCGTCTGACGAATCAGAATCGGCCACTATTTGGTAAAGCTCCCTGGCTCGCTGCAAACGTTGGCGGCGTCGCGCCTCCGCCTCTTCAGGATTGTAGCTCGCACCCGGCCAACTCATAATTTTTTTTTTTTGAACCAACAAGTGAATTTGTATGATGAGGAATGAATTAGATGAATTGATGTGGTGGTGTGGTATGGATAAATTGATGTGGTGGTGTAGTGAGATATATATATAGTGAAAAAATGGGATGTAGCCGTTGAGGTGTATTTAATTTTTTACCATTATTTTTTTTTATTCAGAAAATTAAAAAAAAAAATGACGGACCAATGGGGACACGCCACGTGTCCCCATTTTTCGACGTGGCGGAGTCGAGAGAGGGATCGAAGGATCGACCTCGCCATCGACACCCCGATCGACACAGGGGGTGTCGATCCCCCCACTCCGGCGATCGACACAGGGTGTGTCGAGTGGGGGTGAGTCGAGCGAGATCGACACCCGATCGACACCCCCTATCGCACCTTGCTGTAAATGCTCTTACAGATCTTGATCTCAATTATTAATGAATAGTTTGGTTTCCCCGGAAAAAAAAAGTCTTGCCTAATGAACTTTTGGAAACATGATATACTCCCACATTTTTTTTTTTATCTTTTTCCGAAAAAAGCTTTGAAAGAAATTATTCATGTTCATGTTTAGTGACATATTGAAGCCATTTGTTCGAATATTGACCCATCTAATAGGTCTTGACATAAAATATATGAACCTCAAAAGAAACATAAAGAATAAGATAAGAGTCGGATTTTAATTATATTACAACTCTAGCCAAACAAAATTGAGTGGAATAACACTATCGAACTCATCAGTTAAATTTTTACTAAAATCGAGTTTAGCCCTTAAGTTTGATTTCTCGAACACGCTTAAGGGTCATGAGCTCTAGGGATTCTAAGCATATACTCTTTTTGTCTCATTCATCTTGTAACATATTTATTTTTAAGATGTTCCATTTATCTTGTAATATTTTTTTTTATATAAATAATTAGAAAATTACTTTATTTTTAAAATCATTTCATATCACATCAACAACACTTTATTTACTTTATAGTAGTATCATTTTATTACTATACTAATCACCATATTTACTCTTAATATTTTTCTTCTTAATACACGTGCCGAAAAAATAATGTTACATTATGAATGAGAGGGATGGAGTATATAAAAGCATATTACAACATATTCACAAACGGTATACTTTTCACATCAAATAAGAGGTAATTAAATTTGATTAATATATCTATCATTAATGAAAATTGTTAAAATATTAAACTAATAAATTTATATTTCTAAACTACTAGCTCGTGAATATATCGATGAACTAGCTGACGAGCTTAATCGACTTGAAATAATTATTTTTTTATACATCCCTATCCACTAATATTATTTTTTCTCTTTTAAGAAAATCAAAATCCAGATTGAGTCAATGCCCAGCACGATTTCATTTTAGTGAGTGGCCCATTGTGCACGCATGTCTCCTTCCTGGTATCTTCCTCTTCTCTCTCTCTCTCCCTCTCTCTCTCTCTCCTCCTCGACTTCTCAGTAAGATAAAATGTCATCCCCTTTCAATCTTATAAAAATTCTTAACAGATTTTCAAACTCGAAACATATATTTTTCCCTATATTTGTCGGATTGTTCGATACCGCGTCCACATTCAGTGTTTCTTCTTTCAGGTACTTGACAAATCTATTTTCTACTATTTCCTTTCCTACTTTGATCTTTGTTACATTCTAATTTGTTCGTTATCCTACAAATGGAATCCCAATTTGTTAGTATTTTATTAGATGTGAAGATTTCAGTTATCGATGTTGTTACAGGTCCAATTTGTGAGGAGAAACAAGCTTAACTTTTCTGGAAATCGAGGTCTCATCTCTCATGGATACTTTAGTCCAAGGATATTTGGGGTCGACAAACGATTTCCAGCCCAATTGCCGCTCGAGATCAGTTTTCCCCGAAGAAAATCGTGTTTCGGGATGTAAACTCAATCTCATAAACGGCTCTTCGTTCGAAGAATCTTCACCCGAAGCCGGAGATTCCGTTTCCCCAAACGGAGGAGCATCGCAAAATGAAGGATCGTGCTCGTCGCCGGAGGGGGAAATCTCGAAAGATGAAATGGATCACTCAGACGCAATTCTCAAGTTCATAAGCATCATGCTCATGGAAGAGGAGGATCTCGAAAACAAGCCTTGTATGCTTCAAAACTGCTTGGCTCTCCAGGCTACCGAGAAATCTCTCTACGATGCTCTCAACAACAACAACAACAATTTTGATCCACAATCCGATCGTTTCACCCAAACCAGCAGCGGAAGCTCATCATCAGATATCACCAGCTTCCTCGATTCAAGCTGGAGCGACAATATGAAGGATTTCGAATCTCTCATCACCCCCTCCGAAATTCAGTATTTGCAGTCTCATCCGCCGCCGTTCGACGACGCTGCTCTTAGTCAAGCAGTGCTCTCGGGGGCAGCGAATTCGTCGAGGGAGAAGAAACACCGGTACAGGGAAGACGGCGGCGATTCCGTGGAGGATCACCGGAGCAACAAACAGTTGGCGAACAATGTCAGTGGAGAATCGGATCCATTGGAGATGTTCGACAAGGTGCTGCTGTGTTCCAATTCGGACGACTCGTTAACATCCGCCTGTAACACAGCGGAGCAAATCGAAGTGAAGAAGAAATGGCAGCAGCCGAAAGGATTGGGGTCGGGATCGGGCAGAGGGCGGCCGAGAGGAGGGAAGAAGCAAGGTGTGGTGAAGGAAGTTGTAGATCTGCGGAGTCTGTTGATGCAATGCGCGCAGGCTGTTGCCAGCTACGACAGCAGGACGGTAAACGATCTGCTGGCCCGCATACGTCAGCATTCGTCGCCGTGGGGCGACGGCACGGAGCGCCTCGCCCATTACTTCGCCAACGCGCTCGAGGTGCGCGTGGCGGGCACCGGCTCCGCGGGGTATGCTGCCTTCTCCAACAGAATATCAGCTGCGGTGATCTTGAGAGGTTACCAGACATACATCACGGCTTGCCCTTTCAAGAAAATGTCGAATATTTTAGCCAATAAAACCATAAGAAAACTAGCTCACTCTGCAACCAAGCTTCATATCATTGATTTCGGCATTCTCTATGGATTCCAATGGCCCTGCTTGATTCAGGCGCTCTCTGAGCGGCCCGGTGGGCCTCCAAAGCTCCGCATCACCGGAATCGACTTCCCCCAGTCGGGATTCCGTCCCGCAGAGAGGGTGGCCGACACGGGCGACCGTCTCGCGAGGTACTGCGAGAGATTCGGAGTGCCGTTCGAGTACAATGCGATAGCAAAGAAATGGGAGAGCGTCCAAGTGGAGGAGCTCAACATTAAGAGGGATGAGTTGCTGGTGGTGAATACCTTGTACCGGCTACAGAACGTGCCGGACGAGACGGTGGTGGTGAATAGCCCGAGGGATGCAGTTCTGAAACTGATCAAGAAGATCAATCCGGACATGTTCATTCTTGGAGTGGTGAACGGGACCTACAACACGCCCTTCTTCGTGACGAGGTTCAGAGAAGCGTTGTTCCAGTACTCGTCGTTGTTCGATATGTACGAGGCGACGGTGCCTCGCGAAGATCCCAATAGGCTGCTGTTTGAGGAGGAGGTGTTCGGGAAAGATGCGATCAACATCATAGCTTGTGAAGGGACGGAGAGGCTCGACCGGCCGGAGACATACAAGCAGTGGCAGGCGAGAAACACAAGAGCCGGGTTCAGGCAGCTCCCGCTCGATCAACAGATCGTCCGATACGTGCGGAAGAAGGTGAAGACGGAGTATCATAAGGACTTCTCAGTGGATGAAGATGGGAAATGGATGCTGCAGGGATGGAAAGGCAGAGTTCTTCATGCCTTTTCTTGCTGGAAACCTGCCCATAACTGATTCTACAAGACAATTCGTTTTGTCTTTAGCTACAAGATTTACATCTTGTTTGCTACCCTTTCAGTAGCTCAGATTTTGTACTAGATATTTGTGAGTTCAATGTTAATTTGACTTTGTTCTGTCTCAGTGAATGTGTTTGGAACGATTCTTTTTACTGTTTCTTCAGATTGTTCATATTGAGAGAACCACTTCAAATTAAAATTTAGGACATATTACAAGGAACCTTAGTTATGGAACATGAGAACATAGATCGCGCTGTATCATATATTCGAGAGACTTGAATCCATAGAATTCTCATATAAAAAAAGTGAAAAAACAAACCATTGTTTCTGTTTTTGGAAATGAAGAATGAATCCCATGAAATTTAAAATTCACTAGGATGCTGCTACTTGCACAGATCTAATCTGAACTATAAGGGCACAATTTTCGATACAGTGAAGAGTGCGGTACAACAGAGTCGCAGCAGCAGCACACTGAAGTGCCAAAAAAATACTCTAGAACATATCATCAGTGATAAATAAGGCAAACATAGGAGAGAGCTAGAATAACTCCTAAAATCTCTCATAACACTTGCCTGTTTTTCTTTTGATGTTTGGGAGGCCGAAGAACATTCCAATCCAGCTTTTCACGCTTATTTTGTTTCTGAGAACTGCGACTTCTAGCTGGCTTTGACTCTTGGTTATCTTCATCACTCTTCCGTGACTTATTTGGAGTCTCTGCTTCTGCGCCAACTTCATGTTGCTTCCTCTTAAGTTTGCCATTGGACTCATTACTTGAACCGTCTAATTCCATGTTGTCTGACCTACTTTGAGGGGAGCCATTTTCTCTGCAAAAAGTAAATTCGGCGTTGAGAAAGAACTTTACCACAAAACTCGGTCGCAACATAAATTAATAGTCATAGTATATTTCTCATCCCGTGCAATCACTTCAATTTGACCATCATAAATTCAACAAGCATTAAGATATTGGTCCGGATTATGGTAGAACAAGAGATGACGTGTACGGTGTTCAGGTCATTATAGTTGATGAACACTCAAACAGTGCTTTATAGGTCCTTCCCTATTCACATCATAAGTTGAAAATAGGCTACATCAACACAAAGCATGATTTTAAAGAAAATTTTCACCAATAATATGATCATATACATTCTCTATTTCTAAACCAAAACTCTATAGTAGGTATTATTATAAATGAACAGGTTCATTTGATAAGAGAATTTCGAGAGTAGAAAGGCATTGACCTGACAGATTCGTTTTGCCTACCAGAACTTGTAACAGCGGATTTAGTTTTACTAGGGCTAGATGGTTCTTCATTGAGTTTCTACGAAAACAAAGCCCTTGATGTAAGAAGGCAAAATATATAATAAAAAAATACTATGCATAGAAACTAAATAGCACTTCAATACTCACATCAATAGATGGGTTAAAACTTAGAAATGACATGCGCCCTCGTGTTGCCCCTGGATGCGGATCACCTTCAACTATAACGACGCTGTACATGAACATAATACTTTTGATAAGGTATCCTCATCACATTGAAAGAAATCTATCATAATGTCCAAATATCATTTCTAAAAATGTTCAATTAGAAATTTCATTAGTCATATCAAACCGAATATTTTAGTCTCCGTAGATGGTAAACATACCCAATCTAAGAGTGATGTCAATCAATGTAATTATATTGGATATATAGACATAACATAAGCAAATTGAACTTTCTACTACATGAGAATATCAACTGTCCCAAGTAAAGGATTTCAAATCCGTAACAACAAATCTATGAATGTCGTTAGAATAAGATCATTGGTGATTCGACAAGGATTTTAAATCCTTTAATTCATTTTAGATTGTTTCTGGACCGGTTTCCATGGATTTGAATTGCAGATTTGGATTAATTTAAAATTCTTTCCTTTCCATCCAAAAACAATTTCAGGACATAATCCTGCATTGCCAGACATGTCAAAAGGTTTATGTTATAGCAACTACTTCATAGACCAAAGAATGCCTTCATATCCATCAATACTTTAAGGGGGTGATTACCTCGAACGAAAATTTGTATTTACAAAACATAGTGTTGAGAATTGGAGGATTACATGATCCACAAGCTCGGTGCTGTTCACAATCAAATATGTAAAACTATTTACTATTTATATTCCCCCTAATTTTACCATAGCGAAACTAGCTACCAATACACTCAGCCAAAACAAATTTCAGAAGCAAAGTGCAACAGAAAACATATACTAGTTGCTTGTAACAATATTATAGTAGTAAGAATGATGAATTTGAAGAAAATAACCATCTTTTAACAGCGCTGCAGGCAGGGAAATCTCCTACAGACACGACCTCTTCTTCTTTATTGGCTTTCTCCTCTTTCAGGGAGGCCCTTTGCATAAACTGAAGGAGGATAACGACAAATCTTGATTTCGAATAATTGAATGGATAAAACTTACTAATAATAATGAAATTTTAAATAGAACTAAAATTAAACCCAATTTGATTCACTTGGAAAAAGAAAACAGCTTTCGTGAGAGAAAGCAATGTTTGTACCTTCAAGTTCTTTAAAGTACTGGACAGCTCTCGCTTCGCCATGGCAAATTATCCGATCAACCTCAGCTAATTTAACAAATACCGCAACCTCCTCTCTCTCTCTCTCTCTCCCTCTCTCTCTCTCCGTCTCCGGGCCTCCGTCAGTCACCCAGCCGTGCAATTTCAGAGAGGCGGGGTCCGATTTGCAAGGGTTTGCAAGAAGGAGATTGGGAGAAGACCAAATTATCCCCAGAGATTTAGAGAAACCCGGTTGTGCCTTGGTACTGGACCAGCTACATGAAATACGTAGTTTTCTCATGGGACAGGGTTTTTTTTTTTTGTTTTTTTTTTGGAAAATTTTTATAAATTAAATTTGATTTATGGCATAAGAAAAGAAAAAGAAAAAACTCTTGTGTGTGCCACGCACTTAATCACGTTTAATTAATAATTAATGATACCTAGGTGTAATTAGGATATAATTAAAAATTAAATTAAATTTTAATTATTGATTTGGCTAGTGTGGGCCGTTTGTTAGTAAGTCCATTTTACTTTATTTGACGTATCATTTCTTTAAGTCAATTTTCTTAAAATGGAAATGTACTCTATGATAAATATTCTTCAATAACTTATAAATTATCATATATGCCATTAAAAAACTACTAATTTCATTCTCTCTCTTACTTGATGTGACAAAAATACCCCAAAAAGTTATTTTATGTTTCCAACTTTATTATAATCAACTCATTTTCTCAACGTGCGTACTCGGCCAAATGGTCTTAATGAAATGATACGGAGGGAGTACTTTTTATTAAAAAAATATGTTTACACTGTTAAGAGTTAATAAAGAAATATTGATTAAAAATATAAATTAAAATACATTTAAGATGGTATAATTAAAAAATAATAATTAAGAGTCTAAACTTAAAACAATTTGTGCTTTGACATGTCGACACGATAAAAGTACAATACAATAAGACCATACATGATCTACTCGATACAAATACAAATATGACGCTATGTGTACAAATATTGGCATGATATTAATACGAAGTTGACATGATTTCATTTGTACAACATCGTATTATAAATTCAAACCCTAATAGGAAATAAATTCATAATAAATGTTAGAAATCTCACCTTGGGAACTCCAAATCCCCACCCCGGATTTGTAGCTCCTTAAGTCGTGAAGGGTATAACGAACATACCATGTCTCCAATTGGATCAAGAATAGGGTCAAAGCGATCAAAAACTGATAATTCATATAGAGCCATCGAGCCCGCAAAACCAACAACCAAAGTTGTATGCATTATATGAACGGAAAGCAACAGGTCGGAATCATTGAATACAACGGTGTGAACACGATACCAAGGTGAACCCATCATAAGGATTTATAAGTGTAAGGCGTCGAAGATGACTTGATGTGTTCAAAGGAGTAGAACATAATATCAACATAACAGCATAGAGGAAACTTCTAAAGAGAGAACCACTCACTAAGTATATTTAGGAAGTTTTGAGAAAGATTGATGGAATGTCAAATTGCATATTTTTGAACAGTTGAAGACTGGCTTGTGCACCATTTGTTAAGTCATATGTTGTAATTTCATGTCAATTATAGTGTAAGGCTTGTGCTCAGATGATATGATAGTTTATAGCATCAAGTGTCGGCGCAGTGTTATGGATGCTCTAAAAGCATCTTTAATTTATTTAGAGGCTATAATACCTCGTCATTTTCTTAACTTATTTAATTTATTTAAGTATAGTTTAATATTGATTAAAATAAAATTTATTACAAGTTATAAAACAAAATGTGAAAGGATTTACGCTTTGGTAAATTTAAATTTGCCGTAACCGAAGTTATTATTTATTTTTCTCGGATAGCTTAAACCAAAGAGGTGAAGAAGGATACGAGCACATAAGTATTTGAGAATTTATTTACATGAGAGATAAGTTAACTCGGGCATATGAATATTAACTTGTATCGATGAATTAGTTTTCACCGAATTTCCGAGACCTCGTGTGAAAATTTAACCCTTCTTTGAGAATTTTGTTAGTATACAAACTGGAGTATTGAAGCTTATAATTAATTAACTATCAAGGAGATAGGAATATTATATAATAAAATTTCATATTCATACAAAAATATCCAGGATTTTATTTTCAGAAGTTTCTCTTGGACAAGGATTAGCTCCTCAATAAATTAACACTCACACACAGCTCACTCCCTCACTCTCGACACTTCATTCCATCTCTCATTCTTCCACTCTCCACACTCTCTGCTACCTCCATCAGCCTTGTAATTTCCTTTATTTCATATTTTCTCCATAGAGCAAACTCGAGGATCATCTAACACACAAGAAGATGTAAATCATTGTTGAGGTCAGTTTCATCAATTTCTAAACTAAGAGTGGTAACTGATCGTCCTCTTCTTTGTTCGCTATTTTCTTCACACGCCACAAGTGCACGGGTATAATTGTGTACAGGGAAGCAAGGTCGTATTCCACAGAGACTGTAATAACCTAACAAATACTACTTTCAACCATCATCCTCTATTTAGACTCCGAACATTAATTTGTGGGTTTTAAACTAATTAAGAAAACAAAGAACAAACAAAAAGCAAACAAAAGTAATTAAAGATTCAAATATAATAAAGATATCCTAAGACTTCGATTTCAATGGATAATCAAACTTAAACTCTTACCAATTAACCAATTACCAAGGGACTCAACTCTTCTTAAGACAATCACAAAATTAGTTAAAGCATACTCTCGTACTACTCAACCGTGGATTACTCACTAGGGTTTTCATCTCTGACAAACATCATAATTAGCAAGTAACTCCAAAAAGATCCTAAGATTAATGCCCTCACACAAAGCCTTTCCCTCTCGGTGATTTCGCAATGCGTGTCCTATATTCCAGTTCATGCATTAACCCTCATCTCTCGACTGTTGGATTAACACAACTAATATGCATAATTGGTGGCCAATCAATCAAGCATGCAAGACAATTCAAGAATATAGAAAAGAAGAGAGGGACATAAATTGGTAATTGATTAAGAATCAAAGATTAATTATCCATCTACTCTCTAACCCTAGGATATAAAAGACTTAACTACTCATAATTAAAACAAACACAAGATAAAAAAAAAGAATTCATAAACATTAAAATAGAAAAACCGTAGTCGAAACAAATCTCGTCTTGAACTATTGAACAAGTCTTCAAAACTCCAAGACAAAGCTAAAAGAAAATTAAAACTAAGAATAATAATAAGAGAGGGGGTGTCTAGATGTGTTTTGGAGTACATATATATATAGGTGTGGGGAGTACAAGGTTGTATCCTAGTAGGAATAGGAAATAACAAAAATAGGAGAAAATAACCAAAAATAGGATAAATCTAGAAAATTCGCGGGTTGTCCGCGTGTGTGCTGGGCCAGCGCGCAACGTTTTTGTTTTGGCCCGTTCTCCTTCGTTATAACTCCGATTTTAGATCTGTTTTCGCCTACGAACTCCTATTGAACTGTACTTTCATCCTATCATGTTCAATTTGCATAAGATTAACTTCAAATTTCTTCAAAATCAAACAAAGTACGAACGAGCATCATATTTCACAAATTAACAATACTTAAGCACAAAACTCATTACAAACATGATTTTCCAATATAAATTGACATCAATTAAACTTATAAAGATGAGAAAATCTATGTTTATCAATCTTCTATCCCCTGCTCTCACTACGAAATCTGTAAGACGATGAATGATGATCTTGACTTTGAACCTCTTGTATAATTCATTCTAGAGCCAATTATTAGCAATAACCAAATCAAATTAATCCTACCTCCTTGCCCCAAAATCTCCCAGGTTTCATAGAAGAATGGGGTTTCTTGATTCTTGCCCTTGATAATCAAATTGATGATTAATATGAGTTTAAGTGATTACTATAAACCTGAACTTAGATTACATTGAAGGCGATTTGATAGTTTTGAATAAAATGAGAAAAATGGGCGAAAATAAGGGCTCTTTAGAATTGGGGATTTTTTTTATCTTGATTCTATTTGATGAAATTGAAGGTAAATATGAGCTTGTGATAACTATTACAACATGAATTAAATTTGTGAGAATTTTGCATAACCTCATTTTGCAGAAATTGAAAGCTATAACTAATTTAAATTTTATATTCTTCTCTTGTAATAATCAACTGAAATTGTAATTATGAGCTAGGAATCTGATTAAGCATTTTATAAGTGGGTTCGAAACTGGATTTTCTTGCCTATTTCCCTTTTAAAGTCAGAATATGTTTATAACATAGAGAGATGAATTAATTTAAACTTGTGAGCTAGAAAAATGACATGCTTAAATGGAGTCTGGTGTATTTTAGTCAGAGTAAAGCAATCATCTATGAGTAGGAGTCAAAGGAGTTATAGATTGGAGTTTGTGTTTTTGAGTTGATATACCTATCCTACTTGTTGTAGAAAACATAAAATGAGTTGTTTGGCATTATAAACTGATTCTTACGTGTGACTGATCTCATGCTTAATGACAAAAATCTGTTTATGGAGTGATTATACTTGCTTTTTGAATACATGAGCAATATTAGAAGTATTGTCAATGATTTGGAGAAGAAAACCAATTTTCGCAGCAAAATATGCCAGTTAGGTAGAGTTTAGTAAAACGAGCATAACTTTTTACTCGCTCAATATTTTTAAGCTCCTTAAATTTTGCAGAAAACTAGACATCTGTGGCTTTATATTGGTATAGGACTCATTCCCAAATTCATTGCCAATAAAAGCAGTTTATTCATTATGTGTGGCAGAAGTGCAGAAAATTCTGTGAAAATATATGTAGTTATAAAATTTTAAATAAATGAACAATGAGTTTGAATGATGATTTCTTGGTGATCATATGTTGGTTTATAAGCTTATGATAGCTATGTTGGTACGGTATAGATAAATACGAGATGTACAGTAAGCATGTCATGTAAGTCTACGCAGTATAAATCGAGTAACAAATGTTTTTCTAGGAGCTAAGTTGAAGCAAAAAATTATGAATTTTTCAACAATGCTTTCATTTCCTTGATTTACTGCTGCCTAACCTTATATTTATCTACCTCATGAAGGCACGAGCGGGGACAACAAGTGAAACGTGACGAAGAAGGAAAAGTAAGTAAAGTAGAAGTTGAGTTAGGTGGGCTTTCTATCCGAAGAAAAGATATGTGTGTGCTTATATGTATATATATGTGTGATGATTTCAAAGTAATTGACTTGCCAACTTTTCTTCGAGTTTTTGTGTATGATAACATCTACGGAAGGAGGACGAATTCGGTCCTGCGCGAGTCAGGATTTGTGTACACTTCATGGTGATTGTGTGTTGTCCGTTTCGGTCAGCCGATCACACGTGTTTGAGAATGAAGCATACTTCTCAACACTTTCATTTTATGATGTTTGTAGATGTGTTTCATACATATTAAGTATTGACTGCAGTCACCTTTGTTTTTATTTATAAAAGAAGTTATTTTTCAGCATGCACAAGATAATGATTTTTGTAAAATTTCACTTATGTTATGCTAGCAAAGGCAAGTTCAATTTATAGCTCTAAGTAGCATCTTTAAATCTTTTGGCACGTGTTCACTGAGTGCGATGTATCGTAGTCAGCCCTGCATATTATTTCTACAATGAGTAGGATAAGCTCGGATCGGAGATGGAAGCGTGCTGAGCAAGGGTTCTCTTGTGTACATGCTTAAGATGTCAGTTCAAATTCGAGTTATATGTCTTGCATACATATAACGTAATCGTGTTTATCCGCTGCAACGCTTTGTTTATATTCTATTCGTATAATGTAATAAAACATCTCCCTTTTGAATACAATGAGCTACCTGAACTCTTGAATAATAATATGTTATCTTGTGAAAGCTGTTGTTGTTGTAAACCTTTCGTTGAATCCAACTTTAAACCAACTTTAATATGATGATTTCATTGTTGTTGATATTGTTAGTTTCTTTCCTTGGGTCAGAATTGGAGTTGGATATTTTGAGCTTATTCATTTTATCAAGATTTCTTATTACCTTATTATTTATTCGTATATTTTCGGCTTAGTTATCTTCACTCTAATCGGGCTGCGACACAGGCACACACTCGCCTCTCTTTTTTTCAAATAGTTAATATATAAATCCAAGAAGCAAACCAATTTCTTTCGTTGCTCTCGAGCAATTCGAGATAAATAAACACTTCTATTCTATTCAAATTCTTTTAAATGCATCGTGTATTACTATTACACCACCATATGCAGTGCAGAATTCTCTCAAATCATAAAACTAACAATGCTGCTGCTCGTGAAAAAGAGCAATAACAAGTAAAGAAATCTGAATGTAGTAATGATAAAACATACTGTTATTATCATCATCATCATCAATCATTAGTAGAAAAAGGAAGATAACAAGTGAGTCAGTGATCTTCGGCCATAAGCTCCTCATACGTAAGTCTCGATGGCAGCCTTCCCCGAATACGGAACATCAGCCTTCTCGACAGCGTCTTCCCACAGCTCTGGAAATGCTTCCTTCATATTGTGAATACTCTCCAATGAATAATCTACACCCTCTGTTTTATGAGATGACCCAACCTGTACATACAAAATGCCATTACAAAAAATCTGAAAAAAAAAAAAAAAAATCAAATCAAATCAGTTCAATTTTATCATGTTAGTTTTGTAACATACCCAAACAGTATGCAGACCCATTTTTTTTGCAGTCTGCAGATTGCGGATCGAGTCATCAAAGAACAGCTGCATAAAAAAACAAACAAAATGACTATAGATTGAATATAGAGAAAAAATAATACAAAATCAATATGATCTTGATTCTTTCTTACCGTTTTGTGAGGGTTAATACCAGCAATCTTGAAAGCTTGTTCAAATGCTTTTTCAAACGGCTTGCAAAGAATCGGAGTTTTGGGGAGTTCTGGAGCAGCATTCATGAAACAGTCATATATTTGAAAGAATAACGAAACTTTATTACAATGATCATGAACTCACCACCACTACTGTTTTCAGGCTCTTCAGATGATTTAGTAGGATTGATCGTCTCAAAACAAATGATGTCGTCAAAGCAGTCCTCTAATCCGAGCCTGCTAAGAACATTGGCCACATGGGCTTCGTTTCCATTCGAGAATATCTGTTACATATATGCGCGTTACAAGCCATAGTCAAATGTTTGAATCAAATAATAAGATACATATAGATGGGAACTTACAACTTTCCGAATGGGAACGCAGTGAAGAAGGTTCCTTAGAGTTTGATCGGTCTTCAACCAATCGTAAGGTAATCTACCGTGCACAAAGCTAAACAAAGCAAGATCATGTTTTCAGACACAGCAGTGAAATTTGATGGGATAACAAGTATATCGACACAATTGAATAATGCTGTTCACCTATGGTAATCATCATAGTCAAAATCAAACCCAACGGCCTGAAAAGAGGAAAGAGGGAAACAAGAAACGACGTGATCAAAACATTTCAACAAGTATTTTTTTTTAAAGGCAAACACACACACTAATGACCTAAACCATATAATATAATGAAAAGAGGAAACAAAAATGTCATGATCAAAACATTTCAACAAGTTTTTTCAAAGTCAAACACACACACTCTGATTGCTTACACCATACCATATAATTTAAAAAGGAAACAAGAGATGTCACGATCAAAACATTTCAACAAGAATGCTTAAAAAAAAAAACATTTCAACAAATTTCTTTGAAGCCAAACACACATACGCACACAGCAACGGCCTAAAGCATAGATTATTGAGGAAAATCGTACCCGAAGACCGGCCATAGTTGTACCATAGTCCTTATATAGCTCAGCACACATTACAGGAACTTTCTCTTCCTCAATGCCCAGCTTAGTGATCATATATTCTAAACCAATAGATCCAATAAAACTCAATTAATAGTTACAAATTCTGATGATAAAACAATGCATCAATTGGATATACTAATTTAATACCTCTAATGTTCTTGGTGCATTCCGTCGATAAACCAGAACTCAGGGGATAAACAGTATCATCCACATCTGAAAATCAAAGACAAAATATCAAAATAATCCATAAATGTTTTACCAATATTTCCAAATTATGAAGCAAAAACAATTTTTTCAAAATATGAAGCATACAAAGAAAAACTCACCAAAGAGGAGACAATCATATTTTGGCTCTGTAACATTCTGATAGCCATCCTCATGCTCCATTTCGATTTATAAACAATTCTACCAAATCAAAATGGCATATGATTAAGTAATTACACAAGAACAATCTATTCAATTCAATTATGGCCTAAATGCAGAAGAAATATAGCAGAAATCAAGAACAAAACAATGACATTGAAGATACGATCAACTAAACAAATGTTACAAAGAAAAAAAGACAAGATTTGAGAACGGAATGATGTAATGTAATTGTAAAGGAGATTTAGATGGCAGTTATTTTATGTACTCAAAACTCACATTTGGAAATGGAAATGATAATAATAACTCAAAAATCAAATAAAGGAACACTGTATAATAAGAAAGTCGCCCTCTTTGAAAGTTTAAAACCGTTTCGGAACAAATCAAGAAAAAGATTACAGAAAACTGAGAAATCGAAACGAAGAAAATAATACAACTCCACGTTAGAGAGAAACCTCGCGTAAAAGGATAAAATTAATGGCAAAAAAAAAAAGAAGGAAAAAATGAAAACTATTAAGAGAGCCCGACATACCAGATAATGGGGAGATCTTAAAAATGTGGGAGGATATGAAAAAATAATTAAGAAGAGAGAGAGAGAGAGGGAGAGAGAGGAGAGAGAAATGGAAATGAAGGAGGAAGAAGTTAGGGTAGGGTAATTAATAGAGAAACCGGAAGCATTAAAAACCGCCATCAAAGCAGCAGTTAACATGGAGCACCCTTGAAGGTTGGAAAGCCGAAAGCGACAGGAAAACTTGATGAATTCGGTTGAGCTATTATCATTTTCCTTTTCTTACCATAACACATTAACACATACAATTGTATACCGCCGGTCGCAGAGCTCACGCGTATATTTAGAATTTATTAATTTTTAATTACAATATTAATTTATAATTTTCAATTATTGTTAAAATCAATAATTTAATCTTATAGTTTTTAATTAAATTTATTAATTTCCATTTAAATTAATTAATTATAATTATTTAGAGTTATTAACTTTAAATTATACTAGTTTATTAATGTTTGTTTAGCATTTAATCCCTCCGTCGCTTGACTTGTCCTAATTTTTTGGCACTAGAATTAAGGAGAAAATAATTAGGGGAAAAAATGTATTTAGTTAAGTTATTAAAGTGAAATAAAGTGGGTAGAAAAAAGTGAATAATGAATAAAGTGAGTACAAATAACAAAATAAAGTGGGTAGAAAGAGTGAATAGTGAATTACACAAAAAATGAGTAGAAAGAGTGAATAGTGAATGACACAAAAATAAGGAAAAAATAGGTTGAAAGGTGTAAAATGGACCTAATTAGCCAAATTAATTGGGTCATAATTTTCTTAATTATTTTTCAAAAAAGAACTAGGACAAGCGTAACACAATGCCCCAAAAAAAAGTGAAACAAGTCAAACAAGACTGAGAGAGTATTAATTACCTTATGATTTATTAATTTCTAATCGATTTTAAAAAATATAAAAATTAAAAGCAAAGTCAATTATGAGTGATATCCGTCGCACTAGAATGTTCCTTTTGAAAAAAAATAAGTTTAAAGTTCAATTAATATTTC
Source organism: Schizonepeta tenuifolia (assembly GCA_029490685.1). Classification (NCBI taxonomy): domain Eukaryota; kingdom Viridiplantae; phylum Streptophyta; class Magnoliopsida; order Lamiales; family Lamiaceae; genus Schizonepeta; species Schizonepeta tenuifolia. The sequence continues at coordinate 97,049,327 of CM055958.1, read as the reverse complement.
TTATAGGTCCAAGTTGAATATCAATCTTCTCCTTAAAAATAATATAGAACATTCAAATCAATTTCACTTTTTTTTTTTTCAAATTTTGATATGTAGATAAATTATGTAGAATAATCTCTTATTTTAAAGTGTTGTTTTAGGTTCTCTATTTATTTTTATTTTCTTTGGGGGGGGGGGGGGGGGGGTTGGGGGGTTGTGTTTTAAGAAAGAGAAACCTAATCAAGTAATACAGTAAAATCTTCATAAATAAATACTTTATTAAAGAATAAATTATTTAGGAATAAAATTTATGGTCCCAACTTGAGACCAATTTTAAATATGAGTAAACTTTACATTGTCATAATTCATATTTTTTCGAGTCTCGCATTAAAAAATACACCTCATATGAAATTATATTTAAGTTGATTTTAATATAATTGTTTAGGTTTTATGAAAATGACTTAATCTTTTTTATTTTTGACAAAATAGGAATTTTTTTGGGAGGAATGGGATAATATCAATTATATAGGATAAAAATACAAATTCTAGCAACAACTTTAAAATATATAAAATCTAACAATTGTATACACTTTTACCCTTCTAATTTATTTTCCTCTTTTTTAATAGGAATTGACGTTTAATAAAATTAGGTTTAGTATTTATGTTTTCACTTTCTCCAATTTACCATATTTGACTCTTTATATCCACTAAATCTTCTGGTTATACGTTAATTACTAGAATTATTTGTTGAAGAGCAGTTTAATTTGATTCTACATTAGTGATTTATTTGCATCGTATTATGTGATTTCACATTTTTAATTTTGTGGTTTTACTTTAAAATGATATTATGTGATTCTGCATTGTGGTTTTACTTAAAGATGACTATTATGTGATTCTACATTTTTAATTTTGTGGTTTTACTTAGAGATAAATATTATGTGATTCTGTATTTTTAATTTTGTGGTTTTAGTTAAAGATGAATATTATGTGATTCCACATTTTTAATTTTGTGGTTTTACTTAAAGATAATATTATGTGATTCCGCATTTTTAACATTATTACGTATGTTATTCCAGATTAATAAATATATGATTTCATATATTTAACATTATTACGTATGTTACTCCAGATTAATAAATATATGATTTCACATATTTTTGCCGATTTTTGTTTTCAAACGGATGAATATTATGTGATTCTAGATGAATAAATATGTTATTTCACATATAAATATATGATTCCAGGTTAATAAATATATGATTTCACATATTTAATACTTTAGTTTTTACCTCTAATTAATACATTCGAAAAAATGTATCCTCAATCGGAGGAAGACAAAAATCGAAATGTTGGGTCCGTGGAGGAATTTACCACCGTGGCTTTGATTATAAAGATGTAGGCTTGAGAATATGGTTAATTAATTAGAAAGCTGGAATGAGGAGGCCAAAGCCATCGTAGATCAACACAAATAAAAGACATAAGGGTATATAGGATCTAAATTGTTAGATTTAATATGTTTTATATTAGTTGCTAGAATTTGTTTTAAAAACTTATAAAATTACTAAAATCGTAGATATTCCCAACATAATGAGATAAACCACCACCTTACAACTCAGAAACCTAAAACCACAGCTACCTCAGTTCATGAACAATTTATGAACTTTACTATGCTTGCAAGCTTTCACTACCATCATCACTTGACATTCCCTAACTACACTATCCTCATCAGCTTGCCTGCCATTGAATCTGCATAAATTCCTTTCTTTCCAAATATTATACACAGTTGTGGCCACCAACCTCCTATGCATGAATTGCTTCCCAGTTTTAGAGGACCCTAATATCTCGGGTAAGCTATCTCTACATTCCATTCTAGTGGTTGTTGTTGTGCCCTGCACCAAGTGACAAGTTTTTCCCAGACTCTAGCTGAGTAAGGACATGTCAAAAATAGGTGATATTTAACTGTAACCACATCTTTTAACTTTTTGTGTATTTAATTGCTCGTCTACATGACAACTTTCTTGTTGAACCATAATATTTTCAATTTGTCGAGCAGAATTCAAGCTTCCTCACATGAAACTTTTTGCTATCACCCAAGATGTATGCATGTACAATTTTATTTTTGTTAAAATTATTCTAGGTACACATGTATTTGGTAAATATAGTACTTATGTATTTCGCAAGCACTTTGAAATTGAAAAATAAAAAAATTATTTTACACCTCTACTTAAGAATAATTTCCATTTTAAAAAAAAGATTTTATAATCCCAATAATATGAATTAATAGAGGTTTTGGTGTAATGAAAGAGTCTAACTCCCTAAAACCCCCATATGTAAATTCTAAGGAAACATATATTTATCTCCTAATACTGGAATTGTAAACATAATAATGCGCAAAGCAAATAAACCTCAAAAGTCAATAACCAACAAAACTAATGTTATGTCGGTATCAGAGGTTATGTGCAAAGTCAATTCAAGATGTCCAGAAGGGTGTGTAAGAAAATGAAATTGTTGTCCCACATAAACTGACTTTTATCAATTCAAAATTATTGTAAGAATTTTCAGCCATATGACCCCAATACCAACTTCACCGATTCGCTCATCTATTTATTTGCAATAGTTATGTCTCTACAATGGAATGGACTAAAAAAGCATATATTGTTCTAAAAGAAGAATTACCAAAGACATACAACTTCAAATCAAGCAATGCAACAGTTTATTTTGGGCGATTCATTCGATTGTACAATGCATAAATTTGAGTTTGTAAATAATTTTTGTTTTTCTTTTTGAAAGGTGAGTTTGTAATGAATTGGGTTCAAAGTTATTCAATTTATCAGAATATATATGATATATTAATTTATTTATCTAAATTGTTATTAGTATAGTTTATACATTAATTTAATTCATTTATCAGAACTGTCATTTTTAAATACTCCACTGTATACATTTGTAAATTGTTATACAAAGAAATAATATTCATTTTGGAAAGTGATCGCAGATTAACCTCATAACTCACTCGATCGAAAGAAAAAGGAGTTCGTTAATACTGACAGCACTTTCTTTTTATTTTTGCCTATAAAGAAAGAAAAGATGCTGTTGCCAAAAAAAAGATGTTGTTGCTGAGATTAGCCGCGTAAAGGAATATTAATTTAATGATTGTAGAAGATATCATTATTCAAAGAAAGCGTGGGCCATTCTGTTTTTCCTACCGACCTCCTTCCTAACTCATGCCTTCTCTTTTGGGAATTTTCAATTTTCACATGCTGATATTTAAATCTAACGCAGTTACTTATTTCCACGTCATAGAGATTCAATATACTATTCAGTCTAATTTTGATCAATTTTGGGAGTTCAACCTTCACTTGTATTCTCGACACGTGTTCGACTTGCTTTAATAATAATAACAATAACAATAACAAAGTACATTACAAGATATATGGTGTCTATGTATATTATAAATAGAATTATTTTCATGAAGAAAAACATGTAAGTTTATTATAAATAGTGAGGGTATAGTGTAGTATCTACTACAGTTAGTTGTTTTTCATTTTGTGTTTGTTAGAAGCCATGAAATACACCAAAACTAGTTTAAAATATTGTGGTGATATATGTACTAGGGCCTAGTCCATTAAACTAATAGATGAAGGCCCAAATAAAGCCCACAAGGTATATCATGCCACAAGAGCTACTATGAGAAATTGGGCTAAAATTTATTGGGCTTGGACTGCTTAAGTTTTCTGCATTAAGCTATTCTAAATTTCAGGAATAGTTTATATAGTCATTTTAATAATAACTAACGTACAACCCGTCGAAAATCGACGAAAAATTATATTAAAAAATTAACAAAATTATTAGATAAATATGTGATAGATTAAAAAAAATATTACTTGTTAATTATTTTTGCGTTCAATCACTTAATTGTTTAATATACTAAATTCATTTAGAATTTATATGTACTTAAAAACACGACAACACGCACGGAAGCAATAACTAAAAAGTAATTAGATTAACATAAATTTAAAAAAAGAAATCAAACATAATAAAATATAGAATTTATTAATGATAAGTTGGCATATTATGTTATTTTCGTTTTTATTAATAATAATAATAACAATATTTTTATTTTTGATTAAAATGATATTTTTATTTAATTTATTGTATATAATCCGTCGAAAATCGACGGGAAAACACTATTCCATAAATTCTTCTCAAAATCGATATAGGATAAAGAGGTGGATCGTTCTGAGAGAAAATATCCTCTATCTCACATTGATTTAGAGAAGAAAAGTAATTTTGAAGAATGTCAAGTTGGCCCAATCCTACATTATGAATTCAATATAAAATTAAAAAAAATCACTTGAACTATCGATTAGGAATTGACCTGTCTAATCACACAGTTTTGTGTCAGAACTGACCCGTTCACCATGGTTTTCATCGGAATCGGCCCGTTTACCCCACGATTTTGATCGGAGTCGGGTCGTCTACCCGACATTTCTAAGTCAGAACCACCCCTCTCAATTTGAATTTAAAAAATAATTTTATCACATGTTTACATCTCAAACTTATATAGTAATGTCTGTTAAAAATTCTACTCCCTCCGTCCCACCAAAATTGTCTCCTTTGTGTTTGGCACGTAAATTAAGGAGAAATGATAAAGAATATAAAAGTAGTGTGAATAAATATTAAATAATGTAAAAGTAGTGAAAAAGCAGTGTGAATGCAAATGTAAAAACAGTGTGAATTCAAAAATTATTTCCTGATATGGTACGGAGACATCTTTTTTGGGACAACCCAAAAAGGAAAGGAAGACAACTTTCGCGGGACAGAGGGAGTAATATAATCTACCCTCGTTTCTTTGATAATTTTCAAAACTCTATTCTTCTTCAAAATCGAAGCAAGAATCGTTTGAGGGTTCCACATAGGGTTGTATATAAATCAAATAATTTTGGCTCGGTTCAGTATTTAATTCAAATTTTTTATATTCGAATTTGAAAATTTATGATTTGAAATACACATACGAAAACCTTTTCTGATTCGATTAGTTAAAGAATTGATGGTCCCGAAACGAGTTACTGGTGTATGGGGGGGGGGGGGGGGAATACACCAGTTAGGATTTTTCAGCTTTCGAAAAACTTAACACTTGAAAACAACTTCAACTGAGTAAAAGGACTCAGGTGGGATCTCACAGCTGAGTAAGCAAACTCAGCTGGAAGAGCGGTGCTGTGCGGAATGTGGTGGAAAATAAACTCGTTAAAAACAACTCACGCAAACCAGCTCGGTTGGTCAAGAACCAAAACAGCTCGGTTGAAAAAGTGCAAAAGAGGTTTGAATGCTGGTTAGTTCGGTCAGTTAGAAATGCAATATGGACTGAAAAAAAATTAAACACGACACACAAGATTTACGTGGTTCGGAGATAACTCCTACGTCCACGGGGAGATGTGAGTCCACACACCTCAGTCCAAGTTCTTCTGGACAGAACCACTCAGCTTACGCGGGCTGAGTAACCGTTACAGTTTAGTTTCCGGGCACTAAACAGCCTAAGTCAAGTTTACGGGTACTTGATGACCTGACTACTCAATTACAGGAAGAGTAAGGTCCTAGCACACTTTTTAGGGTGTGAGAAAGGGTAGGATATCCAACTACAGCTCGATCAAGAATGAGAGCTGGATTTAAGGCTTGAACGAATAAACACTCAACCTAAGATCAAAAACCGTTTCGAATTCTAGGAACCCTCAGCTACTAATGTTCTCTCAAATTGGAACTCTCAGCTGCTGATGCTCTTAGATGATGATTTTGCAGATTTGCTTTGATTTCTCTCGAGAAAGCTTTTGAATTTTTAGTCGTCTATGTGTCTATCTGCATCTCCTCCTTCTCGAATGAGATGATGCCTCTATTTATAGGCGGAGAGAATCAACTAGCCGTTGGAGGAGCAGTTGATCTCTGATCGGTTGAAAGCGATGGCTTGTCTCTCATCTCTGCAGACTTTCCCGATATGGCATCTGTGCTCCTTTGCTTTCCATCTGAGACAGCCTTGTGTTGGGCCAGATGGGGTAATGACTGAACGGTCAAACCCTCATGTGACTTCCTTTTGAAATTCAAATCTTTGACATTCAACTTCGGTTTGTCGGTTGAAAGTCTTGACCTTCATCTGAGTGATCTTCAGCTGATGTTCCGATCTGTCGAGTTCTCAGCTGACTTTGAACTTCAAAACAGTTGAACTCCTTGTTCAGATTCTATAACTGAGGTTCTGAAACTGAACCCTCAGTTGTCTTCCACTTCTTTACTCAGTTGGGTTTGAACCCTCAGATGATTTCTTTTTCATCTGATGTTCTCTTCCTTTCAACTGTTTCTCATTTGATGAACGCTCAGTTGGTTTCCTTTAACTGATGTTCTGAAGACTTCCCCTTGTTTACATCTGAACAAATGAACTCTCAGTTGTCTTTCTTCACAACTGATGTTCTGTCTGAGTGACGCCTTGTTGCCATCTTCAGCTGGAGACCTGTAAAGATAAAAACTTAACTTTGCTCAAACAGCGAGCCTAAATTCTAACATTAGGTACTGGCAACATCTACTCGGTTGGGGTCAGCCGGTTTTGGAATTCATCAAAACTTATACTAATAAATTTCCCAACAATTTCCCCCTTTTTGATGATGCCAAAACCACTACTGATCTAAACCTCACTAACTTATCTAAAATCTCAGTTGAAATTCTAGACAGTCTATAAGATAAAACATCAAAGGGTTAGCACAGTTATAACATGAAATTGAAAGACTTTGTGATTCAGAGCTTGGACAATGAGGAATTGTTCATCAAGGTGAATCGTATTATATACTTTGAAGTTTTTGTTACATCTGAAGGTTACAAAGTTAAGCGCAAAACATAGAAAGATACAACAATTGCTTCAAAAACTACAACATCCAAAAACATTATCAGCTCAAAAACTTTGACAGCTCAGAAATACTGTTGACCGTACTTGTTGAAGATACGGTTGAAGATTTCCTTCTTCGCTTCCGACTCAATCCCAGTGTTGACGCCGTGTTCCTTGCATACTTGCCTCGCCTCAGCTAAGATCGTATTTCTATTTGGCGTGCTTGTGCCTTTGATCATCGGAGGACGGTATATGCACTTCTTTGGAACTGGAACAGTGTTGGGATCAAGCTGAGCATTCAGCATAGCTCGCTTGAACTGACTAAACATTCCAGGGTCTCCAGAGCTGAGTTCCCACAGGGCTTCCTTGAAGGCTAGCCTTGGGTCTTCAGTCGAGTAGACTTTCCTGTAATAGAAGTCATTGACGAACTCATGTTTGAACTGTTCCCAGTCATCGTTCCACTCCGCATTCATCCACTTGTCAACATGTGGGTATCGAGACGGGAGCGGAGCGTTCTTCTGCAGCTGATGCGTCGACTTTCTAGCCTCAGCCTTCATCTGGTGCTTGTTGATTCTTCGCACACTCCGGCTGGCTTTGTTTCTGTCGACGTTCTTCTCCACCTTGGCGAGCTCCTTCTCGAACTTGGCCACCTTCTTGGCCTGATCGGCAGCGAACTTCTTGATCCAAGAGGGATTCAAGTACTTCTCCTTAGGCACCTCCATAGCTTTGGCAGCTTCGATACAGTCTTCAACGGATATCCCGTCAAGTTCTGCATCGAGCTCGGCTGTGAGCTCGGCTACAAGGTCGTGGGAGACTTCCAGTTCGGGTTGCGACCCTTCAGCTTCAGCTGGCACTCCTTCTCCTTGCTGGAGAACAGCTTTCCCTTGTCCATCCCCAGCTGCCGGCTCCTTGTCTTCCCCAGCTGCTGGCTCCTTGTCTTCCCCCTTTTTGGCATCATCCAAAAGGGTGGCAACAGTGCCATCCAGAGAGGTCAACTTGGCTTCAGCTTGTTGAATGCGGGAAAACAGCTCTTCAACAGCGTCCTTCTCTTCCACCTTCTTTGCCAACTCCAAGTCTTGGCGCTCCTGCTTAGCTCGCTGCACAGCTGCAAAGGTCGCAGAGACCTCTTTGTGAAGGGAGACGAACTCAGCTCGGAAAGAGGCGAACTGAGCCATCCACTCCTGGTCCTGAGTCTGCTGGGACTTTGCGAGATCAGATTCAGCAACGGTCTTGAACACGTTGAAATCCGAGCTGAGGCTCTGAACGGCCTTCCTTAGAGCCGAGACCTCCGATCTGGAAGAAGTGGAGAGATCTTCGAGCTTGTGCTGCAGAGAAGAGGAGAGGTGATCTAGCTGATTCTTCAGGCTGACATTTTCTGCCATCAGCTGCTGCATCCTATCAGCTTCTTCCTCCTTGCCCAGCTGGATTTTGGACAGCATCTCCGTCCTGAGCTGGTTGACCCTCTCCGAGATCAGCTCGCAGATGACGTCGGTTGAGAGAGCTGGCTGATCGGAGGGTCCGGGCAGGAGCGGTGGTTGTGGCTGGGCAGCAGACTCCAGGACAACCATGGCAGATCGGCTGGCGAGGTAGGCCTTGAGCTTGTCTTCTTCTCTCTTGGCCGCCTCATCAGCTGCGTCGACGTCGTCCATGCAGGAGGCATTTTTGGCGAGCATGTCATCAAGAAAGTGAACAGCTTCAGGGTTGTTGCACAGCTCCTTGGTGTCTGTCCCTTCTTGGATGCTTTTGTCCAGACGTCGTCGGAGCACAGCCACCTTTTGGTTGTAGGCCACCTCCAGGCTCTGGTAGTCGAAGTACTCCCTCAGGTTGGACTCTTCGACCTTTAACTTGTCCCAGCCATGGATCCTGAGGGTCTCCTCCTTCACGTACCAGTAGCTGAATATGACACTGAATTGGTATAGAAGCTCCGTCCCGAGAACAGAGAAAATAGGCATCGATGTTGCCTCGGGGAACATACCAATCAGCTTGCGGAAGCAGTAGCTGAGTCTTTCTTCATATTCAGCCAGGATCGCCTGACGGTTGGCTTCTTCATCGATCTGAGGGGGGTCGATATCGAAGGTTAAGGGTTCGATGGTTTCATCAACGTTGGCCGAAGAAGTGGTCACAACGTTGGCATCGAGCGAGAGGCTCGGAATATCTGACTGGGGACCAGTTGAGAGAACCGGATCCTCTTTGGATGGAGAGTTGGCTGGCTGGAGGATTTCTTCAGTCACAGGTGGGTTAACCTGGCTGGCATCAGCTCTAGACCGACTGTCGTGGGACTCCTCAGATGAAGAAGAGTCATCTGAGGAGGAGCTGGCATCCACCACTTGGATTTCCACGTCTCCACCTGCCTCCTCAGCTACGTCCTCCTGGCGAGGTTGAAGAATAAACCCAGCTGGGTCAACCGATTGACTGGATTCGGTTGACTCCTTCTCCTCAGCCGGCTTGACCACCACTGGACTTGTTGTGGATGGTTTAGCCGCTGGCTGGATGATTCTTATCCTTGGCCCCTTCTGCAGAGGTTCCTCCTCTTCCTCCTCTTCGTCTTCTTCCTCCTCAGCTACCTCTTCTAGCTGGCGCTTCGCCGGCTTGGTCCTCGAAGGGCGACGAGCAGCTGCCTCCACAGCTGGCTTGGGGACACCCTTGGGGGTGTAGACAGCTTCTACAACATCCCTAGCCTTCTTGGCTGAGGGGAACAGTGACAGCTTGCTGACTGGAGTGTCCTCACTCCCTTCCCATGTCAGCGGCAGACCCTTTGTGGCTTGGAGGATGAGGGCTGATATCTTTGTCCCGAAATTGAGAGTCCCCTTGACACTCAACAGAACATCCCCGGACTCAGCTGTCGTCTCGGATATCTTCTGCTTCTCCGACACCAGCTGGCTCTCTATATATCCCAACCAGTCGACCTGGTGCATCTCTTCCAGGGCCTTCTGCTGCTTGAGCTTAGGACGGCTGATGTCCCCGAAGGCTCCACCATATGCGAAGATGCATTTGGAGATTACATCGAAAAGAAGTCGGTGCTCCAGCTTCAGCTTTGTCCTTTGCATGCTCCCCTTCAATGGTTCGGGAACAAGAAGAATGGTTTGAAGGAAGGCATCAGCTTCCTTGTCAGAAAAGTTCCCCACCACGTCTGTGGCTTCACGGTTTCTGGGGATGAGCTTCTCCAGCTCCTTCGACACCTTTATCTCCACAACGGAGTCTTCTACTGTTCGGGAGGTTCTGTGGCGTTGCTTGCACGGGATGATCGTGACAAGCCCGTCATTTGCGACTCGTTGCAGATTACAGTAGAAATGTACGATCTGCTTCCTGAGCAACAGGGCCGGAGAGAGGGTGGCCCAATCAAGCAGATGGTGGTCGGAGAGGATGGCGGCGATTGGAGCGAGCTCAGGCGAGGAGAGAGCCGCTCTGGATAATATCTGTTCGAAATGAATCTTCGACATCACCATGTCGAACGATTCCTGGAACGTTGCAGGCTCTGAGGAAACCATCTTTTTAGAAGCTTTTGACTTGGGCGCCATCTCGAGGAGATATATATGCAAAGAAAGAGTGAAAGACTTTACTGGAAATGGCGAAACAAGATTTGAGAAGATGATGAATAGTGAGTAAAGATATGCACGAAGAGAGAAAGTAAGGATCACTTCCTGATTTGCCGTATTATATAATCTTTGACTCGGATAAAATCAACGGCTGGGGTTAAATCGCGCGAATCTATTAACGGCTGTGATTTCGCGACTGTTGAGTAATTTTGACTGATATACCACGCACGCGAGTGAGAAGGTGAATAGTTTGAGGTGTCAGCCCAGTCGCACTATAAAGTAAGGCTATAGGTGTTCAGCCAGACTTTACATTAAATGCGATATGATGGCTTGTTCAGTCTAGCTGACATGTTCAGGAATGTTTGAATTTATTTCAAACATTCTCATTTAATATCATAACACCTTCAGTCATAAATGATACCTGCCAGCTGATGTCTGAATCAGCTGTGTTCATTTGTTGAATTCCTCAGTTGCCGCATACCATCAGCTGACTCGAGTTCGTCTGTTCAGCTGACGTCTGTTCCATTATTGCAGCATACCATTAGCTGACTCAAGTTCATCTCCTCAGCTGAAGTTTGATGTCCTCAGTTGGCAATTCGTATCTGAGCTTCCCCCTTCATCTGAGCTTCCCCCTTAAGTCGATATCCGATTCTTCAGCTCGGATGAATCCTTGTCAGCTTGGATGATTCTTCTGCTCGGATGAGTTTTTAGCTCGGATCCAAAAGTCCTAGAAGATCACACAGCATCTTGAACCGGGCTTCAGGAAGAGGTTTGGTGAGGATGTCAGCTCTCTGAATCTCAGTTGGGATCTTCTCCATGGACACATCCTTCTTCTCAATATGATCTCGGATGAAGTGATGACGAATATCGATATGCTTAGTCCGAGAGTGATGAACAGGGTTTAGAGAGATAGCTATGGCACTCGAGCTATCACAATGTATGGGAACCTGTCCAGTTGAGACTTCATAATCTCTCAGCTGCTGCTTCAGCCACAATACTTGCATGCAACAGCTTCCGGCAGCCATGTACTCTGACTCGGTTGTCGAAGTAGCAACACACGCTTGTTTCTTGGAGAACCATGAAACCAGCTTGCTTCCCATGAACTGACAGTGTCCAGAAGTAGACTTTCTGTCCAACCGATCTCCTGCTAGGTCGGCATCTGAGTATCCAGTTAGCTGGATATTGTCATCAGTTGGGTACCACAATCCAACATTGACAGTTCCCTTCAGATACTTAATGATGTTCTTTGCTGCCCACATGTGTGCTTCTCTTGGTTGGACTTGAAAACGAGCACACACTCCAACTGCGTATGAAATGTCTGGTCGGCTGGCAGTTAGGTAGAGCAGCGAACCGATGATCCCTCTATACTGGCTGGCATCAATGAGCTTTCCCTCAGCTCCTGGTTCGATCTTCCAGTTCGTGTTCATAGGGATCTTGGTTGTCTTACTTGTCTGCAATCCGAACTTGGTGATGAGCTCCCTTGTATATTTGGATTGGTTGATGAAGATCCCTTCAGGTGACTGCTTCACTTGTAATCCAAGGAAATAATTCATCTCGCCCATCATTGACATCTCGAACTTTTCCTTCATAAGATCGGAGAATTTCTTACACAGCTCCTCCGACTTGGACCCGAAAATGATGTCATCGATATAAATTTGCACGACAAGTATATCTTCTCCAACTTTGATGTTGAACAAAGTTTTATCAACTGAACCTCGTTTGAACCCCGAGTCCAGAAGAAATCCACAAAGAGTGTCATACCATGCTCTTGGTGCTTGCTTTAGACCATAGATAGCTTTCTTCAGCTTGTACACTCTTCCATCTCCAATCTCAAAACCAGGAGGCTATTCAACATATACATCTTCTTTTATATCTCCATTGAGGAATGCACACTTCACATCCATCTGATATACTTTGAACTTGTGATGTGCAGCATAAGCTAGAAAGATCCGGATGGCTTCAAGCCTTGCAACTGGTGCAAAGGAATCTTCAAAGTCAATTCCTTCTTGTTGGCAGTATCCTTGAGCTACCAACCTTGCTTTATTCCTCACAATTAATCCAATGGCGTCTCTCTTATTTTTGAAAATCCACTTTAGTCCAATCACCTTGGCACCATTTGGTCTTTCTACCAACTCCCATACACAGTTGCGTAGGAACTCATTCAATTCTTCTTGCATGGCTGTTGTCCAGTGGACACAATTGAGAGCTTCCCCAACATTCTTCGGTTCTGGAACATCAGCTACATAGCAAGAAATCATGGCAATATCTCCAGCTTGCTCGAACTCCTCTAGAACTGCCAATTCCTCAGCATATTGGGCATAAGTGTTGGATTCTTCCTCGGTTGATTCTGGATTTGCAACTCTGCTCCTTGTGCGCACACCCTCGGTTGGATCTCCGATGATGTCGTTGGTGGAATGAACTTCATACCATCTTCGGTTGCGTCTTCCTTCTTCTTCCAACAGTGGCTGTTCAGACATCTGAGTTGGAGTCTTCAGAGCTGGTGATTGATCAGCTGTTGAGTCTGGATCCTCAACATTTACAATAGATTGAACTGAGTTCGGTTGGGCATCGGATGCTGATGCAGTTGGATGGACATCAGCTGAAGTTCCCCCTAGGGACGAGCTGAGGTCTTCGCATTCATCTTCAGAGGAGTATGGGTCCTCATCCTCAGTTGCCCATACCAGTGGTTCAGCTCGGTTCTTTTCCCGAAGAGCTTGCGATCTGGTGAGAACTGGTAGAACAGCTGGATCCGCGTGTTGTTCCTTTACCTGTTCCCTGCACTCGAAGGTAGATTCATCAAAACTAACATGAGGTGTTATTTCCACAACACGAGAGCTGTTGTTGAAAACTCTATATGCCTTGATCCGAGCTGCATATCCAAGAAATATGCCCTTTGAAGCTTTGGCATCAAAAGTTTTCAACTGAATCTTCCCATTGTTGTGAATATAACACTTAGATCCAAAAACACGAAAATAAGAAATATCTGGCTTTCTGCGTCTCCACAGCTCGTAGGGCGTCTTTCCTAACCGCTTGGTGAGAAGAGATCGATTCTGTGTGTAGCATGCTGTGTTGATCGCTTCAGCCCAAAATCTCTTAGGTAGTGCTGAGCTCGCTAACATGGATGTGGCTGCATCCTTCAGAGTTCTATTTCTTCGCTCAGCTACGCCATTCTGTTGTGGAGTACGCGCGGCTGATGTTTGATGGGTTATGCCATTCTTTTCGCAATACTCAATGATGGTTTCATTTAGAAACTCCGTTCCACGATCTGATCTGATAGATATGATCTTCATCTCTTGTTGGTTCGATATCCGATCCATTAGCTTGGGCAGCTCATCTCGGGTTTCACTCTTGTGGCGCATGAAGATGGTCCACGTATATCTTGAGTAGTCATCAGTTACAACCAAAGTATATTCGTTTCCATTAATGCTTTTTGGTGTAACTGGCCCGAAGAGATCCATATGGATCAGCTGCAACACTCGGTCGGTTGAAGGAGTTGACTTCAACCGGAAGGAGGTTCTAGCGAGCTTTCCCAGCTGGCATGCACTGCACATGTGTGTTGTTGAAAACACTCGGTTAGGTATGCCTCTTGCATGTTCTTGTCTGGCAAGTCGGTTCATCGTCTTGAAATTCAGATGGTTGAGCCTTTTGTGCCACAGCCAACTCACATCCGAACTGCTCTTTGACAACAAGCAAGTGTCAGGGAGGCTGCTGTTCCAGTCAGCGTAGTATACATTCCCTGTTGGAGATCGATTTCCCAACAATATCACCTGCTTTGATCCGACATCTTTAACTCTGCAACCCTGTGCATCAAACTTGACAGAGAACCCATTATCACAGAATTGACTGATGGAGAGCAGGTTATGCTTCAATCCATCAACAAAAGAAACATTAGAAATTGAAACATGATTGGTTTCAAGGGTACCGTAACCTCTGGTATAACCTTTTGAGTTATCACCAAAAGTAACTGATGGACCTTCTTTCTCCACGAAACTTCCAAGCAAATCCTTCAGATTTGTCATGTGTTTCGAGCATCCACTATCCATCACCCACATTGTTGTAGACGCCTTCTTCTTCCTCAGCTGTTTCTCCTGTACCTGCAAGGAGAAACTCGCTTAGGTCCCCAATTTCAGTTGGGTCCTGGAGGGTTAGAACCAATTCCCGCTGGAACCGTGCGTCGCTTTTCTCTGTACACTCGAATAGCCTTGTCATTCCAAATGATCTGCCCATTTTCATCAATTATAACAACACCCTGGTTATCCTTAGGCTTGTTGTTTGAAATGATGCTCTGTTTCTTGGGAGGAGTTGGATTTCTCCCATGTTGGGCTTTAGGAAGTGAGGCTTCCCCCCTGTTTTGATGGCGATTCTTATCCTGTTGAGTTTGTCTGTGAGGTCGAACGGCTTTGTGGAATCTTCTTGGCTGATTCTGACTCCATTGCCTTGGCTATTGACGATGGCTGTTCATGCCCGGATGTTGATTCATGTTGTGGCATGAGTAACTATAGCTGTCGTAACTTTTCCACATAGGTTGACTCTGTTGGAACCTCTGATTGTTGTGGTGATGGAACCGTTGTTGATTATATCGGTTGAAGCTTGGTCGGTTCTGTTGGTTCCATCTCTGCTGTGGTTGGTTTGTTGGTCGGTTATCACGTTGGTTCTGAGCTTGGATATGTTGTCGATTTTGAGCTTGATTGTGACTCCGACGTCTCCGGTTCCTCCGTTGAGTCTTGGAACATTCCCCCTCGGTTGTAGACTCCAGGGACTGTTTCGTTGGTGCTCCATCTGCAGCTCCTTTGCCTTTCTCAGCCGTAGTTACCTTTATCGGTTGTGAGGGTGTTTGTTCAGTTGCATACTCAACTGTGTTAGGTTTGGCAACCATGACTTCCTCAGCCCTGGTGAAGGTAGCTGGTGGAATTCCAGTGTCCTTTGCCACGTCGTATCCGAGTCCAGACACATCATCCGTTTGCCGTCGGTATTTGATGAGATTCTCGATGATCTCGGATGACTGATATAGTTTTGTCAGGTTGTCCTTCTCAGTTTGAAGATCCTTGAGAAGAACAACTATATGTTCGGTCTGGGCATCTGATGTCTTCATCAGCTGGTCGATCTGAGCCTCTTGCTTGTTCAACTGTTCGTTCTGTGCCTTGATCTGTTCCTTCAACTGTTCATCGGTTGAAGCCTCAGTTTGGTTGGGTGTACTCAGTTGACTTTTCAGCTGGTCAATTTCTTCAGCTTGTCTCTTGATCAGATCGTCCTTTTCGGTTAAGGAATCTTCAATCTTGGCGAACTGGGCTTGAAGACTCTTAAACTCAACCGACTGCTGATGCAGTTCCTCACTGAGTTCTTGAAAATCATTCCAGGAGGGTTCCAACTCATCGTTCATAGATTCCTGCATGTTAGAAGTATTGGAAGAATTTAAGCGAGCAGGATTAGATTGTACCTCAATATCATCTTGGTCGGTTCCAAGTGCCATGAGGCATTGATCCGGACTGATGACTTTGTTGGTAGAGGTCAGATCATCCTCATCTTCAGTGTCTGTGAAGATGTCCATATCGTCAGCTGCCTCTTCAGCTACCATGGCCTTATTCTTTGCAGTTTGCTTCGCCCTCAGTGCTTCTCTTTTCTTCTTTGAGAGGTCTGGGCAATCAGCTTTGAAGTGTCCTTCCTTGCCGCATTCGAAGCAACCATTGGTAACTGACTTCGAATTGTCTCGAGTTCGGTTTGATTTATAGAAACGTTTATATTTGCCGAACTGAGTATCCATATCGGCTAACTTCTTTGACAACGCTGCAATGTTCTGTTGCAGTTCTTCTCTGCTCGGCTCCTTTGCAGTCGTGTCAGCCGACCTGGTTGGCCTTGACGATCTCGACTTTGAGTAGTCAGCTCGGAGGGCAACTGACTTTGATGCTGAGCCGACGTCCTCAATTCTATTTGTCTGACTTGAGGGCTACGACCTCCTTCTGTTGACCTTATACTCATTTCCTTTCAAGATTGAGAACAATCTTTCAGTTCCCATTTCACCTAGGTCAGCTCGGCTCTCGTGGATATTTGTGAAAGTATCCCACTCAGCCGGTAGAGCTTGCAACACTTTGAGGTTTATCTCTCTTAGAGTGTATTTTCCTTTCCGGATGGATTGGATTCTTCTGATGATGTCCATAAACCGGAGCTCTAGCTGATCTATAGTCTCATCAGGTCGCAGACTGAAATTGTCAAAATCTTGACATGCATGCGAGAACTTGTTTTCCTTTGTCTCGTCGCTTCCTTCACTTAGCGAGGCCAGGATGTCCCACATCTCTTTTGCGGTCTCACATTCCTCTATCCAGGGCAGATAATCTTGTCCAACTGTGGACATTATTGTGCTCTGAGCCCAGATATCCAGCTGGCTCACCTTGGCCTCCTCCGGAGTGTAGTCCTCTGGCTGTTTCTCCACATACTCCACCACTGCATCTCCATCGTTGGGATTTGTGGGAGTGCGAAGTATTCTGTCTCGTATGACGATTGGTCCAGATGTGAGAACTTGTTGCATCCTATGATGCTTGGACAAAAAGGATCTTCTTCATTCGAGTTCTCCATGATGTATAGTTGACAACAGAGAACATGACTGTGATCTTGTCCTTGACGTCCATCTGCACAAACAAAAACAGGACAACAAAAAAAGCGAGCAAGAATGCACTAGCGTGAAAAGATCTGTTCAGTGGACCACTGAAGAAAATTCTCGAATTCACACCTCGTGAAACAGAGTCAGCAGTCTTTTGAACCACTGCTCTGATACCACTTGATGGTCCCGAAACGAGTTACTGGTGTATGGGGGGGGGGAATACACCAGTTAGGATTTTTCAGCTTTCGAAAAACTTAACACTTGAAAACAACTTCAACTGAGTAAAAGGACTCAGGTGGGATCTCACAGCTGAGTAAGCAAACTCAGCTGGAAGAGCGGTGCTGTGCGGAATGTGGTGGAAAATAAACTCGTTAAAAACAACTCACGCAAACCAGCTCGGTTGGTCAAGAACCAAAACAGCTCGGTTGAAAAAGTGCAAAAGAGGTTTGAATGCTGGTTAGTTCGGTCAGTTAGAAATGCAATATGGACTGAAAAAAAATTAAACACGACACACAAGATTTACGTGGTTCGGAGATAACTCCTACGTCCACGGGGAGATGTGAGTCCACACACCTCAGTCCAAGTTCTTCTGGACAGAACCACTCAGCTTACGCGGGCTGAGTAACCGTTACAGTTTAGTTTCCGGGCACTAAACAGCCTAAGTCAAGTTTACGGGTACTTGATGACCTGACTACTCAATTACAGGAAGAGTAAGGTCCTAGCACACTTTTTAGGGTGTGAGAAAGGGTAGGATATCCAACTACAGCTCGATCAAGAATGAGAGCTGGATTTAAGGCTTGAACGAATAAACACTCAACCTAAGATCAAAAACCGTTTCGAATTCTAGGAACCCTCAGCTACTAATGTTCTCTCAAATTGGAACTCTCAGCTGCTGATGCTCTTAGATGATGATTTTGCAGATTTGCTTTGATTTCTCTCGAGAAAGCTTTTGAATTTTTAGTCGTCTATGTGTCTATCTGCATCTCCTCCTTCTCGAATGAGATGATGCCTCTATTTATAGGCGGAGAGAATCAACTAGCCGTTGGAGGAGCAGTTGATCTCTGATCGGTTGAAAGCGATGGCTTGTCTCTCATCTCTGCAGACTTTCCCGATATGGCATCTGTGCTCCTTTGCTTTCCATCTGAGACAGCCTTGTGTTGGGCCAGATGGGGTAATGACTGAACGGTCAAACCCTCATGTGACTTCCTTTTGAAATTCAAATCTTTGACATTCAACTTCGGTTTGTCGGTTGAAAGTCTTGACCTTCATCTGAGTGATCTTCAGCTGATGTTCCGATCTGTCGAGTTCTCAGCTGACTTTGAACTTCAAAACAGTTGAACTCCTTGTTCAGATTCTATAACTGAGGTTCTGAAACTGAACCCTCAGTTGTCTTCCACTTCTTTACTCAGTTGGGTTTGAACCCTCAGATGATTTCTTTTTCATCTGATGTTCTCTTCCTTTCAACTGTTTCTCATTTGATGAACGCTCAGTTGGTTTCCTTCAACTGATGTTCTGAAGACTTCCCCTTGTTTACATCTGAACAAATGAACTCTCAGTTGTCTTTCTTCACAACTGATGTTCTGTCTGAGTGACGCCTTGTTGCCATCTTCAGCTGGAGACCTGTAAAGATAAAAACTTAACTTTGCTCAAACAGCGAGCCTAAATTCTAACATTAGGTACTGGCAACATCTACTCGGTTGGGGTCAGCCGGTTTTGGAATTCATCAAAACTTATACTAATAAATTTCCCAACAAGAATATAAATTCAAAATCTGATATTCGATTCGATATTCAAAAATATTCGGTTTCATATATAATACATAGTATATATTATACAAATATATGTATATTTAAAAATTAAACTAAAGGCCAAACTTAAAGAAAAATAATACTCCTTATTTCTCAAAAATGTCAAACCCTATCCTTTCTTTCTTCAATATCTATCTTTTCAGTATCTAAGACAAATGTATGGATATAACATTTATTATTGAATTGAGTGTTTAATTGTTTCTTACATGAAAAAATCTTTAATTGCGAATCAAATAGTGTAAAAAATTTATAAAATTTCGAATCAAATATTCGAATAGTATGTTTATAATAAACTTAAAAAATCGAGTCGAATATTCGATTCGAATCGAATATTAGCGAATGTCATTACGAATTGAATACGAATCAAAAAAATATTCGAAGTCAATTCGATTACTGATTCGAATATGCGAATAATGTCACAAATCCGAATTTGGAACCATTTATTTGGAAAACTAATAAATTGATTCACTACAAAAAATAGTTATTTATTCGGCCAACTAATGAATTGACCAAATTAAATTAAATTAAACTATAAAAATATAGTTATTTATTCGGTCAACTAATAAATAAATGGGCCAAATAAAACTTTTAGTGCAAAAGATGAGAAAATACACATTGATTCTAGGTATTTATAGGATTTTCAATAGGTGATGTTTTATTGAATAACCGATGTGGGACACAAGGAACTATTTATTTGAAAAACCAATAAATTGGTTCACTACAAAAAATAATTATTTATTTGGCCAACTAATGAATTGGCCAAATTAAATTAAATTAAACTATAAAAATGTAGTTATTTATTCGGCCGACTAATAAATAAATGGGCCAAATAAAACTTTTAGTGCAAAAGATGAGAAAATACACATTGATTATAGGTATTTATAGGGTTTTCAATAGGTGATGTTTCATTGAATAACCGATGTGGGACACAAGGAACCATTTATTTGAAAAACAAATAAATTGGTTCCTTACAAAAAATAATTATTTATTCGGTCAACTAATGAATTGGTCAAATTAAATTAAATTAAACTATAATAATGTAGTTATTTATTCGGCCGACTAATAAATAAATGGGCCAAATAAAACTTTTATTGCAAAAGATAAGAAATACACATTGATTCTAGGTATTTATAGGGTTTTCAATAGGTGATGTTTCATTGAATAACCGATGTGGGATACAAGATTTTAGTAATAATAAATATTTTTAAAAATCCAAAAAATTGAAAATTTAAATAAATAGAAATGAGGGATTAAAAGAGGTGCCACATAAATTTTTTTAAAAAAAAAATCATTTTCATTTATATAATAAATAAATAAATTTAAATTTATGTAACCATAAATATAATAGTAGAAGTTATATGGACACAAACTATCATTCAACCATCGTGCACATAAAATCCATCGTATCACCTTCTGTCTACCATTGTGTACACAATCGTGTCGTGTACACACTGGCCATATAAGTCAGACTCTTAAATCGATGACCGTATAACTTTTATTTTTGTGAAAATAACTATATTTCTGACCTTTTATTTTTACATATTACCAAGATTAAATAATAATATCTTTTATTGCATAGTACCAATATTAAACGCTCCTAACAAAATATTTTTTCCATATGGTGCGTTCACTTTAATGTAAAAGGATGAAAAAGGAATATTTTTATTTTTTTTTTCATCTTTTTTATACGTTTATTTTTTTGGTTAATTTTCTTTGAGCAGGATGAATAATCTTTTCGGGCAGTTCATTTTCCATCATTTTCTTTCAATTGTGGATATATTAATATGGGGGGAGGGATGAGATAATATTTTCCAATGAATAAAAGACATAGACATGAGGAAGGAGTGTGGAGATCATGTGATAATTTTCTTTTTCATCATAGTAAACATGTAATAAAAAAAGGATAAAAATGTTAATATTTTCTCATCTTTTCTTATCCATCATTTTCCAATGGAAATATTTCAATCAAAGTAAACGCACCCTTAAAGAACAAAATATTAATATCGATCGAGCACAAACGTGGATGCTATGCTTAATATACATAACAATATCATGCCACAAAATCATAGCCTACATTTATGTTTTATTTTTAATCAAATCAATAATACAATTACTCGGATAGTATGTTTTATTGCATAAAAACCAATTACAACAACAATGATTGTAATTGTAGGTATATTGAATCTGTTATTTTTGAACTAATTAAAACATGTATTTTAAAACTCGTCGTACGTCATGAGATTTTCTTACATAATTCTTTGATATTATCCGAAGGCCGTGTTGCTGCTAAAATCCACAGATTCAATTCAAATCATTGTTCTCATCAAATTCACAAAAGTCACTTGGGCCAGCTGTATTTGCATATATCTACATATATTCTTAAACAAATAGCACAAATATTCATCCCATACTGTTACCAAATTGTGCTTCAGCAGCTAGAAACGTGGCTGCACAACATGCACATTTTCACCTTAAAAACAATAGCAAGAAAAGGAATAAAATAAAATAAAATAAAGTAAATTTTGTTACAGCAAACAAGAATATTTCTTGGTAATTAAGCCGCAGCCGAGATAGTTACTTGTGCCCATATTTATTGCCACACACTTTTGATCTCCTTTATGTTCTTTCCTAGGCACACATGTTTGTTAATTAGTAACTAATTGAATGGTGTGTACCCGCATGTATCAAAAATAAGATATATTTAATCATAAATTTTAAGAAAATTAAATCTTATACCATAATAAACAATGATAGGGATATTATAATAACAATAACTTAATGCACAACATATCAATGCACTTTAATCCATAAATTGCAATAATATATGCACTTGTAAAATATGACCATAGATCAAAATAAATCAACACTCCGTATTTTAATTTTGTTCCTAGTTTCTATACAAAGACTTTTTCCTATGTGATTCTCTTCCAACAATACTATATATATATAAAATAATTATGAGGAGGGACACTTTTATAGTAATAGTTTTCACAGTAATATTTTCTTGGCCCACATATATAACCGACAAATACATTGCATCCATCCGTACAGTCATAATTCGAAATTATACATGCATTAAACGACGAATTTTATTGGGTGATGGTATTTTGCCGTGAAATGGCTAACTATAATTCGTTCATTATGTGAAAATACACCGATTTAGTTAGATATATGATTTATTTTAAAGAGTACAAATATATCTTATATTACAATTATATTCATTAGTGCAAAGAGTTTTTGGCTGCATAAATCATAATGCACATTAATATTTATATATTTAAATTTTTTAAACATTGCATCCTAGTGAAAAGTGTTTTTGACATTATTAATATAGTTCTAGATCTTTTTTTTTGGGTGGGGGTGGGGGGTGGGGGGGGGGGGGGGCATATAATTCTATATTAAGCAATTATAAACCGAGAATTCATGAACTGCTTCATAGAGGAAATTAATTCTTCTAACCACAATAAGGCATTACCGCCCGTTATACAAAACATAGAAAGCAAAAAAGTTAAATAATCATATCTACAAGTACAAATAATTACAACGAAGATAACAAACAAAAACATGATTTGTTTTGATGAAGGAATACGTAATGGAAACATTTTGTCCCCAAGTCAATTTTTCTCGATGTTTTTTTTTATTTTATTTTTATTTCAGAATTTCCATTTTTTTGCTATATTCATTGATGAGAGGTAACGGCAAGAGTTTTTTTCCGACGGGTGATCAGAATAGGCAGTCCGTCTTTAGGCACAGGAAAAGGCCCATATTGTATTGCATCCTCCTCACCCATCACTCTCCATCTGAACCAAATAATCAACATATAATTAATTATACTAGTATACTACCACTAATACATTAAGAATGTATAAATTTATGAGACATCTATATATAAATGAAGATAGATATTATTGTTATCATCATATCATTATTTTAGAAGTCCCTGCCTCGTATAAATGAAGATAGAGATTTTATTTTAAAATTCAACTTTAGGTAGAAAGATTGACGTGGAGCAGCAACGGCTATATATTGAATAAGTAGCAATGTAGCTAGTTGAATAATATTCATTCATCTATCCAAAATCAAATCAAAACAAAACAAAACAAAATAAATATTCTTTTTCCAGGGAATTACGACCATTAATTGAGTAGATTATTCTACGAGAAACGCACCAAAAACATCAATCAATAATTTAGCCCTTTTTTACTTTTCTCTCTCTCTCTCTCTCTCTCTCTCTCTCTCTCTCTCTCTCACTCACACACACACACACACACACAGCGAGTTCACGTAACCTAAAACTTTGAGTTGGATGCATGCATGCCACGTGTGCAGATAGCTGTTAGTTTGACTTACTATTGTGTGGATTGTCAATTTTTTCTCTTCCTTTTTACATTTATAAATCCCGACACCTCCGGCAGAAATATGAAACCATTTAGCCCCAACGTTAATGTTTTTTTTGTGTATACATTAAAATGTATCATATGCAAATAATTACTTATCTTAATTAAGATTTCAACAGATTAATAATAATATATTGTGACACAATTTCTTCTAACATCATGCCAACCTAATCGTGCAGTGAATTAAAACTTTATTTAAGGACCACCTATATATATAAGATAACAAGGTTACATGGTCCAAAACCTAGACACCTATAGAAATTTGATTCCCTGTATCGACAGATCGACAATGCACGTGTGTATTACGTTAAATCTTTTAGTAGACTTTTCCAAACTACACATAATGAGACATGTACGTACAAGCTGATTTGCTATCTTAATTTCTACTAATTGAATTGATGATTAATAAATTAGCTAGGTAAGTCGTGTATACATGTATGCATGATAATGAATACATTTACAATTTGTGAAAACATATATGTAGATCGATCTTATTAAATGGAAAGAGTACCTAAAAGTGGTAACGAGGTGGTGGAGGAGGACGAGCATCTCAAGCTTAGCAAGCTCGCTTCCGGGGCAAGAATGCACCCCGTTGCCAAATGGCATGTACGTGTTTGGTCTAGGAGGTACCTGAAACAATATCAAGGTACATTCAGATCTACTTGTATAGAAATGTACGTATTTCTTCAACTTAATTATACAGAAATATTGTCGGATCTCATCCCTATGAATTCTTTAAGATAGGCATGCATATCCATACACGTAGAAAATATTGAGTAGCTAAGGTACAAGACTAGTTCACGTGATGTGATAACAATTGCCAAAGTCCCAAAGATGAAGGAAGATTTGAGTAATAATGAAGGAAAGAGATAGCACTAGAGCACCAAGATAATTGAAAAATTGACAACCTTATATTTATAATGCAAGAGGATAGAATGAATATAATTGTCCCACTCTAAGAATATTTGATATATGTATGATTTGTCACACTACTCTAACTGTGACCACTTCATTTCTTCCTAAACTAAAACGTTGCATACATTATATATTATTATATTCCTTTGAAAAAATGAATTTAATGTTTTTTTTTATTTTTTTTATCTAGACTTAATTTTACCTCAAATCTTGAAGGATCAAATTTTTCTGGTTGGGGAAAGAAATCTGAAGAATGGTGGATGCTTCTGAAGAGAGGAAGAACTTTCCATCCTTTGGGGATGACATAGCCTTGGAACTCCACGTCTTCGACTGCCTCTCTGAAGGTGAACGAAAGTATACTAGCACTTCTAAGTGTTTCTTGTATCACCTGTATATTCATGATATTATATACTCCTATTTACTCCACTACGTAAACATGTAAAAGAAAATCCAATCAAATATAAAATGTGAACTTTTATTAATTAATTAATAAAATAAAATAAAATATAGATCGAGCATATATACCCTGCTAGTCACCAACATATCTCGGGTGTCATCCCACGTAAGCCCTCGATTGTCCTCTAGTTGTAGTTTGCGTCGAATTCCCTCTTGCTCCAGCTGAAATAAAATTAAACCAACTTTTATTAGATGATTATTAAAATAGCATTCCAAAATAATCACAAAAATTCTAGCATAAGTGTCACTAATAAATATCGATCGAGTATAACATAATTAATTAATGCTAGTAATTAAAATAAAATACGAGACGTAACATGAAAATTACCACGACAGCTCGGAGAACACTGGGATTATCGTGCAAATACTTAAGCACCCACGTCAGCACACTTGCTGTCGTATCATGAGCTGCAAATATAACTCCAATTATGTTATCCGCGATTTGAGAATCACTCACTTCATTCTCCTTCTCCTTCTCCTTCTCCTTATCAACTCTCAGCATATTTCCCAGCAATCCCTTTCCACTTTCTCCATTCATATTATTTCCTCTTCTCTTCTCAATTATTTTCATCAGTGTCTCATTTAATGACTTCCTCGCCTGTTTAAAAAAAAAAGTAAATATTTCCAATTAACAATTTAATATATAATTATATGTGTATATATATAGTACTTATTTTATTTTGTAGGTTTGGAAATAATTTGGGATGTGAAATACGTGTAGATCTGGTCTACATAGAGACAAAATTAAACATACTAAAAAAGTGAAATATTATATATTAAAATGGCGCGACATGTTAGTTACCTTCATCGCTCTGTGAAATGGAGTTCCTGGAATATCCAAAGGCATGGAATTGTAGCCTTTCTCTAACTTCTCATATAAAGATCTAATTCCTTCTGTCTCCGCTTCCGCTCCCGCTTCGTCGCCGAAGACGGAAATCATAGCCACCTCAAAGGCATACTGAAATCCAAAAATACACATGTATACTTAAATTAATTATTTAAAAAAGAAAAAAAGAAAAAGAAAAGCATATTGATGTATATAAGTATTGACCATTTTCATGTGGTGCAAGGTGCAGATGGAGTTGTTGGGTTCCCATTTGGAGAGGAGGCGGAGGGCGATGTTTTGGAGGGCGGGGACGGAGGGTCGGATGGCGGAGGGGGAGAAAGAGGCGACGACCATCTTCTTGAGGAGGGAGTGGTAATGGCCTTGGTGGAAGAAGAGGGCCTGCGGTCCTATCATTCTCTCTTTACTGGGCGGATATGTGGGCTTGAAAAGATGGGCTTTGCTCGACAGCACCATCTTTGCTGCTTCTGGGCTCGCTATCATCACGCACGGGCACCCCAGTATGTGACTCTTGAATATATTACCATACCTAATTACCATTACCATTACTTAATTAACACGCACGTATACAGCAGCAGTAATTAATTTGAGTTTATGAGGTTTTAACCTTTTTCGCCTAATGGAAAAGAAGGTGTTGGGGTTTTGGCTGTAGAGTTTCAGTGTTTCTCCGATGTAGGGCCACCCCATGGAGCCGGGGGGCAGGCGGTGGTTGCGCGCCGGCCTAAGCCACTGCCGCCGCATCACCAGAAGGGCCGCCGCTGCAGAGACTGCAAGAGCCACTGCCATCACCATCATCATCGTCGTCGACATCAACATTAAAAATAGAGGAAGAGTTGTTGCAGGGAGGGGTGGTGGTGGGAAGAAGATAGAATTCTGCATGGGTGTAGGTGGCGCAACCTTAGTTAAACAGCAGTAGGTAGCGGTGAAGCTTAACCTTACCTCATTCTTAATTGAATTTCCCCTTATATTTATAATGCTACTGCTACGGTGCTCCCTCCTCTCTCTCTCTCTCTCTCTCTCTCTCTCTCTCTCTCTCCCCTATTTATCTGTAAGGGCGTAGTCAATTTGGTGATTTGAAATGGGTTTGTCCAATCATTATAGACCACCTGTATTATTTGTGAAGAATAAAATATGAGTGTGAAGAATTGAAAGGATTTTTATTTTATTTTTGTTTTTTTATTACTTCCTCTAAATATCTAAAAGTGGACACATGATGGAGATATTGCTGACCGTTAATTTAAACTATATTTTTGAAAGTTGAGGTGGTTAATCGTTGAGGTGGAGTATATGTAAATGTGGACTAATTAAAAAATACTATACAGTAAGTGGTTTTAGACTTTGGTACGTTCGATATCATTTTTAAACAATTTTATCTACCATTCCTAGAGAACGTTCTAGTCGATTGAATTTAAGAAGTTTGTTGTATTTTAATTTGATATATATCCCATTATTTCACCTATTTCATATTAGGTACTCCTTCTGTCCCATTAAATACGGTCTGTTTTCTATTTTGGAACGTTCCATTATACTTGACCTATTTCCTTTAAAGGAAATAATTAATGTATATTTAGCATTATAAAATGTTGCATTCACACTACATATGTCCACCATCCCATCAAAATCCTACTAACCTATTCTCACTACACACTATCCACCATCTCATTTATAACTTTATTAGTATTATAATATTGCATTCATACTACACTAAACACTCTCTTTATACTCAATACCTTTTTTCTTAGTCTCCGTGTCCATATGAACTAGGCCGTATTCTGATCGCTAATTAGACTAAGCAATATAAACTGCACTTTGATCGGGTAATTGTAGCATTAGAGATCGAGTATCGTATCTACAAGGACTATTGGATCGAATTTATAATGAAAACAAAGTATATGCACATTCCTACTATTCAAACTTTGCAAACAACATGATTGGTGGTTCATTCAAACACTTAAACACAAGATCAAAACAAGTAAGCAAACAAACAAGCAAATTCAAGTAAACAAACGATTAATAAACGAACAAGGAACAAATTGGAACAAAGGCTGGTTCCAGGGATTCAATCCGATTCTAGATAGCTTGATCAAGACTTCCTAATTCATGCAAACCATTTTAATCTTCTAATCAAGAAGCAATTACCAAAATATTCACTAATTTCTCTCGACAATTAGCAAAAGGGGATCATTCTATCGACTCTCTCGGCTAAGACTCGAGACGATAAAACAACTCCAAAAAGCACAAGGATCACATGCTTCCATGCATTAGATCATCACCTACTAAGTCTCAAATCAATACATGATATGCAATTTGATTTCCATGCATGTAAAAACCTATTAAAAATTTCTACAAACACTTGGCATACAAGAAAGGTGATCAACAATTCCCACATGAAAATAAGCACCAAATCCACAATTAATTAAAAGAAGGCAATGAAAATCAACAAGCTATGATTATTCCATCATCAAATCAACTTAAATCCCAAAACCAACAAAGGAAATTAGCTAGACATAAATGAAATCAAAGCAAAACAAGAGGGAATTAATTGCATAATTGAAATACTAAGAACCCAATGATGAAATCTTCAAATAGTCTTCAAATCCAACTTTGTTCAACTAATACAATGATTAAAATGTGAATTTAGCCCTAAAAGGAAACTTGGGAAAGAGAAAAACTAAGCTAAGGGTGAATCTCCCCCGTTTTGGGGTTGAGCCCTTGTATATATATGGAGGAAAAAGTGCTAGAGGGGATTAAAAACGCGAAAAGGGCAAAATCGTCCAATTTTGGGCGAAAATAGAAAAATCGGCGCCCCAACCTGAAAAATTAGCGCTCCAACCTGCAAAATCGGCGCTCCAGCCTGAAAATCGGCCCTCCAGCCCTGAGGCGTCGGGTAGACCGTTGATTTTGCTTTTTGCCTTGCTTTCCAATTCCGAGAGTTCGGCGGTTTGGCCAGCGATTCACCCCTGAACAACCGGTTTTCGACTCCAAACCGCCGATTCTTCACTCCAGGGCGCTGGTTCGTGATTTTAACTCCTTTTCGTCAGGTTTTCACTTTCCCGTCCCGATTCTTCATCTCCGCTCTTTTACGGCCCTTGTATTCCGGCTTAGCATCCCTTGATAGACCTACACACATGCACAAACTCCACCAAACGTGAAACCAATCCAAAATATTGAAATCAATCCAAAATCTATCACAGTTAGAGAGTAAAGTAAGGCAATTAGTGATAGAAAAACATGTTTAGTTGCTACCAAATGGATATTTATCACTCCCCCAAACTTAAGCATTATTCGTCCCGAACAATATATTCAAATAAAGAACATAAACATTGACTGGAGTAGCGACTTTGGATCCTAAATGCCTCAGATTACACACATCATTTTGAAAGCCAAAACCAAGCAAAACTAACATGATTCCACACAAATCAAAAGCATGTCAACCTCAACTCTTCAACAATTAAACCTCACAAGGAAGTGTATCTCTCAACCCTCAAATGAATGGTTATGCACTCATCGAATTCACACAATGCACCCTACTCACCATATGCTTGCAAATCGTCTAATATCTCCATTGAAACACATGTCTTGCAAGAACAAGAATCACAAAGGGCTTTATTTAGGTTGTAACGTAGGCACATTGGTTTAGGAGGGGAAATTTGGCTAAGTGACTTATCAAATTCATTCACCAACCTTATATCTCCTTCAAAACAAACATGGAATCATTCCATCTTCCTTCCTCACCACGCACTACTCATTTTTGGACTCGATCACAAATTAATTTCCTTATGCTCTCATTTTTCTTCTTTTCACATTTCATTCTTTCAATTTTTGAAGTGAAAGCATTCTAACAAATAACATATACTCAATTTATTCAACTTCCACTTTATTTCCTTTTTTTTTTCATTCATTTATTTTTTACTTTGAGCTTATGGGAATTTTTTTTTTCAAAATAACAAGCCCAACACTACTTCCCAAACCATCATTAGTTCATATTCTTTTTATTTTTCAACCCACTCCGGATACCCTTACACAACCAACACCCCATTTTCTCCGATTTAACAAAGAAAGGCAAATCAAGCTTAAAAGGAGTTTACAATGGAAAAATGTAAAGCACAAGGAAGTGTTTAGGATTTGAGGTAGATAACAATGATGGTCTAAGATCATTTCTAAGTTATTGCACAACTAAGCATTCTCAATATAGATCCAAAGCAAGTTCTAGGAGTAGAAATGCATGCATGATCAATCTCACATGAACAAAATGCACCATATGGCAATATAAGGTTCAAAACTCATGGGTTTGTTCAAAAGTCAAAGAGTCGAGATCAACATACAATCAATCCATGCAAAACCAATCAAGAAATGCTCAATTCCAACCAAATTTTGCAAAAACATAACAATATCCTCATAGGCATTTCACCAAAGTCACATTGAGCACAAACAACCAAATCATAGCAACTTAACTAAAAAATTTTCAAAAGTTTCCAAAACAACAAACCAAATTTTAAAACAAACAAACCGACACAAACTATTTAACGCAACAAAGCACAAACTACTCAAGCAAACAACCCCAAGCAAACTAACACACACATATTTACAATTATATCTGTATTCGTCTCCCCCCTCCCCCAAACTTATTCAAAACCGAAGGGAGACAAATAAGTTTGGAGGGAAGAAACAAATACAAATACAATGATACCTCAAACTTCATCGGGGAGGCGGAGGCGGGGGCTAATTGTGGCCTTCATTTTTGGAGGTGAGTCCTCAATGCTTGGGCGTTTTTCTTT
Source organism: Schizonepeta tenuifolia (assembly GCA_029490685.1). NCBI lineage: Eukaryota > Viridiplantae > Streptophyta > Magnoliopsida > Lamiales > Lamiaceae > Schizonepeta > Schizonepeta tenuifolia. The sequence goes on along the minus strand of CM055958.1, from coordinate 97,019,154 downwards.
ACTCCTTCCCATTGTACCTACGCTTAACAAGATAAATTAGTTTCCCAGCATCAAAACTATGATAAGGCAAACACCAAACACAATAATAATCCTTCCTAAATTGATCCACACTCAAAATAAGACAAGCTAAACACTAATTAAGCTCAACCACATCACTAACATTCAACATAACAAGTTCTTAACCAACTACAAGTCCAAAATTTAAACAACTAAGCACAAATTCATCAACATCAATCCTCTTAAACATGTAATCATGCCATATTCAAACCATAAACTCCAAGTAACATGCTAGAAATCACTCATGGGCAACATTATATTAACACAAACAAGAAATAAACCCAAGTAATCATTAAGCACAAAAAAACCCCAAAATTTCGAAATTACGCCCTAGAAAAATTACCCAAGCCTAAAGAAAATGAAATTAACACAAGTTAACTACAAAACTAAGCATAATAAACCATAAAAATGAAAAACAAAGGAAGAAAATACCTTAAATTCGAAAATAAGAGATGAAATTGGCAAAAATTCCAAAACTTGAGTTAGGGAGATTGGATGGATAAAAACACAAATTGCTTGGATGGAATTGTAGGTCGAGCGATGGGTATGAAGTGGATGGAAGGATTTTAAGAGATTTGAAAGATTGAAAGAGAAATTTAAAGATGAATAAGAGAAGTTTTCGTGAGTTTTGGGAGAGGGAAGAAGGAAATAAGAGAGAAGAGGAAGAAAGAAGGAAGAAAAGAAGAAAAATGGGGAAAATCGGACGAACCGGCGCGTCGACGCCCCAGATCGGCGGTCCAGGCCTCGAGCGCCGAAGTGACCGCCGATTCCGGTTTTCAACTCGAGAAATAATACAGAGATTTTCGGTGGGTTTCTCTGCGGTCTGGACCCCAAATCGGCGGTCCAGACCCAACCCGTTGATCCGGGTCACCGATTCCGGTTTTGAAGGCTTTTTTTTTTTAAAAGACTAAGGCTGAAAAAACGAAATGAAAACAAGGCTCACCAAAAACACAAAACGAGACGAGCATGCCAACAAATTTACCAACTAAAACAACCACAACCAAATGAAATAAACGACGGCATGAAAAACGAGAAAACAAGCTCAACACACAATAAACGACAACCCAAACTAACAACGAATTCAAAACAACCAAAACAAAACAAACACACATTCAAAACTACCACCAAGCACACCACCAACAAGATCAACACAAGCTAAAAATGAAATAAAAATAAAACAAAAACAAAAGCAAGTAAAATGTGTTGGGGTGCCTCCCAACAATCGCTTTGTTTAACGTCTAAAGCTAGACGATACCCCATGTCTTCAAAAAGATTGTGAATGGTCGGGAGGTGGATTCCATTCGCATTTGAAAGTAAAATTACCCAAAATTGGGGCATCTTTGGCCTTGTCCACTCCATTGGTTCCGATTTCCAATGGTTTGTCAATATCCCAATAAGTCTTCGACTCAAATGGAAGGCCCTTCATGAAAAATTGCACCAAAGGGTCTTCAAGTGGCAAGGGCAAGCTTTCTTTGCATTCCCCAAAGCAATCAACAAAGTTGCATTCTTCAACATTGAGCTCCACTTCTCTCTCGCTCTACTTTTTTGATTTTTCCCTTTCACCAGAATTCCTCGCCGTCGCCCTAACTTTTCCATTCATCCTTTCAGATACTTCACTGCTACTTTCCTTGTAGGCTTTACTTCTTTTAGTGCTTTGTAGTTGCAATGTCTTTCTTGCTTGATTTTAGGGGAGGGTTTGATCTAAACCCTTCCGAGTCGTCTACTCGTCGGACTACCTCTATCGACGAAGAGGCTTCTTCTCCCTCCGCTCCTATTGCTGTCACCCGTTTGTCTCCTAGGAAAGAAGGGTCGGGGTCGGTTTCATTTCCTGTGCCCGTAGAACCCGATTCTTCTTCAAATAGGGATAACTGGAATTTGATTACCACATCCCCCTCCCTCGTTAAGCAATTCGAAGTTCAGGCCTTAATCAAAGATTTGATGATAGAGGGATTCCGCCTTCAGGTCCCAAGCCCTAGTGAACGGCAAAATTATACAACTCCCCCCACATTGCCTTTCTGAAAAAAGCATTTTAAGGCGGGACTTAGGCTTCCGATATACCCATATCTTGCTCGCATTTGTGATCGTTTCCGTGTTTGTCCTAGTCAGATTATCCCAAATTCCATTAGGACTGCACTGCCTTTTTATATAGTCTTGAGAGCTAACGAAGGTAATCCTACTCCAGAGCTTTTCTATGCTTGCTAGCAGATAAAATATTAAAAGATAATAATTATGTTTAGTTTCCGAACCAACAGTCTCACTCACATTCTGGGTAAGAGTACCAGAAATGACAAAACTTGACAACCTCATTACCTCTTTGTAACTCCTATTGACAATTCTTGGCCTTTCACTGTGCAACACTGGCGGTATACTTTTGAGAAACCCTCCCAGGTGGAAGTTCACCCCATTTCTCCTTCAGATGATGAGCTTATGAGAGAGCTGCACCTAGGGATGAGTAGGTTTTCGCTTCAGTGTTTGGTTGAATTCAAACACTTCATATATCTAGCAAAAATGTGATGATCTCTATTTTCTTGATCTTCGCAGTTATGGATTGGTTGAAAACGGCTCAAGGTGCTGAGGAGGAGGACGATGTTATCGTGATGGGATCCACCCCAGGCTCTGTTCCGCTGCCTTTGTTCCCCAAGCTTGAGGTCAACTTTTCCCTCGGCAAAGTGGTTGAGGAGCAAACTTCCGTAGGGGCAACCTCTCAAAGAAAGTCTACTCTTGTCTCTCCTGCGAATCCTTTCTCTGAAGGATTGCGCCCTAGGAGCGATGACTGATCTGTCCCCTCCTCCTCCAGCCAAGAAGGGGAAGGGTACCAAAGCTTCTGGGAGCAAGGTTCCCGTTATGCCTAAATAACAATTCTCCAATCAACTCGAAGTTCATCTCCCTGTACCACTGACTTCCATGGAAGGTTCCCAATGCGTGGCTCTGTTCCGCCATATGACCAACTCTTCCGAGAGGAACCAAGCCTCTGGATTCTCTACTGAAGCTCTCCATAATGCCACAGAGCGTGCCTTGATTCATGTTTGAATATTCTCCAGCAGTTGCTTCTAAGTATAATTTTTCATCATTTTTTGGCAAAATGACTTACTTGTTTTCTTCTCAGGCCGGCGCTTTCTTAGCCGAGGCCGAGGAAAGGTGGAAGGAAGATTCCACTGCTTCCTCAAAGGCAAAAAATGAGAAGATTGCCAGAACCCTTCTCCAAGTTTCCAACCTGGAAACTAAGTGCAAGAAGATGGATGGCAACCTTGTCGATGCCCAAGTGCAGGTGGATTCCCTCAGCAAGCTTCTTGCTAAAATTGAGGAAGAGAAGGCAACGCTTCCCTAGAGAAGAATCAGGCGGAGAGTTTGGTCAGAGCTCTCCATGAAGGATACGAGAATGGCATACAGGCTTGTCAACAAGGGCTTTTCCGCATAGCTGCAGGTCAAGCCTTTCTGAAGGAACTGAAAGAGGGGTTGGTGGAAGCGTACAAAGGAAGTGGTCAGTACTTGCGCGATCTGGGTCGTACCCTTCACCACTTTGTCTGTCAGGGAGCATCCAACCTTGCCGCACAGATGAGGAAGCCTTCGTACTCGGGAGAGGTAAACACAAAGGCTCTTATGGACAATCTTGAGCTCCCTCCTCATCTGCAGCCCCTGAACGACCTTCCTCCCGGACCAGAATACCAGCTTCTAGTGGTGCAAGCTTGTGCAAGGAAACTTGCAATCAACATTATTCTTGATCCCTCCTTAACTGCCATGGAGAATCCCTTTTATGACCTTTCTTCTGCAGGTGCCTCTAGCTCCAATCTGGTAGAGTTGCCAGCGATCGAGGACACTTCCGTGCCTAATATCACCACTCCTCCTGCTGAGAAGACAGCCTCAGAGGTGGGAATCCTTTCTCTTCAGAAGGAGTCAACAGGAGAGAAAGATGGAGCTGAAAGAGGAGATAAGGCTGCAACCAACTCTGCTTCGGAGGATAAGCCAGAAGGTGAAGGATCTGAGAACCCCTCTGCGTAAGGTGAATTCTTGTAATTTATGCTACAATGGTGTTTGCTACAATGGCTTTCTAGCCGCTTTTATTTCTGTTTTTGCTACAATGGCTTCCTAGCCACCACTTTATTTCTGTTTTGCTGCACTTTTCTCATGCTTGAACAACTTATGGCCCATGAGCCTTTATGCATATCCTGCTTTTGATCATTCTGCTTTGAAAATTTCTTGCCATTACTCTTATACTTTGCTCTTTTATTTGCATTCTGCATGTTATTTGATATGTTCATATATGTGTTCTCCTCCCCCTCCCCCTCATTCTGAAGAAGTAGGAATTTGTCAAACGGATAGTTGTTTAGAATACTCATTCTAGGTAATCATTGTGTTCGGGTAAGATTGTATGTCTACAATTTTGTTCAACCTGTAGCATAGGAGCATTGTTGCCATCCAAATGCAAAATTTTCCAGAAGCACATGTAGCTACTGTCAGGCCAAGGTTGCCTACCGATAACCTTGCTCACCCTAATTTTTCTAGAGGCGCATGTAGCCACTGTCGGGCCAAGGTTGCATGCCGACACCTTGCTCACCCTTGGAACGCTCTGGTTCCCCATGGGCAAGGTTGCTCATCAACAACCTTGAACCCATCTCCATATACTAAGGCTCATATAACCACAAACTTCGAAAGGAGCTGCATCATATTTATTGTTGGGAAAATTATTAAAGTTTTGATTGATTCCAAAACCAACTGACCCCAACCGAGTAGATGTTGCCAGATCCTAATGATAGTAGTTAGACTCGCTGTTTGAGCATTGTTAAGATTTTATCTTTACAGGACTCCAGCTGAAGACGGCAACAAGGCTTCACTCGGATAGACCATCAAGTGTAAGAAAAACACCTGAGCGTTCAAGTCTCAGAACAACAGCTAAGTATTCAAAGAGGGAAGATGCAAGAGAACATCAGTTGTAAGAAAGACAACTGAGCGTTCAAGAGATAGAACATCAGTTGTAAGGAAGACAACTGAGCGTTCGAAGCCAACTAATCAGAGTCAGATACAAGAAAGACAACTGAGCGTTCAAGATGGAACATCAGTTGTAGGACTCAACCAGTTAGATCAACAACATGAAGTTCAAAGGCAGCTGAGAGTTCAACTGTTCCTACTCAGACAGAAGCATTCAGATAGAACATCAGGTGAAGACCAATCAGATGAAGATCAAACGACCCAACCGACTATCAAATGTTGGAGGTTAAAGGTTAAGATTTGAATTTCAAATAAGGAAGTCACGTGAAGGTTTGACTCTCTGTCATTACCTCATTTGGCCCAACACAAGGCTGTCTCAGATGGAAAGCAGAAGCACTCAGTTGCCAAATCCGGAAAGTCTGCAGAGATGAGAGACAAGCCATCGCTTTCAAAGAACAGAGATCAACGGCTCCTCCAACGGCTAGTTGATTCTCTCCGCCTATAAAAAGAGGCCTTCATTCATTCACCAAGACTTAGAAGATATACGAGACAGACAAGTGCGAGAAGAGATATACGAGCGAAAGAACGACTTTCTGCACTCAAGCAAAACTGCTGTTATCCTCTAAGAACATCACTAGTTGAGAGTTCTAGAGTGTTAGATTCTGTCTCTGTATTTTTCGATCCAACCTTGAGAACATCACTAGTTGAGAGTTCGTAGAGTGTTAGATCATAGCTCACTTCTTGTTCGAGCTATTAGTTGGAAACCCACCTTTTCACACATCCTCTCAAAAGGATTGTTAGGACCCTACTCTTCCCGGAATTGAGTAGATAGGTTGATAAGTACCCGTAAACTTATCTGTAAGGTTGATAAGTACCCGCAAACTTATCTCAACGGTTGCAAAGCCCGCGTAAGCTTTGTGGTTTTTGTCCAGAAGAACTTGGACTGAGTTGTGTGGACTCACAACTCCCCGTGGACGTAGGAGTTATCTCCGAACCACGTAAATCCTTGTGTGTTTATGTTTTTATTAAGTTATTTATTGCTTATTCAACTGACTAACTAACCAACATACAAACTGCATCTTTCCACATCAACTGACTTGGTTATTGACCAACCTTGCATAAAAGCGTGAGTTATATTTTTACGAGTTATTATTTTCCACCACATTCCGCACAACACCACTCTTCCAACTGAGCTTGCTTACTCGGTTGTGAATCCTGCTGAGTCTTATTACTCGGTTGTTGATTTTTCAAGAGTTGTTTTAAAAAGTTATATCTGATGTATTCCCCCCTCCCCATACACCAGAACTCGTATCAGGACCATCAAGTGGTATCAGAGCAGTGGTTCAAAAGACTGCTGACTCTGTTTCACGAGGTGTGAATTCGAGGTGTTTTCTTCAGTGGTTAACTGAACAGATATTTTTCACGCTAGTGCATATCTGCTTGCATTTTTTTCTTCTGTTGTTGTGTGCAAATGGATGTTAAAGACAAGATCGTAGTCATGTTCTCGGTTGTGAACTATACATCCTGGAGAACTCGGATGAAGAAGATCCTACTGTCAAAGCATCATCGAATGCAACAAGTACTCACATCCGGACCGATCATCATTAGAGAGAGAGTCACTCGCACTCCTACAAATCCCAATGATGGGGATGCAACTGTGGAGTTAGTTGAGAAGAAGCCAGAAGACTTCACTCCAGAGAAAGCTAAAGTGAGCCAGCTGGACATCTGGGCTCAGAGCACAATCATGTCCACAGTTGGACAAGACTATCTTTCTTGGATAGAAGAGTGCGACACCGCTAAAGAGATGTGGGATATCTTGGCATCTCCGAGTGAAGAAAGCAACGAAACAAAGGAGAACAAGTTCTCACATGCCTGTCAAGACTTTGACAACTTCTGTCTGAGAACAGATGAAACCATTGATCAGTTAGAGCTCCGGTTCATGGACATCATCAGAAGGATCCAGTCCATCCGAAGAGGAAAATATACTTTGAGAGAAATCAACCTCAAAGTATTACAAGCTCTACCAGCTGAGTGGGATACCTTCACCAACATCCATGAGAGCCGAGCTGACCTTGGTGAGATGGGAACTGAAAGATTGTGTTCTCAATTCTGAAGGGAAATGAGTACAAGGTGATCCGACGAAGGTTAACTCAGTCCTCGATTCAGACGAGTCGACATGAGGATGTTGGTTCAGCCACAAAGTTAGTAGCACTCCGAGCTGACTATTCAAAGCCGCGAACATCAAGGCCAACACGATCTGCGGACACAGCTACGAAGGAGCCAAGCAGAGAAGAGCTGCAACAGAATATAGCCGCCCTGTCGAAGAAGCTAGCTGACATGGACACTCAGTTCGGAAAATACAAGAGGTTCTACAAATCTAACCGAACTTGAGATAACTCAAAGCCTGTGAACAACGGTTTCTTTGAATGCGGCAAGGAGGGACATTTCAAAGCTAATTGTCCAGACATTTCTAAGAAAGAAAGAGAAGCGTTGAGGGCCAAGCAAACTGGAAAGAACAAGGCCATGGTTGCAGAAGAAGCAGCTGACGACATGGACATCTTCACCGACACTGAAGATGAGGATGAGCTGACTTCCACCAACAACGCTATCGGTCAGGATCAATGCCTCATGGCACTTGGAACCGACCAGGATGATACTGAGGTACATTCTAGTCCTGCTAATTTAAATTCTTCTAATATTTCTAACATGCAGGAAACTCTGGATGAAGAGTTGGAACCCTCTTGGAGTGACTTTCAAGAACTCAGTGAGGAACTGCATCAACAATCGGTTGAGTTTAAGAGTATTCAAGAACAGTTCGCCAAACTCGAAGAATCCTGAACCAAAAAGGACGATCTGATTAAGAGTCAAACTGAAGAGATTGATAATCTCAAAAATCAACTGAATGCAGCCAACCGAACTAATGCTCCAACCGATGAGGAGTTGAAGAAGCAAATCTAGGAGCAGCATGATCAGTTGAAAAAGCAAGAGGCTCAGATCGACCAGCTGATAATGAAGTCAGACAGATAGACCGAGCATATAGCTGTTCTCCTCAAAGAGTTGCAAACTGAGAAGGACAACCTGATAAAGCTATATCAGTCATCCAAAATCATCGAGAATCTCATCAGTTATCAAAGACAGATGGATGACGTGTCTGGATTCGATTATGACGTGATCAAGGATACTGGAATTCCTCCAGCAACCTTCATCAAAGCTGTGGAGGTCAAGGCTGTTGAACCTAACACAGTCGAGTCTGAATCTCCCTAAAGTAATCCAACCTCCACTTCTCAGCAAGCTCAACTGACTAAGGAAACTAACTGAGAAAGAAAAATGAGCGGTGGATAGAGAACAGAAGATTCCATCGGTTGGGACATCAACCGAGGGGGAATGTTCCAAGAGTCAGAAGAGGAACCAGAGGCGTTGGAGATACAATCGAAACTGAACTCAGAACCGACATCTGAACCGACCTCAGAGCCAACATCAGAAAGAATGGAACCGACTGCAGAACCGACAAGGATCCAACCATCTGAATCAACAGCGGTTCCATCATCAGTTCAACCAGAGGTTCCAACCGAGTCAACCGATGAGGAACAGTTCGATCTGCTGGAGATATTCATGCCACAACATGAACCAACAACATGGCATGAATAGCTATCATCGACAGTCAGGAAGATGGAATCAGACTCAGTCACAGGGATTCCAACATGGCGTTCGACCTCATAGACAAATCCAACAGGATAAAAAGCGCCATCAAAACAGGGGGAAAGCCTCTCCTCCGAAAGCTCACAATGGGAGAAATCCATCTCCTCCCAAGAAACAGAACATCACTACTAACAACAAGCCTAAGAATAACCGAGGGGTTGTTATAGTTGATGATAAAGGAAAAGTGATCTGGAATGATAAATCTATCCGAGTATACAGGGAAAAACGACCCACAGTTCAAGGGAGAACTGGTTCTAACCCTCCAGGACCCAACTAAAATTAGGGACCTAAGCGAGTTTCTCTATGCAGGAACATGAGAAACAGCTGAGGAAGAATAAAGCTTCACGAACCATGTGGGTGATGGATAGTGGATGCTCGAAACACATGACAAATCTGAAGGATTTGCTTGGAAGTTTCGTGGAGAAAGAAGGACCATCAGTTACCTTTGGTGACAACTCAAAAGGTCACACCAGAGGATACGGTACCCTTGAAACCAAACATGTATCCATTTCTAATGTTTCATATGTTGATGGATTGAAGCATAACTTGCTCTCCATCTGCCAATTCAGTGATAATGGTTTCTCTGTCAAGTTCGATGCACAAGGTTGCAGGGTTAAAAATGTCGGATCAAAGCAGGTCATATTGTTGGGAAATCGATCCCCAACCGGGAATGTCTACTATGCTGATTGGAATAGTAGTCCTCCTGACACCTGTCTGTTATCAAAGAGCAATTCAGATGTGAGCTGGCTGTGGCACAAAAGGCTCAACCATCTGAATTTCAAGACTATGAACCGACTTGCCAGACAAGAACATGCAAAGGGCATTCCAAACCGAGTGTTTTCAACAACACATATCTGCAGTGCATGTCAGTTGGGAAAGCTCGCTAGATCCTCCTTTCGGTTGAAAACAACTCCATCAACCGACCTACAGCTGATCCACATGGATCTCTTCGGGCCAGTTACACCAAAAAGCATGAATGGTAACGAGTATACCCTTGTTGTTACTGACGATTATTCTAGGTACACGTGGACTATTTTCATGCGACACAAGAGTGAAACCCGAGATGAGCTACCCAAACTAATGGATCGGATATCGAACCAACAAGAGATGAAAATTATTTCCATCCGATCAGATCGTGGAACCGAGTTTCTAAATGAAACCATCATCGAGTACTGCGAGAAGCACGGAATTACTCATCAAACATCAGCTGAGCGTACTCCGCAACAGAATGGAGTAGCTGAGCGAAGGAACCGAATGCTGAAGGATGCAGCTACATCCATGTTGACAAGCTCAGCTCTGCCAAAGAGATTTTGGGCTGAGGCCATCAACACAGCCTGCTACACCTAGAACCGGTCTCTTCTGACCAAGCGGTTGGGAAAGACACCATACGAGCTATGGAGACGCAGGAAGCCAGATATTTCATATTTTTGCATTTTTGGTTCTAAGTGTTATATTCACAACAATGGGAAGACTCAGTTGAAAACTTTTGACGCCAAGGCTTCGAAGGGCATATTTCTCAGATATGCTACTCGGATCAAGGCGTATAGAGTTTTCAACAACAGCTCTCATGTTGTGGAAATAATACCTCATGTTAGTTTTGATGAATCTGCTTTTGAGTGCAGGGAACAGGCTAAAGGACAACAAGCTGATCCACATGTTCCACCAGCTCTCACCAGATCGCAGGCTCTAAGGGAAAATAATCTAGCTGAACCATTGGTATGGGCAACCGAGGATGATGATCCTTACTCCTCTGAAGATGAATACGAAAACCCCAGCTCACCTCAAGGGGGAACTTCAGCTGATGCCACTCCAACTGCATCAGCATCCGAAGCCCAACCGAGCCCGGTTCAAAATATTGTCAATGTTGAGGATCCAGACTCAACAACTGATCAATCACCAGTTCTAAAGATTCCAGCATCTCCCACAGCTCAGGATTCACCATCAGTTGAAATCCTGGAATAGCCACTATTGGAAGAAGAAGGAAGACGCAACAAGAGGTGGTATGAAGATCATCCCACGAACAACATCATTGGAGATCCAACCGAAGGTGTGCGTACAAGGAGCAGAGTTGCAAATCCAGACTCAGCTGAGGAAGATTCTAACACTTACGCTCAATATGCTGAGGAGTTGGCAGTTCTTGAGGAGTTCGAGCAAGCAGGAGATGTTGCCATGATATCTTGTTTCGTAGCTGATGTGCCAGAACCGAAGAATGTTGTGGAAGCTCTCAACTGTGTTCACTGGACAACAACCATACAAGAAGAACTGAACGAATTTCTACGCAACTGTGTATGGGAGTTGGTAGAAAGACCAAATGGTGTCAAAGTCATTGGATTAAAATGGATTTTCAAAAACAAGAGAGACGCCATTGGATTCATCGTGAGGAATAAGGCAAGGTTGGTAGCTCAGGGATATTGCCAACAAGAAGGAATCGATTTTGAGGACTCCTTCGCACCAGTTGCAAGGCTGGAAGCCATCCGAATCTTTCTAGCCTATGCCGCATTTCACAAGTTCAAGGTCTATCAGATGGATGTGAAGTGTGCCTTCCTCAACAGAGATATTAAGGAAGATATATATGTTGAACAGCCTCCCGGTTTTTAGACTGGAGATGGAAGAGTGTATAAGTTGAAGAAAGCTATCTATGGCTTGAAGCAAGCACCTAGGGCTTGGTATGACACTCTTTGTGGTTTTCTTCTGAACTCGGGGTTCAAACGAGGGTCAGTTGACAAAACACTGTTCACCATCAAAGTTGGAGAAGATATACTTGTTGTGCAAATCTATGTTGACGACATCATATTCGGTTCCAAGTCAGAGGAGCTGTGTGAAAAATTCTCAAATCTCATGAAGGAGAAATTCGAGATGTCGATGATGGGCGAGATGAACTATTTTCTTGGACTACAAGTGAAGCAGTCACCAGATGGGATTTTCATCAATCAGTCCAAATATACAAAGGAGCTCATCACCAAGTTCGGATTGCAGACAAGTAAGACCACAAGGATCCCGATGAATACTAACTGGAAGATTGAACCTGGAACTGAGGGAAAGCTCGTGGATGCCAGTAAGTATAGAGGGATTATCGGTTCTTTGCTATATCTAACCGCCAGTCGGCCAGACATATCTTACGCGGTTGGAGTGTGTGCTCGGTTCCAAGTTCAGCCGAGGGAAGCACACATGTTGACAGCAAAGAACATCATTAAGTATCTGAAGGGTACTGTTAATGTTGGGTTGTGGTACCCCACTGACGATAATATCCAACTGTCTGGATACTCAGATGCGGATCTAGCCGGAGATCGGTTGGACAGGAAGTCCACATCTGGACACTGTCAGTTCATGGGAAGCAAGCTAGTTTCATGGTTTTCCAAGAAACAAGCATGTGTTGCCACTTCTACAACCGAGTTAGAGTATATGGCTGCCGGTAGTTGTTGCATGCAAGTGTTGTGGCTCAAGCAACAGCTGAGAGATTATGAAGTTGCAACTGGACAAGTTCCTATTCATTGTGATAGCTCAAGTGCAATTGCTATCTGTTTGAATCCTGTTCACCATTCTCGGACGAAGCACATCGACATCCGACATCATTTTATCAGAGATCATATTGAGAAGAAGGATGTTTCCATGGAGAAAATTCCAACTGAGATTCAAAGAGCAGATATCTTCACCAAACCTCTAGCCGAAGCGCGGTTCAAGATGTTATGTGATCTACTTGGATTGTTAGATCCATCAGATGAGGAACCAGCTGAGGTGAAGAGATAGATATCCATCTGAAGGGGAAGCTCAGATGAAGGGGGAATCTCGGATGCGGATCGCCAACCGAAGACATCAAACGTCAGCTGAACAGACGAACTCGAGTCAGCTGATGGTATGCCGCAACATTGGAACACAGCTGATTCCGACATCAGCTGACAAGGTAAACACAGCTGATTCCAACATCAGCTGGCAGGTAACATTTATGGCTGAAGGTGTTATGATCTTAAATGAGAATGTTTGGAATAAATTCAAACATTCCTGAGCATGTCAGTTACATTAAAATAGCCATCATGCCGCATTTAATGTAAAGTACGGCTGAACATCAATAGCCTACTTTATAGTGCGACTGGGCTGACATGAAAAACAGTTCACCTTCTCACGAGCTGGTTGGAACTCGGATCATGACGTCAAGTCAAAGCTAGTCAACAGTCGCGTGATCTCAGCCGTTGATGATTCGCGCCATTCAACCCTAGCCGTCGATTTCAACCGAGCCAAAAACCTATAAAAGGCGGAAAATCAGGAAGTGATATCTTACCTTCTACATTTGTGATTATCTGTAGCAACTGTTCATCGTCTTCTCAGTTTCTGTCTAACCATTTTCTGCAAGTTTTTCGTTCCTTTTTATATATATCCTCACAGCATTACTAAATGGCACCCAAAGGAAAGAAGATGGCATCCTCCGGACCTTCTCTAGTCCCCACATCATATGAAGAATCTTTTGATCTGCTGGTCTCCAAGATACACTTTGAGCAGATCCTTTCAGAGGATGAATTGGAGTCGCCAGTGCTGTCTCCCCTCGCCAATATTCTCAGGGAGAACGGCCTACTGGACTGGGCGAAGCTCTTCCCCTCCCACCTGCTCAGGCGCCAGGTCGGAGAGTTCTACGTAAATCTGCAATCGCCCATCGACAGCAGAGATGGCGTTGTTACAGAGGTTTCTTGTCGGCAACGCGACGTTCTGGCCATAACCATTCGCCGTGCCATCGTCCCTATTGCAGTTTCCGACTTTCTTCGCTAAGTCATTCCGCCGAATCATACCGCCACAGACACCATTGAGAATATAACCGACACGGAAGCCGATGAGTTTCTGGAGAGTGCTCTCATCACTTCGGAGAAATTGAAGAGTAATATGCAGAGGAAGAAGTTGAAGCCGGAGCATCGACTTTTGTTCGATGTTGTCTCCAAGGTTGTATTCGGTTACAGCGGTGCCTTCGGAGACATCAGCCGACCGAAGCTCAAGCAATTGATTGCTTTGGAGCACAAACACAAGCACAACGTTGACTGGTTCAAGTATTTTGAACACCAGCTGACTGTGGAGAGGCAGAAGATCTCCGAGACCACAATCGAATCCAGGGAAAGGTTGTTGAGTGTCAAGGGGACTCTCAACTTCGGTAGCAAAATTTCTGCTCTGATCCTGCTCGCAACCAAGGGTCAGAACATGGTCTGGGATGACTGCGAGGAGACTCCGGTGAAGAAGCTGATGTTGTTCCCAACAGCAAAGAAGGCTCAAGATGTGGTTAGGAGTGTGTATACTCCTAAGGAGAAGAAGGATGCTGGGAAGACAGCTGAAGCAAAGGATACAGCTGAGGAGCCACCAGCTACCAGCCGCCCCTCAAAATCGAAAGCTGGACGCCAACTAAGGGATGAGTCGGAGAAGGAGAAAGAGGCAGAACCAACCAAGAAGAAGCTGAGGGTGAGGATCAAGAAGACGGTTGCAGCACCAACTGAGGATGTTCCAGCTGAGGAGCCAACTGCTGATGTGCCAGCTGAGGATGTGCCAGCTGAGGATGAGGTACCAGCTGTGAAGGCACCAGCTGAGACGGCACCGGCTGAGAAGCCATCCGAGACTAGCCACTCAGCTGAGGTAGCTGCCTTCGAGATCGTTCCTCGTGCTGCAGGAACTGATGAGGCTGAAGGGATGGAAACGGATCTGACCTCGGATGCTTCTTCCTCCTCTGAGGAAACTGAAGACATTCCAACCTCCCCCACGGTAGGAGCTGATGCCGTACCGCCCAAAGAGCCTCTCGCTCTCAAAACTGACTCACAGCCAGAAATTCCGAGCTCATCGCTCGATGCCAACATTGAGACCATTTCTTCGGCCAATGTTGAGGAACTTGTTGATACCCCCATCCCCACAGAATCCGAAATTCCGAGCTCCCAGCTCGATGCCAATGTTGAGACCGCCTCTTTGGCCAACATTGATGAAACTTTTGAACCGTTACCATACGAGAATCTATCTCCCTCCCTAATCGATGACGAAGCTGATCGTCAGGCTGTCGCAATGGAGCATGAAGGCAAGGTGGCCTACTGCTTCCAGAAGCTGATTGGGATGTTCCCTGAAGCGCGCGATATGTCGATTTTTGCTACTCTTGGGACCGAGTTGCTGTACCAGTTCAACCTCATCTTCAGTCACTGGTATGTGAAGGAAGATACTGTAAGGGTACACAGCTGGAACCAGCTGAAGGCAGACGAGTCACGCATCCGAGATTATTTCAACTACACCAATCTGGAGGTTGCCTACAACAATAAGGTTGCGCTGCTGACGCGTCGTCTGGACCTCAGCAAGGCGGAAGGCACAGACACGAGGGAAAAGGCTGAACAAGATTGCATCAAGTTCCTGAGCGACATGCTTGCAAAATCTACTGACTTTATTGTTAATCTTGATGTAGCCGCCGCAGCCGCCAAGAAGGAAGAAGAAGAGCTTCAACTGTACCTGGCAAACCGTCAAGCCATGGTTACAGTTGACCAGCCAGCTCTGATTGAACACCAAGCTCCAGCTGATCAGCCAGCACCCTCAACTGAAGAAATTTGTGAGCTGATAGCTGAGAGGGTAAACCAACTGAGGACGGAGATACTTGCCAACTTCCAGCACATAAAAGAAGATCAGCTGAGGATGTTGGAAGCACAGGAGGAGAAAAACAAGCAGCTGCTGGAGGAGAATGTTTTACTGAAGATAAAGCTGGAAGAATTCTCAACCTCCATCAGCCAAGACATCTCTAACGTGAAATCAACTGTTCTGGGGATCAAGTCTGAACTGAATGTCTACAAATCTATCTCTGATTCCAACCTCGCCAAATCCCAACAGACTCAAGACCAAGAATGGGAGTCTCGGTTCGAGTCAAGATGGGCTGAGTTCGTTGCTTTCCAAACTTAGGTAAATGAAACATTCTCTGGATTGAGGAAAGTCGAACAAGAGCGTCATGACTCTGAACTGGCGAAGAAGGTCGGAATAGAGTGCGCGGTCGATGAACTCTTCAACCGCATCCAACAAGCTGAACAGCAACTCACCTCTCTGGATGGCTCAGTCGCAAGCCTTGTTGCTGATGCCAAAAAGGGGGAAGAGAAGACTGGGGATGTTGAGATGCAGGGGGAAGATGAGACCCAGGCTGAGGAAGAGATTCCAGCTGCTGCAAAATCTCAGCCGAACAGGAAGACAACCCAGAAGAAGAAGTCCGCTCCCAAGCCAACCGACATAGGTGGAGCTGAAATGGCAAAAGACTTGGAGCAGGCGGAGCAGTATGGAGTTTCTTACAACTCCATAGCCGAGATCGCAGCCGAGCTTGATTCAGAACTCGACGGTATCACAACCGAAGAGTGAAATGCTGCTGCCAAGGCTATGGATGTTGCAGAGAAAGATTACATGAATCCCGACTGGATTAAGAAGTTTGCAGCTAGCCAAGCTAAGCGAGTCAACCAGTTCGAGGATGAGCTTGACAAAGTGACCAAGAATCTGGACAGGAACATTGCCTCCCGCAGCCATCGCCGAATAGACAAACATCAGGTTAAGGCTGAAGCTCGGCTGAAGCAACAGAGGCTGCCAGGAAAGGTCAAGCAGCAAAGTCGGTTCAGGCATGTAGATAAGTGGATGCCAGGCGAGTGGAACGAGGACTGGGAATCTTTCAAGCAGGAATTTGTGAACGATTTCTATTATAGGAAGGTGTTCTCAACTGACAATCCGAGGAGAGCATTCAAGGAAGCACTGACCGAGCTGCACACTGGGGACCCGGGCATGTTCAGCCAATTCAGGCGAGCCATGATAGATGCAAAACTGGACATGAACACAGTTCCAGTCCCTCAGAAGGTCACATATCAGCCTCCCTTCCTCCCAGACTCTCGAAACCCCAACCGAACGAAGATAGCAGCTGAGGCAAGACAAGTTTGCCGAGAGCACGGGGTTGACATTTCGAAGGAGTCAGAAGCTAAGCGAGAAATTTTTGTTAGAATTTTTAGCAAGTATGGGCTAAAGTTTTAGCTCAGTTAGTTTTTGAGCAACTGATGTAATTTTTGTTTTTGTGCTCACTTTGTAACCATCAGTTGTAATAAAAACTATTCAGTTATACGATTCAACTTGACGTACAATCTCTCATTGTCCAAGCTCTGAATCGCAAAGTTATTTCAATACCATGTTATAACTGTGCTAACCCTTTGATGTTTTAATCTTATAGACTGTCTAGAATTTCAGCTGAGATTTTAGATAGGTCAGTAGGATTTAGATCAGTTTGTTTAGTAAGGATTTTATAAGGGTTTTGACATCATCAAAAAGGAGGAAATTGTTGGGAAAATTATTAAAGTTTTGATTGATTCCAAAACCAACTGACTCCAACCGAGTAGATGTTGCCAGATCCTAATGTTAGTAGTTAGGCTCGTTGTTTGAGCATTGTTAAGATTTTATCTTTACAGGACTCTAGATGAAGACGGCAACAAGACTTCACTCGGATAGAACATCAGGTGTAAGAAAAACACCTGAGCGTTCAAGTCTCAGAACAACAGCTAAGTATTCAAAGAGGGAAGATACAAGAGAACATCAGTTGTAAGAAAGACAACTGAGCGTTCAAGAGATAGAACATCAGTTGTAAGGAAGACAACTGAGCGTTCGAAGCCAACTGATCAGAGTCAGATACAAGAAAGACAATTGAGCGTTCAAGATGGAACATCAGTTGTAGGACTCAACCAGTTAGATCAACATCATGAAGTTCAAAGTCAGCTGAGAGTTCAACTGTTCCTACTCAGACAGAAGCATTCAGATAGAACATCAGGTGAAGACCAATCAGATGAAGATCAAACGACCCAACCGACTATCAAATGTTGGAGGTCAAAGGTTAAGATTCGAATTTCAAATAAGGAAGTCACGTGAAGGTTTGAATCTCTATCATTACCTCATTTGGTCCAACACAAGGCTGTCTCAGATGGAAAGCAGATGTACTCAGTTGCCAAATCCGGAAAGTCTGCAGAGATGAGAGACAAGCCATCGCTTTCAAAGAACAGAGATCAACGGCTCCTCCAACGGTTAGTTGATTCTCTCCGCCTATAAAAAGAGGCCTTCATTCATTCACCAAGACTTAGAAGATATACGAGACAGACAAGTGCGAGAAGAGATATACGAGCGAAAGAACGACTTTCTGCACTCAAGCAAAACTGTTGTTATCCTCTAAGAACATCTATAGTTGAGAGTTTTAGAGTGTTAGATTCTATCTCTGTATTTTTCGATCCAACCTTGAGAACATCACTAGTTGAGAGTTCGTAGAGTGTTAGATCATAGCTCACTTCTTGTTCGAGCTATTAGTTGGAAACCCACCTTTTCACACATCCTCTCAAAAGGATTGTTAGGACCCTACTCTTCCCGGAATTGAGTAGATAGGTTGATAAGTACCCGTAAACTTATCTGTAAGGTTGATAAGTACCCGCAAACTTATCTCAACGGTTGCAAAGCCCACGTAAGCTTTGTGGTTTTTGTCCAGAAGAACTTGGACTGAGTTGTGTGGACTCACAACTCCCCGTGGACGTAGGAGTTATCTCCGAACCACGTAAATCCTTGTGTGTTTGTGTTTATTATTCAGTTATTTATTGCTTATTCAACTAACTAACTAACCAGCATACAAACTGCATCTTTCCATATCAACTGACTTGGTTATTGACCAACCTTGCATAAAAGTGTGAGTTATATTTTTACGAGTTGTTATTTTTCACCACATTCCGCACAACACCACTCTTCCAACTGAGCTTGCTTACTCGGTTGTGAATCCTGCTGAGTCTTATTACTCGGTTGTTGATTTTTCAAGAGTTGTTTTAAAAAGTTATATCTGGTGTATTCCCTCCCTATACACCAGAACTCGTATCGGGACCATCATTTACGTTCAAAAAATCCGATCTGTATGTACAAGCAGGAAAACAACATCTGCGCATCAGGAAAGAATGAGACATCTGCAAGTGGTGACCAAAAAGTAGGGTTATCTTCCCTTACACATAGTACTTCTTCAGCTTGCTAATATTCCATGGGCGAGACAAAACTTCTCCTTTGGTATCCATCAATTCGTAGGCTCCGCCAGCCAAGACTTCTGCGACTTTGTAAGGTTCTTTCCAATTGGGCTTGAACTTCCTAGTTGGCTTCAAGGCATCAACCCTTCTCAATACGAGGTCTCCTTTGCCAAACCGACGAACTCGTACCTTCTTGTTATACGAATTACGTATTTGCTCTTTATTCCATTGTCTTTAAACGAGCTTGTTCTCTTTCTTCTTACACAAGATCCAACTCTTCCCTCTGGAGTTTTTGGTTTCGATCCTCATCATAGAATCAAATTTGATGACTTTCTGAGATCACCTCCGCGGGTATCACCGCTGAAGATCCATATACTAGATTGAAAGGAGTCTCAGTGGTAATCCTTCGAGGGCTAGTGCGATAAACCCACAGTATTGAATCGAGCTCTTTTCCCCACAAGCCACGCTTATCATCCAACCTTGCCTTGATGCCATTGACAATTGCTCTGTTGGTAACTTCCACTTGGCCATTCGTTTTCGGATGCGCGACCGCTGCGAATCTTTGCTCAATTTTCAGCTTTGAGCACCACTCTATGGTTCCTTGGCTAATGAACTGGGCATTGTTGTCTTATACTAAGACTCGAGACACTCCATATCGACAACATATGTTTTTCCATAAGAATTTTATGATCGCTGCATCATCAACTTTGCTAATGGGTTCAACTTCCACCCATTTGGAGAAGTAGTCTATAGCTACTATGAGGTGGGTCATCCCTCTCTGCGCGGTGGGCAACTTTCCGACTAGATCAATTCCCCACTTGTAGAAAGGACAAGAGGCGTACATAACTCCTAATTCCTCAGCGGCAAGATGAATCAAAGGTCCATGTATCTGACATTGGGAGCACTTCTTGACATACTCCTTGGCATCCTTGCCGATGTTAGGCCAATAGAATCCTGCCCGCAACACTTTCCGAGCAATATCCCTTGCTCCAGTGTGACCTCCTCCGTTTCCTGAGTGTATTTCTTGCAAAACACTTGCATCTTCTGCTTCTGATATGCACTTCAAATAAGAGTAAGTCGTGGCATGTTTGTACAAATGATCTTTAATCAGGCAGAAGTGAGCATAGGAAGCCCGTTTGGATGCGAGGGAACCTTCCATGCATTTTCCAGTCCATGATCTCTTCAATAGCTCCTACATCCAAGGCAGTAACTCTCTCTTCCTCTTCGGGATATGTAATTGGGCCGTCAAATCCCTTTTCTATAGAACTGGCCAATCTTTGCCAACTTGTCTACCCAGGTATTTTTCTCTCGGGGAATTTGCTCCATTCAAAATTCTGTAAATTTTACCTTTAATTGTATCACTTTTGCTACGTAGTAGACCATCCTTTCTTCTTTAGCCATGTAAGTTCCTTCCGTCTGGGACATAACCAATTGGGAATCAGAAAATATTAAAACCTTTTCAGCTCTCAATCCTTTCATGATTTGCATGGCTTGCACTAATGCTTCATATTCAGCTTCATTGTTCGTAGCTTTGAATCCCAGCTTGATCGGAAACTGCACTTCTTATGAGGTGGGAGAAATGATCAATATTCCTACACTGCATCATTCCTTGGTAACAGAACCATCCACATAAGCTTTTCATTCGGCCAGTTCTGCACTTCAAGTAGTTTCCTAAATGAAGTCTGCCAAGGCTTGAGCTTTTATCGTAGGTCGTGGCTCAAATTCGATATCGTATTCTCCTAGCTCCATAGTCCATTTTACCATCCTTCCCGATAAATCTGGTCTGCTTGGAATGTTCTTGAATGGGAAGGTTATCCTTACAATCATCTTGTGCGCAAGAAAGTAATGATGTAACTTTCGAGCAGAAGTCATAACCGCCAAGGCTGCTTTCTCCACATCTAAATATTTCGCTTCAGGGCCTTGAATCATTTTGCTGGTGTAGTAGATGAGTTTTTGTTCACCACCCTCTTCCCGTATCAACACCGAACTCAGCGACTCCTTTCCCACCGAGAAGTATAGATAAAGGTTTTCTCCTGTTAAAGGCTTTGTAAGCAAGGGCAATGCAGTCAGATGTTCTTTCAAAGCATTGAACGTTGTGTGGCACTCTTCCGTCCATTCAAACTTGTTATCTTTCCTCAAGATTTTGAAGAAAGGTAAGCTCTTCTCGGCTGAGCGAGAAATAAACCGGCTCAGTGCGGTAATCTTGCATCTATTGCACCGCGACAACCTTCGCCGGATTCACTTCAATACCTCTGGGTGTGACAACATAACCCCGGAACTTTTCAGATTGTACTCCAAAAGCACACTTAGCAGGATTCAATCGAATGTCATTGCTCCTGATTACTCCAAAGACTTCTTCTAGATCAGTTGCGTGATCAACGGCTTTAAAACTCTTGACTAAAATATCATCCACGTAAACTTCCATGATTCTTCCAATTTGTTCCCGGAAAACCAAACCACCATTCTTTGGTACGTTACCCCCGCATTCTTCATACCGAAGGGCATTTTCTTAAACCCAAATGTTCCTCCTCCAACAATGAAGCAAACTTTCTGAATATCTCTTGATTTCATCAAGATTTGGTGATATCCTAGATAGGCATCCATCATTGATAGCAATTCACATCCAGAAGTGGAATCTACCAATTGATCAATTCTGGGTAGTTGATAGTGATCCTTCGAGCATACTTTATTCAAATCCCGTAAGTCTATGCACATTCGCCACTTTTCCCCTCCTTTGGGTACCATGACTGCGTTGGTAATCCATTCAGGGTACTGTACTCTTACAATATACCCAGCTTTGAGCAACTTGTCCACTTCAACCATGATAATCTTGTCCTTATTCGGATCAAATCTCCTCAACTTTTGCTTGACGGGATGGAAAGCTGGATCCACATTCAAATAATGCATAGCGATTTTAGGATCAATGCCTTTTAAGTCATCTGTGCTGAAAGCAAACAAATCAGCGTTCCTCCGTAGGCAAGCTACCACTGCCTCAATATCCTCATGTGCCATTTGCATTTCTATTCGAGTAATATAATCTTGTTTATTGGGGTAGAGTTCCACTGGCATAAGTTCCTCTCCAAGAGACATTTGCATCTCTAGGTGTGTTTCTTTCATTTCCATCTGCTTCATCTTCTTTCCAACGGAGTCTCCTAGTATTTCATTGGGTCGCTTGGCAGCCTTGCCAGATACCTTGACTTCTTTAACATAGCACGCCCTGGATGCATCTTGCTCTCCGACCAACTCTCTCACTCTATCTTTCACAGGGAACTTCAGTTTTATGTGGAAAGTGGACACTACCGCCTCGAACTCATTGAGGGCAAGTCTGCCCAGAATCACTGACGAGGCTGTCGTTCATACTCTCAAAATGAATTTATAGCCTATCCTCACAGCTATATAGTTAGCAAGTAAGTACATGGTCGATCCACAAGGAGTTGATTGTGACTATCCCTTGAAACCTCCTCCATCTGTCAAGAAAGTTTGGTTTTGGTATCTTGGTCACTGGAACTCTCTTGCCCAATACGAGAACTTAAATAAATACTGAAAAGAAAACAGATAGCTTGATCAATAACAAAAACGACTTGATATGGACAAAGACATTGTTAAGTGAAAACTCTAGCTTGGTCATTGGTGCAAATATATTCATCACATGCATGCATCGTTGGTTATAGGACTTGAATGCTGAGATCACTTTTTACTCATCACACTCTCAACAAACCCTTCCCTGACCTATCCTTACTTAGTTGGCGATGCACCGCCGGCTCCCTACCTTGGGCAATACCTCTGTCGGAATCATCGTTCAGTTTCTTGCCCAATGAGCATTAATCACTAGAAAGGCCCAACAAGGAATCATCACGTCTAACCCAGCAGAGTAGACACCTTTCTCTAATGTTAATCGATCCTAATTGAGATAAGTTATGGAAAACACTCCTACTTCCCAATTGATTAGTGATCTAATATTTCCTAAGCGATTAATGGCATATTAATCTCTCAATTGTATTACACCACATTAAAATAAGTTCATTAACATATCGGCACATGCATGCAATTATCAAGCACAAATTAGACCTCTCAAGCCTAAGTAATCACTTAACTATCTTGCCCAGATCAAGTATAAAAACTTACCTAGACATGAAAGTAAAAGCTCGAACACAATAAATTGAGGAACTCATAATAAGAACTATATTAAAAACTTACTAAGTACTGGAAAGTAAATTCGGCCAAGAGTGCTGATCAGAAACTGTACGAACAATAACACAAATAAAACGTTGCCCTTAGGACTTGTTCTTTTCCTCACAATCTCTCAAAGTAAACAGAATGAAAGCAATAATAATAGCCACCTCGTCGCAGCAGCTATGCTTCAATATTTATAGGCGAGTGCTTAAGGTTTGGGCCCCCAGTCCTTAACATGGAAGGAAATTCACGAGCTACCTTGGGGTGCAAGTAAATACTTGATAAGTACGACCTCAACATGGCATGTCACGTCTATCTTTAGAAGATCCCTTGCGGATCCCAAATCTAGTCGGATAAGAAAAGATATTTAAGTTAGATCATATTTTCCTTATCCTTCTAGACCTAGGAGAGAAACAACGCCTGTTGACCAAAACACTCGCCCATCTTGACCAATTCTGTCATGCCCTGCCTGCTTCCAGAAATGTAGCTTTCCATCCCTGTTTTGCCTTGAACCCACTTGTAGAGCAATAGACCTCCCCCTGCCCAGAATATGCCCTCCTAGACACTAAAACTATACAAAACACACACAAAGACTCGATCTAAACTACCTAAAACAGACACAAAATATCACAAAATATGCACTCATCAATCACATTGTAAGATGATGTTGTATCTACCACCAAGAACTTTATTATGCGTACTTTCCTTAAGGGAAACTCTTCCATGGCCATAGGCAGTAAAACTAATCTTCAAGGATGAATAACTCCTCCTGCGAATCCATATAAAGGGGTTTCAACGGACTGCAACTTGATGTTTAACTTCATGCTTTCGAAGCAATGGGCAAATATCATATTTGCCGAACATCCCGTGTCTACAAGTACTCTAGAGACATCGTAACCACCAATCTCTATGGTGACCACCAAAGCATCATCATGTGGACGTAGAATAGCATCTCATCTTTAGGGCTGAATTGTATCAAGGGGTAGTTTCTCACACTCCTTACTTCATGCACTCGTTCTACTGCGTACATATCCGGAACTCTAGCGAAAGCCTTTCTTGCACTGTTGGAATCTCCTCCTGAAGGTCCGCATACTATCATGTGGATGTGTCCCTTTTTTCTGGGTAGGCTCCTCTTTTTTCGGAGATCTAGGATGCTCATACTCCTTCTTTGATGACCGAGGGCGTTGGTACTCTTTCCTGTCATTCTCCTTCCTTTTGTGACTATGTTCCTTCTTCACAAATTCTACTAGCTTGCCATCTTTTACCAAGCTTTCTATGACATCCTTCAAATGTCTACATTTGTTTGTTTCGTGACCAAATTTGTTATGATACTCACAATAGGGACCCACTCTGGGATTTTGAGGTTCCCTTCGATAGCTTCGAGGTAGAGGGAACCCTGTCTGCTGCCTAGACAGTATTGTAAAGAGTTCAGCGGGTGCCACCGTGATAGGGGTGTAAGTGTAATTGTCTTTATCAAATCTTTCTTTTCGAGGAAAGCTGCGAGGTTCTCTTCTTCTATCATTCTTTTCCTTCTTTTCCTCTACCCCACGAGGAGTCGTTTCTGGGATAGGCAAGGATGCTTCCTAGCGAGGACAAATGGTTCGATCTTCTTTCTTCTTCATCCCCCTGGCCTCTTCCAAGTTTACAAACTTGTCCGCTCAAGCTAAGAGATCTTCAAATGAAGTGCATGTCTTATTGGCCAAAGAACTAAAGATATCTCCATCACACAAGCCTTGTGTTAAGGCGTGCATCTTTACCTCCAAGATAGCAGTGAGAACTTCCAAGGCGGCAGAGTTAAACCTTCGGAGGTAATCTCTGAGGCTTTCATGGGAACCTTGCCTAATGGACATCTAATATACAGAAGTGCGAGTCTGCCTTCGTGCACTTGCGAATTGATGTCGGAAAAGGTTGCTAAAGTCAGTAAAAGTCCGTATACATGCCGAATTTAACTAGCTAAACCAGCTTTGTGCCGATTTAGTGAGAGTTGTGAGGAAGACTTTACACTTGACTCCATCGGTATACTGGTGAAGGGTGGAACTGTTCTCGAATCTCATAAGGTGTTCCATGGGATCCGTAATTCCAGTATACCTCTAAAATTTGCAGGCAAGGTTTTTTGCAGTATTGCATCACTGAAAGGAGAACTCATTTCTTCAAAATCACTTGGATCAGGCTTCAATAAACGCCTTTTCATCTCTCTCATTTCTTTCCTCGAAGCAGTCACCTTTGTGTCGGTGGCAGATGCCGATTTGGAATAGGGCTGGTAGGAGGCAGACTGGTCTTCTTCATCAATTCGAGCTGTCAAGGTAGCTTCCAACCACTCTTTTCTATTCATGCGACCCTTCTCGGGAATGTAGGGCACTCTTGACCTCAGGTCATACTCGGAATGTTGTCCTTCATGGGAAAGAAACCTTCTTTCAACGGAATGTTCCCTTTGTTCCTTACTAGAGTTTTTCGGAATTGTTTCTAGGCGTTCTCTCTGGCCTTTTTCATTTTCTCGCAATAATCTTTCCAGTTATTGCCGTATCTGAATTAGATCCAAACTAAACATGTGCTCCAATGTTAAAGGATCATTAATACATAATAAGTACCTTGTGTCTGATGGGGTCGAGACTTGTGATCCTAGAATACACAGATGTTCAAGAATCGTAAATACATAATAAGTTTCTTGTGTCGACGAGATTGTGTTGAGAAGAGCTTCTCCACGTGGATTTAAGCCTTGAATTCTGACCTACAAAGTGTAACACCGGGTTGTGTGCCGGCGTCGCGTCTCCGACAATCAAGTTAGTGTGTGTTCAACACAAAACTTGAGAGAAATCAACGAGTTCTATCGTAAATCAGAGGTAAAGATACGTCATACCTGAGATTCTGCTGTAAAATATGTATATATTCTTGTAATGATAAGGGTATTTTAGTCATTTTAGAGAGACTTGGAAAGTCTCCAAGCCGACTTAGGTAGGGGAAACTTCCCTACTTCGGTTGATGTGATAGGTCGGTACCGACATTTATCTGACATACTTATGCCTCGAGAAGACAAATCCGTACTGTACTTTAGACCAACTTTCGATAAAGTATAAGCGGGGAAGATTACCGCGAGGCAATCTTTCTTAAGAGCAAGATTCCATGATGCAGGGCATACTTCCCGCTACTACGAGCATTAGGGTAAGGTTGTCATTCAAGTAGGGGAATACTGAGAGTATTACTGGGAGGTTGCCTTCGGGCAACCATTCCATACCGAAGGTGTCCCATCAGTGTCGACGAGATTATGTTAGAAGAGCTTCTCCACGTGGATTTGATCCTTGAACTCCGACCTACAAAGCGTAACGCCGAGTTGTGTGTCGGTATCGCGTCTCCGACGATCAAGTCAGTGCGTATTAAACACAAAAGGTTGAGAGAAATCAACGAGTTCTATCGTATATCAGAGGTAATGAACGTGATACCTGAGACTCTGCTGTAAAATCTGTATATATACCTGTAATGATAAGGGTATTTTAGTCATTTCGGAGAGATTTGAGAAGTCTCCTAGCTGACTTTGGTAGGGGAAACTTTCCTACTTTAGTTGATGTGATAGGTCGGTACCGACATCTTTCTAAGATATTTATGCCTCGAGAAGACAAATTCGTACTGTACTTTAGACCAGCTGTCGATAAAGTATAAGTGGGGAAGATTACCACGAGGTAATCTTTCTTAAGGGCAAGATTGTCATTCAAGTAGGGAAATACTGAGAGTATTAGTGGAAGGTTGTCCTCTGGCAACCATGACATACCGAAGGTGTCCCATCAATATGCACCACAACATGAATTCATATACACCACACTATATAATGAGATGCACCGAATTTTCATTTTTTTTACGGTCAGGTCTTATGCACCACAACATGTATTCATATGCACCACACTATATACTGAGATACACCACTAAGTGCATTGAGATGCACCGGATTTTGGAGTTTTTTTTTTCTGTTTTTTTCTAATTATTTTTTTTTAAATTTCCAGATTTATTTTTCCCCCTTTTTCCGGGCTAAAAATTAAAATAACCATTTTAAAAAAAAGAAAGATAAATTCTAGCCACTAATTTTTAAAAGACAAATAATAACCCGTCTTACTAAAATACCTTCTTACCTTGTTTGTGAATGCACACGTGAATCCATACATGAATTCATGTCCATACACGAATGTAGAAATACATACACAAAATACATAATACTACATGATATACATGAATACATACACAACATATACAAATACACACATGATATACAAAAATACGTATGCGACATACACGAATACATACATTAATACATACATGTACCATCAACTGCAAATAAAGCTTAATTTTTTACTAGTAACAATCCATCAAATATTCAAATTTGAAAAACACAGAGTTTGTAATAGGCACATTCATGAAATCCAATTCTTCATGATTCACGATGAATTCAGATTTCAAGTTAGCAAAAGTTCAGATACGTTGTTTTTTAGGAAGTTCATATTCGATCATTCATCCATTAGACAAAAGTGGTTGAAATTAGGATAATTACGGCAACGACGACATTGGTTACTCGCCCGCCGTTTGGCAGAAACAGGATCAGCGATGGTTGGTAATGGTGGCGTAAAACAACGGAGAACGGCATGCATTCAGAATAAGGCGACTGACATCAATTTGGTCGGTGTTGTACTGATTGTAGAGGAAGAGCGAAAACGTCAGCCGCCACCATTCGTTGTTGTTGTAGAGACGCAGGCTACGAACTTGCCAAATTTCGAAGAGAGGAGAGAGGGCTTCGAATTGGGGGGTAGGGTTTCAAATTGGATGTTTATTTGTATTTCAGAGACATAGAGACGAGAGGGGAAAATGATATTGTTATTGCAGCGACGAGGCAGAGGAGGTGATGACGAGGTCATGGTTTCGTCGATGAAGGTGAAGAGGAGGAAGGAGAGTTGCTACGTTTGTTTTTAGATAGAGACATAGAAGGGAAATGAGAGAGAGCGACATAAGATGAGAGATGACAGGGTGACGCTGGAGTGAAGGCACCGACGGTGACCGACGACGACTTGAAGATAGAAGCGGTGACCGGCGAGGCGAAGTGAAGGAGAGTAGTCAATGTAACGAAGAAGAAAAAAAATCTAATAGAAAAGGAAAGATAAGGACAATAGAGTAATTTTGTTGAATTTTTGGACATTATTTACTTTTTAAAAATTTATGTTGATAATTTATCTTTATCTTTTGAAAATGGTTATTTTTCCATATTATCTCTTTTTTTTATCTTCGTTTTTTAATTTGTCTTTTTTTTTCTTTGGTCAAGATTCGAGTGAGGGGAGCCAAAGGCCTAAAGGCGATTCGAAAAATCTAAATTGTTGCTCGACAATTATCCTTATATTAGTAATCCAGAGAAGCCGGAGTCGAGAAAAAAATTTGAAATTTTTTGTTTTTTTGCATCTCAATGCACTTAGTGGTGCATCTCATTAGACAGTGTGGTGCATATGACCTGACCGTAAAAAAACAAAAAAAAAAAAAGGAGAAAAGACGCAAATAAAAGAACTGGTGCATCTCAATGCCTTTAGTGATGCATTTCATTATACAGTGTGGTGCTTATAAATACATGGTGTGGTGCATATGACCTGACACTAAAATTAAAAAAAAAAATCAACGGATTGACATGGATTGATCCAGATTAATCAGGTCAAATCTTGATCATCCATCATTCATGAAGATTAATACACATTTTTTAAAATAAATGATTTTTTTCACTAGAATGCATCTCTACATATAGAAACCAGAAAGCAACTATTTTCTTTATAATATATCGAAATATTAATAACGTTGTATATAGGACTACATCTATTGCATGTGTGAAGACGAAATTACAAATTAACATAAGTCGGTAGTATAAATCACCGACATAAATTTTGTTTTAAGTTTGCAATTACATATATAATTAGCTCGACCGTAATCATTTAATTACAATATATAATGATGTTTTTCTTGTGTATATAAGTATTTAAATAATAATAATAATAATAATAATAATATTATTATTATTATTATTATTATTATTATTATTATTATTATTATTATTATTATTATTATTATGCAAACTCAGTCCTTACTATAACAAACTCAAATCATAGTCTTTCTAAGAACTCAGTTAATAGCCATCAAATTAAAAACCCAAATAATATAGTTTATGTTACGAAGATGCACCCATAGTTAAAATTTAACTCATGAGCCACAAAATTTGACCTAAATAAGCTAAAATGATACCACTAATACTATATTATAAAATGTTATAATTCCAAATTAGTGAGCGCTTTTGCTTTAACGTACTCATGCAAAGTAGGAAAATATCAATGACAATTATTAGTATCAACTCGCCCAAATACAATGTTTCTAAAATTTTGTACTAGCTAGTTCGCTAATTCTCGACAAACAATTGTACTTACTTTATAGATCTTCAATTTGTATGGCCATATAATGGCAGACAATTTGCACGCAGTTTCGATTTCTATTGGAAAGTCAAAAATAGACATGGCAATATGGAAAAATATTGTCTAAACCTACACATGTCTCAATTCGAGAAGTAATGGAGTTGAGTTTGAAGATATCAAATCATTTCGAGAAAGTTTTGGCTTTTTTATTTTGAAAATTATCGCCCTTATCTTGTTTAAGTTTTTAAACATATCCATCCCTACATAAGTGTCACGAATCGTCAAAATTCTTGTCCCAAATAAATATTATCAACAGATATTTATGCAAAAGAAATATATGAGAGATTTTCATACTCACTTAAGGTAAAAGGATTTTATCTTTTTTAGTTTCCATGCAATAATTAACAGTAAAAATCATTTTATCTAGTATTTTAATATACACGCATTTTGACGGCTCCTGATAGTATATACTTCTTCGGAGGTGGAATGAGTACAATATATAAATGAGCAGAGAATTGGTTTGTACGAATCAAAGAATTAGAAAAAGAAAGAGCAAACGAAGAAGATAATCCACTCCACTCTCATATCTCTAAGAGATTTTTCTATCATTAATTGTTAGCTGAAAATGATACGTAGTACTAGTACATACCAATTTTTTTCTTAGTTAAGTACAGATATTACCTTCAACTTGAACTTGCTTATTTTTATGGATTTGACCTTTCAGTTAATTTATGATGTTTGTTTAATTTCTGGTTTGTATATATGTATATATACCGTTTCTCGAATTTAGGGGAAAAAAAAAAAGTTGATTTGTAAAAAAATTTTATAACAAAGACAAAAACTTGGGTGCATATTCTCTACCGTGCAACACCCGACCCATTTGACCCGACCCGTCCCGTTTGACCCGGGTTTGATCTGGTCAAACCCCCCTTTGACCAGTTTTTTTTTTTTAATTTTTTATTTTCCAATTTTTTTTTTGTTTGCCGCTTCTTCTATGGTCAAGATGCGAGCGAGGGGAGCCGAAGGCCTCGGAACGAGCCGTAAAAGTCCAAAATGTTGCCCGCCGATTATCCTTATTTTAGTAATCGAAGCGAAAGCGGAGCCGTAAAATCGGAGCCGAAGACTCCGTCGCAAAAAAAAAAAAAAAAAAAAAAACTGAAAAAAAAAAATGGAAAATTACTGTAGCGCGTGAGACCCATAGGAGACTTACTCTATAACAAAAAGATGGCACTGACACTTGTTCAGATGCATATATCCATCAAGGCATGGTTTCCAATTATAGGCATGCAGCTATATATTTTGAATAAAGAGTGAAGCAGCTAGCAATAGCATGTGTAAGCACGTGGCTCCCAGCCCAGCAAAGAAGCGCCGCCCACCACCGCCGCGGCCGTACGACCCCCACCGCACACTTGTACCCCCGGCCGACAGCAAGCAACCAAATTAGGTAAATCCCACGCTTCATTTAATCATGCCCAAATTAATCCAATTGGATCACGTCAATACGCCTCCCAATGATGAGCCTTCACACGTGGCCTTCTCTCACTCGCCCACTTAGCTTATCTCTGCAAATGCACCATTGTTGTTCAATTCATTGCTTCCGCAAATCTGCGATCCAACCCCATCATATCCATGCATTCATATTATCATACAACAACTTTATTTTATTTCATTTTCTTGCATTATTACTTGCCAACTCATTCTTCTTGATATTTTCATCCTTAGATTTTGGCTAGCTTTTTGAAAAATTCAGAATTATGCAGACACGCGTTGCGAATGACCACCATTCATCAACTTTATTATATATCGATCGTGTGAGTTTTCTTATATAACTACTTCTGAAATATTTTATGGTAGATACGTTACATTATGGTATACCATAAATGATAAAACAAAAAGAATATATAATTTAAATTGTTTATAGTCTTAGACGAATATTAACATATTGTGGCATGCGTCAATCTCTAGTGTTAATACTTTCCTACCTAATATTATTTGGCCAAACTATTGTATTGTATTTAAAATACTATCGCCAATTTAAATGTATCACGTATGTATATATATTACACTAGTATGTATATATATACACTGGTAGTTGTTTTTTTTTTTTTTTTGTTGTCTCAAGCTTAATTTTATACACGCATCCCGTTGAATTCAAGATTTCTTGGTTTGCAGCTTTAGGTATGTAATTAATTAAAATCTCAATAAACTATGTCGATGCAAAAAACGGCAGGACACTATATTTTCATTGATTGGTACAATATTTAAAGCGTATGGCAAATACTCCTACGCAATTCACCTCTAGAAACATTTTAAAATTAGAGTTCTTTCTTTTATTTAAAATTCCTTCCGAGTTTTCTTGAATAATGTGTTCAAAGATATGAACTCGTATAAAAAGCTTCCAAGTCTGATCAATTAAAACTTTAGAAGATTATAAGTTATATGTAAGTGATAGTTATTACTATATCTTCGTAATGTTTTTATAATATTGGCACAAAGAGAAGGTTGAAAATTTGTTCCTTTCTTCAGACCTTTTCTTTATACTTTTCATTTAAGGGAGAACAGAGAGTTCCTGTGATCGCGCCAAACAAACAGGCTTTTCTTCCTATAAACGTGGCGAATTTTTGGAGAAAATTGTTAATTCAAAAAGGTGGATATATATATGTCCAAATTGATATGCAGTTTTCTTTCAAAGGAGAAATTACTTGTTAAGTTAGAGTCCCAAGATATGTATGTATTATTATTTATCATCAATATTGACTACTTTCTCAACCCAAACTTCTTCTCCAACAATTCCTCCAAAATGTTAAACTATTCATGGACTTCGTTATTACATTTTATAAGTCGAACTTTTTTTTAATTTTACTCAAATTGAATTTTAATGTATAGTACAGTTTATTTTATTTTATTTAAGTTGGTAATTTAATTAATATAATTATTTTATACATATATATTGCATCACAATATTAAAATAGTACTATATGTATCATATATGAGCAATGCTCTTCTCTCCTCGATCTTTTTCGTAATTTGGTTACATGTGGATCAACCAGTGGGGCCACTCACATTTTTAGGTGTAAGGAATTCGGTTATAGAATATATGGTTATGGGCTCTATTTCAACTTTAGTTCTCCAATTTTGAGTGGTTTGGGCTGGATATGCAATAAAACTATAACTGGATAGCCCGTAAACACTAGCCGGTATGATGAAGATGATTATTGTTGGTCATTTTTCAGAAATCTATTCTATATCATACTGTACTATTCTAAAGAGGTGAGTTATGGCTGAATTAACTTAGACTATTGGCAGCGGGTGTCTTGAGACACCCACGGCGACGAGACACGTCGCTGCAACAATGTCCGTCTCGAGTCCGTCCCGTGGCTTCGAGACAGTCTCGAGCAGCGCGTCGGAGTTTTTTTTATTTTTCAAATGCGGCTAATTCAATCACAACGGCTAAAAACGGCAACAATAAGCCGATTTTTATTTATTTATTTATTTTCTCATTTTTTTACCTATAAATACCACATTTCACACCACATTCATACCATTTCTCTCATTTTTCTCATACAATTCCTTCTTTTTTTCCATCAAAATCACACAATCATCTCTCAAATGGATCTGTCTAATCCATGGTCGTCATCGTGGTATCCCCCTGAAATGGCGGACGACGGTGCATACGGAGGATATACGCCGACGGGGCTTGATTCTATCAACCTCAACTCGTCCGTCAACGAGTCCTTCCACACTATGTTCGGCGACGAAGACAGTCCCCCGTCTGAAGCGGCACAAGCCAAAGGAAAGGGGAAGGCACGGGCCAAAGGCAAGGGCAAGGCACGGGCCGATCTCACCGTCGCAAATGTCCCTCCTTCTCCTCCTCCGGCCGCCGGCGCCAAACCAAAGAGACGCAGTTACACGGTGGAACAAGGCACCGCCGTCGCCCAAATCTGGAAAGAGGAGACGTGCAACTCTATCCTCAGCAAAGATCAAGGTGGCAACAAGTACTGGGGGAAAGTGGCGGAGAGGTACAACGCCATGTTCGACGACGACCTCAACTCAAAGATAGTGAAGAGTTTCTTTGGGCGGATCTCCCACTGGGTGAAGAAGTGGATGATCGCTTACGAGAATGCGACGAAGAAAAGGCTCAGCGGCGCCTCCGACGACATGGTCATCGAGCAAGCCCAGTAGATATACAACGCCCATGAAGGGAGCCGCTTCAAGCATTTTGGTGCCTGAAAAATTTTGCAGGACTACTCCGAATTCCTCCACCTAGAATTTCCCGACGTTCCGTCCATGAAGCATACGAAGAATACGGCAGAAGACGTCTATACCTCATCTGGAAGCCCGCACAGATCGAGCGAGGCAACAAAAGAGGAAAGCACAGCTCCTCCTTGGCCACAGGGACGAGACGCCTTAAGGCAAGGGCGGCCAGAGGAAAGGGGAAAAAAAAGGTGAGCGAGGACGCGGAGTTCGGGTCGATGGTCGACTCAACAAATGAAAGGCTAAGCAGCATCATCGCGGCGAAGAACAACCTCGCCGAGGCAATGAGAGAGCGTGCTCGGGCGGAACAAGACGCCACAGATGCAAGGATCATCAGCATGGATATGTCGCACATGACGTCGGACCAGTACCAGCTGCATATGATAATGGTTACCGACGTCAAGCGACGTCGAAGATGGGCGTAGTTATTTTTTTCCCTTACAATGGCTATGTATTTTTTATATTTCTAGTAATTTTTTTTTTTATATTTCTAATAATTTTTTTTAAATCTAGTAATGTATTTGTAGTAATATATTTTTATTTAAATTAATAAAATTAGAATTTTCTTATTAAAATTAATGCAAAATATATATTCAGAAATTAAATAGAAACATCCCTTAAAGATAGCCCCACTATAAATTACTGTTTTTATCTCTAAAAAACTCTTAGAGATATCCCTTAAAAACAATACTACTAAGGTAGTTTTAAGTATAAGACGCCACTCTGCCGCCATATCCACATTATCAATTAATGAAATATGTATTGTTGGATTTTTCTTGGTAATTGTGTAATACTCTTTCTTATATATAATTGAGTTAATCTCTGCAAATTCTAATTCTTATAAATTTATGTTCTTTTTCCTTTCATTTATTCTAGACGTTGTTAGATACATATGGACGGTTACTGATTCTTCTCTCTAATACACTCAGTTCTAAAAAAATATAACAATTTGTTAACCAATTATTAGCTAAGAAATTTCAGTTAATTAAATTTGAGATATCAATATCCATTATTACATGTGCAGAAAAATAACTTTGGGCTCCAAAAAATGGAGCCAAAATAAAATTTTCAAATTTTACACCCCTTCATCAAATCTACATAAACCCTTCTCATATTACAAACACCCACACTTTCCAATTCACTTTTTTTATTTTAGAGTATGTTTTGAGTTTTTTCTCTTTAGTTTTCTGTACTTTGCTACTTTCTTTTTCTAGCTTTGTTCTAAGTTGGCTGAGTACTTGGCTACTGTGAGCTTTGTGCTATTTCCTAGCTCTATTAAAATGTTGAGTATCATTACATTAAAGCACTTTGAGAATTTAAAAATTATATTTTTTATACAGCCTTAACACCTAATATATACATACACTTTGAGAGTTTAGAATTTACATTTTTTATAGAGCTTTCAACACTTCATACAAATCATAGCTCACTCTTTTCTTTCATTTTTTATGCAGCGACATCATTAATCGTTCTTCTAAACATGACTCCCTTCATAACTCCGATCGAACAACTTACTCTGACAAGTATCACATCGTCCATTAAGGTCCGTTGTGTGCGAGCCTACAACGTCACATTTTATGGACGGGAGAAAGACATCATGAGTTTGGAGACAATTGTGCATGATAAAAATATATAAACCTATAAGTAAATCATATCAGTTTATTTGCACATAAATATCTAAACTGATTTTTTCTTTTCCATATAGGGTGTGAGAATACATATATCTTTTCCTAAGAAAGTCGTTCAGTAATTGAAGTTGAAAATTAATGAAGGTCATATTTATATCATACACAAATTCTTGGTGAAGCCCAACCACATGAAGAAACAACTCCAAATTACTATCGAATCAATGCATACATGAAAACTGAAGTGTGTGAAGTGTATATGAGGCATATTTCCCATTTAACATGTTCAACTTCAAAACATTTTCCAAAAATAGCTGCTATATCTAATCTGAACGAAGAACCACTTTTTGGTAAAAAGAATATATCTATTAAAACATTTTTGGGTTTTCGTTATATTAAATATATTATTTTTTTAATTTCTATTTTTAGATGTGATTGGAGCGATTAAAAGTCAGGGATGTGTTTCTAATGAAAAGAATTGTTAACTTATTGAACTAGAGTTGGTTGATGAGTTGTAAGTCAATTTCTTTTCCTAAAAATAATTATCTACTTTGAAAAAATATATATAAATTCATATTTTTTGCAGCCATCATCCTCTTTATAGTACTCTTTGGGAGGAACATGTTAATAGATATCTACAACAGGATGATGCTAATGGGAAAAAGATTCCTATTATTGTTGTTCAATTATGCAGACCTTCCCTATTCAAAGGTGTATTGCATATTGTAGTGGGTACAAATTATATTACTATTTTAGGCCCAAGTTGACTTATTTCGTCAGCCTGACAAGTTGGACGAGTCATGTAAATCGGCCCAATAAATAATATGATAGGCCCAAAGTCATCAGACCTCAAGCAGTCAAGCTTAAGCTATTAAGGGTCCATTAAATCAGCCCAGCTGACATGGTAAAGGTATATTCTAACACGTCTATCAAGTCAGCCCACCTGATGTGGTCAAGATATATCTTGACGGTTCCACGAAAAGAGGAACATACGAGAGGGGTAGGGCTGATGGATAAGGCCGATATACCAAACCCTAGCGGGTTGGCCGGCGCCACTAAACCCTAAGGGGTTGGTCATTTTTATATATACTGTCTTACTAAATTACGGCCACACACATTGACTGATACTGGCACTATCATACGATCTCTCTCCATCTTTTCTCTACTCTCCGCCGCCTTATCTTTTCGCTCTCATCGGCCTGACATAGCAACATTTGCCACCTCAGCTGTCGGGATGCCACCAAATCACTCACTTGTTAAGGTTTCCACCCTCCAGACGCTCCCGACTATCTGGATCTATCGTTATTCTCAACTATCATTTTTTACTCGTTTTCTTCAGTAATTTTCTTATTATTCCGTTACTTACTTGAGCGTCAGAGGCTCTTCGGTCGACACCCCCCGTCGGTGCTCACCCAAGGGCTCTCACGTTCTGTTCGTATTGTGTTGACAGATTGCTAGTGCCCGATCAACCCGACGTGTCTGACGTCACCCTCAATTGTAGATTTAACCTTTACACATATATATCTTGACCTTTTACAGTAAGTTTGGATTATTAATTGTTTTTTATGCTGCAGGTGTTGTTCGTACTAATACCTCCTACAGCTGCTCCAAGGTATCTTTGAACAAAGATATTTCTCCAATCAATGAATTCAGAGCAAGGTAAGAGAACTCAATTGTTTAATGGAAGATGTACACACACCTGAATTCTTGAATAATTTGAAGTGTACACCTACCCCAAACCAAAAATTGGTTCTTAAAGTTGGTACTTCAGTTATGCTATTGAGAAATATTGATCATTCAGATGGACTGCAGTACTAGATTGGTTATTACGAAACTTGGGAGCCATGTTTTGGAAGATAAACTTATGAGTGGACATAATGCAGGTCAAGTTGTTTGGTACCTCGATTTTCGATGACTCCATTTGATTCAAGATTGTCATTCAAGTTCGTGTGTTCCATTAATTGTGTCGTATGCAATGACTATTAATAAAAGCAAGGGCCAATCTCTTTCTCATGTTGGTTTGTTCCTCAAAAAGCCCGTTTTTAGTCACGAACAACTTTATGTAGCCATTTCAAGAGTTACAAATCGGAAAGGCTTGAAGATTTTAGTTTGCGGTAGTGAGCATGAGTCTTCCATGGTTACTGAGAATGTTGTATGCAAAGAAGTTTTTTCGCAATGTTTGATTGTAAAATATTGTATTTGTTACTCTTATCTTAAGAAAATTCTCATTGTGAAAATATAAAACATGATTCTCCTATATTTTATGAAATTTATAATTAATACTTTTTGTTGCTTATTTCAAATAATTTTTTTTTATAATACATATTTTGATAATATAGTCTACCATGCAACACACGGGTGTGGTACTAGTATATGAAACTTTCAACTTTAACATATTAATTAACAATAACAAGTAGTTAGTATTCAATAAATATGATTTATTTTTAAATGTACATCGAATCAATTTTCGATACTTGATAATGTTGGCAACATTATCCCTCTTGGAAATTCTTTGATTACATTATTAAAGCTAGTGAACAAGTGATTAATAATACTGTCAATGAAAGTTGATCCGTTCTAGATGGGTATATTATCTAAAAAAATATAAGAGACCATAAAATAAAATCAAGTATGGTTGCTATGATGTATAGTAGAATGAAGGTATCAGATTCACACCTAGAGTTATGACTGAAATTCTCACAACTTCGAATGGAAGGCAATGGAATTGTAAGAACACAATAGATAAAAAATTTCACAAGATTATCAATTAATAATCTTTGTGAAGTGTCTTAGGGCAAAATATTCACTAATAATATGTGAACAACGAAAACACTTCGAGTAAACAAGGTCACTAAAAGAAAGATAACTTACCACTTCCTTCACAAAATATTATGATTGAAGTTGCCTCAACTATCACTCGAAGAAAACAAAGAATAAAGAAGAAATCTAATCTATGAGTTTTTATCTCTGCAAATCTGTACTTATCAACTAAGATCTGATATCTATTTATAGCTAACTAAAACTTGGGCTTCACTCCTTATAATCCGCATGATGCACGTTTTCAGCCTACTACTTCACTGGCAATTGTCACGACTCCCTAAACCATTTCTCCTGATTTTTCTCAACAAACTCTAACTGCTCACGTTCCAGCCTTCAGCTCCCTTTCTTCTCACAACAGCCTTGCTGACTCACTCCTTGGACTTAGTTATCAACACGTTTTCCTTTTATTAATTACCTAAAAAAGAAATCAACAAAGGAAGACAAAACAAAAATCTATTTATTATTAAAAACAAGAAAATCGAAGTCATAAAATTGACTTCAACATAGACATATATGAAACTTACAGATTTGGATATCATAAAAGACACACCTTCCATAGTTTGTCCCATTCTATGTGTATCACTTCCCTCTAATAAATGTCTCACTTAATTTATCACATACCAAATAAGTAAAGAATGAGCCATTCAAAAGTGATGAGACTTACTTACTTTTTATCTTTTCATCATTATTCTTAATCTCTGTGCCGAACAAAAATGTGATAGATCGAGTGAGAGTAATTAACCATTTAGTGTTGTACTCCATGTTACTCCCTCTGTGCACGATATGGTTGTCACTTTTGTCATTTAAGTTCGCCCACGATATGACTGTCACTTCTATTATATTAATAGGGTCCATACAATACATTAACATTATATTTCTCACAATTTCACTCATATTTATAGTAGAATTTTTACTCCACTCACAACAATAATATTATTACTTTCTTAAAATTTGTATTGTTTACAATGTGACAATAATATCGTTGTCACAGCCCCAAATTCCGAGGGACGGCAAAAGCCGGGGTGTGACTAGGGGTTGGATTAAAGAAGTGGGGAAGAAGGGGGATGAATAAGAATGAATGAATAAACAAACATTAATAACAGAATGAATTACTATGAACAAGACTTCATTATATAAAAGAAAGAGTTGATCTCGAAAGATCACTCGGCAAGTTGTTCAAAAGGAACTGAATTCGTTGTACGGGGTTTAGACTAAACAGAAAGATACATTAACTTCAAAAAGAGTTTGGCAGCGGAAAGTGTAAAGCTTGAAACAAGTTCTTATTCTAGTTACGACTCTTAATTCAACATCAACCACCGCCGCTCCCGTCGCTCAACCTGCACATTTTATAAAACATATGCAGGGCTAAGTACAAAATCACTTAGTGGGCACGTTGCCGAAAACATATCATAAGTATAGATAATTCAGGCATCTCATTTATGTAGCACACCGGGGTTTTTCAATAAAGGCCCGTGTCTACTAAATATTTTCTTTTCTCATAAATCACTCGGCCGAGCATTTTCTGACAGATGTTACGTTCAATCTTGCCCAATAATTATCACCGTGGTTGGCTGCCCCTTAACAGGGTTCCACACACAACGGCTACTGTGTACACTAACTTTGGATAGCAGGTCGGCTAACTCAAAGTCCGATTGTTTTAGTTAGCAAGTCGGCTAACTAATAGATCTGGATAGCAGGTCGGCTAACTCAGAAGGGTACAAGAGAACTCACATAAAAACAAATCATTTCATGCTCTTATTATCACGTTGAAAACACAATTATCAAAGCTTGTAAACAAAGATTTTCAAGCATCGCTCATTTTAGTTCGTATATAGAAAAGCCCACCTGACTGATTACAAAACTACTATTCGAGCTTCCGTCTCTGGTCTTCTGTCCTATCCTCAATGCTGACTTCCCCCTTTTATCGTAAATAAACAAACTTAAGCAACTTGAACGCAATGATAAAAGAAACAAGAAATCGAATCGGTTTTTAGTCTTTTAGGCATTTGCACTTTTACTACTTTCTTTTGATTAACTAAATAAACGAGACTTCAATCAATTCTCATCTACAAACTGACTCGGCTCAATACTCGACACTTAGGTCAGTAGGTAATGAATGTCGATAACTTATAACGACTTAAAAGTTCACAAGGAACGAAGTTGAAAAGGATTCAACTTAGGAAACTAAGCTTTGGAAATTTCTGCACAGGTCAGTAAGTTCATACAGAATAGGATACTTCGAAACAGGAGATGAATCTTACACCAAAAGAAAGCCATGGGTGTTTAGTTTACTCTCCAATTTACGGATCTCAATTTCGTTAAACAAGCTAAAAGTTATGACAGTTTTCGTGAAACGTTGCAAAACAGTCGCGCGAAACCCCAATGCTCAACAAAACTCGACTCACGATTCCCTAGGTTCGATTAATGCTATTCCACTTTTATTTTTACGAAATTTTCATCTTAATACAGTCTATATGCAGTATCCTTTAATCGGGTTCGCATTCGCGCCTTTTGATTAAACAAACGACGAGCATTTCCTCGTCATTTCCAACTAACCATGTACTATACCAAAACAATTTCATATTCAAATCCTATTTCATTTTCGTTCATCCACTTCTCGTTTCTTAACTATATCTCATATCATCTCGTATCTCGGATGGAAAAGTCGTCAACTACAAACTCGTTCATCAACTGATAACAATCATTATTATTAAAAAGGATTTCCTCATTCGACTTTTCTATCGGCTTTTAATCTCGTTTCTTCGTCTCTTAACGAAATTTCAAACTTCTTAGAATCCGTTCAAACTTTACGATTACGATCGTTAACTAACAAGATTATCAAAGGTTCGAATCACAATCCTAAATCATTATCTGTTCTCGACTTATCGTCAATTGTTCGTCTCTTAACCATGTACTATACCAAAACAATTTCATATTCAAATCCTATTTCATTTTCATTTTGATAAGTACCCGCAAACTTATCTGTACGGTTGCAAAGCCCGCGTAAGCTTTGTGGTAGCTGTCCTAAAGAATTTGGACTGAGTTGTGTGGACTCACAACTCCCCGTGGACGTAGGAGTTCTCTCCGAACCACGTAATTCCTTTGTGCTTTTGTGTTTTCTATTCAGTTACCTTCTGCATATCTAACTGTCCAACTAACCAGCACTCAAAACTCCATCTTTACATTTCAACTGATTTGGTTGTTGACCGATCTTGCATCTGAGCGTGAGTTGTTTTATACGAGTTGTTTTTTGTATCCACCACATTCCGCACGGCACCACTCTTCCAGCTGAGTTTTTTTACTCAGTTGTGATTCCAGCTGAGTCTTCTTACTCAGTTGTGGTATTTTTCGGGGATTGTTTTTAAAATTCCTATCTGGTGTATTCCCCCCCCCCCCCCCCTCATACACCAGAACTCGTATTGGGACCATCAAGTGGTATCAGAGCAGTGGTTCACAAGACCGCTGTCTCTGTTTCACGAGGTGTGAATCGAGGTGTTTTTCTTCAGTGGTCAACTGAATAGATCTTTTTCATGCTAGTGCATTTCTACTTGCATTTGTCGTCTGTTTGTTGTGTGCAGATGGATGTTAAGGACAAGATTGTTGTCATGTTCTCGGTTGTGAACTATACATCCTGGAAAACTCGGATGAAGAAGATTTTACTGTTCAAGCATCATCGAATGCAACAAGTGATTACATCCGGACCGATTACCATCATGGAAAAAATCACTCGAACTCCTACAAATACCAATGATGGGGATGCAACTGAGGTGATAGTCGAGAAGAAGCCAGAAGATTTTACTCCTGAGGAAGCAAAAGTGAGCCAGCTGGATATCTGGGCTCAGAGCACTATCATGTCCACAGTTGGACAAGACTATCTTCCATGGATAGAAGAGTGCAACACAGCTAAGGAAATGTGGGACATTTTGGCATCTCTTAGTGAAGAGAGTGACGAAACCAAGGAGAACAAATTCTCCCATGCTTGTCAAGATTTTGACAATTTCTGTCTAAAAGTCGATGAAACCATTGATCAGTTGGAGCTTCGGTTCATGGATATCATTCGAAGGATTCAGTCTATCCGACGAGAAAAATATACTTTGAGAGAGATCAACCTCAAAGTATTACAAGCCCTACCAGCTGAGTGGGATACCTTCACCAACATTCATGAAAGCCGAGCTGATCTTGAAGAGATGGGAACGGACAGACTGTTCTCAATTCTGAAAGGAAACGAGTACAGGGTGAACCGATGAAGATCAACTCAGTCCTCGGTGCAGACGAGTCGACATGAGGATGTTGGTTCCGGAACAAAGACAGTAGCACTTCGAGCCGACTATTCCAAGCCGCGAACATCAAGGGCAATAAGATCTGCGGACACAGCTTCGAAGGAGCCAAGCAGAGAAGAGCTGCAACAGAGTATTACCGCCATGTCAAAGAAGCTGGCTGATATGGAAACTCAGTTCGGAAAATACAAGCGGTTCTATAAATCCAACCGAACTCGAGATAACTCAAAGCCTGTGAACAACGGTTGCTTTGAATGCGGCAAAGAGGGACACTTCAAAGTTGATTGTCCAGATCTTTCGAAGAAAGATAGAGATGCGTTGAGGGCCAAGCAAAATGCAAAGAACAAGGCCATGGTTGCAGAAGAAGCAGCTAATGACATGGACATCTTCACCGACACCGAAGATGAGGACGAGCTGACTTCCACCAACAACGCTATCGGACAGGATCAATGTCTCATGGCATTTGGAACCGACCAGGATGATGCTGAGGTACATTCTAATCCAGTTAATTTAAATTCTTCCAATGCTACTAACATGCAGGAAACATTAGATGAAGAGTTGGAACCCTCTTGGGGTGACTTCTTAGAACTCAGTGACGAATTGCATCAGCAATAGGTTGAGTTTAAGAATCTTCAAGAACAGTTTGCCAGACTTGAATCCTTAACCGAAAAGGATGATCTGATC
This sequence comes from Schizonepeta tenuifolia, assembly GCA_029490685.1. Lineage (NCBI taxonomy): Eukaryota > Viridiplantae > Streptophyta > Magnoliopsida > Lamiales > Lamiaceae > Schizonepeta > Schizonepeta tenuifolia. Next base: position 96,976,225 of record CM055958.1, on the reverse strand, counting down.
AAAAATCAAATCGAAGAGATTGATGATCTCAAAAGTCAACTGAATGTGGCCAACCAAACTAAGGCTCCAACCGATGAGGATTTGAAGGAGCAGATCAAGGAGCAGCATGAGCAGTTGAACAAACAAGAGGCACAGATCGACCAGCTGATGAAGATGTCAGACGCACAGACCAAGCATATAGCTATTCTTCTCAAGGATCTACAAACTGAGAAGGACAACCTGATAAAGCTATATCAATCATCCAAAATCATCGAGAATCTCATTAGTTACCGACGACAAATGGATGACGTGTCTGGACTCGGCTACGACATGGTCAAGGACACTGGAATTCCACCCGCAACCTTTATCAAGGCTGTAGATGTCACGGTTTCCAAACCAAATACTGTTGAGTCTGCAACTCCCCAACTTAATCCAACCTTCACGTCACAGCAAGTACCTATAGCACAACCTGCTAAGGGAACTGCAGCTGAGAAAGGAAAATGAGCTGTGGTTGGAGAACTGAAGAATCCATCGGTTGGGAAAACAACTGAGGGGGAATGTTCCAGGACTCAGAAGAGGAACCAGAGACATCGGAGATACAATCAAAACCGACCTCAGAAGGGATAGAATCAACAGAACCGACAGGGATTCAACCATCAGAATCAACATCGGTTCCATCATCAGAACAACCAGAGGTTCCATCAGAGTCAACCAATGTGGAACAGTTCCAATAGCTGTGGATATTCATGCCATAACATGAATCAACAACCGGGCATGAACAGCTGTCATCGACAGCTAGGAAAATGGAATCAGACTCAGCCACAAAGATTCCAAAATGGCGTCCGACCTCATTGACAAAACCAAAAGGGTCAGAAATGTCAACAAAACAGGGGGAACGCCTCTCTACCTAAAGCTCACAATGGGAGAAATCAATCTTCTCCCAAGAAACAGAACGTCAATAATAACAACAAGCCTAAGGATGACCGAGGTGTTGTTATAGTTGATGGAGAAGGAAAGATAATTTGGAATGACAAATCTATCCGAATCTACAGGGAAAAACGACCCATAGTTTAAGGGGGAACTGGTTCTAACCCTCCAGGACCCAACTAAAATTGGGGACCTAAGCGTGTTCCTCTGCGTAGGAGCTGGAGGAACAGCTGAGGAAGAATAAAGCATCACATACCATGTGGGTGATGGACAGTGGATGCTCGAAACACATGACAAATCTGAGGGATTTGCTTGGGAGTTTCGTGGAGAAGGAAGGACCATCTGTTACCTTTGGTAACAACTTAAAAGGTCACACCAAAGGCTACGGTACCCTTAAAACCAATCACGTGTCTATTTCTAATGTTTCATATATTGATGGATTGAAGCATAACTTGCTCTCCATCAGCCAATTCTGTGATAATGGTTTCTCTGTCAAGTTTGATGCGCAGGGCTGCAGGGTCAAAAATGTCAAAACAAAGAAAGTCATATTGTTGGGAAATCGATCCCCAACCGGGAATGTCTACTATGCAGATTGGAATAGTAGTCCTCCTGAGACCTGTCTTTTATCGAAGAGCAGTTCAGATGTGAGCTGGCTGTGGTACAAAAGGCTCAACCATCTGAATTTCAAGACAATGAACCGCCTTGCGAGACAGGAACATGCAAAGGGTATTCCGAACCGTGTGTTTTCACCAACACATATCTGCAGTGCGTGTCAGCTGGGAAAGCTCGCTAGATCCTCCTTTCGGTTGAAAACGATTCCATCTACCGACCGAGTATTGCAGCTAATCCATATAGATCTCTTCGGGCCTGTTACTCCCAAGAGCATGAATGGTAACGAATATACACTTGTTGTTACTGATGATTTCTCTAGGTACACGTTGACCATTTTCATGCGTCACAAGAGTGAAACCCGAGATGAGCTACCCAAGCTGATGGATCAGATATCTAACCAACAAGAGATGAAAATCATTTCTATCCGATCAGACCGTGGAACCGAGTTTCTCAATGAAACCATCATCGAATACTGCGAGAAGCACGGAATCACTCACCAAACATCGGCTGCTTGTACTTCACAACAGAATGGAGTAGCCGAGCGAAGAAATCGAACGCTGAAGGATGCTGCTACATCCATGTTGACAAGCTCAGCTCTGCCAAAGAGATTTTGGGCCGAGGCAATCAACACAGCATGCTACACCCAGAACCGGTCTCTTCTGACCAAGCAGTTGGGAAAGACTCCATATGAACTATGGAGACGCAGGAAGCCTGATATTTCATATTTTCGCGTTTTTGGTTCTAAGTGTTATATTCACAACAATGGGAAGACTCAGTTAAAAACTTTTGACGCCAAGGCTTCGAAGGGCATATTTCTCGGATATGCCGCTCGGATCAAGGCTTATAGAGTTTTTAACAACAGTTCTCGTGTTGTGGAGATAACACCTCATGTCAGTTTTGATGAATCTACTTTTGAGTGCAGGGAACAAGCTAAAGGACAACAAGTAGATCCACATGTTCCACTAGCTCTCACCAGATCGCAGGTTCTAAGGCAGAAGAATCTGGCTGAACCATTGGTATGGACAACCGAGGATGATGATCCTTGTTCCTCTGAAGATGAATATGAGGATCCCAGCTCATCTCAAGGAGGAACTTCAGCTGATGTTACTCCAACTGCATCAGCATCTGAAGCCCAACCTAGCCCAGTTCGAGATATTATCCATGTTGAGGATCCAGACTCAACAACAGATAAATCACCAGTTCTGAAGATTCCAACATCTCCCACGGCTCAGGTTATCACATCCTTTAAAATTACGGAACTGCCACTGTTGGAAGAAGAAGGAAGACGCAACAAGAGATGGTATGAAGATCATTCCAAGGACAACATCATCGGAGATCCAACCAAAGGTGTGCGTACTAGGAGCAGAGTTGCAAATCCAGATTCAGCCGAGAAAGATTCCAGCACTTACGCCTAATATGCTGAGGAGTTGGCAGTTCTTGAGGAGTTCGAGCAAGCTGGAGATGTTGCCATGATTTCATGTTTCGTAGCTGATGTTCCAGAGCCGAAGCACGTTATGGAAGCTCTCAACTGTGTTCATTGGAGAACAGCCATGCAAGAAGAGCTGAATGAATTTCTACGCAACTGTGTATGGGAGTTGGTAGAAAGACCAAATGGTGTTAAAGTCATTGGATCAAAGTGGATTTTCAAGAACAAGAGAGACGCCATTGGATTCATCGTGAGAAACAAGGCAAGGTTGGTAGCTCAGGGATATTGCCAACAAGAAGGAATTGATTTCGAGAATTCCTTCGCGCATGTTGCAAGGTTGGAAGCCATCCGAATATTTCTAGCCTATGTCGCATTTCACAAATTCAAGGTTTATCAGATGGATGTGAAGTGTGCTTTCCTCAACGGTGATATTAAAGAAGATGTTTATGTTGAACAGCCTCCCGGTTTTGAGACTGGTGATGGAAGAGTGTATAAGTTGAAGAAAGCAATCTATGGATTGAAGCAAGCACCTAGGGCTTGGTATGACACTCTCTGTGGTTTTCTTCTGAACTCGGGGTTCAAACGAGGGTCAGTTGACAAAACACTGTTCACCATAAAAGTTGGAGAAAACATACTTGTTGTGCAAATCTATGTCGACGACATCATATTCGGTTTCAAGTCGGAGGAGCTGTACGAGAAATTCTCAAATCTCATGAAGGAGAAATTCGAGATGTCGATGATGGGTGAGATGAATTATTTTCTTGGGCTACAAGTGAAGCAGTCACCAAAAGGGATTTTTATTAATCAGTCCAAATATACAAAGGAGCTTATCGTAAAGTTCGGTTTGCAGACAAGTAAAACTACAAGGATCCCGATGAATACTAACTGGAAGATTGAGCCCGGATCTGAGGGAAAACCCGTGGATGCCTGTAAGTATAGAGGGTTTATTGGTTCTTTGCTATATCTAACCGCCAGTCGGCCAGATATATCTTACGCGGTTGGAGTGTGTGCTCGGTTCCAAGTTCAGCCGAGGGAAGCACACATGTTGACAGCAAAGAACATCATTAAGTATCTGAAGGGAACTGTTAATGTTGGGTTGTGGTACCCCACTGACGATAATATCCAACTGTCTGGATACTCAGATGCGGATCTAGCCGGAGATCGGTTGGACAGGAAGTCCACATCTGGACACTGTCAGTTCATGGGAAGCAAGCTAGTTTCATGGTTTTCCAAGAAACAAGCATGTGTTGCCACTTCTACAACCGAGTCAGAGTATATGGCTGCCGGTAGTTGTTGCATGCAAGTGTTGTGGCTCAAGCAACAGCTGAGAGATTATGAAGTAGCAACTGGACAGGTTTCCATCCATTGTGATAATTCAAGTGCCATTGCTATCTCTTTGAATCTTGTTCACCATTCTCGGACGAAGCACATTGACATCCGACATCATTTTATCTGAGATCATATTGAGAAGAAGGATGTATCTGTGGAGAAAATTCCAACTGAGATTCAGAGAGCCGATATCTTCACCAAACCTCTAGCCGAAGCACGATTCAAGATGTTATGTGATCTCTTTGGATTGTTGGATCCATCAGATGAGGAATCAGCCGAGGTGAAGAGATAGATATCCATCTGAGGTGGAAGCTCAGATGAAGGGGGAATCTCAGATGCGGATCGCCATCCGAAGACATCAGACGTCAGCTGAACAGACGAACTCGAGTCAGCTGATGGCATGCCGTAACATTGGAACACAGCTGATTCTGACATCAGCTGTCAGGTATCATTGATGCCTGCAGGTGTTTAGGTCTTAAATGTGAATGTTTGAAATAAATTCAAACATTCCTGAGCATGTCAGATAGATTAAAATAGCCATCATAGCACATTTAATGTAAAGTACGGCTGAACATCAATAGCCTTACTTTATAGTGCGAGTGGGCTGACACAAAAATAGTTCACCTTCTCACGTGCGTGTGTTGGAACTCGGAATGTGACGTCAGTCAGAGTTAGTCAACAGTCGCGAGATCTCAGCCGTTGATGGATTCGTGCCATTCAATCTTGGCCATCTATTTCAAACGACCCAATAACCTATAAAAGGCGGAAAATCAGGAAGTGATTTCTTAGATTCTATACTTGTGTTTATCTGAAAACTGTTCATCTTCGTCTCTGATTTTGTATCACCATTTTCGGCTAAGTTCTTCTTTTTTTCTCTCTATATATAAACTTCACTGGAATACCAAAATGGCATCGAAAGCTTCTTCGCAAGGAAATAAGATGGCATCATCAGGACCAGCACTTGTCCCATCGACGTACGAAAAATCTTATGATATGATGATATCCAGAATTCACTTTGAGCAGATTCTGTCAAAAGAAGCACTGGACTCACCGGAGTTATCCCCTCTCGCCGATCTTCTCAGGGATAATCGTCTTCTTAAGTGGGCAACGCTCTTTCCCACCCACTTACTCAGGCGACAGGTTGGAGAATTTTACATGAACTTGAATCACGAAGCGGGAGTAGGCCTCGTTTCAAAAATCTCCTGTCGACAGCGCGACGTCCCTGCCAGAACTATCCGCCATGTCACCTTCCACCTACCGGTTTCCGAGATGTTAAGATCCATCATTCCACCGAATCTGACTGCCACAGATACTGTCGAGAACATCTCAGATGCAGATGCAGATTTATTTCTTGAGAATGCTCTTATCACCCCAGAAAGATTGAGGAGCAACCTGCAGCGAACAAAGTTGAAACCCGAGCATCGACTTCTGTTCGATGTTATATCCAAGGTTATCTTTGGATACAGCGGAGCTTTGGGAGATATCAGCCGACCCAAGCTCAAGCAGCAGATAGCTTTGGAGCACAAGCACAACATCAACTGGTTCAAGTACTTCGAACACCAGTTGACGATGGAGAAGCTGAAGATTTCAGAAACTACAAATGATTCCGGGGGAAAATTGTTGAGTGTTAAGGGAACTCTCAATTTTGGAGTCAAAATCTCTGCCCTAATACTTCTCGCCACGAAGGATCAGAACATGGTGTGGGAAGACTGTGAGGAGACATCAGTTAAAAGACAGATGTTGTTCCCAACAGCTAAGAAAGCTCTTGATGTGATTCGGAGTGTCTATACTCCAAAAGACAAAAGGGAAGCTGTAAAATCAGCCGTGGAGAAAGATACAGCTGAGGAGCAGATGGAATCTCAGCTGCCTCCAGTTGTCGGCCACTCTTCAAAATCGACAGCTGCATGACGACTCAGAGATGAGTCAAATAAGGATAAAGAGGAAGAGCCGCTTAAGAAGAAGTTGAAGGTTCGTATCAAAAAGTCAGTTGCGAAACCAGCTGAGGAGGTACCATCTGAGTCGAGTCACTCAGTTGACGCGGCTGCTTTCGAAATTGTTTCTCACAAAGATGGGATAGAAGGGCTGGAAACTGATCCGGAAGATGAGCCGAACATGTCCTCGGATACAGGTTCATCATCCAAGGAATCCGAAGATGTTCTATCCTCCCCTACGGCAGGAGCTGATGCCGTACAGCACAGAGAGGTTCTCACAACTGATCTTCAGTCAGAAATTCTGAGCTCCCCACTCGATGCCAACATTACGACCTCTTCTTTGGCAAATGTTGAGGAAACTCTTGAACCTATTCCCTTTGAAAATCTCTCTCCTTTCCCCATCGACGAAGAAGCTGATCGTTGAGCTGTCACCCTGGAACGTGAAGGCAAGTTGGTATATTGCTTTCAGAAGCTGATTGGTATGTTCCCCGAGGCGCGTGACATGCCCACCTTTGCCACGCTCGGAACTGAGCCGTTGTATCAATTCAACATCATTTTCAACCATTGGTATGTCAAGGAAGATACCGTCCGGATACACAGCTGGAACCAGCTCAAGGCAGATGAGTCCCGTCTGAGGGAATACTTCAATTATACCAACCTCGAGGTTGCGTACAACAATAAGATCGCACTGCTGACTCGCCGTCTGGATATCAGCAAGGCAGAAGGAAGAGACACAAGGGAGTTGACAGCAGATCGAGAATCTGTCACCTTCCTTGACAACATGCTGGCCAAGTCTGCAGAATTTGTGGATGATATTGACGCAGCTGCAGCAGCAGCAAAGCAGGAGGAAGAAGAACTTCAACAGTACCTGGCCAATCGCCAAGTCATGGTTGCTGTTGAACAGCCAGCACCATCTGAACATCGCCAAGTCATGGTTGCTATTGAACAGCCAACACCATCTGATCAGCCAGCACCCTCCTCGGATGAAATATGTGAGCTAATCACTGAGAGAGTCAATCAGCTGAGGAAGGAGATGATAGCCAACATCCAGCTCAACCGCGAAGAACAGCAGAGGATGATAGAAGCTCAGGATGAGAAACATAGAAAGCTGCTGGAAGAACATGATGCGTTAAAGATAAAGCTGGATGACTTCTCAACATCCACCAGCAAAGACATCAATGACCTGAAGACAACAGTTCTTGGAATCAGATCAGACCTGAACGTGTTCAAGTCCATCTCAGAATCCGATCTTGCAAAATCTCAACAGACGCAAGACAAAGAATGGGATTCTCGGTTCGAACAAAAATGGGCTGAGTTCGTCGCTTTTCAAACAGAAGTCACTGAAACCTTCGCTGCGATGAAGAAAGCTGATCAAGAGCGTCGTGATAAGGAACTGGCAAAGAAGGTTGATGTGGAATGTGCTATAAATGAACTTTTCAACCGAATCCAGCAGGATGAACAAAATCTCACTTCTCTGGATGGCTCAGTCGCAAGCCTTCTTGCTGATGCCAAAAAGAGGGAAGATGAGACGCAAGCTGAAGAAGATATGCCAGCCGGAAAAGAATCTCAGCTGAAGAAGACCGAGCTGAAGAAGACAGCTCCGAAGAAGTCCGCTCCGAAGAAGCCAACCGACAAGAAACAAGAACAGCTGAAATCTATTGTTGTCGGAGGAGAAGAAATGGCTAAGGACATGGAGCAGGCGAAGAAGTATGGAGTTTCCTACAACTCCATAGTTGAGATTGCAGCCGAGATCGATGCTGAACTCGATGATATTACAACCGAAAAGTGTATTGCTGCTGCTAAAGCTATGGATGTCCCGGAGAAGGATTACATGAATCCGGAATGGGTGAAGAGATTCGCGGCCAACCAAGCAACAAGAGTTAACAAGTTCGAGGAAGAGCTTGCCAAGGTTACCAATAACTTGGATAGAAATGTTGCCTCCCGAAGCCGACGACGCATTGAGAAACATCAAGTGAAGGCTGCAGCAAAGACTGCCGGGAAAGATCAAGCTCCAGGGACGCTTCAAGCATGTTGATAAATGGATGCCGGAAGAATGGAATGATGATTGGGAATCATTCAAACAAGAATTTGTGAATGATTTCTACTACATGAAGGTGTTCGCAACTGAGGATTCAAGAAGAGCATTCAAAGAAGCCCTAACCGAGCTTCACTCTGGGGATCCGGGCATGTTCAACCAGTTCAGACGAGCTATGATTGATGCAAAGCTGAACATGAATACCGTCCCTGTCCCTCAGAAGGTTACATATCTTCCTCCATTCATTCCAGATACAAGAAATCCTAACAGGCAGAAGATCGCAGCTGAAGCCAGAAAAGTCTGTCAGGAACATGGAGTGGATATCTCGAAGGAATTAGATGCCAAGAGAGAAATTTTTGTCAGGATTTTCGGCAAGTATGGGCTGAAGTATTAGCCGAGATAGAGTTTTTGAGTCACTGATGTAATTGTTTTCTATGCATATCTGTGTAAACACATCAGTTGTAATGAAAACTTTCATCATATATCCGATTCATCTTGACGTACAATTTTCCAGTTGTCCAAGCTCTAAATGGCAAAGTTATTTCAATACCATGTTATAACTATGCTAACCCTTTGATGGTTAACCTTATAGACTGTCTAGAATTTCAGCTAAGATTATAGATAGGTCAGTGGGGTTTAGATCAGTAGGGTTTTGGCATCATCAAAAAGGGGGAAATTGTTGGGAAATTTAGTAAAGTTTTGATTGATTCCAAAACCAACTGACCCCAACCGAGTAGATGTTGCCATATCCTAATGTTAGTATTTAGGCTCGTTGTTTGAGCAATGTTCAGATTTTATCTTTACAGGACTCCAGCTGAAGACGGCAACATAGCTATACTCGGATAGAACTACAGATGGAAACTCGGATATGGAACATCAGTTAGAGGACTCAATCTGATAAATCGACAACATGAAGTTCAAGGCAGCTGAGGGTTCAACTGTTCCTCTTCAGACAAAATGTCAGATGAAGGTAGCGATCAGATGGAACATTAGCTGAAGACCACTCGGATGAAAATCAAACGTCTCAACCGACTAACCAATGTTGAAAGACAAAGGTTGAAATTTGAAATTCAAATTGGAAGTCACGTGAAGGTTTGACGTTCTGTCATTATCTCATTTGGCCCAACACAAGGTTGTCTCAGAAGGAAAGCAGAAGTTCACAGTTGCCAAATCAGGAAAATCTGCAGAGATGAGAGACAAGCCATCGCTTTCACAGAACAGAGATCAACGGCTCTTCCAATGGCTAGTTGATCCTCACCGCCTATAAATAGAGGCATTCATTCATTCATCAAGACAAGAGACAGAAGAGCGAAAGAACGACGATATACTGCGCACAAGCTAAACTGCAATTATTCTCTTTCTAAGAACATCACCAGCTGAGAGTTCATAGAGAGTTAGAATCTGTCTTGGTGTTTTCGATCTTAGTTTGAGTCTTCCTTTGTTCAAGCTTAGATCCTAGCTCACTTCTTTGTTAGAGCTAGTAGTTGGAAAACCCACCCTTATACACATCCCCTAAAAAGGTTGTTAGGATCCTGCTCTTCTCGAAATTGAGTAGAAAGGTTGATAAGTACCCACAAACTTATCTGTACGGTTGCAAAGCCCGCGTAAGCTTTGTGGTAGCTGTCCTAAAGAATTTGGACTGAGTTGTGTGGACTCACAACTCCCCGTGGACGTAGGAGTTCTCCCCGAACAACGTAATTCCTTTGTGCTTTTGTATTTTCTGTTCAGTTACCTTCTGCATATCTAACTGTCCAACTAACCAGCACTCAAAACTCCATCTTTACATTTCAACTGATTTGGTTGTTGACCGACCTTGCATCTGAGCGTGAGTTGTTTATACGAGTTGTTTTTTGTATCCACCACATTCCGCACAGCACCACTCTTCCAGCTGAGTTTTCTTACTCAGTTGTGATTCCAGCTGAGTCTTCTTACTCAATTGTGGTATTTTTCGGGGGTTGTTTTTAAAATTCCTATCTGGTGTATCCCCCCCCATACACCAGAACTCGTATCGGGACCATCATTCTCTGGTGAACACGTATCGAAGAAAAAGTGAATGTAAAGTTCGACGGTTTTTCAATCTGAGTTTTCGGATGAAAATTCTATCGGCACGAAAACCCTAATACAGTAGTCGTTCGACCGACTTCTGGAATTTATTTTCTGAAAAGGATTTCACAGTCAGTCTTAGAATCGAGAATCCTTAACTTAGGCGTGCAAAGCCTTAATTATTAATTAACTTTTTATTTTAATGACGGATTAAACACCCGGGGTATTACATCCTACCCCTCTAACAAAAAATTTCGTCCCGAAATTTGTATACCTTCTTCAAAAAGGTAAGGGTACTTCTCTTTCATCTTTTCTTCGAGTTCCCACGTGGCTTCTTTTTGCCCGTAGTGATTCCATAGCACTTTTACTATTGGTATCGACTTGGTTTTTAACTCTTGTATTTTACGATCCAAGATCGTTAGTGGTTTTTCTTCATAACTAAAGTCAGATTCAAGAACGACGTCTTGCTGGTTAATTACGTGCTAAGGATCAAAAACATACTTTCTCAACTGAGATACGTGAAATCCGTTATGGACACTTCCTAGACTTGGCGGTAAGGCCAATCTATAAGCAACGGGTCCTACTCTTTTGAGAATCTCATAAGGTCCTATAAACCTTGTTCTGAGTTTACCCTTAACTCTGAATCTAATGATTCCTTTAGATGGTGATATCTTAAGGAAAACTTTATCCCCAATTTCAAAACTAAGATTGGTTCGACGGTCGTCGGCGTAAGACTTTTGTCGGCTCTGGGCCTATTTCATTCTAACTCTAATCTGACAGATGATCTCGATCATTTCACTGACCGCATCGGGTCCTAGGTTCTTTCTTTCACCTACTTCATCCCAGTAAAGTGGTGATCTACATTTCTTTCCATACAAAGCCTCGTAAGGCGCCATTCCTATCATCGCCTGATAACTGTTATTGTACGCGAATTCAACTAAATGTAAGATATCTTCCCAATTCGCGCTTCGATCCAATACTACTGTTCTTAACATATCCACGAGTATCTGAATCGTTCTCTCGGATTGTCCATCCGTCTAGGGGTGAAAAGCAGTACTAAAGATAAGTTCGGTCCCTAACTCTTTCTACATCGTAATCCAAAACCTTGAAGTGAATTTGGCATCTCTATCTGATGTTATCGACTTTGGTATTCCGTGCAGACGTACAATCTCACGGACATACAACTGTGCCAACTTCTATGACCCGTAGGTAATCTTAATCGGTAGAAAATGAGCTGATTTGGTGAGTCTATCAATAACTACCCAGATGGCAGTGTTTCCTCTTCTTGACTTAGGCAAGCCTGTCACAAAATCCATAGCTATATCCTCCCATTTCCATTCTGGGATACTTAACGGCTGTAACAATCCATATGGTCTTTTGTGTAGAGCTTTCACTTGTTGACAAACCAAACATCTTTCCACAAATGAGGCGACGTCTCGTTTCAAACCGTTCCACCAAAAATTCTTTCTTAAGTCCTAATACATCTTCGTACTCCCTGGGTGTGCTGTGTATGGCGTATCGTGAGCCTCACTTATTATATCGTTCTTCAATTCGTCGTCTTCAGGGATACAAAGTCTGCCTTCGAATAAAATTGCATTGTCTGGAGCCTCAGAAAAACCGTCCGGTTTATCCGTTCTTATCCTTAGTCCAAGCTTCTCAATTGATTCGTCCTTTCTTTGCGCACTTATGATTCTTTCTCGCAAGTCTGATGTAGCTTCGAGTGCTGCTATATGGTTTGTTATCGTTTCAGGTGCATCGAGCACTTCTAAGTCCATTTCCTCAAATTCTCTTACCAGAGCTTCTTCCTCAACAAAGAGACATCCTAACTTGATTGGAGTCTTGCGACTCAGCGCGTCAGCTACCACGTTTGCTTTTCCTGGATGATAATTGATTCCGCAATCTTAATCCTTGACTAATTCGAGCCATCGTCTTTATCTCATGTTCAATTCCTTTTGCTCGAAAAAGTACTTAAAACTCTTATGGTCAGTAAAAATCTCAACCCTAACACCATAGAGATGGTGTCTCCAAATCTTCAGCGCATGCACAACGGCTGCTAGTTCTAAGTCGTGGGTTGGGTATTCAACTTCATGAGGTCGAAGTTGTCGTGAAGCGTAAGCTATCACCTTTCCATCTTGCATCAAAACACATCCTAATCCGTTCTTCGAAGCATCTGTATAGACCACGTATTCCTTATTTGCTTCTGGCAGAGCCAACACTGGTGTTGTGGTTAACTTCTCTTTGAGTGTCTGAAAACCCTTCTCGCATTCATCCGTCCATTTATACTTGTTTTCCTTCCGAAGTAGTTGCGTCATAGGTCTAGCAATCGTTGAAAATCCTTCGATGAATCTTCTGTAATAATCGGCCAAACCTAAGAAACTCCTAATTTTGTTCGGACTTGTTGGCGATTTCCAATCGCGTACTGCCTCTACCTTGGCAGGATCTACCTTGATGCCTTCTGCTGATACGATGTGTCCAAGAAACATTACTTCCTTCAGCCAAAACTCGCACTTACTGAATTTGGCGTAAAGTAGCTCGGCTCTAAGTGTTTCTAAAACTATTCTCAAGTGTTCCTTGTGTTCTTCCTCATTCTTGGAGTAAATGAGAATGTCGTCAATGAATACCAAAACAAATTTGTCTAAGTATGGGTGAAAGATTCGATTCATGAGATCCATGAATACGGCGGGAGCATTAGTCAAACCGAAAGGCATAACTAGAAATTCGTAATGGTCATATCTAGTTCGGAAAGCAGTCTTAGGTATGTCCTCCGGTTTGATTTTCAGTTGATGATACCTGGATCTTAAATCTATTTTTGAAAAGATTCCTGCGCCCTTAAGCTGATCAAAGAGGTCTTCTATCCTTGGCAAGGGATACTTATTCTTAAGGGTGATTTTATTTAATTCACGATAGTCTATGCACATCCTCATAGAACCATCCTTCTTTCTGACAAACAAAAGAGGTGCTCCCCACGGTGAAACACTCGGTCTAATGAAACTAAGGTCTAACAATTCTTGCAGCTGGATCTTAAGCTCTTCTAGTTCTTTCGGTGCCATCCTATATGGGGCTTTCGATTTGGGGGCCGATCCTAGTTCTAAGTCAATTGAGAAATCTATGTGACGGTCGAGTGGTAAACCAGGTAAAATTTCTGGAAAGACGTCTTCGTATTCGTTAACAACTTTTACATCTTGGATGGTCTTCTCGGCTCCTGGTTCTCCAACTAGGTACACAAGATAGGCTGTGCAACCCTTCTTCTTCATCAACTTTTTGGCTTGTAAGGCGGATATTATCGGTACTTTCTTGCCCATTGCAATCCCATGAAATTCTGTTGGTTCTTTTCCTGGTGGTTGGAAAGAGATTTTCCTTTCGTTGCAGAGAATCGTGGCATAATTCTCAGACAACCAGTCCATTCCTAAAATTATATCTACGTCCCACATTATCATAACATTCAAATTGTTCGCTTTAACCTTAAGAGTTCCAATTTCTAATTCTAGGTTAGAGCAAACATGCGTGGAAGTAGTGATCTCTCCTGAAGGTGTAGTACTCTCATAGCGTGTTCAGCTCGTACAGGTCTGATATCTAAGTTATCCGCACACGAACCAACAATAAAAGAATGCGATGCGCCAGTATCAAACAATATCTTAATAGGGATGTTGTGAAGTTTTCCCATACCTGCTAGGTTTCCTTTTCCTTTATTCTACGCACCCTGTTTGATCGCACATGCCCTTGCATTCTGTTGCTGTTGAGCATGCTGCTGGAATTGCTGCTGGGTCATCTGCTGCTGCGGCTGCGCTTGAATCGTCCTCAAAGGCTGGGACTGTTCGTAATGGTTTTGTCCTGCCGCTTGCAGTGGCTTCGGGCATTCTCTCTTCATATGTCCTTTCTGTCCGCAGTTAAAGCAAACACCCATGCTTACTTGACAAACGTCGGGATGCGTCCTATTACACTTTTGACAAACAGGAAAGGTAACCCTCCCTGGGTTATTATTTCCATGGTTGTAATTCCTTTCTTGTCCATGTGGCTGATTCTGTTGATTATTTCCTCTTTCTTGTCGTGCCTGTCTATTTCCCTGAAGAAACAACCCTGACTGATTGTTTCCCTGCCACGGTTTCTTTCCAAAATTGTTGTTCTGATTCGGCTGCTGATAGCCCTGTTGATTGCCACTCCTTTGATTTCCCTGGTTATTATAGTTCTGATTGTATCCACTGTTATTTCCCCCTTCCCACTTTCTTTTCCCTTGGTAGTTGTTGTTGTTGTTGTAATAGCCTCGGTTTTGATTCTGGGCTGGAGCTGGTGCGGTTGTTATTGCTTTTCTTTCGTCAGGCACTACGGCCTCCATCTCTAGGGCTCGCCCTAAAACTTCCGTATAGCCCAGCCCTCCATGACTGGCTAATGCGATTCCAAATTCATGCTTCAGTCCCCCACAGAACTTCTTTGCTATTTTATCTTCGGTATCCACTTGAGCAGGCGCATACCTCGACAATTCACAAAACTTGGCGTCATATTATGTTACCGTCATCTTTCCTTGCTTCAAATTGCAGAACTCAGCCTCCTTCTGAGCCCTATACGTCTTAGGGACGTACTTATCATATAGTGCTTCCTTGAATTCTTCCCAGGTAAGACGAGCCAGGTGCTCTGCGGGTATAACCTTTTGTCGAGCTTCCCACCAGTAGTCAGCTGGTCCGAAAAGCTGAAACGCGACACACAGTAGTCGTTCCTCATCAATACATCTGAGAGTTTGAAAATTCTTTCGATAGATCGTACCCAAAGCTCAGCATCGCTTGGGTTTCCCGATCCGTTGAACACAAGTGGGTTACGTTTGAGGAATAAGTCCTCAAAGTCACGACGGGGTGGTGGTGGAGGTGGTGATGGTGATGGTGGTGGAGGGGTATCATGATGTTCTTGTTCTTCCTCCCTATAATTCTGAGCTGGACGTCTTCCACGCCCCCTGGGTCTATCAGGTCCTCTACGATTGTTAACAACTCTCGATGGCATAATTTCTTTTGAAACTATAAGAACAAAACTCTCATTAGCACTTTACTTTTAAGTCTTCTTTTACTTACTAACCCTTTTCTCAACTTAAACAAGTTCACGGAAAAGAAAACTGATATAATAGCTTGGATTCTTAGCTCTTTTAAACTCTTTAACTTCTCGGTTAAACCGGAATATTCATTTAAACTTTTTCTTCCAAACGCACTTAGAAGAAACTTTTCATAAGATTAAGCCCACTCTCGGGTCATCATATATATATTATATACACGTCAAAAAGAATACTAGTTTTGCCTCCAACGAGGACTTATACAAAAGGTTAGACTACGACTAGTCTAGACTAGGCTAACTGCCTATCTATGAATCGGGTGCACTAACAAGTTGCATCTCCGTATTTACTGGAAGTACTAGAACAGAAATGATCCCAAAAACTTCGTATCCGTTTAGAGTACTACAAAAAGGATAGTTACTGATCCGAATATTTACAAGATAAAATGAGACTTCTACTACTACTACGCGTCTAAGACGCCCTGCTCAACAAGCTGTTGTCGAGTCACTACTGCCCTCTACGGCCTGCAACTCCTCAGGGTCCTCATCAGGGTCCTCCTCAGGGTCCTCCTCTATCGGGTCCTCCTCCAGATCTTCCTCCTCAAAATCTGAACCAAAGACGAGCTGAAGTGCCTCGTCAACCCTCAAGGTAGTGTCGTCCAGAAGTGTAAGTGGTGGTGGTGAAGGTACGTCAGAAGTAGTCCTCTCCGAGTCTGAAATCAGGTAGTCTGAACAGGATATTACTGCACGCTTCTTCAGGGGAAGAAGGTGCTCAGGAAGTGAACTGGATGGGTACACCTCTGCAGAACGGGCTCTAAACGGCCCCGCCTCATCCTGTCCCCAGACTCTAGTCCACTCAGCACAGATCTCCTCCAGTGGTGTAAGAGGAGATGGTAACTCTAACATCGCAGCCAGCTCTGCGTCTCTCTCAAGGTACTCGTCTCCTAGAACTAATCCCTCAACAGGTGACAATACTGGCGACAGCTCCAACAGTGCAGCAAACTCAGGGTCTAGGGCTAAGGGCTCTGGCTCAAACTCGGCCGCAGTCTCTGTCAGCATGTGAAGGTAGGGTAGGTGCTCCTCAACCGGGATAGTCTACATAACCCGACTGTGAAAGAACTGTCTATGTATGGCTAAGGCAAAACCAGCAAAGTCGCCGACCGGCTCAGGGTCATCGCCGATCAGTGCGATGTGGTACCAGGATATGGCATGAGCCCACCCATGCCACTCGTCGGGCAGCCGTACCGTCAAGTCGGCCATCGCCTGATACTCCGTAACAAAGTGACAAGCTGCGTAGAAGCGTGCAGCGAAGTCACTAACCAGTTGCCCGATGTCATGATTCGGGTCCACCTCATAGTCATGGTACTCGTCTAGAATCTCATCAACTACTGTACGCTGTCTCAAAGGTCGACTCTTTCGAGCCGTAACACGGGTAGCAATCATCCTACAAAGTTTTAAGAGAACACGGATCAGTAACTGGTAGGGATAATTAACATATCTTAAAAAAATTCTTAAATTACAATCAGAATATTCCATTATTCAAAATTGCAATATTTAAATCACTTAATCACCACTTATCTTAATCATCTAGCAATTTCAAGAAATTGCACTCAAACAATCATATATATATATATATATATATATATATATATATAAATTCACGATTTTATTTTAACCCATTTTTCTTATTATTCTTTTACTTTCTCACTTTATTTCTTTCTCGAAGAAAATTTCTTGACGATTTCTTTTCATTCTTTTAACTTGTCAACTTATTCATTCTTATGCTTCTTGTTATTCTTTATTTTATTTCCTTAAGAGGAAATTCTTACGCCTTTCATTTTCAAAAACAAGTCGACTCCAACGAGTCGGTTGTTCATGTCACTTTACGGATGTGACATTCGTTTAATCTCTTTGATTTCCTTTATTCTGCCCTTTTCGATCCGATCATTTCTTGGAAATGTTGGAACCAACGCTTCTTAGAACGTCTATGTTCTCAAAGAATCTGGAAGGCCTTAGAATTCGTCTAAATTCTTATGCCAATAAAACATTTCAAACAAGGAAATTATAACTCATATACTTTCACATACTTTCACATAGCATAGCATTCATGCTTTCACATAGTTCACGTAATATCACAAAGTATAATCTTTATACTTTAATTAAATCATACTTGGCATACTTAATCTCAAATTCTTACATACTTTAATCAAAATTTCTTCTTAAAAGAAATCATACTTCTGAAATTCTTTCCTTACTTTTCTTTCTTTCTTTCTGTTGAGTCGACGTAGTGGGGGGTTGAGTTGTCGTCTACACTCTTAAACTTAGTGTTACGACTTAACTTTACTTAAAAGAAGACTCGGGTATAGAGTATATACAAATACTCTATCTTACTACTTGAAAGAAATTCGTATGCAGAGCAGAAACGATTGCTCTGATACCACTCTGCCACAGCCCCAAATCCCGAGGGACGGCAAAAGCCGGGGTGCGACTAGGGGTTGGATTAAAGAAGCGGGGAAGAAGGGGGATGAATAAGAATAAATGAATAAACAGACATTAATAACAGAATGAATTACTATGAACAAGACTTCATTATATAAAAGGAAGAGTTGATCTCGAAAGATCACTCGGCAAGTTGTTCAAAAGGAACTGAATTCGTTGTACGGGGTTTAGACCAAACAGAAAGATACATTAACTTCAAAAAGAGTTTGACAACGGAAAGTGTAAAGCTTGAAACAAGTTCTTATTCTAGTTACGACTCTTAATTCAACATCAACCACCGCCGCTCCCGTCGCTCAACCTGCACATTTTATAAAACATATGCAGGGCTAAGTACAAAATCACTTAGTGGGCACGTTGCCGAAAACATATCATAAGTATAGATAATTCAGGCATCTCATTTCTGTAGCACACCAGGGTTTTTCAATAAAGGCCCGTGTCTACTAAACATTTTCTTTTCTCATAAATCACTCGGCCGAGCATTTTCTGACAGATGTTACGTTCAATCTTGCCCAATAATTATCACCGTGGCTGGCTGCCCCTCAACAGGGTTCCACACACAACGGCTACTGTGTACACTAACTTTGGATAGCAGGTCGGCTAACTCAAAGTCCGATCGTTTTAGTTAGCAAGTCGGCTAACTAATAGATCTGGATAGCAGGTCGGCTAACTCAGAAGGGTTCAAGAGAACTAACATAAAAACAAATCATTTCATGCTCTTATTATCACGTTGAAAACACAATTATCAAAGCTTGTAAACAAAGATTTTCGAGCATCGCTCATTTTAGTTCGTATATAAAAAAGCCCACCTGACTGATTACAGAACTACTATTCGAGCTTCCGTCTCTGGTCTTCCGTCCTATCCTCGGTCTAACTTCCCCCTTTTATCGTAAATAAACAAACTTAAGCAACTTGAACGCAATGATAAAAGAAACAGGAAATCGAATCGGTTTTTAGTCTTTTAGGCGTTTGCACTTTTACTACTTTCTTTTGATTAACTAAATAAACGAGACTTTGATCAATTCTAGTCTACAAACTGACTCGGCTCAATACTCGACACTTAGGTCAGTAGGTAATGAATGTCGATAACTTATAACGACTTAAAAGTTCACAAGGAACGAAGTTGAAAATGATTCAACTTAGGAAACTAAGCTTTGGAAATTTCTGCACAGGTCAGTAAGTTCATACAGAACAAGGTACTTCGAAACAGGGGATGAATCTTATACCAAAAGAAAGCTATGGGTGTCCAGTTTACTCTCCAATTTACGGATCTTGATTTTGTTAAGCGAGCTAAAAGTTATGACAGATTCTGTGAAACGTCGCAAAACAGTCGCGCGAAACCCTAATGCTCGACAAAACTCGACGCATGATTCCCTAGGTTCGATTAATGCTATTCCACTTTTATTTTTACGAAATTTTCATCTTAATACAATCTATATGCAGTATCCTTTAATTGGGTTCGATTCGCGCCTTTTGATTAAACAAACGACGAGCATTTCCTTGTCATTTCCAACTGACCATTTACTATACCAAAACAATTTCATATTCAAATCCTATTTCATTTTCGTTCATCCACTTCTCGTTTCTTAACTATATCTCATATCATCTCGTATCTCGAATGGAAAAGTCGTCAACTACAAACTCGTTCATTAACTAATAACAATCATTATTATTAAAAAGAATTTCCTCATTCGACTTTTCTATCGGCTTTTAATCTCGTTTCTTCGTCTCTTAACGAAATTTCAAACTTCTTAGAATTCGTTCAAACTTTACAGTTACGATCGTTAACTAACAAGATTATCAAAGGTTCGAATCACAATCCTAAATTATTATCTATTCTCGACTTATCGTCGACTGTTCGTCTCTTAACGAAAATCCTACGTTCTCCGTTTTCGTTCAAATTTTACAACAACGATCATCATCTAACGAGCATCACTAATATGTAAACCATATTCTCATATCATTAACGAGCTTCAACTTATCGATGGATTTCCGTCTCTTATGTTTTTCAATTTATTTTTAGAAAAATCCCAATTAAATATATATTCATCCTTAATCATCCTACATCTCATTTCCAATCTCATTTCCATAAACCAATCAAGCATATCACAACATTTACTACACTAAATCATGCATTCTTCATCTCTTATATTTCAACTTTTATTTTTAGAAAAATCTAAATCAATTCATATAGTCAATTAACAACATGTAGAACACTATCCTATCAATTAAACATCAAAGAAATCGAACTACGAAAAACCCCTAATTCCTCAAAAAAAAAATTGGTAATGACAATAAGCAAAGGGGAATGATTTTCTTCATGAATCGATCCGTAGAACTTGATTCTAAACATACTAGAACACGAATTGAACAAGAATCGACATGCTTCTTTACCTCTTAAGTTTCGAAAAAATGAAAATGATGGGGAAAGATTTGTGTTCGGTTCATATTGTAGACGAAGTTCTCACCTTGCGGAATACGAACTCGGAAATGGAATTGATCGGTGGATGAGAGACTTGAGAGCTTGAGAAAGCTTGAAGGATGAAGCTTTAATGGAGGATTGGAAGAGAAAAATGAGAGAGAGAGAGAGAGAGAGAGATGGATGGAGGTGGTGGATGGAATAGGGAGGGAGAGAGAGGTGATGACTTATGTATAGATACATAAAGTGAGATAAAAATCTAACTAAAGTGATGGTGAGTCGCTAAGGGACGTTTGGTTGCGAAATATTAGACGGAAATATCTCGTTTTCGGGTTTTAAACGACGATATAAAAGTCGAGAAATACTTTCTTAGATAGTTACAAATTCGACGAAATCTAATTTGTCCGTTAGATTAGAAATAAATCACGTACTCGGAAACCTAATTAGTTTTTCAAAATCCGAGAAAAAGTCGGGATTAGACAGTCTAAAATTCGCCCGGAAAAATCATAAAAACTAACTTTCTCCGGTTAACTCGTATCGAAGAAAAAGTGAATGTAAAGTTCGACGGTTTTTCAATCTAAGTTTTCGGATGAAAATTCTATCGGACGCGAAAACCCTAATACAATAGTCGTTCGACCGACTTCTGGAATTTATTTTCTGAAACGGATTTCACCGTCAGTCTTAGAATCGAGAATCCTTAACTTAGGCGTGCAAAGCCTAGATTATTAATTAACTTTTTATTTTAATGATGGATTAAACACCCGGGGTATTACATCCTACCCCTCTAACAAAAAATTTCGTCCCGAAATTTGTATACCTTCTTCAAAAAGGTAAGGGTACTTCTCTTTCATCTTTTCTTCGAGTTCCCACGTGGCTTCTTTTTGCCCGTAGTGATTCCATAGCACTTTTACTATTGGTATCGACTTGGTTCTTAACTCTTGTATTTTACGATCCAAGATCGTTAGTGGTTTTTCTTCATAACTCAAGTCAGATTCAAAAACGACGTCTTGCTGGTTAATTACGTGCTTAGGATCAAAAACATACTTTCTCAACTGAGATACGTGAAATACGTTATGGACGCTTCCTAGACATGGCGGTAAGGCCAGTCTATAAGTAACGGATCCTACTCTTTCAAGAATCTCATAAGGTCCTATAAATCTTGGTCTGAGTTTACCCTTAACTCCGAATCTAACAATGAAATAATGATTTGTTAAAATACAGGTTTATTTATGGAAACTGGGTGAGAAAAGTGCAAGTGGGCGGGCACGTAGGGTCGAGATTGAGAGAGTGAGTATAGGAAAAGAGATATCGTGGGGCTGAGATTGAAGGTGCAATACAATGATGCAATCCCGCCCAAACCAAAAGTTCCCGCCAAGCAAGGGCGTGGAGGGTGCGAGAAAGAAGTCGAGAATCGACGTGGATTAGAACGCCTCTCCTTTGAACACGTGGACAGCGAGCGCCCTCCACCTGTCTCCATCCCTCACCACACACACGTACCGCCTTCCAGAATCCCACCGCGAAATGGAATTGGAATTGGAATTGGAATTTCATTAAATTAAATCAGCCCAATTTTATATAAACCGATTCAACCAAACGCAAC
The DNA here is from genome assembly GCA_029490685.1 of Schizonepeta tenuifolia. Taxonomy (NCBI): domain Eukaryota; kingdom Viridiplantae; phylum Streptophyta; class Magnoliopsida; order Lamiales; family Lamiaceae; genus Schizonepeta; species Schizonepeta tenuifolia. Next base: position 96,954,397 of record CM055958.1, on the reverse strand, counting down.
TCGACCTCTCATTATTCATTCTGTCAGGAAAAAGCTACAGAAAACGTGAAACATCCCAACACCTCACCTCGCGCCGACTAGCTCTCTCTCTCTCTCTCTCTCTCTCTCTGTGTCTGCGTGTCGCATTAAATTGATGGAGATCATCGGTAGTGGTAGTAGTTGTTGGTCGGTGGAAGAAGGATGCTCTACTCCGAAGCACGGGATTCCGGTGAGGACAGCGCCGCCTCCGCCGCCGAGGAAGAAGCCGATCCGCGACGGCGCGGGGAAGAGGAAGCCGATCCCTAAGAACGGCTACTTTCAGCCGCCTGAGCTGGAGCTGCTGTTCGCGGTGCGCCCAAGGCCTGCTGAAGCTTGCGTTTGATTATAATGTTAATTAGCAGATTCAAACATTTTTTGCTAGCTAGTTGTGCTTCGTCGTCATCATCATCATCATCATCTGTGAATGTGATGGCAGATAATTTTTTTGAATATGCTGTCTCTGTAGGTGTAAGTAAGTATGAGTAGGCTTTAGCTGTGAATCGATCGCCTTGTAAATTACTAGTGTACGCTTAATTAACTATATCCTATCTTTGTAAATTTGTGGTTGCTTGTCTCTTTTCATTCATATCTGCTCTTGGACTTGGTACATTTAACAAACGTTATGAGTTTGTGATTATCATAATTGAACAGAGGTGGTGTGGTATGTTGAATTTGGGGACATTTCTATGCTAAAATGTTTGGGCTTTATGAGATGTGAGTTGGGCTTCATAATCGTTAATTTATGCTTGTTGCCAATTAGTCCTATGTGAATTTGATTCAGAGATGGGTCAAGACTATAGTACTATTAACGGTAATAGATGGGTTGGATATGTGCGTCGAATGGTACGAAATAAAAGGGATGACGATGCAAAGGGAAAAAGCGCGACTAGGGGTGGATAAATGGGCCAACGAAGTAATGGGTAATTGGTCCACCATTATGTAAATGGGTACTTTTACTTTCTACTATAATGTGAGAAAAAACTTTAAAGCAAAGTACTAAGTCCAACAAAACTGAGGATATAATTTTGAGGATATCATTATATTATTAAAAGGAAAATGATTCTTGCTTTGAAAGAATTTTACGTGGTATTTCTTATATTTCTTCATTTATATTTATCTAAACTTTTTAATATAAAATAATAGATTTGTTAAAAAATTTTGTTCCACATCGATTTCTCAATAAAACTTTATCTATTAAAAAGCCTATAAATATCTAGAATGAATGTATATTTTCTCATTTTTTACTCTATCAATTTTATTTGATCAATTTATTTATTAATCGGTCGAATAAATAATTATATTTTATAATTTAATTTAATTTAATTTAATCAATTTATTAATTGACTGAATAGATAATTATTTTTATTAGAGAATCAGATACCAATTTTATGAGATCTCAACACCTAGGCAACATAGCTACTAACAAGGAATCGGTAGGACTCCTTTGGTGCAGTTACCACAGTTCTTAAAGAGATTTAACATGCTTAATCCTAGATTTGGTTGAGGAGTATCGGGGCCCATGCTACGAGCTTCCGGAATACAATGGGATCTTCGTAAAGTTGATCGTTATGAGTGTTATGCTGCTATCATCAATTTCGATATCATCGACGGGCGGGCATTTTACCAGTGGTTTTTAATCTACCCTTGTGTGATTCTTGTTGAAGCATATACTCTGGGGCGGGTGCAGGTCGGTATATCAATACCGATTAGATCCGAGCTCTCTTATTGAATTGCTTATTCACTCCCTCCGCCTCTTCAGCACACTAGAAAGCAACGCGGAATTTAGCCTTTAAAGGGCCCATTTCGTGGAAGTTTCCAATGCGTTTTGTATTGATTGTGTTCTGAATCGACCGTCAGTCGTTCGTTTCAGCTTGAGTTACAATTCAAGCTTCTATCATCCAAATGGAGGAAGAATTGCATAAAAGAATGGATTTGAAATCTCGGAATCGCAGCTCAAGTCATTCTCGAAAGCGCATCTCCTTTGGTGGAAGTAGCCGGGTCAAGCCTTCATGATTTTGAACCTTTCCTTCGGACAGTCTGGTTCTTTAGATCCATGTAAGCGTTAGGCTTTTTCTTTGGTAACTCCAGTAGGACAAAGAAAGACTTTTCATTTGGTTGGTTTCACAAATCCAATCTTTGCGATTCCCTCACTCGCTAGCAACCAAATGGGATTTCATTCTTTGATTCCGAGTTCGCGATCAATCTGCCAAAATAGTTTGGATAATTTATTGGTTAACCGAATTAAATTTAAAAATAATCTAATATTTTTTATTTAATTTCATAAAAAATAAGTAATTTCTAATTTGTCAATTAATTTGGTAGACGGACCAATTCCCAACTGACGGGTACCTCAACTCGGAATTTCACGTGACACATTTTCATTTTTTATTCTTATTAATTTTAAATTTTCATTTTATTCATGTATTTTCTAAAATCTAGAATCGTCATAAATTGTACATTTATAAATCAAAATCGTGGTCAATTCTAACTTAGAACCGTGGCGATAGACGAGCCAATTCCCAACCGACACTCGAAAAATTTTTCATTTTTTGCTTTTTTTCCCATGTATTTTCTAAAATCTATAATCGTCATCCATGAAATAATTTTTACTTTATTTGTAGTTGGGTTTCCAACTTTGCATAATTTATAGTTTTAATTAACGAATATTACTATACGATTAAGGACGATTAACGAATAGTACAATCATTATTTTTATTAAATTTTTGGATCTATATAAATTCTAAATAAATTTTATAAATTACGCACTATAAATCACTGTCGTGGTCAACGGGCCAGTTCCGATGCAGAATTATGGCGGTAGACTAATATACGGATTTTTTTCAGAAAGAAACACAAATGACTAACTTTTTAATCGGATTTTAAACAAGTACGAGTATATAAATTTCAAACAAGTTTGAATAATCCTAAACACATCATCTCAAATTATTTTATTAATCGTCTCCGTCGAAAAACGTAGAATATGTAGGAAAATTGGTAGAAAAATTACTAACGATTTATCAGCGAGTCAATTCCGACCAAGAATCAAGAATCGTGCTCGTAGATGGGCCAATTCAGTACTTGCGGGACAACTTTTTTTTAGTATACTCATAAAATTAAGGATATTCATGGTCAACTTTTATCTTATATCATTGACTAAATAATTTTATGAATCACAATCATTCCACATAAAATTTTGTGAAAAGGAAAAACTACCAAGTACATAGTGAAACAATTCTTGAAGTTCTATTCTCAGTTAAAAAAGTTATTCTCGAAGCTGGTATAAAAGAAAACAAATGTCATCATTTATTTTTCTATGAATATATTTGGAAGATGATTATTTATATAATACTACAATTTATAATTAAATTTTTATTAATTAAATATTGTGTGAATATTTTTGGAATATAGTTATGTATATAATTAAATATTAATTTCAGGAAAAAAGAAAACAAATGTCATCATTAATTTTTTTCTGAATATATTTGGAAGATGATTATTTATATAATTTAAAATCAGTATTGTAGTCAATAGGCCAGTTCCAGGTCGGAACCGTCGGGGTAGACGGGATGATTGTGAAGCGGTGGTTTAACTTATTTTTTTTACTTTAATCTTGTGTTGAATTAATAATGTGGGGTATTTAGGGTCACTTTCATCTTATAGACAATCTTAACATCTATAGTATTATTCGCTATCTATATATCTCTTCTCTCTCTCTCTCACTACCCGCTCCTTCTCTTGCCTCTTTTTCTTAAAAATTCAGTTTAAGAGTCGCTTTCCTTTGAGAGAGAAATATATTTTTGCCCACATCGGTTTTGTAGAAGAATAGAGCTTTAACAATTATCGAGAGTAATGAGAATATATTAGTTATAATTTTTAACAAACATAACTATATGGGTTTGAGACGTAAACATGTAGTAAAATTACTTTTTAATTGAATTTGAGATGTGTTCAAGAGATATAAATTATAAGCGAGTTTAGTAGATTGCATAATCGAATTATTTAACGCTAAAATAATTAACAAATAATATTTATTTTAATCTATCAAATATTAGTACTATTTAATAATTTTATTAATTTTTGTAATTTCCCGTCGATTTTCATTCATATCTATCTCAATTCTCCAATTTTTGGAATTAAAAATCATTATTATATTAATTAATTAATTGTTATGTTATCTCTAATTTCCATAACTCATATATATCGTATCCTTATAAATCACTATTATATTATTTAATTAATTAATTAATTGTTATGTTATCTCTAATTTCCATATTCATAAATATCGTATCCTTATCGTATAATATATATTGTTATGCCGCCACCATTAGGTTTTCTTATATATTCGTACTACACTTCAATTCCGTCAACCACGAGGAGAGATACGCCGTTACGCCGTCACGAAGACAACCCGAATAAATAACTATATTTTATAGTTTAATTTAATTTAATTTGGTCAATTTATTAATTGACCGAATAGATAATTATTTTTATTAGGGAACCAATTTATTAGTTGACAAAATAAATGGTTCCAAAATAGTTTGGATAATTTATTGGTTTAGTTTCCAAATAATAATAATAATAATAATAATAATAATAATAATAATAATAATAATAAATACAAATATAGAATTATACCCTTATAGATTATAAACATAGATATATAAATAAAAACCTCAACTTCATATAAAAAAGATAAATAATTCCATAGCCACCGTTCCTAAACCTATTAGCCGGCGACCATAGCCGTCAATGTGCAGCGCAAGAAGAAAGTTCTTGAAGAAAGTTATTTCTCGAGAATTTCATCAAAATTAAAACTATAAGAATAGAAAATAAAGGAGAGAAGCTATGTTTGTGATCATGAATTTATTGATAATTTCACAACAAATGGAGATTGATTTTTTTTTTTACTATCAATATATATATTGACATAGATTTCCTATGTACTATTTTGTTTGTTATTCAACCTTGCTCCCTCTCATGTAATCCAGTGGTGCAATTTGCAAATTTCAGTAACTGACTTCTCTTTGTCGCCATCAGCTATTAGGTTGCTATATATGGAATTTCTTTTTGTTTTAATACAATAATTTTAAGCTGGAAATATAGATTATAATATATTCTTTTTTATTAAAAGTTTAAGTTTGGATTGTAAGGATATAATAGGACGTGTGTGTATATATATATACACACACGTCCTATTATATCCTTACAGTTCAAATTTATATATATATTATGATTATTTTAACTAGGGGTTATGAAGAGAAATTTAAGGACTGTGTTTAAAATTACCAAAAGAAAAATTGAGGACATTTTACTATTTTAGTGTATGTCCAAAATATTTTTCTTTTCTGTATTTCTTAAATTTAAATGAATGGACCCCCAAAAAAAATATTAATGGAACTTTTTATTTTGCCGGATAAAACCAAATTTCCAAAATGAATGGAACATAATTTCACCCTTTTTATCGTTTATCTATCTATCTATCTATCTATCTATCTTTCTATTATTATATAAACGAAAACTACTCTATGCAAAAAAAATCCTATGTGGCACCACTCTTCCTATTTATTATCTAAATTCTCAATTTTTTTAAATATAAAATCAATAATTATCATATTTATATTTTATATATTATATATGACATGAAAATAAAATCTTAAAAAGATCAAATCTTCAAAATCAATATCTATCAATATTTAAAATATTCTATATATATATATATATATATATATATAATATTAACGATGATAATACAATTAAAATCTATCAATATATTATTACATTATTATGTATGTATACATAGGTATCATCGTCCAACTTAAATTTTCATCCATATAACAATACAGAAATAATATTATTTTTTAATTATATCTATATTATCATTATTATTATAAAATTATAAGTTTTCTATTCCACATGGTTTTTTCAATTAAACCCCACCTATTGTAAAGACTATAAAATGAATGCATATTTCTTATTCCACAATTATTTTGTATCGCCCAATCACTTGGTCAATTAATTATTATCAGAATAGTAATATTGTTTTTATAAATAATCTATGATAATACAACTAAAATCTATCAATAAAATTATCTCAAAAAATTGACCAATTAACTTTAATTATAAATCATCATGTATTACCTCAAACAAATATATAGTTTATTCCAATTAATTCTTCACCACCTCATTTCATATTCTACTTAAAAAAAATAATTTAATCACCTCAAATCTTTAGTTTCACATCGTTTTTTTTAATGGAACTCCACCTATCAAAAAGCCTATAAATAGTTAAAATCGATATATATTTTTCTCATTGTTTGTATCAAGTACCAATTTAATTTGGCCAATGATCCAATTGAATTTGATTAATTAATTAGTAGGCCAAAAATAGTTGTATTTTATTAAAAAATTTAATTTTTAATTTGGTCATTATTTATACAAATCTAAGCCAGTAAAGTGATTAAAGTTAATGATGTTTTTTTTTCATTTCAAACAACCACGATCATTATTATAGCTCAAATAGTCATAGCGAGCTTTTGATCATTAGAGGTATATAAATGAAGAAAAGTTTGTAAAAATAGTGTTCTATTAAGAATACATGACCAAATTTAATTAGTAATATTTAAAATCTATTATTTATGTGTAATAAATTGAAAAATAAGAGAATTTGGAAAAATAGCCATTTTCATAGCAAAATCATCTCTTTATCTCACATTGTTTTGGAGAAGACAAATAATTTTAAATTTTATCTATAATAATGGTGCCCACAAAAATCAGAACCGTGGCAACGGGTCGGTTCCGATCCGGAACCGTGGGGCTTGGATGACCGATTCCGAACCGACAGTTCAAGTAATATATTTTTTTAATAATATTGAACTCATAATTTAGGATATTTATGGTCATCTTCATTCTTATAGAGATTCTTTAACACTCCCTCCGTCTCGTTTATAATGCAACGTTTTTTTTCTAATTAAGAAAAAGAGTATTAAGAGTAAAGATGGTGATAGTGTATTAATAAAGTGATACATAAAATATTTTTAAAGTAAATAAAGTGTTGTTGATTTTGTATAAAGTGGTTTTAAAGTGAAGAAAATGTTACTGATGTGATATAAAGTAGTTTTAAAGTAAATAAAATAGATAAAATAATTTTCTAATTATTTTCATAAAAAGAAATGTTGTAAGATGAATGGGATACCCCAAAAAAGAATATGTTGCATTATGAACGGGACGGAGGGTGTATTAATTTTCTTCTCTAAATTAATGTGAGACAAAAAGATATTGCTATTAAAAGGATCAACATCAATTATATCTTTGTCAATATTGATTTTGAGAAGAAAGATAGGTTTGAAAATTATCGATTGAAATGGGGGGCTTGAATCTCATATTGATTTTGATAAGAAAGAGAGATTTGAAATAATATATAAAAATGAATTATTAAATATAAATAAAATTATTTAAAAAACTACGTAAATGATTTTCCTTAAAAAAATGGATGAATAATTAACTGACAAAATTTACTTATAATATTAATAATGATTCCCCGTCAATTTTTGACGGGTTATACACCAGTTATTATATAAACGAAAATGACTCTATGTAAAAAAAAATCATATGTGGCACCCCCTAAATCCCTCCATTCTCATTTATCTAAATTCTCAAATTTTCTGAATTTAAAATTAATATTTATCATATTTATATTCTATATTATACTCCCTCTGTCCAATTTGTATCTTCCTACTTACCACAATTTTTTTGTTCAATTTGAATCTAAATACTTTATTTTTTTTACACATATACCCTCATCTTTCTCCCTATTTACTACCATTTGTCATTGATGACTCACTTCACATCAACTTTATTTCTACTTTTTTATCATCCCAACAACTTTATTCCTACTTTTTGGTCAATATCGCATCTTTTTTGTCATTACCACTTTTTTTATCATTATCTCACTACCCCTCATATATAACTTTATTCCACCAACTACCACTTTATCACCTTTCTTAAAACCTGTGCCACACCCCAAATAGTAAGATACAAATTAGACGGAGGAAATATATAACATGAAAATAAAATCTTAACAAGATCACATCTTCAAAATAATATCTGCCATATTTTAATATATTCTATATACATCTTCAAAATAATATTTGTCATATTTTAATATATATATATATATATATATATATATATATATATATATACTCATGCCTAACAATACCTATCAATTTATATATTATTATTTAATCATATGATTATTATAAATATTCTATCACACATCTTTTTTCAATGAAATTTCACTTATTTGAAGGACCTATAAAAACTTAGATTTAATCTGTTGTTGGATTTGTGATATTGCTGCTCAAGAGATGATACTGCTCAAAGATGTTGGCAAAGTTTATGTAGCCAAAAGTACAGCTGAAGTGTCGAAGCCTCTGCGTAGAACAAACTCTGTTATGAGTGCTTCAGTTTGTGCTAAGAGAACCTGGAATAGTCTGGCAGAGACTTTCCTTATATGCGCGGATTTTGAGAGATCTTTTCCATGATTGTGATAGATGCGGACAAGATACTTATCAAATAAATATCAGACGTGTTGCTCAAGCCTTATCCTCACAAGGAAAGAAGATCTAAGAAGATATACATGATGGCGAAGAGATTTAGGGTTTCAAACCTATATATATTCGACATCAACATTGTGAGGGCCGACAATTTTATTTTATTGTTTGAATGCATATACTTTCTTGAGAGTATTGTAATTAAATGCACGGTTTAGTGAGGATTTATCTTTGATAAATTCAGTTTGTAAGATAGTTAAGGGTCGGACTGGAGGTTCGAGCTTAGGTTGAGCGATTGTAGACCGATCAATCACGAATTCACGTGAGCGAAAGGGTAGCATAAGGTGTTGATCGGTATGTGTAAGATCCTCTGTAGCCATAATTTCTAATAATGGATTGGTTCTCTCTTGGGCAAAGCCCCCCATCCGCCCAGATGTAGGTTGAAAAACCGAAATGGGTTAACATATCGTGTGTCTTTTATTTCAGCACAATTTATTATTTCTGTTATACTGATTGTGCTAAGTTTTTCAGTGACAAAACATCTTTATATGCATAAAGTGTTCGTTTAGATCTAACAATTGGTACCAGAGCGGTACATCGATCTTACAGGTGTTGATCTTGGGATAGACATCTAAACGTGTTGCTGCGTTCGTGATAAGACACAATGACTTCCACTGGTGGCAATTCGATGATGAAACCATCAATTCTTGATGGATCCAACTATGGATATTGAAAGATTCGTTTGATGGCACAGATCAGAGCCATCAATTAAGAAGCATGAGAGACAATCAAGTCAGAATTCAAACCTCCCACCATAGCCACTGGTGAACCCAATGCTGGAAAAGTCAAAGACAGAAAAGAATGGTCGGAAGATGAACGAAAAGAATCCGGGATGAATCAGGTTGCATTGAATGCCATCCAAGCGTCTGTTACTGTAGAAATATTCTCTCTTATTTCCACATGCACCTCTGCAAAGCAAGCATGTGATATTCTGGAGACTTCCTTTGAAGGAAATGATCGTGTGAAAGGGCAATGACTAGCAATCGGTGACTTTCATGCAAAGCTATTGAAAATTATTAATGAAAGCGTGGCCCTTGGAAATAAGTTTAATGATGAATATCTTGTCAGAAAGGTATTAAGATCTCTCCCCAACAGGTTCGAGTACAAAGTGGCTGCAATTGAAGAAGCAAGAGATCTATCTACCATGAAACTGGATGAACTCATTGGATCTTTAAGAACCTTTGAGATGGGGAAGACGAGCGAAAGTACTGAAAGGAAGGGAGTTGCCTTTTAAGCTCACAACTGGCATCCTGAGGCGTCGTCTGTACCAAAAAGAGAATTAGCAGCTGCTGAAGCAATGGCTCTAATAACAAAATCCTTCAAAAATGAATTCAAGAAGTTTACCAAACGAGGACTTGACAAGAAGAAATGAAATTAAGCTGAGTCAAACCAACTGGATAAGGAAGACAACCAGTCCACTCCAAAGACTGGGCCACAATGCCATGAGTGTCATGGTTATGGACACTTCAAGTGTGATTGCATCAATACGACACGGAGGCAAAGCAAGTCATATGTCGCTACACACAGTGACGAGGATATTGATGATAGTAAAAGTGAGACTGAAGAGAAAGTTGCTCATGTTGCAATTTCTGCAGTTCAACCGTCCACTCATGTGCCTACGGATGTGCCTACTAGCAGGGAGAACCCAACTGATGAAGAAAGTGATGCAGACAGCGTGGATGAGGAGTCAATGATCAAAAAGTATGAATATCTGATCATTAAGTGCGATGAAATTGGAAAAATTAATCTAACTCTCAATACTCAAATTGAGGAAATATCTAGGGAAAGAGACAATCTGAAAGTCTTGAACATGTTTCTTCTCGATCAAACTAACATGCTTCTCTACAAGATGGATCAGATGGATAAGTTTATAAAGATGATGAATAGTGAAGGAACTAACACGCTTGACAAGATTCTTGAAGCTGGACAAAGTTCAACCAATAAATCTGGTTTGAGTTTTGAAGGAAAGCAGTGGATGGTTGTCAAAGACAAAGAGAAGAAGGTGAAGTTTGTTCCTCAATAGAAGAAACCTCATAGAAATCCAGCTCCCAAGACAAATTCTTCCAACAGGGGAAAACAAAAGAGAATTTCTCGAACAAACTCACAGAGGAAGACACAGACGCACCAACAGGTGGCAATGAGTGTTCCACGAAAGCAGAATCATCAATTCCGAAGGAGTCAACCACCACAACAAGAGTAGCTGCGAGATTCCTGGACATATAAGGCCACACTGCATATATTATTTCGGCGATAGAAGAAGAATGTTTCAATCCAGAAACAACTACAATGCTTATGTTGCTCTAACATCTCTTTGGGCACGAGCTGACAATAGGTGGTACATGGACAATGCTTGCTCCAAGCACATGACAGGGAATCCTAATTTTCTCACCAATATTGTCGATATCTTTGATAATCACGTTACATTTGAAGATGGTAATCAAGCTAAAGTGATTGAGAAAAAACATACCTGGAATGCCGCCTCTACGGAATGTGTATTTAGTAGATGGACTTAAAGCAAATCTTTTCAGTATTGGTCAAATATGTGATGAAGGATACAAAGTCATATTCGATGAGAGTTTGTGTCAAGTAGTGAAGAATGGAGCTGAATTTGTGATTGGTCGCAGATCTCATGACAAGTGCTATCTTGTTACACCCGCTCATGTCTGTCTACAAGTTAGTGCTGGACTAACTGAGACTTGGCATCAGAAACTTGGGCACACAAGTTTGAGAAGTATAAAGAAACTAGTAAATGCAAATGTTCTTCGTGGAGTTCCTAATCTCGAGATTGATGATAAGGTGGTGTGTGGACCTTGTCAATTGAGGAAACAAATCGAAGTTGGACACTAGAAAGTTCGAAGCATCACCACCTCTGGTATTCTTGAATTGATGTATATGGATTTAGTAGGACCGATGCCCACTCAAAGCATAGCAAAGAAGAAGTTCATTCTTGTGTGTGTTGATGATTATTCAAGGTTCACTTGGGTGGAATTTCTACGTCACAAATCAGAAGCCTTCAAAAGCTTTAAGGACTTGTGCGTTCGTGTGGAGTTAGAGAATGATCTTCCCTTGAGAAGAATAAGAAGTGACCATGGTGGAGAATTTGAAAGTGAAGAGTTTATCAACTTTTGTGCTGAAAATGGAATAACACATGAGTTCTCAGTCCCAAAAACACCTCAACAAAACGGAGTTGTTGAGAGAAAGAACAGAATTCTACAAGAGATGATGAGGGCTATACTCAAGGCGAATGATGTGGCTAATAGGTTTTGGGCTGAGGCGATGAACACGGCATGCTACATAGTAAATCGAGTGTATCTTAGCCCCAAGACAAATCAAACTCCTTACGAAATCTGGAAGGGAAGAAAGCCCAACCTCAAACACCTCTACGTGTTCGGGATAGTGTGCTATGTTCTGAATGACAAGAAATACATGCAAAAGCTTGATACTCGAGGCCTTGAAGAAATATTTATGGGATATGCTCGTGATAGTATAGCATTTAGAGTCTATGTCAAGACAAACAAGACTATTTTGGAGTCTATCAATGTGGTCTTCATTGACTCTACAGATGCAAAAGTAGAAGATGAGCCACAACTATTATTACCTGTTCCAGAGTCTGTGCCAACCTCCTCAAATGCACAGACCAAATCTCCTGACACAGCTACTGATCCCATCGAAGCTGAAGCTCCATCTAATTCTACCTCAGGCGAGATAGTCCCTATTACTCCAAGTCCATCTAGAAGAGTATGCAAGAATCATCCTTTAACATATGTTATTGGAGATGTTACTGGAGGAAGAGTAACAAGAAACGTGGTGAAAGACTACAAACATATGTTTCTAAAGTTCTTCTGAAGAACGTCAAGGAGGCTTTGTTAATTGAAGATTGGATTGCCTCCATGCAAGAAGAAATGCTCCAGTTTGTTCGTTGCAATCTTTGGTATCTTGTGCCTCATTCTATTGATGCTCATGAAATTGGGACAAAATGGATCTTTCGTAACAAAACTGATGAAATGGAGGAGATTATTCGCAACAAGTGCAGACTAGTTGCTCAAGGATACTCTCCAAGAGGAGGGTATTGATTATGAAGAGACATTTGTTCCAGTCACTCACCTAGAAGCCGTTCGACTACTACTTGGAATGGCGTGCTGCATGAACTTCAAGCTATACCAAATGAATGTTAAAAGTGTCTTTCTCAATGGTACTCTTCAAGAAGATGTTTATGTGGAGCTGCTACCAAGATTTGTTGATCCTGAATTTCCCGATCATGTCTACAAGTTGAACAAGGCGCTTTATGGATTGAAGCAAGCACCTCGTGCTTGGTATGATACGTTGTCCAAGTATCTCATCTCCAAGGGATATGTTTGAGGAGGATCTGACAAAACTCTTTTCTATAAGAGTAATTCGAAAGGTATCATCATAATTCAGATTTATGTTGATGATATAATCTTTGGCTTTGTGTCGCATGATCTGATCCAGGAATTCGTCGGTCACATGACAAAGGAGTTTAATATGAGTCTCTTTGCTGAATTGCATTATTTTCTAAGGCTTCAAATTAAGCAATCCGAGGAGGGGATATTTTTGACTTAATCAAAGTATGCTAGGAGTTTGGTGAAGAAATTTGGACTAGAAAATACCAAGGTGCGTCGCACACCTATGTCAATTTCAATCAAGCTCAGCAAGGACACAGAAGATACTTTTGTTGATCAGTCTCTATACAGAAGTATGATTGGAAGTTTGCTCTATTTGACGGCCAGTAGACCAGACATCAACCACAGTGTCGAAGTTTGTGTCAGGTTCCAAGCAGATCCTAAGGAGCGTCATTTGTTGGCTGTGAAAAATATTATTAAATATGTTCGAGAAACAAGTGATTTTGGTATTTGGATGACTAAGGACAGCACCACATCCTTAGTGGGATACAGCGATGCGGATTGGGCCGGTAGCCCTGACGATAGGAAGAGTACATCTGGAGCATGTTTCTTCCTTGGCAACAATTTGGTATCCTGGCACAGCAAAAAGGAGGTGAGCGTACCTCTGTCCTCAACTGAAGCTGAATACATTGCTACAGGATCAGCTTGTACTCAACTCATGTGGATGAGCCAAATGCTTGAAGATTATGAAGTGTCGTTCGAGCCATTCACTCTTTACTGCGACAACAGGAGTGTTATTAATATCTCAAAAAATCTTGTTCACCACTCTAAATCGAAACACATCGACATTCGCCACCACTTCATAAGGGAGCTAATCGAAGAAAAGATACTCAACATGGAGTTCATGCCTACCGAAAAGTAGTCGGCGAACTTGTTCACTAAGACATTGGATGCAGCGAGGTTCGAATCTCTTCGAGCATCGTTGGGTGTTTGCTCTCTCTAAATTCTTTAGAGAGACCTCGTGCTTGTGGTCCTCTAAAACAAGCACAATGTATATGTATATTATTGGTTTTCCTTTTTGGCTTTCTTTATGTTTCTTGTTTTTCTCTGTGTATTTGACGCGACCGTCGTTTAGTCACGTACAAAATACATTTATAATTATCCTATTTCCCACTTCCAGGATCAGCTAGTAGCAAGTATAGGGTCGATCCCACGAGAAGTTGGTGTAGCTTTCTCTTTGGTCACGGGTCATCCAAAGGTTTAGGGTTCTGCACAGACTCGTCTTGGCCAAACAGGAAAATAAATGTTAACTAGACCTAAATAAAAGATAAAAGATAAACCTGGATTTGGGTGTCGAGTCAATTGCACAAACAAGACATCTTCATCGATGCAAGGATATATGGTACGTATGTGTGTCAACGGTTATTGGCAAACCGTGTCATAGTCCCACTGTCACGTTGTCACGCCTACAACCACGATCTGCCCAACTCGTCCTTACTTTGTGAATCCTGCGTGGCATTTCCACCCTAGGCTTCCTAACTTGCCCAACTCACCCCCGAGCATTCCTCAAGGGGCATAGATTGAAACAAGCAGCTTTTGGCACTAGACGAACCCGTTTCGGCCCTATGAGATACGAGGATCCCGCTCCGACTTTTCACCAACGTCAGTGTACTTCGTTCGGCTCCGCCCAAGTTCAACCATTTGCCGCCCTCAAGGAGCGTGAGGCAAACCTCTCCCAGTCTCTGTTGGTCTACGCTACCTCCCTTTTAAGGAATTTGTCACCCTCCAATTGCCCACTGGCCACATGAACTCTTGGCACAAACAGACCACTTTGAAATCATTGCCTAACGCCTCGGGAACACACATATATATAGCTTTCCCCATGCCCAATTCAACATCACGATTTAATGCTTCTGCAGCGTCATCTTGCCCAAAATTCAGATTTGTATAACTACCTAGGCATAAAGTAAATAACAAGAAAAGATAGAACGAAATAGAAAAAGAACTTGAATTAAAATAAATCCGGACGACACCAACATCGCCGGCAACAAAGTATAAAAGTTAGTTTGCCTCCGAAGGGGCAAACACTCGAACAAAAGAAAGAAAACCCTCAACTAAAGAAGATAAAGAACTAAAAAGATTCAAAGTTGAAAAGATACATATGGTTTGCTATCTAGGAGTATTTATAGAGGTGAAATTCGTGGGTCTTGGAGGCTCAACCCATTAGGTAAGTCGGTTGCAACTAGGTTTGGGCGAGCTGTCTTGCCAGCTGTCAATCTTCCAGCAGCTTCTGTTTGACCAAGAGACTTTCCTTATTTATCAGATTTGATCTTGAACGAATCTTCATGGATAAAGATGGAATTAATTTCTTCCTTGTTGGCTACTTGGATAAGGTTGATCTCTTACTTTGTCCGCACTCTTCCCTTGTAGATTAATCTCTTGCTTGCGCCGCACTCTTTCCTTGTAGGTTGGACTGTCGCAGATCTCCATGCCCAAGACATGTACTCCTGCCTCTCTTATGTGCTCTGCCTTACGCCTTGGCCATTTTGCATCTCTTCTTACCCAAATGACTTGATCATGCACGTTACTTGATTTGGTCAGGTTGTGAAGCGAGCGGCTTTAGTTCTGAATGTCTGCTTCCTTGGCCAAGCTGCGAGCTTCATTTCCTTGCCCAAAGTGCTTTGTATCTGCGCCCAAAATGTCTGTTGCGGAATTTGATCATATCTTGCCCATTTCTTCCCAGATTTGTCATGGTTTGCCATGTACGTCCCTGCCTTCACAATGTGTCCTCCCAGACACTAAAGACAAACAAAAATACACAAAACGACTCGATCTAGACCTAAAATAAGACTCAAAAATCATACAAAATTTGGTCTCATCAGTGTTTCTGTGCTAGGATTTCTGAGCACAACCGAGGGCATACGTAGTATGCTGGAGCAGACAAGGGCTGATGTCATCTCTGCAGCACTTCAACGGCTAGTTTTCTGATCATGTCTCTGCGACTTCCAATCGTGTTAACGGCTGTTTTACGTTCAAATTTGAACGTTGGAGATAAGGATCTCTTCAAATCTTGATACATATAACATCGTCTATTTTATAGGGATTTATTTCCTTACTTATCTTCAAGAGAGAGAATTCCACCGCATTTGAAATCTCATATATATCGTATCTTCTCCATTAAGATTTCACACATCTTTTGCTTAGTTTCGAAGCGCTCTCTCTCTCTCTCAAAGATCTCTATTGTGTCCGTGTGTTGCTGATCAATAGTCACCATGTCTGAAGAAAGCCGCTCTACTCAAAGGTTCTCTGATGAATCCGGCGATGATGATGTTCCAATCTCCCGTCTATACGCGGCCGGTGGTAAAAGGAAGAAGCAAAGCATGGGTATTGTTGATTATCCAGACTCCGAATCAGACTCCGGAGAGAAGAATCCACCTATTGTTGCAACGAAAGAGCAGCCTGCTCGATTAAAGTCTTTCTCTCCGTCGAAGATAGCCTCTGAGTCGCCATCAAGCATTCTCCTTCTTCGGAGAAGCAAACTGTTGAGGACTTCGAATTTGACATGGAGTCAAGTCAGAAGGAACAAACCATTGTTCTCGTTGTTGCTTTTAAGAAGAAGACTACTCCATTAAAGTCTTCAACTTCTCGTTCCATTCTCCGGCGATCTGTATCTTCCGCCGGTGGTTCTCAAGCTGTAAGAGATCAAGCCCCCATCCCACCGGTTATTTCAGTTTTCAAAGAAATAGAAAATGATCACAATATTGGTGAAGAATATGGAGTTGATCAAGCTGCTATTGACGAGGTAGCCACAGACTTTGATGTGTCAGAGTCTGAGCCAACAAATAAGAAGAAGTCTTCTAAAAGACGTCTTCGCAAGCTTTCTGACTTGCCTAAAAAGTGGGTCAGAATTGAAGAAGCTGCTCTAACCATCAAGGAACCTATTGAGATCCCTGCTACTCGAAAGTGGGGTCAATTGGCCAAGAAGTTTGCTACTGTTTCTGCCTGTGATGTCAAGGGCAAAGGGAAGGTTGGTGAATCTTTCAAGAATAAGAAGAAGGTTGTTGCAAAGCCTAAGAAAGGTGTGGATCCAAATCAGCCCATTGAAGTAGAATCTAGGCCTGATCGTGCAATGGAAAGTGATGCTGGGAATTCTGAGCATGAAGCTTCTCATCAAGGAGCTTCTTTTGCTGCTCCTCGTGGTGCTTCATCCGCCACACCTTCGAGGAGACAAATGCTTACAGCTGATCCCCTCCAACGAACGAAATCTGTACAAGATGCCCTCATGTTCAAATCTGATGAACATGCCGAGGTTTGGGATAATGTCATTCACAGGAAGCTGGTCTATGAGCAACCTGTGAAGAAGCAAGATTTGGAGTGAACCGGATTGGACAAGCTGCTGAAGGATGCCAAATGGGATTAGACAGTCTATCCTGTTCGAAAATATGTTCGAGCAGTTGTGCTGGAATTCTATTGCAACATGTCCAAGAGTATTGTTGATTCTTTCTCTCGTAATCACTTCAAGACTTATATTCGAGGAAGGTATATCAATTTCTCCCATGCTGTTATCTCAGCTTTTGTTGGTCGTGATGACTTTGGTGTAGAGAAGGAGGATGTGTCATTGGACATAATTTCCAGTGAGATCACTCACAGAGTGTACCGAACGTGGAAAAGGAACATGTCTATTAGTTCCTCAATGCTGTCCCAGAAGTACGCAATCTTGCACAAGATTACCGTCAGAAATTGGTGTCCTACCACACACACCGCCACCGTGAGTCAAGAAACAGCAAGAGTGCTGTATGGAATTAGGCGCTTCAAGCCCTTTGATTTTGGACGTTTGGTCTTCGACCATGTCACTCAACATGCAGGAAATCTGAAGAAGCCTAAGGCATTAGGCTATCCTGGTCTGATTTTTGGAATCATCTCATCGCAATTTCTCGAAGTGATGCATGTGGGAGAGCAGTTGGAGCGCATTCCAAAGAGCATTGTCATCCATGACAAGTTATTCAACGAATCTGTTCATCCTAAAGACATTGAGGGTCCCTCTGTCCGCATCGTGGAAAGAAAGAAGCCGACATCATCTGTGCCAGCGCCTGTGCTGAGTGAGCCTAATCTTAGGGTTATTTCTACAAGGATGTTGTGTGAGCTAGAGCGTGAATACAACTCTATCATGCTCCAGATGAAGAGGCTTCGTATGCGCAAGAATGAGATTGCGGCATTACTCAATGATGTCAAAGCAGTCTTTGCTGGAGGAGAAGTTGTGCCATCTAGATCGGCACCACATGATGTAGGGTCTGTGCCAGGAGATGATGATGATGATGTTGATAATGATGATGCAGATGATGATGAAGCAGCTGATGATGCTGAGGATGCTGAAGAAGACTTGGGTGATGAAGATACCGAAACTGAGGAGGATGAAGATGACCTTCAAGCATCTGCTCAAGCTGCGAAGAAGAGAGGATCGCAGTCTTTCTGAAGATTGGATGGAAGACCCCCCCTACTTTGTTATTTCTGCCAGACAAAAAGGGGGAGAAGAAGAAAAGTAGAAGAAGTTGCATTTTTTTTTGTTTTCTGGTTTTCCTGTTTTTGGTTAGTGTTCTATTGTCCGTGGCTTTATTTGCACAGATTTAATTTTTGGTTCCAAGAAGTTAATCTCTTTACTCCTTGATGATTTTTTATGGACATATATTTAAGCTTCCCAGTTTATGATTTATTGTTTGATGGTTTACTTTGATGTTGTGTTGAAGATGATCCGCTCGATGATTGAAGAATTTCTTGGTGGTTAGTTTACTCCATGCTTTGTTTAAGGGAGAGTTCAACACAGTTTCTCCAATTGCTAGTTGGAGGGGGAGCTTTGGCATACTTCGTACTAGTTTGGATTTAGAGGATTTGAAGGTATGAAAATGTTTATGATTGATTGTTTTCTTGATGATTGGTTTTGTCTACATAAATGCCAAATGGGGAGATTGTTGGATTTGAGGTATTGCTGCTCAAGAGGTGATGCTGCAAAGATGGTAAAGTTTATGTAGCCAAAAGTATAACCGAAGTGTCGAAGCCACTGCGTAGAACAAACTCTGTTATGAGTGCTTCAGTCTGTGCTAAAAGAACCTAGAACAGTGTGGCAGAGACTTTTCTTATCTGCGTTGATTTTGTGGAATCTTTTCCATGATTGTGATAGATACTGACAAGATACTTATCAAGTAGATATCGGACGTGTTCCTCAAGCCTTATCCTCACAAGGAAAGAAGATCTAAGAAGATATACATGATGGCGAAGAGATTTAAGGTTTCAAACCTATATATATTCGACATCAACATTGTGAGGGTCGGCCGTTTTATTTTATTGTTTGAGTGCATATACTTTCTTGAGAGTATTGTAATTGAGTGCACGATTTAGTGAGGGTTTATCTTTGATAAACTTAGTTTATAAAAGAGTTAAGGGTCAGACTAGAGGTTCGAGCTTAGGTTGAGCGATTGTAGATCGATCAATCACGAATCCACTTGAAGTTAGGAAGAGGGTGAGCGAAATGATAGCATAAGGTGTTGACCGGTATGTGTAAGATCCTCTGTAGCCATTTCTTCAAATAGTGGATTGGTGAGCGTCGTATACTCCCAAATAATTCCTACAAATCTGCTCAGAATCAAAATGAGTATAGCAATAAGCAGGGTCGAACCACAGAGAACGGAATATAACTTATTTTTCTTATAAATCAGATTTTGGTGCAGCCACCACGCCTTAAATTTTGGGTTTTATAATTATTATCTAAGAAAATAAATAAATTAACTAAATAAGAAACTAGATATAAATCAAAGGAAAGTAATTCGGCTTCGAATAAATCCACACTAGTCTAGGCTATGATCATCGACGCAAAGATTAATTAATTATCTAGGACCAACCAGTTATAGGGTACCATGAATGCAACGGACATACCCCAATTCCTACGTACTTTATCGATAGTTAGTTGTAGACGTCAGACCTAACTATTTCTATTATTAAAACATAACCTAGCTGGAAACGTCAGTCATAGATTTAATGCTCTAATAGCTTTTAGCTTTGAAGGAACCCGATTTAAAGAAATTACCCAAAAACGCAAGTAATAATCCGTTTACCAATTTATTCCTACTATGAACATGGTAGCTTTATCACTAATTAGTCATATTCCGACAATTATGGATTGGGGGAACTAATTGACTTTAATCCAATCAAATCTAAGTTGATCAGGCTTAAACAAAATCGGAATTAACTTTAAACACAAGGAATAAATCAAAATCCTATCAAATTAATTATACGAATAATTCGGTCTCACAGATTATTAAACTAATGTTTTATTATTCTCACCGAATTAAAAATTTAGCTACTCATAATAAAATTAAACGTAAGTAAATAAATAAACATAAATATAATATTAAAATAAGGAATTGAAATTGATAAGAAAATAGTCACCGCAATAAATTTAAACTTAGAATCTCTTCACCTAAACTTCTCGCCAAAAACAATAATAAAGTCTGTACGTCTATATAAACCTAAGGCTAAGAAAAACAATAAGTAAAAGTCTGTCCGCAAAATAAAAACCCTTCTAATATATATACTATCCTAGGCGGCTAAGGATTAAAAATTAAGAATTAAAGGAACTAAATTCATTCCCTTGGCAGAATCAGCCGCACAATGCCTCCAAAAAAGAAACAAATGGGCCTACCTAAGGAAATTCAAATTAGCCCAACAATTCTTGCATCTTAAATTCCATAGTAAAATCGAGCAAAATTTCATTTTTTCTCGTCTCCTCGCAACCACGTCTCTGCACTCTCAAACTCTATAATTCCTGTACAAAACAATACTTAGATGTGCCTTATCTTATTATTAATAGAAAAATAAATGGTGTTCTCCCCACGGTGCTCCGTTCTAATTTTCCTTTATTCTCGTATTTTGACATTATTAATTCGTAATAATACACATATATTACTTATTATATTCATATAATAATTTTGCATGCCTCATTATTAATTCATAATAATACACATATATTACTTATTATATTCATATAATAATTTATCATGCTTCATGTATATATGTTATTACTATCTTTATCTCTATTCTTCACACTTCCTTAAAGCTTTGTGTATTATTAATTTATAATATTATTCTAAAAAAATCATAATATTAATATTATGTACTATATTTTAATTTTTAATAGATATATATTCTCAATTTCTAAATAATATTATTAATAATAATATTCTAAAAAATTCATAATATTAATATTATATTCTATATTTTAATTTTTAATATATATATATTCTCAATTTCTAAATACAAATTATATAACCTCATTTTCATCATTAATTATATGTTTAATAATTATAAAAAGTAAAATTATTTTATAAGTTAATCTATAACTAGCGCCAATAATAAAATTTAAAGCAACAAAATAAGCTAATTAGCATTTAAGAGGCCAATTGAAATTTTGTAATCGAAAATATGTATGAAAACTAAATAAATATATTTAACCAATATATCTGCATGAATTTCTTTTTATCGTCTATTCATATTTTTCTAAAATTTTCGAATAGTGTGTGCAATACTCATATCATATTGAATTTAATGTATTAATAGATAGCTAAAAACAGAAAAAGAACATATCTTGAAAATGTAAATATATCTTTGTCAGTATTTGGCTATAAAACTAGAGATACTATAAATTTATTATAAATCAACGAGACGATTCAAACCAACGAGATAATACAAATAGACATAATTTTTTTTAAATGTAAATATATCTTTCTCGGCCTTTGGCTAAGATCAAAGGTATCAATTTATCATTGTAGTTGATATTATCTTTGTAGTGTTCAGATTTTATCGGGTACTCCCCAACAAGTTTGCGATGGGTATATAAAATAACGTCACAAATTTAATAGAGATGTAGAAAAACTATAAACAAATTTAGATTTGAAAAATATATAATCACAATGCAAATATATATTTCTCAGCCTTTGGATAAGATCACAAGATGTTAAAGAAAAAATTTTGTTAATTTTAGTTAATATTAACTTTGTAGTGTTCATATTTTATGGAGTACTATTACCCAACAGGTTTGCGACGAGTATATACAATAAAGTCACTATTTTAATTGAGATTTAAAAAAAATTCTAAAACAAATTTTAAAAAATACATAATGAATGAGTATGTGGTTTATTGTCATTCATAATTATAAATTTAGATATGTAAAATATAATTAATTTACTAAGTTGATTTATAATTAATGCAAACAACATAATAATTTCTAAATAAGATATAAAACTATTTTTAAATATAAATCCATTTTTTTAGAGAAATTATAGAGAGAGAATGAAGGGGAAGCGTTGTAAGAGAAATAAATATTTTCGAAGTTATAATTGTGCGATCTGTTGTTTGGTTTTTATCGTTTACAAGATATTCCCTTGCTCACATTGGTGAAAAACAATATTATTTACCAAAAAAAATTATTTTTGAAATATACTCCATCCGTCCAATTTATGTCTACCTACTTACCACAAAAAAATTGTCCATGTTATATCTACCTAGTTTAAGAATTTTACACCTATACCCTCATCCCTTTTTCCTATTTACTACTCTTTGTCATTGATGACTCCACCTCACATCAACTTTATTTCTACTTTTTCTATCATCCCAACAACTTTATTCCTACTATTTGATCAATACCACATCTTTTTTGTCATTACCATTATTTTTTTGTCATTATCTCACTACCCCTCAAATACACATTTATTCCACAACTACCACTTTATCAGCTTTCTTAAAATATGTGCCACACCCCAAATAGGTAGACATAAATTGGACGGAAAGAGTATTATATAAATAAAAATATAAAATTATTTCTCGTCGAGTCTCGTCGGGCTACTTACTAGTATCCACATAAAACACTAGAAAACCTCGAATTCTAAACAACCAAAAACACACATCATGGATTGATTCTCTCTTGGGCAAATGCCCCCAGACGTAGGTTGAAAAATCGAACTGGGTTACCATATCGTGTGTC
Source organism: Schizonepeta tenuifolia (assembly GCA_029490685.1). NCBI lineage: Eukaryota > Viridiplantae > Streptophyta > Magnoliopsida > Lamiales > Lamiaceae > Schizonepeta > Schizonepeta tenuifolia. Next base: position 96,931,376 of record CM055958.1, on the reverse strand, counting down.
TTTTATTTCATCACAGTTTATTATTTCTGTTATACTGACTGTGCTAAGTTTTCCAGTGAGAAAATATCTTTATATGCATTAAGTGTTCGTTTAGATCTAACATCTGTATTCTCCCATCCCACAATTATTTTAAACCACCATTTAATTTGGTCTATTAAATTAGTTGACCAAATAAATAGTTATATTTTTATTATTTCATTAAAAAGAAACAATATCTACGTATAAATTCTAAAAAGTTAGGCTGTTTCTCTCGTTGCACATCGATGACGAACATGTTAAGTTGTGTACCCACAATGGGTAAGAGAGAAATTCTCTATTTACTTAAATTTAATTAACAAAACCTAAATCAAAATTAACAACATCCTCAAAATACTAAATAAAAAATTTTGAAAGCCCAATTCACATCATCACACTGTTAACCTTATCTCCAACACATTATCTTAGCCAAAGTTCAAAATTTTTTTAAAAAAAATCCACAAATAAAAAATTACAAGATTTTAATAATTCAGATGACGAAAATTCAAAGTACATTGTCTCACTCCTATGTGGCACCTAGGGCTACTAATACGGATGGGGTCGGGTACTCTATCCGATTTTTGTGGATACCTAACCCCGAAAATGTGTCTAAAAAGATACTCAATCTTGTTTCACCCATGCTAATCGGGATTCAAATACCCGGCGGAGTATACGGGTCGGGTAAATGGGTACCTGTATAATCCGCGTAAGAAAAAAATAAAAAAATAAGCTCCACTTAATAAATTAAAAATTAAAATAAACCTATACAAGTAATAAGTGAAAGTTCAAAAATCAACTCAAAACCACAATAATCATCAATTTATCATTCTTCAATAATTCAATACAGTTATAAAGTCATATTTTGAATCATCAAAGCCATCATCATTGATCAACATTCAACCTATCAAATATCAAAATATTAAAGTTCTTGTGTGAACGTGAGAAAGAGAGACAAATGTGTTTTATTATTCTTTTAATTTTATTTTTAATTTTTAATATTTAAGCGTTATATATATATATATATATATATATATATATATATATATATATATATATATATATAAAATCTAAAATCGGGTAGTTCGCCGAGTATAATAGGACGGTATGGGTATACCCGGTACCCGGCAAATTGAAAATAAAAAATCTGTAACTCGTACCAACCCCGTTAATTCTGGGTATTGGGTACCCAGTTACCCGCCGGGTTCCAGGTCGGGACCGAATTACCCAAGTACCCGGAATCCGTATTAGCAGCCCTAGTGGCACCCTCTAATCTTTTCATTCATGTTAACTAAATTCTCCATTTTTTTTAATTATTAAACATAAGGGTAATGATGGTCGGCCACACGCGTCCAAAAAGGAAAGTTGACTCTAAAAATGGAAATAATCACATTTTCCCCCTAGGGTTTATGTTTCCTAATTGGGGTGTATTTCCATTTTCAAAACTTATATTACTATTTTTAGCTTGTGTGGTCGGCCATAGTGTGGCCAAATATCACTACCCTAAACATAAAATAGCTTTTAATACTAATAATAATTAAATCTTCCACCTCACATCGATTTTATATAAAAGTTCACATATATTGAAAAGTCTATAAATACTTAGAGTAACTGTGTATTTTCACATCTTTTGCACTACATATTTAACTTGATCAATTTATTAGTTGGCTGAATAAAAGTCTATAAAAGCCTATAAGTTATTATGTACTCCCTCCGTTCATGAATAAGTGTCCACTTTAAAACAATAACCATGTTCATGAATAAGTGTTGAATTTGCCTTTTTGTACATTACTACCCTCTTTACTTTACATAAATTATTATCCTTTGCCATTTAGGACCCCACCTCACATCAACTTTATTTCTACTTTTTTATCATCCCAACAACTTTATTCTTACTTTTTGGTCAATACCACCTCTTCTTTGTCATTACCACTATTTTTTTGTCATTATCTTACTATCCCTATATCCTAGTAACTTTTACCCCACTCACTTTCACTTTATCAGCTTTCTTAATCTCCATGCCCAGTACAAAGTTGACACTTATTCTTGGAGTATATATTTTCTAACATTAGTTGACTCTCAATAATAGTCATTCATCCTTTAGATTTTTCTTTCTTCTTTATTTATAAAAATTCTATTTAAAGAACTTAAATGAAATGGCACATGTTGGAGTTTTTATTGAGATGAAGAGCTAATTATCATTACATATATTTGATTATTTCCCATAGAAATGATTGACGATGAGCCGATTCTGACGCAAAAACTTGGGGATAGACGGGCCGATTACGAACCGACAGTTTAACTGATTATTAACTATTTTCTTGTAAATAAATGAAGTTAACTAGATACTTAATCCAAATATTACTAATTATAGTATAAAATATAAGACATTTAATTAATAATCTTATGTTTTAAAGAGAAATCACTTAACAAGCTTGCTCACGAGCTAACGAGTCGAGTATCGTCATGCTCAAGCTTGACTAGTTTAGTTAAACGAATTGCTCATTTAATTATCGATCGAGCTTTTATCGAATCGAACGCCGAGTAGCTCACGAGTAGCTTGACTCGTTTACAGCCCTAAACAGCGTCGGTGAAACCGTAGTCAAGAGCAAAGACTTGACCATGATATTTAGAAATTTTTATTTTAATTTTTTTTTTTTTTGAGAGGGACCATGATATTTAATTTCAAGTCATGTAAAATCTAATTTATTTATTTGATTGGGTAGATTAGAGTATTTGGAAGAGTGACGTTGTGAAGGATTGTACCATTTCTATGAGGTTGAGATAATAATAATGGTGGGAGTGGGGATGCGTGTAGGCCACATGGTTCGCATGTGGGCCTCCAAATGCTTATATTCTCAATTCACATGCCTACTTTCTCTTATCTCCAAATTTATTGCTCAAATTCAAATTAATTACCTTGCCACATAACATAACCACATAATACTTTATTATATTTACTAAAATAAAATCCGACGCATCATCTAGAACGTTAATCGAAGATTCAGTTCTTGGGAAAAGTAAATATCAAGGAGCTTTCAGAAATAAGAATAGTTTATAAGCGGCATCATTAACTAAACAAACATAAGCAAAGCCAAACTAACAAAGATTTGTTTATATATTACTATGAGTTTACTTGTCTCGAAGCGGATCTTTATAATGAATTTTAAATATAAAAATATATATTTTCACTCTTGAGATGACTGCACACAAAAAAGTTTGACCTAATATCATTATAATGATGCTAATTTTAGTCTTAAGATTGTGACTATACCAAATAGGTTACATGCGGCTTAAAAGTTTTATATTTGTACGTAAACTATACAAACAAAAATAATGCTAAAAATATAGTACTCGTAGTTACTAGGATTTCAAGGAACTAGAAGTTTAGAAGGATCATATCAGTGATATCACCCTATTTCATCTATTTACAAAGGTGTGCTATTTGCGTGATAATATATTTTTAGAACTTTTTCTAGTGTTAAAAGTCATTGTCATCCCCTCATTTTTAGTCTGATCCATTTCATAAAAGTATAAAATAAAAATTACGGTAGAGGAGTCTTTCACGAATATATTCAGTTTCATGACACTCAAAATGCACTTGTTTGACTTATTTTCATTTTCTATTTGCATATTATACTTATGTCACAAATTTATACTTCTTCGGTCTATGAACTATTTGTCATATTATGATCGGCACGAGGTTTAATAATCTTGATTGACTTAATTGGTGGAAGGTGTTGTGAGTGGAATAATGATTTAACTTGTAAAATAGTTGTAAGTTGAATAAAAGTACAAATAAAGTATGGTGTGTGAGGCATATTACTATAAATGAAAGTGTCAAATAGTTCGTGGACGTTCCGGCAAATAAATTGTGACAAAAGGTTTGTAAAGAGAGAGAGAGTATTATCATTGCAATGGGATTCAGTAATCAAAAATTCACAAATATTCTATCCCCTCATATAAACCAAAAGTTTACTCCAAGTTTAAATGTCCTCTACCTAGGATCCTTGTTAGCTTGTAGCAGTACATAGCTTTTTGTAAACTAGCTAGTAAAATAAAATTAAATAAACATGATAAATGAGATAGTACTAGGGGGATTGTATCATCAATGTGTGAAAACCTTCACCACATAATGGAAATAATCATCTTGGTGGTGATGTGAACAAACAAACCAAAGTTTGAAAATGTGTGACCAATAGACAATGGTCACATGATTTTTATTAGTTGATAGTACAAACATTAGCAGCACTTCTGTTTATTTGCATATTATAGCTTCATCTACAGTTGACTGGTCAAATTTTGAATTTTCAATAAATCTTAACAGTCAAATGATTCCCAATCAAACTACCAACTTAATTAGCATCGTATAAACACTGTCGATCGCATTCAATTTGGATGTCGCCGCTCAGAAAAAAATAATTAACAAATCTATAGATATTTAATTCTTTGTATACAGGTGGTTTAAGTAATTAACTCGACATCTAATCAAATGAAAATTCATTCGGTTCGATTTAATAAAAGTTACGCGTATAATCTTGATTCGATAATATTCTAACATATCAATAAAAAATAGCAATATAATCATCAACAGATAAATCTGTTGGAGCTCTAATGAATTCACAATCAAATTATTTTTTTAATTGATGAATCCCAATCAATTGAATACTATATAAGTTGAAAATGTTAAGTTTGAAATATAATTAAAAGAAGTTGAACAATAACGTGCCGTTAAACTCGCCTTATCGATCACCTTATTTAAAGTTGATGACGTTGGACATATATATAGCGAACAACAACATAAGATTCATCTGATAATTAGGGAGAGATTTTATTACCGTCTACTGATATTAAAGCTAAATATAAACGAATCACGTGTTCCAGCCAAACTCATTTTATTGTGAATTTTCTTAAAATATATTAGGTTATTTTAGATATTTTTTTAAGTAAAATTAATTCAATCACGAGCGTTGCAATTCAAAACGAAGTTACAAGAATAAAAAAAAAAAAAAAAAAAAACCAACAAAATAAGCAATTCTAATCCAACAAATCAAGACTATGAAAAAGATTGCACATCCAATCTCAAACTATAACAAGACAAACTCGGCACAATGTTATTATCATTGTTGCTTATTTTTGTTAATATATTTGGAAAAATATACTTAACGAATTTTTCTCATAAATGTCCCATCATATAATACATGTTATTTTGATGCTCAATGTCTAGAGTAATTAAAATGTCGAAGAAAAAAATAATTTGGAATTGATAAAAGCGAGGCTAAGGTTGAACTTATTATATTTCTCAGATGCACGTCGACCTCCTGCATGACATACCAATTTTCCGATCTTGAAATTTGAAAATTATGACTCAAGACACTTTCGTTACAATATTTATGTTGGATATTAAACTGATACTTATCTTTTAACATACTAAGATGTTTTGGAAAAGTTGGTATATTTTCATTTATTATATTATTTTGACTTAGTTATTACCAGTACTCCCTCCGTCCACGAAACAACTCCTTACTTACCCATATTTTTTTGTCCATGAAATAACTCCCTACTTACCTTTTCGTACAATTATACCCTCCTACTTCTTTTTTATTCACTATCATTTGTCATTGATGGTCCCACCTCAGAACTACTTTATTCCTACTTTTTGGTCAACACAACTATTTTATTCCTACTTTTTGGACAATACCACAATTTTTTGGTCAAAACCACTGTTTTTTTATCATTTTCTCATTACCCCTACATTCTTACTTTTACTCCACTCAAAACAACTTTATCAACTTTCTTAGTTTCCGTGCTGAACCCCAAATGAGGAGATGTTTTGTGGACGGAGGGAGTATTATTTTGATATATATACCACCACAATCTTATTTTACTATTAGGTAGAAAATTTTCTGACGCTGGCGCCCAACCCTACCATGTGCATATGTTACTCTCATCTATTCTCTTCAACTAAATACATACAAGAAAACCTTTAATCTGTTGGCATTTGACTACTTTTAGAAAGGGTTTCATGCTTTCAAACTAAGCTAATCACTACTCAATGCAATCATAAATTAATACAGCATCACATAATAACAACGGCCGAAACTAGTATTCAATATAATTAAGAAAACGAGCTAACAATAATTATATGAAATAGTATTGGCCAATTATTTCTGCACATTATAGAAGGGACATTTTAATATTAGATAGAATGGACTGGGTGGTTTGATTTTATTGATAAGAGATGGTAACAAACTCATAAGAGAGAGAGAATAATGGAAGAAGTAAGTAGTAATTTGAAATCGAATATAATGAATGTTCCATTAATGTAACTTTGACATAGCTCTGAATCTGATTTACAAAGTTAGTTGATGAGTGGAGAACATCCACAATAATTTTCGGACATCCGTAATCAAATTGAGATAGTCCCTAGTCATGGAAGTGCAAGTGCAAGTGCAAGTGCAATCCTCTCCCCCAAGTAGAAGTAGAAGTAGCCAAGCCCTTTCTACTAAGTTCCACATGTCTGTCACTACATAAGAGCTAGCTCATGCTCAGGCTCATCACAATTTACGACCTTCAACTTACTGTACCTGTATGTACTCGCCCATAATTACTTGCCACTCACACCAACTCTTCCAAATCTCCACCTAACAAAATTTAATCAAATTTTACTCCTTTTTTATTTTTACTAGTAGGAGATTACGTGCGTTCCACGTATAACCTCTCATCTAACACGATTAATTTATTATAAATAAAATATGTTTGATATAATTTTTATAAAGTTACATTATTATTATTTATTGATTATATATTTACTTCAACAAAATGTTAGCTAGTATGCGTAAAAAGTAGAAGAAAATGAAACTACATTTCTTATATCATATCTACGGTACTCATAATAATCATCTATCACGAATGCATATATATAGAAAAGAAAAAGAACGGAGAGTTCCAGTCTAAATTTTAGATATAACAAGCTTATTATAGCTTAGAGTCAGACCTCATAAAACTTTTATTTGTGAAATTCTAGCTAATGGAAAAACTGCAAAAAAGAAAAAAAAAAGAAAAAGGAATGATCTCTAATTATTTAAGTGACTTGTGAAAAAGCAAACATACAGATTACTCCCTCCGATCCACTGAAATTGTCACGTCATTATTCCACACGTAGATTAAGAATAATGGAAAAAGATAGAAGTTGTTAGGTCTCATCACTTTTGAAGGATTAAAAAGGGTTAAAATTTTTCATTATTTGGAAGATTACAATATGAGTTGCATATCAAAATAAAGAAATGATGACAATATGAGTGAGTCGGAGGGAGTAGTATATATTTTCAATTACAATGTTGTTAAGTTAATGTCGTCTTAGTTTATATTCTATTCTTTAAACTTTAAAGGTAATTACTATGAGATTATTTATCGTAAAATACTTGACATTTACATGTATTCTATACATGATTTTTGAAATTGTAACACAACCCACACCCCCTCCTTCTCCCTCTCTCACAACCACCATCACCACTATAACCTGCCAGCCCAACCCCCTCATTTTTTTTCTTTTTCTTTTTAATCTCGGAAAGTTATTTTATAAAATTAAACTTGAAAAAAGTCTTTAATAAATGAACACAAAAAATAATACGACAAAAAATAAGCTCTTACAATCCAACCATTTTTTTCCCAATCTATTCATTGGTAAGTAAGTTACATGCATGTACATGTGTATGGAGCTTGTACTTTATAGAATAATGTGGTAGAATTTAATTAGGAGAAGATATTAGTTTATACGTCCTGCTCATAATAATTCCTCTAATTCTATTTTTCTCTATTTTATAATATTTTTAATTTTATTAATCCTATCTATATATTATTAAGTTAGCTCAAATATATGAAAATACAAATTTATCAAATATCAAATCAATCAATTTTCAATTATGATAATTATGTATCATGATAATACCATTATTAAATTAATGAAAATAAACTAATATATATTATTAAAACAATAATATGTAGACTTTTAATATAATTAGGATTCTTCAATAATATTAAATTACATTATTGTCCATAAAATAATTATAATAAGAAGGATATATTAGACAAATCAAATTTTGTAAGACTTCTAATATAATTAGGATTTCTTCAATAATATTAAATTATATTATTACCCATAAAATAATTATAATAAGAAGAATAGATTAGACAAATCAAATTTTGTAAAAATATAAATTTTTAATAACTGTCGTTGTACCAGGGCTATGAAGGCCCACGCCACACTACTTAAGTTTCACCTAATTTGACACTATGCAAGATAGTACCAACAGATAATGAAACATCCCCTCAACGAAAACATATTGAAAACTTGGAATGAAATTAAGAAAGATGATGATAATAATAATAATAATAATAATAATAATAATAATAATAATAATAATAATAATAATAATAATAATAATAATAATAATAATATAAATTGAAAGAATAATCAAATGATAGAAGACAGTGAAAGTACAATAGATTAATGAGCACCGACCTTTTCCCCAAATGACATCGAATTTCAACAAAATTCCACTCTTATTTAAATCCAAATCTCACATTTCCCAAATATAATAACACAGTATATAAAAGTAAAATAACTCCCCCACCTCTCTCTCATCTGCACTGCACCCTCTTTAGCAAATCACATAAAATTTCCCTTACAATGTCAAAAACTACTGCCGTCGCATCTCTCCATACAATAAATTATTCAACCTTGAGAAACAAAGTAAAAAAGAAAAAAGAAAATGACATATAAGGGGATTATTTCAAAATTGATGAGAAAAGGGGGTCTGAAATTCATTTGGAAATTGATATTAGAAGAAGAAATAATGCAGGGGGAGGGGCAGAGAGGCAGAAGCAGAAGGGGTTGGGGCCTATAAAAAACCAGATCCAGCATAGAATTTGGCTGCAAATTATAAAGTAAGGTGCAAAGTCTGACGATTTTACTCAAGCATCCACATGTGATGCTGCAAACCAACAGTAGTCAATACCACCCACCACTTGCATTACCATTCTCTCCCACCATTGTCTCCATACTACTATATATTGTCCCACCACCACCTCATTTCACAACTCTCTCTCTGCATGCTCTCTCTCTCTCCATTGTACTTCACATCTCCCTCCCCCTGTCCCTCTCTCTCACACCCACACAGCACAAACACAAAAAGGAAGCATTACTAGGTGCTTTTTGAGGGGGGATGGAGTATTACATGGATGAGAAATGGAAATTATCCAAAGAAGACAGGCCTCATTCCTCATCCAAACCATCTATATCAAGGAGTGCTTCACAAAGGAGCTCCACAAAGTCATCACTACAGAAAAGTTTCTCACAGAAGAACCCTTTCAATCTATCAAGGAGTACTTCGCAGAAGAATACCTCGTCTAAGTCGTCTCTTGCAAGAAGCTCGTCGCATAAGTGCTCCGATTTCTCACGCAAGTGCAGCAATTTGGCAAAGGAACAGAAAGCCAAATTCTACATTGTCAAGCGGTGCATTAGTATGCTCGTCAGCTGGAAAAAGAATGGAGATTCTTGATCAGAATCAATGCTTGCTTACTTACCCTCTTGTCATTGCTGGACTGAGAAATAAAATGTATTTCTTGTTTTGATCCTGTATTTCTCTATGTGCGCAATGGATCTTGGGTTTGTCTCTAGTCCTAACCCGAAGAAGTTTTCCTGCCATCCGAGAAGAGAGAGAGAGAGAGAGACCAAAATTTCTCAGATCCTCAATGTAACTAGATTCAAAGGTTAAGCTTGCAACAGTGCCATGTTCTGAGATGTAAAATATTTTTAAAATTTATTGCAGACACAATCTAAACAAGTTATCATCTTTTTTATTCTTTCTAAATTATGTGCATTAAATTGTTACTACAATAGATCTTGATACAGTATATATCCCTATCTATTTCTTAGTCTTTTGCTGGTAAATGTGCTCAGTTATTGTTTCTCAAAGCATCTAATTTGATGATAGAAAGATTCCTTGTAGCAGTAACATTCAAGCGCTATATACAATATACTGCTACCTCTCAGAAAAAAATGGGAATCTTCACAAGTACCAAAAATGATGTTGTAGTATTAGAAAACTGTACCTGCTTGGCTGTTTCTAGCATCAAGTTTTTGAAAAAAGTTACTGTCAAGGTATCAAGTATGAATAAAGTTACTTTCAAGGTACCATACTTCATCAAGTTTGATAACTTCATCTGCAGTAAATCATAGTATAATATTATTATAATTGTTTCGTCCGTTGTTTCTAGCATCCATGATAGTCAAAATCTACAAGGAAATCCTGTCATGTCTTGCTACATTTAAGACTTCAATAGAAAATTCTACCACATTGTAAATGCAAAAATCCACAATAGATAAAAACAAAATTTACTACCTTTAAACTCTGTCATGTCTCCTCTGATCAGCCACAAATATAAGAGACGATAGCATCAACTTTGAAGTTCTATCTGCATTTCTGCATCCATAACTCTGCAAAAGGAAACATGAAATACCAACCATTCCCCCAAGTTAACATATGATAGTAACACAATCATTTCTTCCTTGACTGCTAAAACGTTAAGATAGGCAAAAGCAATCAAACTTTTTACCGTACTAAAATTTAACATGCGTTCCTTATGCGACATAATTCTAACTGGACTATAAAAATCAACCAACGTTAAAAAAATTTAATGAGAATTACTCAATTTGGCAGAGTGAGCACCCACCTTGTATATGCAAAAATAGCATCTCCCCATTTTCCTTATCTCTTAGTTGATAACAATACTAAACCATGTGCTGCCGTGGGAAGAAAATATAAGTTTACCAGAAATTGTTGGAATCCAATAAGTGCAAGGAGGCCCGTCTTCCCCATACTGCACCTACTTTTTAAAGTACAATGTCATGTCACAACCACCACTTTCCTTCACTGCTATATTTTTCAAAGTTAAAGTTACAATCATCAATCAAGCTTCCAACAATCATGAATTTTACTATTTTGCTTCTACAACATAATGTCTTGAAGACATCTCCAACAGTCTGCATCAAATGGTGCAAATACTAGGACAATCTCTAACGGTTTACACCAAAATTACATTTGAGTAATCCTTCGAATTTTTAACACTAATGTTTACAGTAATAATCATTCAATTGCAATTGAGACCCTGCTATTAAGATGCAATTAGTATTTAATTCCAGATAGCATGTCTAAACTTCTGTAGCTTTGTCCGTTAAATGATTGTGCTAATTTTGTAACATATATTCATAAATGAAGTTTAGTATACATTTTTATATGTATTACAGAATTGAAGTGATATTTTCATTTATATCATAGTGATTTTTAATCATTCAAATTGCAACAATGAAAATTATTGTTCAGAGATTATATCAACAAAATAACTTAGAAGCTATACAGAAGACTGAGATTAAAAAGAACATATGAAAATTGAAAGTGCACCTTGATAATTGTATACGTCTCTATTTTGCATACTAACCACTATAAATCAATGCTACAAGAGAGCTCTTCCAATCTTTGATTGGTTGATATCAAAATATTCCAAACTAACTACATGAAAGATATGTAAACTTACCAAAATTTATCGGAGTCCCAGAAGTGCAACGACTGCATTTTCTCTAGTTGATGTTTCAAGTCGACAAATTCACTGCTGACAGCCTTTGATCCGCCAAGGAACAATCTGCAGAAATGAAATTTTCCCTCTTTACTTATAACAAGAGGGTATTAGACGGTCTCAAGCCAGATTTCAACATGCCAGCAACTAGATTTTGAGCCACTTCTTGTTTCCCATCTCCCTTAAGGACTTGGATTGTCATGTTGTAACTTGCTACATTAGGACTCATACCGTTTCCAGCCATTTCTCTTAGCAGCTTCAGTGCTTTATAGGAGCTTCCTTCTCTGCAATATCCATGGATCATTGTATTGTATATTACATCATTGGGTTCAACTTCCATCTCACCCATTATCTCCAACAATTTTGAAGCTTCCCTCATATTTCCCTCATTACACCAGCCTTTTATCAAGACGCTGTAAGTGTAAACATCTGCCACCAAACCAGTTCTCTTCATATAAGAAAAGAGATGAAGTGCTTTCTCCATATCGTTATACTGAGCAAAGAAATCGATCAAGATAGTATATGTCACTTTCGATGGAGAAATCCCCCTCTCTTCCATCTCATGAACAAAATCCAAAACCCGAGATGAATCCTCATTTCTGGAGCAACCTGCAATCAGGACATTATAGGTAATCACAGTTGGAGATAGACCAAAATACTTCAGTTCGTCGTACAAGTAAAGAGCTCTTTCAAGCATCCCAACACGGCAATAACCATCCATTAACATGTTGTAAGTGATTATACTCGGTCTCAAACCACATCTCTTCATCTCACCAACCAATTTTTCAGCCTCCCTCACATTCCTCAGCTTACACAGTCCCTCAATCAAAATGTTATACGTCACGACATTGCACGTCACCCCTCTGTGACGCATTTCATAGAACAACTGAAATGCTTTCCGCATTTCACCATTACTGCAATATGCATTCAGCACACAGTTGTAAGTATGCAGGTCAGGCAATGCCCCTTTACGCTTCATCCTATCAAAAAGCTCAAACCCATCTTTCCTCGAACCTTTCTTGAAAAAACCATTTATGACAACGGTGTAAGTATACTGATTAGCAAGCAAGCCGATATCCTCCATTTCAAAGAACAATCTTTTCGCCTTTCCGACTTCACCCTTCTTAAAGCAACCATCGATCAATGTAGTGTACACAACCACATTAGGGCTAAACCCTAAGTCAGACATTTGACCCAAAACCTCAAAACCCCTCTGCAAATCATCATTCTCGCAGCAGCCTTTTATCAGAATCCCAAAGGTGTAAGCATCCAATCTAACTCTTCCCTTATTCTTCACAAAAACGCGCCAAGCCTTCTCAAATTGACATTCTTTCACGAGACATTTCAGCACAGAGTTAAAAAGAATCGCCGACGGCACCAAATGTCTATCAATCATTTCGTCAAGCAAAGAAAGTGCGCGTTCCAGCGGCAGCTGCGCTTTGACATGAGCGCTGATGATTGTTTCATAAACGCGACCGGCATCGCAGTGATTGGAGTTGTTAGTCAGATAAGGTAGGAGGGAAGTGATTGAGAAAAACGGGGACGTGATTTTGCCGGAGAGTAACCGTACGATGAAGGACTCGGCCTGCGACAGGAAATTTAGAGAGAGAAGGTGGTAGATGATTATTGAAATGGACTCGTGAGTGTGGTCGAGGTTTTGGTGAGTGGAGGAGGTGAAGAGGGAGAGAGATTTCTGCGGCGGAGCTTTCATCATTCTGGAAAGGAGCGTGAGAACATGATTTTTGGTGGGAGACATTTTCACAAACAGATAGCGGGTAAACTGACGACTACTCCACTCTCTTCGATTGTATTTGCTGCAAGTAGTGTATGATGATGGCCTCACATTCTCATCGTGCACCACTTCTCTTTGCTGTATGTTTTTATAGTTCTTCACTGATCCATCTCATTAGCAAACTTATTTCGTGTGCTTGCTCCATTGCAGTCATTACCAGTACCACTCTCGCTCTATGTTCTATTCCAAGAAACTCACTTTCCCTATTAAATTGTTTATTCAAGACTTGAAACTGTCCACTTCTAGTTTCTCCATCTATAATGTGTCGTCACGTTCCATGCGTCTCAATCGATTATAGAAAGAAAACTACAAGTATAACAAGTTGCAAGTCTTTTACACTTATCTTTTTATCCTTAAATTTCGCTTTTTATATTTTTATTTTATTTTAACAACATTACAAACAAATTTAAACACGTGTTACGGTGAACTCGAACCCGTTACATTTGGCCCGGGCATTAACTATATTACCCCCAAGATAACACATTCACACACCTCCCTTATTTTTAATCTCTACCAACAGTCAGTGAGTAGTCAAAAATTTGATTCAGAATGGACCAACTATTCTTAGTATTTTTTTTACATGCATCAGAAAAACTTTAATACAAAGTTAAATACTCCTTCCGACACGCTCATTTTGTCCTCTTATTATTGAGCATAGAGATTAAGAATAAGGGTAAAAAGATAGAAATTGGGAAGATATCGTCACTTTTGATGAATTTTAATGGTAAATTATTTCCTTATTTGGTATGTGATAAATTGAGTGGAATATCCATTTAAGGGAAGTGAGACAAAATGAATGAGACAGAGAAAGTATATAACACTTTTTAATATGAACATAATATCTTTTTAAATATTTTAAAAACAATAAAAATAAAAAAATCAACACAATAAAAATATTTCAAATATAATGGTACAAGATGATAAGTTAATGAGCAAAATAATACTAAGACTCGATCTCTACACAATAAAAATATAAAAAATTAAAATTGAACTCAAAGTATATAAACATCACTATTGTTAAAACAAAATATGCTACACATCAAGAACATTTTTTTAGAACATCAAGAGTATTTAGAGGCCATACAAGAGAAGAAGTTAAATATATCTCATTTGGAGGCAACACAAACGAATGAAAACATAAATACACAAGCACAAACGAAGGAGTCAAATTATAGAAATAGACAAACACAATAAAAAAAAGAAAATAAAAATAAAAATAAGGCAAACATAGATGAAAGACAAAAACAAAAACAAAATTAGGAGGGCGAAAAAATAGACAAACACAACTGTGTGAAATGAGAATCAAACAAAGAAGCTCAGGAAAAAAAAAAAAAGGAAAGCATTATACCAGCTGTACCAAACAAGAAGTATATAACATTAGTTTTCATATTTAACAATATTAAACATATCTTAATTTTTCTGGATTATATAAATACCGACTAATATATCCCTGCAAACATACAAATAATGACTAATATGTTTATATAGATATTAGACATATCTTAATTTTTCATTTCATAGTGGACCCATGCACTCCCTTCTTTCGTCTCTACAAACAGTAACATGACAATGTGAGTGTACCGAGAAAATATCAAAATTTACTAGTAGGTCTTAGATCTTGGCCTAATCATTTAATTACTTCCTATTTATTCATAATCCAATGATTGGCCCTGAATTGAAATCAAGGGGTCGAGGAATATGTTGCAGTCCATCTCTTTTCATTATTTGAAATCCACTTAGCTCATTTCTAACTTCATGATAAAAGCCTATCCTATTTCAATTATTGAAGCCCAAAACATAGTCCATCTCAATTTATTAGAACCAACCTATTCTTTCTCACGACACACACGACAATACACAATTTCTCTGTACTGTCAACTTCTCCAGCGAATAATCCATTGCCGGTTGCTGCTGCTTAATCTCTCGTTCGCCGGAAACTCAACACAGCACCACTTCGTCTCCGCCTTGCCTCCGTCGGCCATATCAGCAACGCCGTCTGTAGGAATAAAAATAATTCACATAATATAGGACATGCTTTAATCATAACTTAAGTCCTATATTCAACTCTATGATAATAATCCGAGAAAACTTGAGTAAAGCGGAAGCACTAACCTGAAACCATAGTTGAAGATTGCCCGGAGGTCGATCTTCCAAAAATACAGGTTACTCTATTTGTATATTCTTGATGGGGTAGAAAATACAGAGAATTGGTGTACTGCTTCTTGGGACCAGACCCCTATTTATAATTGATCGTGTCTCTTCAAAAGGGTGCTTCTGAAGAGACACAATGGTTAGGAAATAACTTCTCATTCCTATCCAATCAATTATTACTATTTATTATTTGGCCTCTCATCAAATAATAAATATAACATTTACAACATATATTATAATAGCATATGCATTAATTATATATTTGCCCACATATTATTGGATTTAATCCAACAGCGTCGGCTGCATGTCACTGGATAGAAGCCAATCCCGCCGTTTCTCCTCTCATTGTATATATTTATATATACTAAAAGAGACAACATGCGTAGCACGTACTTCTCTTTATTAATAAAGAGAAAAAATTATACAATTATGTCTTCACTGTTTTTATCTTTATTGATAATCAAATTCATATTTAAGGCAATGTCAATTTTTTCATGTAAGCAGTTTTTTCTTTAAGTAAAATTTATTCAATCATGCACGAGGGGTGCAATCCAAAATGAAGTTACAAGAAAAAACAACAGAACAAGCAACGCTAATCCAACAAATCAAGACAATGAGAAGGATTGCAAATCCAATCTCCCAAACTATAGCAAAACAAACTCGGAAAAAGATTGGAAATTAAAAACCAAAATCTAACTTTAATCAACTCAATAAATCACCGTTGCTGCTCGTTTCGTCCTTGAAAATCACCCCATTTCTATGATTCCACATATTCCACGCAATGCAGATCCAAAGAGCTTTCCACAATTCTGCCTTTCTTTTCTTTCATACCAAACTCATGTGTTGTTCAAAATGAGTTAAATGATTAACATGACCAACAGAACCAAGCCCAAACCAACTGTAACAATTCACCCAAATTTGATGTGCGCTTGGACACGAGAAAAATAAATGCTCGGTAGTTTCACACTCAACCTAACAAAGAGCACAATTGATATACACATAGTGGCGAAGCACACCTTTTTTCGAAAGGTTGTAACGAGTTGTAATCTTGTTTTGAAAAAGCTTCCAACAAAACGTTGAGGCTTTGAGCAGGACTAAATTGCACCATATATGTTTCAAAGCTCCAAGAGTTATGCTTTCTCGATTTTCTTTCTTCTCAATCTCCTTGTACAATAGATTTCATCATTTTCAGCATTCCATTCCCACCTATCTTCTTTACTTCGGCTTGGACACCACATGTCAATATGAAGGATTAAGCGAGATAATAAACTTTTTTCCCATTAACCTATCCTTCTCCAACTACACATCCACTCCCAAGAGTTGTCAACCCACCATCTATTATCAATTATACAAACATCTTTATCAGATGCGACACTGAACAACCTCTTGATAGCTTATTACAAGGCTGCAATCTCCTGCCCAATTTTCTTGCCAAGATTTTATTTTGACCCCTTTCCCAACCTCCATATGAATGTTATCTTTAAACCAAGACTCTACGAGACATGTTTACGGAGATCTCTCCACCAAAATGAACCAGATTTCATCTCCCATTCTCCGAGTTCTCCATCACTATTCCCCCAACCCCCCTTCACCCACTCTATACTTAGAACTTAACACCTTGTACCATAAAGCCTCACTTCCACTCTTAACTTTCAACCCCATTTTCCCAAAATAACCTTATTAAACCAATCGATTCTTCTAACACGTGACCCCCGATCCTCTTTTGATTTACAAACTCTCTCCCATGCTACCCAAACAATTTTTCTGTTCCTCCCGTTTTTCCCTACCCTAGAGGAAATCTCTTTGGAGTTTAGAGATTTTTTGAACCACAAAAGAAAGCGCCCGAAAGAGTGAAAAGAAATATGAGCAGATTTCAGAGAACGGACTTAAGCAAGATTATTCTTCCTCCAAAAGACAAATGTTTATTTTCTCACCGATTCAGTCTACTACGAATAAGGTCCTAAATAGGATGTCGCATAGTAACTTTCCTCGAATTTGAACCAATCAGAATGCCAAGATATTTGAAGGGAAAAGAGTCAATTGAGCAGTTTAACACAGAGGCATACTCCTTCAAATCAGTCGAAGAGACGTTGGTTCCCATCAACCTACTTTTCCGAAAATTATTTTTCACCCAGACATTACCTCGAAACTTCGGAGTATCCCCTTCATGCTCTGAATATTTGCTAAAGAAGCTTCTCCAAACAAAAGAGTATCATCGGCAAATTGAAGGTGAGTAATCTCTACTTGATTTTTTCCAAATTTAACTCCGGCAAAGAGTTCCCTGTTTACTAAAATGACCTTTTGCTGCAATTAGAAAGAGGAAAGGAGAAAGAGGATCGCCTAACCATAATCCCTTATGCAATTTAAATTCCCCACACGGACTTCCATTAATTAAAACTGAAAATGAGGCCGATGAGATGCATTATTTCACCCAAGAGCACCATTTGTCATTGAAACCCAGAAGCTTCATCATGTACATCAAATAACCCCAATCCACCGAGTCGTAAGATTTCTCAAAATCAAGTTTGAATAGTACACAACTATTAGACTTCTTCAATGTGGGCAGACTTTTTGTTTGTATTGTAAAAATTTATATATCAAGAAATATATAATAACTGAATTTGAAAATAATTTTCTAAAGTCTAAAGAATCACTGGACAAATAATTAGCGTAATAAATGTACTATTGAACAAGAGTAAAAATCAAATTCAACTATGTCATTGTTAAATATGCATCTAAGTTATTGAAATTGTGAATGTATATTCACATCAAACTTTTATTCTTTAATATGGATGGATGAGAATATATCTGCTTTTTGTTTTTGCGGCTATATATATAATAGTTTATCTAATGTTTGTTCATTGTTGTTGTTTGGACTTTCAATATAATTTTCAATTTTTTTAGGGTTAATTGTCAAAAAATTCTCCACCTTTTTAAAAATTTTGATTTTAATCCCCACTTTCTAAATCTGTCTCCAAATTCTCAACCTTTTAATTTATCTGATTTTTCCCACAACGATAATTTCCCCCCAAATTAACGATGAGCTGGAAGTCGGAAATGCCTACGTGGCAAATCGTTGGGATAAAGGAAACGATGTCGTTTATTAAACGCCATACATCGTCATTTAATGGTTAATAAAGATTTGGGTTAACTGTCAAATAATTCCCAATCTTTTTATAAATTCTGATCGGACTCAATTGCAAGCTACGAACAAGTTCTTGATCAGACCCACTTGCAAGCTCAATATTGAAAACGACGAGAGAGAGGACTAGGGATTTTCTTGGTCTACTAAAGAGTCAAGCGTCTTTGATATATACACAAGGCAAAAAATCATGGATAAAGTGACGTCATTTTGTTCTTGCCATGTAACAAGTGTCACACGTAATATATATTACGCCATGTCTGCAAATAATGTTAACATGTCAACAATAGTCTTACCGGAATATATCACCGTTGGAAAAATCAGATAAAATTAAAAGGTTGAGAATTTAGAGGCAGAATTAGAAAGTGGGGATTAAAATAAGAATTTTAAAAAATGTGAGGAATTTTTTGGCAATTAACTTTTTTTATGGAAAAATGGGATATTAGCAATTATATAGATAAAAATACTAGTTCTAGCAACAATTTTAAAACATATAAAATCTAACAATTTTAGACTTTTTTTACCCTTTCATCTTTTATTTTTCTTTTCTTTCAATTTTATAATATAATTGGAGATTATGTAGTGAAATACCCACTATGGAAATAACAACCCAATATATAGTCCACCTTTTTAATTTACACAAATTATACTCATTTTTTTTACAATTTGGATATAACTACTCTTTTGCAAGCGAATCCCCTCCAAATTCGGATCTACCTACCCGGATCCTAATCTAACCCGCCCAAATAATTTTCACCCTGCTTATTCACTTGTCTCTCAGCTCACAAAATCTTATCTTCTTTCTCACTTTCTCTCCTAGCTTGCGACGATGTCTTTTTCTTCTCTCTCTCTCTCTCTCTCTCTCTCTCTCTCTCTCTTATCTTTAAAAGTTCTGAAGATATATCGTTTCAATTTTGCCGGCGTTCGTGTTTTCTTCGGCGTTCTCGGCGAGAAATTCTCCTTCTCCGGTGAATTACTTTCTGCAATTCGAGGTAATTCTTGGAGTCTTATATGTTTTGAACCTTGTTTTTGTTCAATCGATTTCAGTTTAGTTCTTTTGCTTTACAACATGATTTGTTCTATCGATTCCTGTTTTGTTCAATTTTGAGTGGGCTTGAATTCAATTATATGTTTAGTCGAGCTTATCATTTTGTTTTCATGTTTCATCTTTGATGCGTCTTCGACTTTTGGGCCATTTGGCCCTATTTTTCCTATCTTTTTATGTCTATAATGTCTGAATAGGGAAGATAGCAGCAGTTCGAAGGAAGGAAACTCCAGTAATGTCAGAATGGGTATTACTGGAGTAATTCTAGCCCACTGCATGAAACCGATTTCCCTACGAGAAGAAAAGTACCCTGGTGTGAGGTCAACCAAAGCATACAACCAGTATGACCACAACTGTCATCATCAGCCAGCCGCCGAAGCTAAATATGGAAAGACGCGCGAAGGAGATTTGCAGAGATTGTGTCGAGACCCAGCAGTAGAAGGATTTGGAAGGTAATCAAATCACTCTAATCAATCACCCGCTGATAGCCAATCAACAACCCGATCAATCAAGCATCCATCAAGATCAAGCTAAATATGGCAAGCAATCAAATCACGCCGATATGGTCTGCCGGAGAAGAAATTTGACTGCCACAACCTCTATTATAAAAGTCTAGCAAGTGTGGCTGGCACAACATTGGTTACCCCTAGCATTCGATAGTATTCAGCTCAAGATACAATTTACTTTTAACTCATTTTATATTTTTGCACAAAATAATTTACTAGCTTTCATTTAAATTCCAATCGTGAACAAATCCGAGGCAGTTTATCTTAGGTATTATCTTAATTCAAGTATTTTGTATTTTATGTTATTCATGTGTTTATTTACCTTAGTTATTATGCATTTCAATATGTGTGAGTAGTTCCCCTAGTGAGATTTGGGTGGGGGAAGTAGTTAAATGTTGATATGTGAAATATTCGCGAGGTGTTTGTGTCTTCGGTTGGATCCAATGGTTCCGGAGAGATCTGGATAGAATTCATGGGCAATTCTGATCTAGCGGGTGATCTTCGCTCGGTTAGGGTTGTACCATGCCAAGCAAAGGCCAAGGCATGACAGACAGCAATGTTCAGTATGCCCATGACCGAGTAGCTAAGCAGCGCCTTCAATGGAGTTGTAGATCTAGATGGCGAGGAACGGGCAAGAGGATACTGCGTCCTTTCTCGATTTTGGGCTTCTCTAATGGCTATCCATCAACTGTGACGAGGCATCAAGCCATGGTTATTGACCAAGGAACTCACCTCACGTATCGTAGATATATCGATGACCGATTGGACGTGTTACCGGAAATGGATATCCCGCGAGTTATGTCTACTCTGTAGATGCGGAGCCGGGAAGCTTGGAAGAGAAGGTTGGTGAGGGTCATACTTGGAGGGATTGGGTATGACTACTATCTAAGGAGGAGTGAAGCACAGCCTTGTGATCGGGATGAAGTGTGACCTTCGGACCAAGTGACCACAAGGGATTCAACCATCTCAAGTGTGGAGTATAGACTCTTGAAACACCCCAATGTCTTTGGACCACGCCTTGAGTTTATATGAAGCATGGATGGATCTTCAGTATGCCTAGTATGCATATGACCGAATATACATATCAACCATAATCATAACCTACCCCAAATCTTACCCCTTTTATATTTGATTGTCTTTAAGTTTATTTGTGCAGATAACAGGATTGGATCGTGACAACCAAACTTGTGCACCTGAAGAGTAAAATAGTTCCTCACACTCTATGGGATCGACCCTAGCTTACCGCTAAGACTAACCAGTCCGGTTGTGGGCATATGAGCGTATATTGTCCGTCTGGGGCACACACAAGTATTTTGATCATACCATACGACTGGTGCATGTCAATCTTCTTTGTTGTATTCTCTGTATCATGATTTCTTCATTTGTCAGTGTTGTATATTGTCAAACTTGCCATGTATGATGTTTGGAACTTTGGCACTAATATGGTTATTAGTGCCAAAGTACCATCCGAACATGGCAAGTTTGCCATGTATGATGTAACTTGCCATGTTCGGATGGTACTTTGGCACTTGGTACTTTGGCACTTGATAAACTTGCCATGTAACTCTGCTTGATAAGCTTGAGATGCGTATTATGAAAGACAAAACTATGTACATTTATGAGATTGACACGTTGTTTCAGTCTCCTGAATGTGAGATTATGAGAATGAAAATTACTGATGATTTTGAACTATCACACTTATTGAAGTCTGTGGAAATCCCCATATTACATGTGACTGTTTCTTGTAGAAGTAATGAGTTTGGAAAACATATATTACGTCATCGTGCAGTTGAAGTTTCAGCTTTTAGCCATGTTAATACGGGTGAACCTCATTTGGATGCTGCTGATGATGCTGATTATGAAGTTGCTGATGATGTTGATGAAGATGATGATGTTGTTGATGAAGTTCTAGAATCTGAATTTGGGGATGATCATGATGAAGATGATGATTATGATCATTATTGTGGCAGAATTCGTGATGGTGGTGGTTATGATTCTGATGGAGACAGTGAAGAGAATCACCACCCTATTAGTCAGTGGATTATCCCATGTGAAGCTTTTCAAGCATCGATTCCTTGTCAAGAATTAGGCATAGAGGTTGACGAATGCAGCGGCGATACATTCTGTCTTGATGGTCTTTTTTCGAGCAAGGATAAAATGCTTGTAGCATGTGGTGTTTATCATCTTCTTAACCATGCAGCCTATGTAATAGTTTGTTCCTGCAGTTTGAGATATCATATTGTTTGCATGTTCGGAGGTGGTTGCCCATTTATTGCTCGTGCAAAAGCATTTGGGAAAATGTGGTATCACTGAATTTGTTGCTCATAACTGTGAGATGGACATGAGGTATCATGCTGCCCCAAAAGTGTCTGCTAAGGTGTT
Source organism: Schizonepeta tenuifolia (assembly GCA_029490685.1). NCBI lineage: Eukaryota > Viridiplantae > Streptophyta > Magnoliopsida > Lamiales > Lamiaceae > Schizonepeta > Schizonepeta tenuifolia. The sequence goes on along the minus strand of CM055958.1, from coordinate 96,908,709 downwards.
GGCACGTATTTCGTTCCAGATCTGATGGTCAAAGGTGTTACCCATACACTAAAAGTTATTCAGGGACTGATGCAGCAAAAATATGGTATTTATGTCAAGTATAATACTGCACTTGCTGGGAGGAACTTGGCTCTCAAGAAGACGTATGGTGATCCAGATACTTCCTTTCACATCATACCGAAGTACCTACACATGTTACAGAAGGTAAATCCTGGTTCAGTTGTGGATATACAGATTAATGATGATCATGCATCCAAGTATGCTTTCATTGCTATATCTGCTTGTATTAGAGCTTTCAAGTCGTGTCGTCCTATGATAGTTGTTGATGGTACTCATTTGAAGGGCAAATACAAAGGCTTGTTGTTTGTTGTTGCTAAAAAATATGCAAACGAATAGATATTGCCTTTAGCTTTTGGTATTGTGGATAAAGAGTGTGATGCATCGTGGATTTGGTTTTTCAAATAGCTGCGGCAGACTTTTGGCGTCCGCGATGAGTTGTTGTTTGTTTCCGATCAGCATTTAAGTATAAAAAATATTATAGATCATGTCTTTCCAGGAACGCCTCAAGCACTTTGTATCTTTCACATACAAGGAAATCTGAGGACATGGGGAAAGGATGTAGTTACTCTTTTCAAGCTAGCTGCAAGGGCTTACAAGATCCAAGACTTTGAGCAGCATATGGAAAATCTGAAATCTTTCAAAGCTCGTGCATATCAGAAGCTAATAAATATTAGCCCAAACCGATGGGCTCGTTCACACTGCCCTGTCGTCGTTACATGCTTATGACATCTAATGTTGCTGAGTTTGAACAATTGTCTCTGATGGTCTAGAAGATTGCCTGTTTGCACCCTTTTGGAGACTATTCGAGAAAGGATTGGAACTTGGTTCTACGAGCGGCGGGTTCTTGCTTTAGAGAGACCTCTTGAGTTGACGATTAGGCATCAATGAGATTGGCAAAATCAGTTCACTTGGGATGGAAGATGTCTATTGAACCAATTTCTCCAACAAAGTTTGAGGTGAAATATGATAACAAGAGTTACATTGTTGATCTTGGTTGTCTCACGTGCACGTGTCTTGTGTTTCAGTTCCAAACTATACCATGTCCTCTTGGTTGTCACACGTGAGGTGATTATGATTTGTTTCTTCTTTATTAGAATTCAGTTTTTTAGTGGTTTCTGTTGGTACTTTGGCACTAATATAGTCATTAGTGCCAAGTACCAAGTTACTTGGCATAATCTGGTCATAATCAGATGATTATGATCTATTTCTTCTTTATTGGTGTTCAGTTTTTTCAGTGCTTCTGTTGGTACTTTGGCACAAAAATGCCTAACTAGTGCCAAAGTACCAAGTTAGTTAACATTTCCTATTTTACTTTCTGTTGTTGATGTGTATTTATAATTTCTTTTTAATACAGTAAGGTCAACCAGAAACCATCATCATATGTGAGTCCTTATTTCTTAACTGCTACTTTGCGTGATATATATTCTGGAGAGGTGATGCCACTACCTAATTCTAAAGACTGGCGTGCTCCCCAGGAGGTTGCTTCTGTTGTTTGTGGAACGCCTGATAATCCTCGACAGGCTGGGAGACCACGTGAAAAGAGGATCGAGAGTGGTGGTGGTTCTACTTCATCAGGTAGTAGTGTTTGTTCTCGATGCCATGAGATAGGTCACTATCAAAGCACCTGCATTACATTCATGCAAAATACCCCTCGAGAAGAATTCAGCAGCAGTGAGTCATCTGTTAGTACTCGTAGTAAGAAACGATGTAGTCTTTGTAGGTCTGATGAGTATACACGTTCAAAATGTCCTCGTAGGTTTAGTTGAATCTTTTTACATTTTATGTATGAGACTGTTTCATTGTTCATTTAGATTATGTAATGATAACCATTTATATATCGAATGTATGTGAAGACATCCTATATCTAATTTGATGTTGTGCTTATCAAGTTTTTGTCTATTTTTCTTGTTGGTACTTTGGTACTAAAATGATCCAATTAGTGCCAAAGTATCAAACATTTTAGGCATTTGTTATTTGTTTAGTAATTGGTACTAAAGTGCTCTAGTTAGTGCCAAAGTGCCCAACATACTTTTTGACAAATTTTTTAATTTGGGTGGTACATTTTTGTGCCCATATAATTTTTTTTTTAATTTCCAGATTTCGTTTATCTTTTTTTTTTGTATTCCACTTCGTTGTTTTGTTTGCCTCTTCGCTTCGTCTTTTGGTTTGCCGCTTCTTCGTTGGTCAACATGCGAGCGAGGGGAGCCGAAGGCCTCGGAGCGAGCTGGAAAAATCTAAATTATTGTCTGACGATTATTCTTATATTAGTGATTGGAGCGAAGGCAGAGCCATAAATCGGAGCTGAAGACGGAGCCGTTAAAGTTTTTTTTTTTTGCCGCTTCGTCTTTTTGTTTGCCGCTTCTTCTTTGGTCAAGATGCGAGCGAGGGAGCCGAAGGCCTCGGAGTGAGCCGAAAAAGTCTAAATTGTTGCCCGACGATTATCCTTATATTAGTGATCGGAGCGAAGGCAGAGCCGTAAAATCGGAGACGAAGGCGGAGCCGTTAAAGTTTTTTTTTTTGTTTGCCGCTTCGCCTTTTTGTTTGCCGCTTCATTTTTTTAACAAATAATTAAAAAATATATATAATCACATTTTTTTTGTTTTTTTATTTAGATGGTACTTTGGCACTAAAATTCTCCAATTAGTGCCAAAGTACCAAACAAACTTGGCAAGATTGTGAATTCAGTTGGTACTTTGGCACTAAAATGCTCCAATTAGTACCAAAGTACCAAACATACTGGCAAGATTTTGAATTATGTTGGTACTTTGGCACTAAAATGCACCAATTAGTGCCAAAGTACCACCTGAACTCAATCCAAACCTGCTAAGAGACCAAACATACCAAAGTAGATATACATTATAAACTTATAAAAATTGTACCAAAAATATATGACATATACATACATGATTATAGAAACCCTCATTGTAGCAAAAATATAAAACACTATTTTTGAATAATAAATTGTTCAAATTGTCCACATAACTATTCTTCCTCAAGATTGGTTTGTTCCCCTTCCTCTTGTTCCTCTTCCATTTCATCATTGAAAGTGCTCTCGTTTGTGCTGAAATTGTAGATGCTTTGAGCTATGTGATCACGATATTTTTTGATTGAAGCTTTGCTCATGCTATTTCCCTTGAATTTCCCTGTCAGCATCATCTCAACATACTTCAAAGCTATAGGGCCGCAGCATACACTGTCTTGCTGTCTCATATTGTTCGTCCCATCATACGGGTATGTATCAACTATTTTAATCCTAAGTTGCACGCAATTAAACAAAAAAACTCACAAACTTGAATTAAAAGTAAACCTGAATCGCAATTGAATCCGTGGTGTTGATGTTCGTTGATCCGGAAAGAAAATACTAAACCATGGAAGCAATAAACTAATAACAACGTAAAAAGTGTTTAGGATGCTAAAAAACTAGGTAAAAATCGCCCAAAAGGAGAAGAGGTGCGGAAGGGAATAAATTTGTCTTATTTATAGTAGGTTTCACGCCTTCACGCCGCCATGGGCCAAGCGATCGCTTGGCTCTGTCCTCTGTCTGGCCAAACAATCGCTTGAAGGGTCAAGCGATCGATTGGCCCTGTCCTCTGTCTGGCCAAATGACCCTGTCAAGCGATCGCTTAGAGGGTCAAGCGATCGCTTGGCACTGCCTCACGCGCTATTTTTTGTTTCGATCATATCTCTCTTGTTCGAACTCCGATTTGTGCACAGTTTTTGCCTACGAACTCGTATCGAGACGTACTTCAATCCTATCAAGTTCAACTCCTCAAATATTTGTCACATCATTTCTCATTTTCATCCATCTCTCGTCTATTCTCGCGCAATTCTTATAAAACCAACATGTTAGCGAGATTAACTAGGACCAATGAATTTAACAATAAAATCCGACAAAATAGTGATGAGAAAGATCACTTGACACATAAATACACGTCAAAATGAAGCACAAAATGAGGTGAAACACCCCTCCACACACAAAACCTTGCTTGTCCTCAAGCAAATCTCATTTCAAATCAAGATGAAAAAGTAATAAATTGAACTAAATAATTCATACTTCAAGAAATTCTCTATCACAAGACAAATTCATCATTCATCGATCTAGTATAATCATCACAAGACAAATGAGTTGCCCTCTGCACAAGAACTCAATCAACTTAACATCTAAATGCAAGATCAAGGCGAGAAAATATCAACAAATTTTTAAGTATCCCAAATTTTATGCCATTTCTTATATTATAAAGATTAAGTGAATTTCGGGCAATGTTCACTAGGTTTACTCATGGAAATTCCTACCTCCTAACGTGGTTTCCCATACTCATTTCTCGTATAGTATATTCAAAATTGAACAGACAAGAAAGAGGGGTATAGCCCTTCAAATCACAACAATTTCGAACAAACGGCTTAACAAAAAGTTCTCAAGTCAAGTCGGGTTATATGGCCAAAATTCATGAGGTGTGAACATTTAAAGATCATCTAAAGTATCCTCATGTGGTTTCCCATACTCATGGTTCCCAGAAGAGCAGAAGCCTCCCAACTTGACTTAACAAATTATACATTTAAAGGCTCATTATTCGAGATACATTTCTTAAAATATAGATTTTCTCACCCTTCACCTACACTCAAATATCAAGCTTCAATCATCCAAGTATGAAATGCCCCACAATCGAAATGCGACAACCATATCAATCAAATCATAACAAAATATCCCGATCAATCAAGTATAACAAAGCATGAACTATAAACTTTTATTCCTACTTCCGCATCTTTATTGAGAAATAAAATAAATCAAAGACAAACAAGATAAACTATCAAGAGAAACACACCACCCCCCCCCCCCCACGAGAAAAACTAAACAATGTCCCCATTGTCACAATAATAAATAAAAGATAGGGATAAAGGGTGATACAGAGGGATGGTTGACATGGCAACGCAAGGCTTCACAATGAACAAGCTCCAACAACCTAACGCTATCATAAAAACAGACAAAAATAAAACAAAACAAACGAAAACCAAGACAGCTAAAACAAACTAAACTAGCAACACACCACAAAATAAAATTAACGATTATCAAACCATGGGTTGTCTCCCACGCAGCGCTAAGTTTAAACGTCGCCGGCCGACGGGAACCGGTGTTATCCGAATTCCTTTTCGATTTTGAGACATTCCATTGCTTGGATTTGCTCATCTTCATCCCGCACATCAACTAGTCCTACCAGCAGACTGTCCTCGCAATCTCCCTACAAGAAACGATCATCGGCCACTGTGTCAGTAGCATCAAGGAAAGAGCAATTTTGAAGACATGAATCAGATGGAATGAAATAAAACTTTGAATACGAGAAAGATTTTTGGCAATAATCTCGGGAAACCCGAACACCGGCAAATATTCTTCTCCATTCCCTTTTCCATCTGTCAGATCTGGAAGGCATAGCTCATCTGAACATTCCACCACAACAGGTTTAACCAGATACTCAGTCTCATCGTTCAGTTCTTGATCGCATAGCTCCTCTACATCCTCCAACACTATCGGCTTAATGAGGTAGTCATCTTCATCCAATGCCTCTGGACTGGTCAACTCCTCCTGATCATGATCATCAGAATTCATGCTCCTTTGAAAGGTAGTGTGTGCGTGTGCATCCAATTCATCGCTCTCACCATCACTAAGATAAGTGTCGGTATGATCATGATAAGGCTGCCATAGAAGTTTCTCCGCCAAATTCTGTTGCAGCATCCCACTCACATTCTCAACAGTCTGCTCAATTTGTGTGGTAATGCGCTCAATCGCCTCTCTTTGTGACTCCCTTGCTTATTTACTTTCTAGAATAAAAGCATTCATTGCATCCTCCAAAGAGAATTGTCGAGGAGGAAGATATTGAAATTTTTGATGTTGAGGGTGAAATTGAGCTTGTTGCACCGAGTATGACATCTGCGGAGACGAGTATTGTGGAGGAAAGTATTGTTGTTGAGGAGGAAAATACTGCTGTTTAGGCGAGTACGGCATTTGCTGCTCATAAGATGGCCCAAATGGATATGCTGAACCCGAACTCTGCCATTGGTTTTGATTCCATGCAGAACTCGACTCATTAGTCCAATATGGCTGGTAACCTTGCATATTCTCCGGATCCCAGCAACATGAAGAACGCCCCGAGTATCTCTAGACTATTTCCATAGTTCCTGCATACACAAAAACAAGAAAACACATCACACGCAACTGGGGGAGAAACGAAATCAACAAGAAAAATAAAAGAAAATAAAAATAAAGCAACACAAATAATCGCCTAAAGTTTTCTCTGGCAACGACGCCAAATTTGTTTCAACTATTTTAATCTTAAGTTGCACGTAATTAAACGTGATCTTTATAGATTAAGCAAGTGAACTCAAGTATCATCTCACAAGGAAAACTTAGCAGGGAAATTATTTATTTTGCTACGGAAAAGAAAATAAGCAGTAAAATCGAGGGTGTGGTTTGTTTATAACTAGGGGAGAAAAGAAATTAAGCATAAAATCCTAGGCAAGAAATTAAACCTAATCTAACGAATGCAAAGAAATAAATCATAACAAAATTCAATTAGCAAAAAGAAAAACAAAAGAACTCACAAACTTGAATTAAAAGTAAACCTGAATCACAATTAATTCTGTGGTGTTGATGTTCGTTAATCCAGAAAGAAAATACTAAACTATGGAAGCAATAAACTAAGAACAACGTAAAAAGTGTTTAGGATGCTCAAAAACTAGGTAAAAGTCGCCCAAAAGGAGAAGAGGTGCGGAAGGGAATAAATCTGTCTTATTTATAGTAGGTTTTATGCCTTCACGCCGCCATGGGCTAAGCGATCGCTTGGGGTGTCAAGCGATCGCTTGGCTCTGTCCTCTGTCTGACCAAACGATCCAGTTCCTTCGGAATCGCTGGTCAATCCTATTTCCGATAGGGGCAGTTGACAATTGAATCCGATTTTGACCATTATTTTCATATTCGTAATAGTGCGAAAAGAAGACCCTGCTCTAACTTGTTCAAGAATAGTGGCGTTCAGTCTCTCGACCCTTTGACTTAGGATTAGTCATTTTTATTTCTAGATGGAGGCAGGGAAGGGATAAACTCAGCGGTAGAGTGTCACCTTAACGTGGTGGAAGTCATCAGTTCGAGCCTGATTATCCCTAAACCCAATGTGAGTTTTTCTACTTGGATTTGCCCCTCGCCGTGATTCAACGAGAATGGATAAGTGGCTCGTGGGATTGACGTGAGGGGGCAGGGATGGCTATATTTCTGGGAGCGAACTCCAGGCGAATATGAAGCGCATGAATACAAGTTATGTCTTCGAATGGGTCAAGCGATCGCTTGGTTCTGTCCTCTGTCTGGCCAAACGACCCCGTCAAGCGATCAAGCGATCGCTTAGCCCTGCCTCACGCGCCATTTTTTGTTTCGATCATATCTCTCTCGTCAGAACTTCGATTTGCGCATGGTTTTCGCCTACGAACTCGTATCGAGACGTACTTCAATCCTGTCAAGTTCAACTCCTCAAATATTTTCCACATCATTTCTCATTTTTGTCCATCTCTCGTCTATTCTCGCGCAATTCTTACAAAATTAACATGTTAGTGAGATTAACTAGAATAATGAATTTAACAATAAAATCCGACAAAATAGTGATGAGAAAGATCACTTGACGCATAAATACACATCAAAATGAAGCACAAAATGAGGTGAAACAGGGTACGAAAATTTCCACTCTGTGTAGACAGGGGCAACGTTCTTCCCTTCGTAGTAGTTAATCTTCTTGAGGATCTATGGTAGTATCCTGCAGTTTGGTATGAATGCACGATTCCATATGTCTTGATGTTCTTCTTCGAACTTGTGTTGGTTTGAATCATAAATCATGAGCTCATGTGCCATCAAATCCACCAAACTAGTGGCCCGGTGATCGTTGAAGTTCACGAACATGATGACTTGATACAATCAGACATTAAATAACATCCATCAGTCAAATGTAAGAATTCATCACATAGAATAAAACCTCATCATAGCAAGAAGAACAAATTCACGGAATCTATTGTCAATCGGTGTCAAAAAAGTAAAAAAAACGACTAACAATAACCTTGTCCACATTTTTCCATTGCTTCACAAATTTCCTCCATCGTGGCAGCCTTCCCTCAACAAATTTGCATAGCCTCTTCAGGTTAGCATCTGGTATGATCTCTTCTGTTTTGACATCATACACGGTGCCTTCCAAATCAGCTCCATGCAAATCCTTCCATACTTCTTGTATGGTTGCCTATGCATCATTATATTTGAGTTGTATCATATACTTGAATTATTATAAATTAAAATTTCTTTAAAACTTGTGTAAATTACCATGAAAAATATGCCTGTGATGGCAATATTTTTGGAGAATTGCAATGTTAATCCAGCGCTCTCCGGTCTAGATGCCAACACAGCAAGGTAAGATTCTATGTGCTCACCCTCTAGCTTTTCCGCAATCTTTTTTATAAGGGCAAACCAATTCCAATCCACCACATATGGCAACCCTACGTTTCTCTTGTACATACCAATGCATATGAATAAGTATTTTTTAATGAGAATTGAATAGCAGAATATAATCTCTTACTGCCAAATTACATGGATTATTCTTTTTTTCTATTGGTACTTTGACACTAATTGGTGCATTTTAGTGCCAAAGTTGCAACTAATTGAGGCTTTTTTGTACTTTCTATTGGTATTTTGGCACTAATTGGTGCATTTTAGTGTCAAAGTACCAACTAAACACTGAACTCTCATCACTTACATTTCTGATTTGTTCTTCAGGATCTTTTGAAAGTCAGTTCCTCTGACATCATCATCTAGGAAAGGACTTCTACACAACGCAGGCCGCACTCTCATTCTCGTTGGCCTCTATTGCACGATGACTTGTTGGGCCCCTAGTGCTACTGCCGTGGCGTTCAATGGTCCTGGTTGATCTTGATCTCGTGTTGTTGTTGTTGGTGTTGGTGTTGGCATGTATGTACAGGGAGTTCCCTATACCTCGTGGTAAAATCATGCTTGGGATTCACAGTATGATATCCACTCTGCTGTGCTGTTAACCTATTTGAAAAAACAATCATTAGTGTGCTAGAAATACTTGGTACTTTGGCACTAATATTATACTTTGTGCTATTAGTACCATTTTATTCACATGTATTTCTTAAACAAATTGTACAGAAAGGTATAGAAACAATAAATAATTAGTAAACCGAGTATTTTTTACCTGAGTTGGTGGCCTCACTGACTGCAACCTTGACACAACATAGTCAGCAATCTCCGTAATCAGGTCTTCCCGTTTGAAATATTGTACAAATTCAAGCCGCGCTCTCTTTGCCGCGCTTTCTCCAACCTCATCAATGAATTCATCTATGTGGTGGTGAAAGAGATTACAGGCTCTTCCTACTGCTGATTTCCAGCATTTGGAGTGTTGTCTCCTTCACCCTGCTCCAACTCTTCCTTCCTATGCTGCTCCCTAGCATCAGTGATTGTTGCAACTTGTTTCTCTTTTGATGCATACCTCGCTGTCATTTTCGTTGCTCTTTTCTTGTTGGCATCTACTGTGTGACAATATTGCAACAAGAATGGCGTTCTCCATTCTTCAACTGTATCCCAAAATCTGTGTTTCATTTCCTCCTCCTTCGGCTTCATCGAAGTATTCAACTGCAAAATATATGAGATGTTATGCAATTGTTAATTATTATGATACAGACATAATATATATAAGAATGGTATTATTAATCATTTTTACCCTTCCCGCCATAGCTGGTTTCCCGCAGTTTTTGGGGTATGTGAAACTCAGTATTCGGGGAAAAGTCTTTTGCCGCTTCCTTTCCCCGACTGACATTCCCAATATTGACACAACACAATATATCCAAGCCTAACAACACAGAATCAAATGAGTTAATATTCTGTTATTTGGAAAACTAAAACAGTAAGAATTGAACAATATTCAATGATAATTACCATTAATGCAACACAGTTCCCGATTATACTATATCCTTCTCTTATGGTGCTCTTCAGAGTGCACCTGATGTTGTTAATCGCATGAATTGTCATCTGGAATGATATGCTCCCCCATGGAAAATCATCCCAAGTTTTTTCATCCTCCAGAAGCACCCACAACCAATCTGGAATTTTTGAATTCGTTCCATCGTAGCCGAAAATCAAATCTGTGACGATCAGCATCTTCGCGGCCTGGATGTAGTCAGCAATATCTTCTTTGCCTCACAGCTTGTGGGTAATAAACTTCTCCCTCAATGTGTTGGGGTTGGTTTCCTCCCTTTGCAAAACTCTGTGGTAAAACGAATCTGGAGATATTTCGTGATCTGCATATGGATCAAACTCGGTCGATCCAAACCTCAATCCCGTCATCAGAAAGAATTCCACCCGATTGAACCTCAAAACATCGTCATTTACCAAGAAGTAAAGAGCAGTACCGTCTTGCTCCAGTTGTCCTGTGACCTGCCTTTAAATCATGTAATGCAGGCAGTGGCCTGATCGGTTTATGTGCTGAGGTAGTTGCAGGAAATCTCCTAAAGCTGGCTCGCACAGCTCGTCCCACCCATACGAACCATACAACACGGTTCTAATTATCTCCACAATGTTCTCTTTCTCCTTCACGGAGACCTTGTGGCTAGCATCAATCATATCCTCTCGTTTCAAGGTCCACCATACCTTCATTCATGAAAGCATCTATTAAAATGAATGAAAGGTTCAGTCACATCTAGTACTTTTGGCACTAAATTGCTCTAATTAGTGCCAAAGTACCATCCGCACTTGACAAATTTGCCTAGTATGCTTGGTACTTTGGCACTAAAATGCTCTAATTAGTGCCAAAGTACCAAACATAATTATCAAGATTTTGAATTCGGTTGGTACTTTGGCACTAAAATGCTCCAATTAGTGCCAAAGTACCAGACCTGAACACTGAAAAGGACCTGCATAACTAAAATAGAATGAAGAAATCAAGCTAGGAATCCAGATCTAAACTACAATTAATTGATGGTTTTCAAATTTTACCACCACGCATTCCTCGTCTCCTTCATCGTCTTTGTCAGGGCATTCTTCATCGCCAGAATCTTCATCGCTGGCCTCTTCGTTGGGCTTTTCGCCAGTTTCAGGGATCCCTTCTTCACTCTCGTTGGCCGAATATTCGGAGCCCGCCCTTTCTTCGTTGGTCTCTCTATTGTCATTGTTGATGTCACTGCAAATTTTCATCACGGGATCTTCATCGGCTTCAATGTGTCGTCGCTTGGATCCGCCGGCTTCATCTTTGTTTTTCGGAGATCTCTTTCGCTTGGTTTCGCCAGCATCTGCAATGGATTTGGATTCGGCGGTTTTTCAAGATCGACGAGCCATATTTGCAAGTTTAAACCGTTAAATCTGTGGAGAAGATGAAGGTGGAGAAGACGAAGGTAGAGAAGATGAAGGCAGGTGAGATTTTGATGGTTAAACGGCGGCAGAATTCCAACAACGAAAGAGGAAAAATCGGAAGGGGGAAGAGAATTAGGGTTAATTACGAGAGAGAATGGTGAATTTTTCGAGTAAAACAGTAATTTTGTTTAACTATGCTACAACACCCCCCAACCCGACCCGAAAATCCAACCCGTGCGCCCAACTCGAACCCGACCCCTGAACCCGCGCACCCAACCCGCCCTAATTAAGGGTAATTTTGTCCGAATTAGCAAAAAACAGGTATAATTTGCGTTTTTTTTATAAAATGGCTATATCTTGGGTTTTAATCCCCATTATGAGTATTTCATAAATTGGCTCATATAATTGTATTTACATTTAATTTCATTTAATCGTATAATTTTAATTAATTATAACACATTTGTCCCATTCCCACTTTCTCCACTCAGCCACTGTCTCGTCACCCAAAATTCTGATGAATCACATAAAATAATATATTTACTTTCAATATTCATTATGATAAATCTCATAAAAAATTTTAGTGGATTGAAAATCCTAAATTTACTAATTTTACGATTATTACAAATTTTCATAATTTAATATATGAAATCCTTACATTACCATATAAAATCTTAAATCTCACAAAATGCCTCCTTTTTATACAAAAGAACGTCCAATTTGTTGAATAATATTAAATCATATAATTTAATATGTTAATTAATATATCAGCATATGAAATCACATAATTTTCTTGGAATTAAAGATTTAAATTTATAACTTTAAAATTAATACGAAGTCACATAATTTTATATGTAAAATCATATAAAAGTATATTTATTAATATACTAAATTATACGAAATTACATAACATTTCTTGGAAATAACTAAACGTAAAACAAAAAAGTGATTTTAATGGATTTTCATTTAATAAAATAACAAAGGGTATAAATGACCTAAATTGCTAGATTTAATATGTTTTAAATTAGTTGCTAGAATTAGTATAAATTATCTATAAAATTGCTAAATTTGTAGATTTTTCCTTTTTTTATTATGATTTTTTTTGTCTTGCACTTCTTGAAACTACATCTCATATTTTTATATTTTCTCCGGGTCCTGTTTGCTTAGCCTTTTTATTTGGTAGTTTTTTTTCTTCCATTTGATTTGTTTATTTAATTGATGCAATTGGCAATAAAAATTGAAATACAAATAACAACAATCATATAATATAGTTTCACCTACAACAGTGTTTCCTTATTTACATAAGAGAAGTTAATTCGAGTTCAAATAAGGTTCCTAGTTCCTTTTGATAAAATAGTATAATTAACGTGCAGTCGCACGTTAAAAATAATAATTATTACAAAGTTCAAAATAAAGCTCATAATTCACATTAATCATTTGATTTTAGAGTTCAAAATAAAATATACAAATCTTGTCAAGTGCTTACAAATCTTTAGATATAAATAAACCATTTATCTCATACAACGATATCATGTTGATCTTCCTAAAGTGAAAAAGGAACAAATCCTAAAGCTTTCACTTTTTTTGTTCTTTCAAAATTAAACTCATTAAATCAAATTTTGAACGATCATACAACATAATCCAAAAAAAAGGGTTATCAATAACAAACAAGATCGAGAAAAGAAAAAAAAAAGCAACTTATCTTAGAAAATGAAACATGAACAATTCAATCCTAAAGATATATGACTCTTTATTAAATTGCTGCTCTCTTTGAATTAAGAAATTGTGTTAAGAAATTTGGTGAAAAAAATTGAAATATATATATAAAAAAATTAATAAAGTGGCTTTTTTTCATCACTGCTTTCTTTGCAGTAATAAAGTGGTTTCTTCTTGGTTCTGTCGAGAATAAAAAGAATATATTAACAAAAAAAATAGATAAGTATACCGCACAAATATATGTATAGAGAAATTACCTTAATATGGTTTATCATGAATATACATTATACGTTTTGAAAAATGCAAATGCAGTAGACCTTTTTGATAGACCAAGAGTGGGAATAGAATCAGCGCCAAGTTTTGGTACCTCGAAAAGATTAAATAATTTACACGAATTGATTGAACCTCAAAAATATTTAAGAATTTTAAGTTGTCATGTTGGAAGATTGGAGGCACTTTGAAGTTACAAAAGTAAAGAAAAAAAGGTTACACAATGACGTGAGTAAAATCACGTATGAATGAAATAACAAGATTGATATCTCATACTATTAACAATGATATAAACACTGGATAGATATATTAATAATATATTTCTCATATTTCTTTCAAATCATAATAATATAAGGTAAATAATATATATTATCAATAAGGTAAGTTTGTATTTCTTATGGCATATTATATATTACATCTTATATTACGCTATTGCCCTTAATTTTGATAAGTAGTAAGGATATTTTAGGTGATTCAAATTTTGTAAAATAAGACTCTTTTTATATAAGTAAAAATTATGTTTGTGCTCACATAATATATGTTTTAGCACAAATACTTATATGCGGCCGGTCGCATGGCATGCGACCGGCGTGTGGCGCGTGTAATACACGCGCTAGCCGCCCACGCTCAGCACCAAATTTTTTTCTTCCGATTTTTTTTTAATTCCTGTTTTCTTTCCAAAACCTGTTTTCGGATTTTTTTTTCCAGCTTTTATTTCAATTTTTTTTTAAATTCCACTTTTTTTTCCACCTTTTTTTTGTTTGTCTCTTCGTGTTTTTGTTTGCCGCTTCTTCGGTCAAGATTCGAGCGAGGGGAACCAAAGGTCTCGAAGCGAGCCGAAAAAATCCAAATTGTTGTCCGACGATTATCATTATATTAGTAATCGGAGCGAAGGCGGAGCCGTAAAATCGGAGCCAAAGGCGGAGCTGGAAAAAGTAATTCGAAAATTACAAAAAAAAAAAAAATTTGACGGGTCAATCTAACCCAGACCCGATCACATGGCTGACTGCGAGTCGCAGGTGAGAGTTGCTCATGTTTTAGCATCAAATAACCCATCCAAAACATAATTTACATAATACAAATCATAGATTTGAAATATGATTCCCAATCATAAGAGAATTCCGTAACATTGTTAGATATTATTATAAGAGACATATTTTGAAATAGCCATAATAATCATTAAAATATAAATTTTGGCCCACCTTTTTCAAAAATATAAATTTTGGCCATTTTTTTCAATTTGGGACGAAAATACCCTTAATGAAATGCGGAGCGGGTCGGGTTTGACGCGGGCGGGCGCGGGTCGGGTCGGGCGGGTATGAGACATTTGGTACTTTTGGTACAAATTTAGTCTTATTAGTACCAATTGTTCTAGTACATCTGGTACGAATTTAGCCTTATTAGTGCCAATTGTTCCAGATTTGGTACAACTGGGACGAATTGTCAAATTAGTTCCAGATATTCCAAGTTATGATATGGTACTCTTGGGACAAACATTCCAATTATTTCAAGTTATACTACTCCGATTTTGCGGCTCCGCCTTCACTCCGATTACTAATATAAGGATAATCGTCGGACAACAATTTAGATTTTTTCGGCTCGCTCCGAGGCCTTCGGCTCCCCTCGCTCGAATCTTGATCAAAGAATAAGCGGCAAACAAAAAAACGAAGAGGCAAACAAAAATTTGGAAATTAAAAAAAATTTGAAAAAAAAAAAAAAAACAGAAAAAAAGAAAAACAAATCTGGAAAATAAGAAAAAAAAATCTGAAAAATAAAAAATAAAACAGAAAAAAAAAGAAAAAAATTCTGGAAAATAAGAAAAAAAAAATAGAAAAAGAAAAGAAAAAAAAACTGAAAAATAAAAAAAAACAATAAAAAAAGAATAAAAAATTGAAAAGGAAATTAAGTGTCAATAAAATAGATCAAAGAGTGATGGATCACAAAAGAGGGAAAGGGGTATTTAGGTCATAAGTTCAAAAAATGGCTATAATTTATATTTATGAAGAGGGTGGGCCATAATTTATATTTCAATACTCATATTGGCTATATCACATGATATTCTCTTATTATAATTCATGGCCTTTATTAAATTCAACAAAAGAGGGAAAAACGCGACAACTTCAGTTGTGGGCTTGTCGTAGGAGAACAAAAAAAAATTGCAAGAAACAAAATAAGAACCACAAACCACAAATTAATTTACTTAAATTGTATAATTACTAATACATACCCCAGGTTTTTTTTTTTAAATTCCAGACCCCTTGTGCTGGATATAATCACATAGTACACTTCATACATAATACTAATATAAAAACCGATTTTTGGGTGGGAATTAATTCAAATTCTACTATTAGATAAACGATAATATAGAGTAATGGTTTAGAGTTGTGATTGAACTGAAATTGTATATAATAGGGATATATCATATAATAGGTAAATAAGGCTCTTATATATAACTAGTAGCGTGTGCACGTGGATCCGTTGCATTTTTATTACATTTTTATATTTTTAAAATGATTAATGTAAGTATTTTTTTATTTTATTTAGGTCTATTACACTGATCAAAAAATCTTTTGTAAAAATAAAGGTTGTTCAAATCAATCATTTTTAAAATAGAAAAAAAAAACACAATATAAAAAATTAATAAATAATGAAAAAAAATTGATGGGCCATGTGGCAGCATACGTGCCATGTATACGTGCCATGTAAGATGCTCCGATAATCGGAAATGATGGTTAGGTTCTAATCGTATAAAAATTGTAAAGATATCATTACTCAATAGATGAAAGTTTATGATTTCTTTTTGAGTAATAATATTCGGACACACTGTGGCCAGCCACACGCGTGAAAAAAATGAAAGAATTTGCAACAACATTTTCTTTATATATTTATATACCCTCACGAACATAGAACGATTAAAAACTTAAAAGCTGACAATGAAAATTTCTTGAAACTTGAAGAGATTTGGTGTCTATTGGTTCTCAAGTTTACAACTTTAGCATATATTGTAACGGATGCAATGACTTCTAAGGAAAGAGCATTCTCGGCTATGAAAATTTTGAAGAATCGGTTCCACAATCGAATGAGTAATGAATGGTTTAATGATAATTTGGTATTTTGGATTGAAAAATATATTCAATTATTTTTCTAATGATGCTATTATGCATAAATTTTAGAATATAGCAAATCGTTTGAGACCAAATATTGATTAAATTTTTATAGATTATTTAGTATGTTACATTTTAATATAAGTTTTATACTTTTTAGTTTTGCTTATTAAAGTATAAAACTCATGCCACTATATGTATGTTTTTCAATGACAAAGTGAGTATAATTTTTATCTCCCCTTCCTTAAAATCTTGTATCCGCCACTTTTGAGCTCAATTTCCTTCACAAATCCGATTTATATAGGAAGGCCTCACTAATATAAAGTGGTTAATGCTACGTTCTCCAACCAATCAATGTGAAACATCTAAACAAATATAATTACACGTTTAGCATATATGTCATATAATTTTAGAAAGATAGTTTTTTTTTATAGAAACATGTATCCAACAACAAATTTAAAAATAAAATAAAAATTCACATGGCAAAGCTATAACCATGTGTAGCACATACTCTTTAGAATGTAACTTGTTAAATATATATATATATAAATATCGGCAATAAATTGTATACGTTAAAATTTAAATCCGACGAATTATGTTTGTATACATATCCTTGTTTTTAAGTAATTATTGTTTTTCCTATAAATTCGGTACTCTGCTGGTTAAATAATAATATTGTGCGTATTATGATTAAATAGTACATATTGACACTTTTATCCTTAATATAAATAAAATAATAGAAATATTTTAGATAAAACCAATTTTGTAAAAATTCGTCCTTTTATAATAGGTATAGAATATATAAATCTCATCGTACTTTGTAAGTGCACATGATATAAGAAATATAGTATAATATAGGGAGCACTTTATATTGCTATCTTAGTTTTGATCATTTAAATTCATAATTAATTATGCATGTTTAGAAAACCTCTCTGCAGTGACATTCGTGGATGGTTCGAATTTGGTTTTGCCCAACAATTTGTTGCCACATATGTTTTTTATTTATGTCCAATATTTTCCAAGGCATATCACTAAATAATGAGATTTTGTATTAATAAAAAGAAATGATCAATTTATTTAGGAATAAATGGAAAATTAAGACTAAAAAACCAACTTAGTGGTAAGATATTCCCCTCAAATTTTAACGTTAAGGGTTCAAGTCATGTATGCATGTAAAGTAACTAAAAAAAATGAGAAACTAATATGAAGTCGAATTATTTGCCAAATAAATAAGAATATTATAATTCAACAAATAAATTACACTCTTTGATGATTTTGTATATCCATCACCTCTCCATTTCTAATTTAATATGTTTAATGTGTTAGGATTAAGAGAGAGAGAGAGAGATATTTAACCTCAAATAGCCAAATTTTCACAGTACTTTCTTTAGTTTCATCATATCAATTCCTTAACCTATGTTTAAGTCACCCCTCGAGCTATTTGATGTCCGACTTGTGAAGTCTTCAATCGAATTGAGGGTAGTTTTAATGATAATCGAGTTGAATTGAGTACAAATTTCTTTAGGCCATTAACTTCTAGCGAGTTACAAATATAGGTCACATCTTTTGAGGCTTGCAATATTCGTTAAGTGTAGCTACAAAAATGGATGTCACGTAAAAAACGGGCTTCAAATTGCGCTCACTTGCATCTCACGTGAATTTAACCCCGAATTATGAGTTCGGGACTAAATGTGTCATCGGACGCCTAAATTGAAGCTTAGTGGCCTAATATTGCAAGATCGAAAAGATGTGGTATATATTTGCAACTTGCTATAAATTAGTTGTCTACAATAATTTATACTTAGTATAATCAGTAGATATAATTTCTACAGAAAAAAAAGAAAGATAATGTATTTAAAATTTGAAATAACGAATTATAAAACTATAACCTTAAGAAGGATTTGATGTCGATGATACTTAGTTAATATATATTTATTATGATGTTTCCACTCAAATACTATGGTAAACACAAACAAAATTCCCAAAAAAAAAAAAAAAAGAAAGACTTATGTTTAAGTTCTTGCAATAAGTTCAACAAAAGCTCAATATTGAATTATGACAAGGGCTCTCGCCGGTATAATTAATTTTTTGTATAATATGAGAAATTAGAAATTCTAATCAATGTAGAAATTTAAATAATTTTCAAATTATTATAACTATTAAATTGACCAAACATGAGCAAAAGCATCACAAACACAACCCACACAACTCAAAGGGGTTTGAGATTTTGTTTGTGTGAACTTGAGATCAAAATTTATACTATAAGAGTGTGTAGAAAATTTCGTTAGTAGAGAGAGAGATATGTAAGAGTAGTTACGAAATCTCAAGTACACACAATCTCAAGTTGTAATATTTTTCTAATTAGTTTGTGTGAAACTTGAGATTTATCTCTAATACAACTTGTAATATATAGAGTAGGTATAGAAGAGGTTTATTAAGGGTAGGATTCTTAAGCTTAAATAAATATAAAGTTAAATACAAATTTACACTATAGTCTTTAAAATAAATATAATAAAAAGGATATATTAGGCAAATCAAAATTTATAAGAATCCGCTCTTTTATAATAAGTATAGATAAGTATAGATATCTATTGAGCTTACTATGAATAGAATGTTAAAAGGTTAGTTTTTGAAAACACAGTTAAATGCTTGGAACAGATTAATCTTATAAGGATATCAATTAAAGTTTTCATAATGTGGCAGCAGGATTCTTTGCTTCTTGATAGGTAAATTAGTGGAAGTTTTTATTGACTGACCGAAGAAGTGTTGAGTCTTTGGTGAGACTTGTTGCAAACTCGGTATAAAGCAATTAAAAAATGAGCAGGTCTTGCATGCGACCTGTTGCATGGGCCATGCGACCGGGTCGGGTCAACCCGGTCATTTTTTTTTTCCTTTTTCGGCTCTGATTTTACGATTCCGTCTTCGCTCCGATTACTAATATAAGGTTAATCAGCAGGCAACAATTTGGACTTTTTCGGCTCGCTCCGAAGTTTTCAACTCCCCTCGTTCGAATCTTGACCAAAGAAGAAGCGGCAAACAAAAAAAAAGTTGGAAAAAAAAAGTAGATTTTTTTAAAAAAAATTGAAATAAAAGCTGAAAATTTAAAAAAAAACAAAAATTTCAGAAAAAAGGTTAAGAAAGAAAATTGAAATTAACAAAAAATAGAAAATAATAATAATAATAATAATAATAATAATAATAATAATAATAATAATAATAATAATAATAATAATAATAATAATAATAATAATAATAATAGGCGCGTGCACTCCACGCGCCCCACACGCGGTCGCATGGGGTGCGGCATGTCTCATATAAGTATTTGCCTTAAAAAAATTATGTAGAAAATAGAATTAAGAGAAGAGAAATGGAGAGAAGGGGGAAGTGGTGGTTGACTCATCATCACAAGGGAATTAATCTAATTAAGATTGTCAGCTAACAACTTTTTAATTTACTATTTACAGCAATAAAATTTGATAAATTTTTCTCTTTGAAGAAAATTAATTAATAGAGTATAAATCAATGTAGCCGTATACGGTGATCTGAGCGCGCGCGCTCTCTGTCTCCTTCATTTATGCCTCTTCATGGCTTAGCTTATATTGTAACAGAAAAAAAATAAAAAAAAAAAAATAAAAAAAAAATAAAAAAAATAAAAATAAAATAATAATAATAATAATAATAATAATAATAATAATAATAATAATAATAATAATAATAATAATAATAATAATAATAATAATAATGGTTTTGAGTCCAACTGAAAAAGCTGGAAGTAGTGGAGTATGTTTATTTGGTGGAATTTACTGTTGCTTCACAAATTAGGATAAAATATTGATTAAACTTTACCAAATGGTGTTGCATTTGGTAATTCTATAATTTATTAATCTTTAATAAAATTAAAATTTAATATAATAAATTTTAAAATAAAAAAGAGCGAACTACTGCACCTTTTGGTCTACTGCATTGGAGTTGACCTCAAAAAAGAAAACAAAACAAGACATCAAAATTGACTTAATATTATTGCATTTTTACATATGCATGCATTGATGTTTGAAGGATGGACC
This sequence comes from Schizonepeta tenuifolia, assembly GCA_029490685.1. Lineage (NCBI taxonomy): Eukaryota > Viridiplantae > Streptophyta > Magnoliopsida > Lamiales > Lamiaceae > Schizonepeta > Schizonepeta tenuifolia. Next base: position 96,888,115 of record CM055958.1, on the reverse strand, counting down.
GCACTCGACCTCAAAAAATGAAAACAAGAAAAGACATCAAAATTGACTTATTGCATTTTTGAATTTCTTAATTACAATACCATCCATCAAGATTCCCTCAAAATAAAAAATAAAAAAAATACTATCCATCAAGATTTGCCATATCACACTCATGAAGACTTAAAGTCAATGCGGGCTTGTAAGCTTTGTCTATATTTACAGTTGCGGTTTCAGTATAGTAAATTAGCAATTGCAGCCATGTACAAAAATTATGATTGCAGTTTTGCATATGCATTAATCCTTACCATAATCTTTGAAATGCCTCCTTCCCTGTCTAATTCCACTGATCAAACTGCCCTTGTTGCCTTAAAATCCCACATCACCTCCGATCCTAGTCGTATTCTGTCAACAAATTGGACCAACTCAAGCTCCGTCTGCAGCTGGCATGGCGTCACTTGCGGCTTGCGCCACCAAAGAGTAACTGCATTGAACCTCTCCTACATGGGTCTCTCCGGCACCATTCCGCCACAACTCGGGCAGCTCTCCTTCCTCGTCTCCATCGACCTCACCAGCAACCTTTTTACTCAAACTTTACCTCAGGAGCTCTCTCACCTGCGCCGCTTGAAGTTCATATCCTTGGAACTCAACAACTTCACCGGAGACATACCTCCATTGTTTGGTCAATTACCAAAATTACAACAATTGTCTTTAAGGAACAACAGCTTCACGGGTTCGATCCCAAAATCCCTGTCAAATCTCACAAATCTACAGCTTCTTGACTTAAGTTCCAATTCTCTAAGTGGAGAAATTCCACACGAGTTGGGAAAACTTCAAAGCCTACAATATCTAGGGGCTCTATTCAACCATTTGTCCGGTGCTATACCATCAGCCATATTCAACATATCGACCCTTGATACTATAGCTTTGACAGACAATGAATTGAGTGGAAGTCTTCCAGCCGAAGATATCATGTGCGCTAATCTTCCATTTATTACTTGGATTCTTCTTTCTGAAAATCAGCTGAGCGGCGTGATTCCCAAAAATCTATCCCACTGTTCACGACTTGAGCTTTTGTCTCTCTCCTACAACTCTTTCAGTGGGCACATACCTGCAGATATAGGCTACTTAAAATCTCTTCAGGAATTATATCTCGGTGGTAACAATTTGAATGGTACGTACGGTATCTCATCTCATCTCATCTCATCTCATCATGCATGCATCTTTCATGTTCTAACAATGCAAGATAATTTCCTTCAAGCAAACTCATGATAAAAAAAATTATCAACTTTATACTGCAGGCATAATACCACATGAGATTGGCTTTCTACAGAAGGTGGTTATTTTTGCTGTTGAAAGGAATGAGATTGGGGGGTCAGCTGATTTTAATATTTTCATGAATATGTCTTGTCTGCAATCTTTGTTTTTATTTCGCAACAAATTCATGGGGAAGCTTTCGAGAAATGTCGCCAATCTTACAATGCTGACAGGATTATACTTGAGGGAGAACTACTTGACAGGTACGAGAATATAATACTAGTAGTAGTTTGTGATAGAATTGAACAGTGGAGGCAAATTAACCTAGCTATCCATATAGGAGTATGTGATATGTCCAGTTGGTGCAGTCGTGTGAGTCATACCAGAGGGTGCATGTTTATTTTTGGATTACAATACCAACGATGGATGTTGTTACATTTACATATGATCTTCAGACCATACCCATCCCATATTAGGATTCGAGCTCATTCCTGTATAAATATTTATGTTTTGTATGTTGTTTGTTTGGATCCGGATGTCGGTACCGTCATCTTATCTGATGTTGTGCAGGGGCTATTCCCAGAGAAATTGGCCAACTACACCAACTGGAGGTATCACAATTAGGATTGAACAACTTTAGTGGTTCCATTCCACACGAGCTCTTTAACATTTCAACTCTTCGAAATCTTGAGCTTACTGCCAATGCTCTATTAGGCCTTCTTCCAACCCATTTATGTCATGGCTCTCCCTTTCTTGAAGAGCTTTATCTTGCCATAAATTTCTTCACTGGACCAATCCCCAACTCTATCTCTAACTGTTCTCACCTCAGAATCCTCATCCTTGCTCAGAACCATTTCAGTGGTTCCATACCACCTGATCTCGCCAACCTAAGACTTCTCCAACGTCTTCAGGTTTACAGCAACACTCTTACAAATGCACCATCTTCTTCACAAATGGACTTCATTACTTCATTGACAAATTGCAGGTTTTTAACTGAATTGTCAATTGCTGATAATCCTCTATACGGCGTCATTCCAGCTTCTGTCGGGAACTTATCTTCCTCGCTCCAAATATTACATGCCTACGGCTGCAAATTCAGTGGCAGCATTCCTGCTGAATTAGGCAATCTAAGCAATTTGGTGACGTTGAATTTTCGAGACAACGGGTTATCTGGTAATATTCCACTTACTATCAGACATGTGCATGAGCTTCAAGGATTATTTCTATCTGACAACATGTTGGCAGGCTCCATTCCAGAGGCTATATGTGATTTATACAGCCTCAATACTCTGTATATTAGCGGCAATCAATTTTCAGGTCCGATTCCTAAATGTTTGGGAAATGTCTCTTCTTTAAGACATATTCTTCTAGACTCCAACATGTTGAATTCAAGCATGCCGTCAAGCTTATGGGGCCTAAAAGATTTGACGACTCTTGACTTGTCCTCGAATTCATTGACTGGGTTTTTACCTCAGGAGATAGGTAACTTAGAGGCAGCAATCTATATCAATCTATCTGCGAATCAGTTGGCGGAATCGATTCCCAGCACTATTGGAAAGTTGCAGAATTTGGTTAATCTGTCTTTGGCAAATAATAGACTAGAAGGTTCCATTCCCGCTTCTGTGGGAAGCATGATCAGTTTGGTAACTCTCGACTTGTCGTATAACAACCTCTCTGGTTCAATTCCAATGTCTTTGGAATCACTTCAACACCTCAACTATATTGATGTCTCTTTCAATAGTTTAAGTGGAGAAATTCCTAATGCTGGTCCTTTCAGAAACTTTACTATTGATTCTTTTAAGGGTAATGAAGCACTATGTGGAATTCCGAGGTTCCATGTCCAACGTTGCCATGCAGTTTCTAATAGCAGATCGAAGAGGAAGAAGGTGAAGGTAGCTTTGTTTATTGTTTTAGGGGTTGTGGCTTTGATTACAGTTGTTTCTTTGGCCTTTATTTTTCTTAGATACAAAAGGAAAGATAAGACAACTGATAGAGTTGATGAAGAGCTTATATCCATTGTGCCAGAAAGAATCTCTTATTATGAATTGTTGCAAGCAACTGAACAATTCAATGAAAGCAATTTACTTGGCACTGGGAGTTCTTGCTCTGTTTACAGAGGAATTCTAAACAGTGGGAAGGTTGTCGCTGTGAAGGTGTTTAATATGCAATTAGACGGAATTTTAAGAAGATTTGATGTCGAATGTGAGATACTGCGTAGCATCCGACATAGGAATCTGACGAGCGTCATAAGCAGTTGCTCCAATGGAGAGTTCAAGGCATTAGTACTTGAATATATGCCAAAGGGAAACCTTGATCAGTTGTTATATTCCCACAACTGTTGCTTGAATGTGATGGAAAGACTGAATATAATGATTGATGTTGCATATGCTTTGGAGTATCTTCACCATGGCTATTCAACACCCATCATTCACAGCGACTTGAAGCCGAGCAATGTGTTGTTAGACGAAGACATGGTTGCCCATGTAAGCGATTTCGGGGTAGCAAAGTTGTTGTGCAATGGGGATAGCTTTGTGCTTACCAACACCTTAGCAACATTGGGTTACATGGCTCCAGGTGTAGTATGTCTACATATATTGGTTGCATTTCACTTTCTATTAACATATTATATTGTGTCTTGCTTATTACAAATAATGATTTTTGTCGTTTTCTACAGAGTATGGTTCGGAAGGGCTAGTTTCGACAAGGTGTGATATGTATAGCTATGGCATTATGTTGATGGAAACTTTCACGCGAAAAAGGCCTATTGATGATATGTTTGGCGGAGATTTGAGCTTAAAGAGTTGGGTTGAAATCTCATTTGCAGAGTCTCTGAATAAGGTGATAGATTCCAAATTACTTGAGGAAGAACACTTGGAGCAGAGCATGCAATGCATGTATTCCATATTGGAATTGAGTTTGAAATGTTGTGTAGAATCCCCTGCGGATAGAATCAACATCAAAGAAGCTCTAGCAGAGCTGCAGAAAATTAAAAGTCGATTTTCGACCAATTTATGAAAGTAATGACTTTCATGTCTCTTATGTTTAGTAACTGAAGCCATGAATTGTAGTAATAAAAGAAGAAGGCCAACCTACTCCACAAGGGACGGGGTTTTACCCAGTGCGCACCGAACGTAGCGGCTGCGGGTTCCCACGATGAAAAAAAAAAAAAAAAAAGGCCAAGAGAGGTGTGACGTGGTTCTTCTGTACTTCTATATGTTTCTAATGCTGGTGGGATATTACTATTTATGCATTAGTTTTAAGTAAAACCATCATTTTCCTAGCAGCAAATTTACACCTACGAGTATTTCTTTTTGCCCCGAATATGAATTAATCCCACATCGTACAGAAACCAAAATACATGCAACGGCAACATCAATAAATAAATATGAACATCTCGGGGTAAAAAACAGTAGTTTTGCGTGGAGATAATATTTGTTTATTAAATAGGAAGGCAAAATTCCTGTACAAATCAGAGCTCTCGTTCATCATCTCTCAGAAAATCCAAAAAACACAATCAGCTGATTACACCAAAAAAAAAACCAAAACAAAAAACAAAAAACAAAAAAAAAAGGAAGAAACACAACAAGATTACAAAAAAAGAGAGAATAAAAAAGAAAAGAAAAGAAGGAAAAGAAGACACACATCATCCCTCAGAAAATCCAAAAAGCACAACCAAGTTTTAAAAAAAAAAAAGGATGGAAGTTGTCTGTAAATAAATAACCCGCGCGCAGGAGTAAAAAATGAGCATCGATCAACATTTGGGAAGATCGGACGGCGGCGGAGGCAGTTTCTGATTGGCCAACTCTCCATCCAACACTATCCACACCATCTTCAAACCCCAGCTCAAATGCACCTCAAAATGACAATGCATGAACCAAACGCCTACAAATTAAGTTTCAACATTAACTTCATTTTATCTCTTAACTAAATTAAATACGTAAAAAAAAAAAAAAAAAAAAAAAAAAGTAAAATTAATTTGTGGGACCTGGATTGTCGGCCCTGAAGCGGATGGCCGCCCAGCCTCCCGACGGCACGCCGATGGTGTTCCTCTCGACGGGATCGACAAGGTTGAACTTGTGCGGATCCTTCTCCGGATCAAAGTTGCCGAATCCTTGCCCCACCACGTAGAAGTTGAATCCATGGAGGTGGAGAGGGTGGCTCTCCGCCCCAAGAATGCTCGTATCCTGCAGCACCACCTCCACCGTCGTCCCGAACGCCACCACCACCGCTCTCGTCCCATTCCCCACCCTCGTGTTGTTCGGCGGCGCCCCGGTGTAGTTGAACGGCATCAACGGCGAGCTCGGGAAGTCGGTGGTGTACACACCATTAACGTCGTTACTGGACCTGCCGGAGAAGAAGTACGTGTGCAGGAGCGCCGCCGTAGGGTTCGTGAAGGAAACGTTGTTGATCGACGCCGCGAACATGGAGCCGTTAGGCCCCTGACACGTGTTATTCTTCGGGCAGGGGTTGCTGCCCAGCCCCACCGTGAAGAAGAACTTCCTGTCCACGGTTTGCGGCACGTTCGCCGGAAACTGAGCCGTCGCCAGGCTGCGCAGCTTGCTGCCGAAGGCGGCCACGGCGGAGGTTCCGTTGATCGGTGGGAGAGACGGGAGATTGACTGTGGAGGCGTTGAGGGGTGGTGCCGTTTTGTGAGGGAGTTTGTACTGAAGAATTCCGGCGACGGTGGAGTTGTCGAAGGTTCCTTGGCCGGTGAAGTAAGGCCGCGCCGCCATGAAGAAGGTGGTTGTGGCCGGATTAGGGTTGGTTTTGAGCAGAACATTGGTGGTTTGGCCCGGCGCGATCACGACCAGGTCTGTTTCGAATGGCTTTACGTAAATTGCATCTGCTTCGACGACGGTGAATGTATGGTTTGAGATTTTGAAGAACAGTTCGTCGTTGAGGGCCGCGTTGATCATTCGGAGAAGATACGTCTTCCCGGGCTTCACCTTCAGCTTGAATGTTTCTACAACAACAAAAACAAAAACAAAACAAAACAAATATTGAAAATGAACTGATTCAATTATATATATATCTCAAGAATCACACGCCACCCGTCCTACGATTTTAACCGGTAAGACAGTCTCACATAAGACTCGGTCATAATCATAATCATGATCCAAACTCGTATTCATGAATCATGGTATATATATTTGTAGGACTATTATTGTTTGAATCCGATGTTGACCGGTCTCATGGATATTGACTAGTAAGACGATTTCACACAAGTCTCCTCCCCCCTTAATTATCAGGACTTTGGCTGCAAATACCGTTGGCAGAGCAGTTGTACAAGGGGCCGGGAAGGCCGTTGATGGTGTATGCATCCGAGACATTGGGGCCGGCTCCTGTCTGCAGAGCCTGGTTGATGACTGCCTCAGTATCAGCATTGAACCACTCTCCTGCCATTTTAGTGCACAAAACATAGATCAGATCATCTCATGCATGTTCAAATCATGTACTGATATTCAAGAATGTTGTAGAAACTCAACCAAAGAGGATGGGAACTTGTTTGTGGGGTTTAGGAAAAGGGTAGGAAGTGTTCTTTAAGGGGAGGATTATGAGGGGCCCATAAAGAGTTGCTCTCAGCCATGAGACATGAGCATGCCACCATAAGGTTCCTCTCTGCCCTGTAATGGTGAAGTCATAGGTGTAGCTCTGACCGGTCTGAATCGGGCATTGAGTCACGTAAGCCGGTCCATCTGCCCAACCGCTCAGAAGCTGCCTAATGCCATGCCTAATTTCACAAAAAAAATGCACTTGAATTTTGTGATACTGGAGAAATTTTTGGATTTGAATGAGCAGAGGAAAATGGGGTGTACCAATGGAAGCTGACATTGTTGGATACATGATTGATCACCTTAACCACGACACGATCACCCTCCCTTGCAACGATGGGAGGCCCGGGGAACCTTCCGTTCACCGTGAGGATGCTCTTAGTCTTGCATAATCTGGTCACATTCTGCACCTGCACCTGCACGACATATGAATATATTATTAATGCAACTCGTCGTCTACTGAACAGAGGGCGGTAGAGGTAGTAGTAGTAGTAGTAGTAGTTACGTTGAACGTGTAATGCCTCGTTATGGCTGTGACCGAGCAGCTAAAATGCAAGAAGATCAAGAGAGAGAAGATGAAGGGAGGAAGTGATGAGGCCATTGATGTGAGAGAAAGCTAGAAAAGTGCTTGTTGTGGTAGCTTATGGAAATGCAGGGATGATGCTTCATTCTTATATAGTTCGATGGTTTACTTGTTTAGGAAATTGAAATTAGTATAGTATGAAAATGGAAGAAAATTATACCTAAAGAAAATGTGACAGTGTATATGGATACTATACCAAACTGGTTGTCCGAGTGTCACAACTTTAGCCTTTCCATGTCTGCCAACCAGTGTAAATTAAGTGATCATCATTTGATTGGACATTCTCCCTAATAGTACAAATTAATTACACTTTCAACTCTTTAATTTTTATTTTTTTCCTTTTTAATCTCTGGTTTCAAATACATGACCAATAATCAATAGGCTGAATTACTTTTTTTTAGTAGCAAATTTTTTTGCAATTGATAATCTTTGTGATTATGACACTAACAGCAAGTCATCATTTAATTCAGTCGTAGGACTGGGTTTTGGGACATAGAAATAGACATAAGATCCACCTTTCTTTCAAACAAGATATATAATGACATATACCAGGAAGAGGTCATTTAGATATTGTTGTACTACAAATAAGTTTACCAAGATTCACCGTAAAGTAAAGAATTTGTGAATTCTGTCTGTACAATACAACATCAATATTACTACTATTTTAAGATTGCAAGTTGATTATGGACGAACACAATCATTACAAATATTAGTAATGTACAAGGTTTAACCTTTGTAGTTACACCAACTACGTTTTTGATCTTCCTCAAAAAATCTCATCACTCTTGACTTCTTAAGATATAAATGGCGAAAATATAAAAATGTAGTACTATGAAATATACTTAGAGAAAAAGGACTAATCAATTAATCCCATATCATTACAACTGCTATTATTCCAACACCTATGAGGACAGCAAGAAACTTGAAGAAGGGAGTATCAAAGTAGGAGTTGTTCTGAGGTTTGAAGCCTTTGGATATCAAATGGTTGATGGCCACGTAGACGAAAACCCCGCAGGCGAGCGCCATTGAGATGGCATAGGTCCAATCAGCAGTCCGGCCTTGGCTCGTGGCATCGAGGGCGATGCCTATTCCTACGCCCACGGGGCTTGAGATGGCGAAGGCGAAAGAGTATGCCACGGTTGCTAAAAATGGCCTCTTTGGGATCATCCTTAGAAGTGCAATTCCCATTGCAACTGCAGCGAATATCTTGTGGAGTGAAATCGTCCATAGATTTCTCCATGCATCTGCTTTCGTATCTAGGAAGAGTTTGAATGTTAATGTTAATTAAAGTTTAACATACGTAAAGAGCATTTTAATTTGCTATAAACGACTATATATGTCAATAGTGTCTAATTAATTCCTCTACTCCCACTAGTACACAAAATTGGAATAGCACCTCTGCAGAACTAGTTATTAACAAGGGGACCATTATAGTTTATTTATATGATCTAATATTCCGGACGAGTTTCCAAAGTTATCTAACCTTCAAGATATTTTGTAAAAGGAGGAAGTTTTATATATGACCATTTTGAAAACCAAAATCAGGCTAAACTCAACGGAGACATGTGTGGAAATAATAAAGAAGTTGCGCATGTTGAGTCAAGAAAGCACTAAAAGTGTCATATTTGAAACTTTGTCCAAATGTCAGAGCCTTTTACCAAAATTTTGAAGTTGATACCCGCCTTAAATTATGAGATTGAGTACACCATTATTAATGAGCACATCTAAACGCATGAAGCTTGAATATGAAATAATTTACTCTATATATATCATTGTTTCAAGCTAGACATCTAAATGCATGAAGCTTGAATATGAAATAATTCACTATACAGTACACCCTGCGCCGAAGTGGTGTAGCTCCCATCGTCTCCCGTTTTCGTTCTCTTTGCCGCCATTTCGATATGGTATTTTGCGGAGTAGACCATGGCAAACTTCGGCGTATCTTTGACTACCCGCCACGCCGGCAAGTGCTTGAAAGCAGCTTTCTTCGCGTCTTACCATGAATTGAGAGCGTTGGACAAAATGTCCTCATTGCTCTCATCGCTTCGACTTGCCATCTTGCACTCCTTGTAAACTTGTTGGAATTCCATTAAGATCATCTTCACTCGATCCCAATGGTTGCAGAGCTTTGACGTGTTCCTCTTCGATGAGTTTTTGGGATGGAGCTCGCGGTAACGGTGCAAAATGCGGCGCCAATACGAATCTATTCGTTGGTCATTGGCGACGATGGGGTCTTGAGAGATGTCGATCCAACACCGAGCCAAGATCTCGGTCTCGGCCTCGGTGTATCCCACGGGCTCGTCCTCGCCTTCGGAAGACGAATCCACCAACTCCACCGTACCCGTCCTACCGCCTCCACGACGGCCACCACGGAAACCACGACGACCACTGCCGGAGGTCGCCGCCTTCTTCCCCGTCCTCTTTGTCAGCGACGTGACTTGGACCTCGTCGTCGTCGGCGTCCAAATTCACGGTCGAGTTGAAATCTTCGGGTGACGGCGCGGGGTGTGTGGGGTAGCCGATGCTCGAGGGGGCAGCATTAGCGACATTGGCAACTCCGACGGCTCCGAAGCCTTGAAACGGTACAAAGGCACCCGCCGAAAAGTGAGTAACGTAGGCTCCTTACGTGGAAAACTGTGGGACGAATGCTTGAGGCGACGAAAATAAATCTCGTTGGGTATTTGAGAATAAAAATTTTGTCGAGGGGATAGACGAGATGGGTTGGGGCTATTTGCATCGACATCGTCGACGAAAGGCCAATTGGTGTTGAAATTGACGTTGGGATGCATTTTCTTTTTTTAAGAACAATATGATCGCCTGAGGGCTTGGCCGGAGTAGGTGACCACCGATTTGGGAGCAAATTTGAGAGAGAAGAGTGTGGAGTAGAGAGAATAGAGAGTGTAGTGTGTGATTTGTGGGTGAGGAGGGAAAATATATATAGTGGTAAATTGAAATAAAAAAAAATTGAAAGGTGACCGTTGGCGATTGCAACGGCTATGCGGGCGACCAACCAGCGGCCACCACGTGGCATCGAGCATGGGAGAACTTGAGCTCGCGAGCTCGGCGCTCGGCAGTGGAGTGCGAGCTCGCACAGCGCGCGCGCGAGCGCGCCGCTGCCCACAACGTAAAGGCAATTAAAAATTACTATAGTAAGTAGAACTCTTACTCCACTCACAACACACTCCACAAAAGTTATTAACCCTCGTACCAGAATGAAATAGGCGTTTTTTTGGTGGACGGGGGAGTAGATCATCATTTCAAGCTATTATAAAGGGTTAATTCTCCCTTGTAAGTAAGAATAGGAGTATAAGAAAATTAATTACCTGCTATTCCGACAGCAATGCCCTCAAAAATGGAGTGGAAGCACAATGCCAGTATAAGAAGAATAGTATCGCCAAGTGAAGCAGCCTTTACAAAAACCGGGTTCATCTCCCCCTCCTCCTCCTCCTTGGCGCTGCCTTCGACGTCGACTCGAGTCTCCCTCCGGCTCCGGCCGCCGCTGACGACGTAGGAGATCGCACAGTCAGCCAACATAGTGAGAAGGTAACCAGCCGCCGCCAGCATGAAGGAAAAGGGATACTCTTTGGGCGTAAGAGCTTGAAAAGTGGAATTGGAATCGCTCAAGAAATGCATGAGCGCAGTTCCCAAGAATACGCCGCCAGCGAACTGAGTCCCCAGCAGAAGAAAACTCTCGTTCCATCTGTAGAAATACGGCGACACTCCGCCGCAAAATGTGCTGACAAACATGATTATCAGACACCATATCTTCACCAAAACCAGCCCCTTGGCGTGCAGATCACTCCCTTCCTCATGCGCATGGCCGTCTTCGTCGTCGGCTCCGCCATGACCTCTGATCTCGGAGAATTGGAGGAGTAGAAACACAAGCGTGATCAAGCAAGTTGACTTGAAAGAAGGCATTGTTGGAATTGGATAAAGATAATTTCGGTTGTGTGTGTTTATATATGTAGCAGAGATTTATTAATTTGTTTATTATTTATTACTAGTACTACTATATAGTCGTTGTGTTGTGTATAGATAGTTAGGTGTTTTTGCAGTACATGGGTTGACTTTTACAATGGTTGTACTACTGCACGAAAACTAGAATTGCAGTACTGTAATAGCTGACCGCTCGATTAATTAGCTGTTCATTAATTAAAAAATAATAACAGCAGTTTGGTAGCGACGGGTGCAGGCAGTATCAAGAAATTCATTCCAATATGCGAGTCTTGTCATTTTTCACTTTTAAAATTAATATACTACCCTATATCGCACTGATTAAGTCATAATTATATTCATTTTGACTAATTAAAGAATTCCTTTTTTCTTTCACTGGCAAAACACAAATGATAGTACTAATATTGATGATAGAAGCAATGACGTCAAACGACGCATAAAAATCTTGCTGGGAAAAGGAAAATAAAAGTAGTTGATTGAGTTTCAAAACGCTTTCACGCGGGAAAATATGCGCCGCGAAACCCGGGCACGGGCCCCACCAACCAGGCGATTATTCGCAAGTTAGATTTCTGTTGAGACGTCGATGCCGGTGAGGAAGTTGTTATTGAGTTTCAAAACGCTTAAATTCCTGCAATTTTCCACATCCCCAGGAATTTCGCCCAAAATTTTAAATTGGGAGAGGTCGAGGACGGTGGAGAAGCCAATCAATCTGGATACATATCTGCGGGTATGGATCCGGAGATACTATTCGCGAGAGGTCCAATTCCGTTTACCCAGTGCAGTTAACTACGCCGCGCGGGACGAGGCCCATGCCGCCGAGCCTGAGGCTGCAGGCCTTGATATCGCCGGACTGCGGCTAACATTTTAACGCCGATGAACGAGCAAATGAGGTTAGGCGTATCCGACGTCGTATTACTGAATTTCCAGCTGGATACGCTTTGTTGCGGATCTCGCAACGACGATTTTATTGGTCTCGGGCATTCGATGTCGTCGGACGATGATCTGGTTTTACCGGCGGCGAACACGATGACGGACAGCACCAGCCACGCAGATGCCTAACATCATTCGATCCATCGATAAAGATTTTGTTGAATTTACATTTCGCCAAATTACATAATGAGTGGATAGATTTGATTTGTTGACTATAACTAAGATGTACGCTGACTCGTCAACCCTACACACTATTTGTGGTCAACATCTTGACACAACTAGATCCTCTATCTACCCATCCTCTATTGTCTTTCCATATTGCATCTCCTACTACATTAATAAGGGAACGACATGTAGCATGACTAAGGGTTCAAGATTTAGGGTATATATAAGAAAAATATATTCCCTAAATTTTAAACTCATAATCACGCCACGTGTCGTTCTCTTATTAATGCAATAGAAGATGCAACACTGAATGTAATAATATTTTTGATATTTGACAATTTGAAGATAATTATTCACTTTATTTAGGTGGAATAAATTTAATCAATATCACATATCTTACGATCAATGAAAATAGTAGAGAATTAAACATGAAATTGATGGAATATGAAATCTTATTTGATCATTGTAGTTGCTCAATCACACAGCCACCCCTAATTTGTCATTTATTTTTTCTTAAAATAAATCTATTAAAAGTAATTATTTATGCAGTTACACCCTTAGATCATGTTTATAAGAGACTAGGCAGATCATCCAACCTATCACATTTATCGATATTTAATTAATTTCTCTATTTTACACATCTTCAATACTTTTTAAACCCAATCACATCTATTTTTTTTTTGGTTTATCAATAATCATCTCAACCACAACATTATATATTTTTTTGCATTATTTTTAATACGAATATAATTATTTGTAATAAAAAATTAAAATAGTATGATATTAATGCAAAATTATAAACAAAACATAATAATAAACAAAACAAAATAATAAATTACTTCAATAGAAATACAAAACTTAAAATACATAATGGTGTTCAAAACATAGACGAAGCATAGAGTGTGTGATAAACTGAATTGTATATGTAGAGAAAATAAGAGAGTTTTTGTGTATGAAATTATAGCAAATCTAGTCTCTATATATAGGGAGTGAAAAAATACGAATTTTAGTATAAATTTTTATTTATTTTTAAAATAATATATAAAAGATATTACTCTCTCCGTCCACGAATCAAATACCTACTTACTCATATTTTTTTGTCCATAAATCAAATACCTACTTACCTTTTTGTACAACCATATCCTCCTACTTTTCCTTTATTTATTACCCTTTGTCATTGATGGCCCCACCTTCCAACAACTTTATTCCTACTTTTTTATCATCATAACAACTTTATTCCTACTTTTTGGTCAATACCACCATTTTTTTGTCAATACCACTGATTTTTTGTCTTAGCTTATTACCCCTACATTCTAACTTTTACCCCACTCAAAACAACTTTATCAGTTTTCTTAATCTCTGTGCCGGAACCCAAATGAGTACTCCCTCTGTATTTGAAAGAATGTCAGGTTTACTATTTGCGCGGAGTTTAAGAAAAGTTGGTAAAGTAGAATAAAGTGGTGTAAAAAGACAATAAGGGTAGTGGAGTTGAGATTTGTTAATTACAATTAGCATTTGTGGTTTAAATATCACAACCAACTCATGTTTGATTTATTCCATGAATTTATTTTTTTCATGCTCGTTAATTTTTACGCGCTCGATTTTTTTCATGCCCGTTAATTTTTACGTGCTCTTTTTTTTTCTGCTCGTTCTTTTTTCCTGCACGTTTTTTTTTTTTTCTGGATTCGTATGATTGTTAATTTCATACGATTGCATCTAAATTAATGAAGACAAAATTAAAAACTGAATAATAAAGGATGCAATAAATGGGACAGGAAAAAAAAATAATTGAAGAGTGAAAATGAAATTTTCAGTTTCAGTGCATTTAATGCTACTGATTTTTACAGCATTGCGAGGGAACTAAGCATCCTAAATTCAAATTTCCCACTAAAATATTGGAGGGAATACATCATCACCTAACCCATTCTAAAAGCTATAAATACAAAGCATTGAAGGCAAAAAATCTCATTACAACCACTGCATTAACTCCGGCACCACGGTACCATCATAGAGCGGCGGCGAAGGAGGTCTGAGCGGCGCCGGCGGGGAATCTGCCTGAGATCCGTCGGGCAAGAGCGCCGGCGATGGAGATTGAGTATGAGATTCGTGAAAGAGCGGCGGAGAGGGAGATTGAGTCTCAGACTCGTCAAAGAACGTCGGCGAAGGAGATTGCGACTGAGAATCGTCATAGCTCTTTTCCGATGGATTCTCAGATTCGTGAAAGAGCGGCGGAGAAGGAGATTGAGTCTCAGACTTGTCACAGACCGCCGGCGAAGGAGATTGCGTCTGAGAATTGTCATAGCTCTTCGCCGATGGATTCTCAGATTCGTCATAGAGCGGCGGCGAAGGATGTTTCGCCACCAAGCTCTCAGAGATGGGAGTCGAAATATTGATCGGCGCCATAATAGTGAACAGACGGCAAGGAGTACAGAGATGAGAGTGGAGACAAAGAGAGAGAGGAGAAACCCTAGATGTGTGAAGAACACGAGAGAGAAGGTGCCGATTTAGGGTTTGGGGGTGGGAAATTTGCAATATATTTTGGGGAATTGGGCTGACAGATTGGGTTTGAGTTTGGGGAGTTTGGGTTTGGGTTTTAATTATAATTGGATTGGGTAGTTTAAATTATGATAATCAGATTAGGTTAGTTTAATTAGGTTTTGTTAATTAAGGGAAAAGTAATGGCATATTAATGTAAATATAGAGGAATATTTGGGGTATATAAGTCTATAAAGTGAAACATTACATTTATTCCATTACAGGCTTTTTGGGCAAACATTACATTTTTTCAAATACGGAAGGAGTATTTAATTTGTGGACGGAGGAAGCATAATTTTATCTTAATATGCAAAAATATTCTTATAAACCAATTAAATAGAGACAAGTATCTCCATCCCATTGATTAATGCCTCCAGAAGAAAGAGAGGTCGAGTGGGCTGCTTTCTCAAAAATGCGAACGTGTTCGCTTCTATGTTGGATTCTTTTTGCTTTATATATATATATATATATATATATATAGAGAGAGAGAGAGAGAGATAATGTGGCACATACATGATACAACTCTCTTCTCTGGCCGCCGATAATCCTAGTCTTAAGTTATTGTATTATTGATTACAATTAGTAAATAGCCCGTGTGAGACTCGAGGGAAATAATGTAGGAGTAATCTCCATATACTCTCTCCATACTTGAAATAATATACTATTTCCTCCGTTCAATTAAAGATGTTTTAGTTTTTCTGAGCACGAGAATTAAGGAGGAGACAATTAAGAGTAGAAAATATGTTTAGTGGAGCTATTAAAGTGAGTATGGAGAGAATGAATAGTAAAATAAAGTGAGTACAAATAGTAAAATATAGTGTGTAGAGAGAGAATGAATAGTGAATGACACAGAAAATGAGGAGAAAGGTAGGTTGAAAGGTGTAAAGGGAGTATAATTAACCAAACTAATTATTTCTACAAAATGAAGTAGGACAACTGTAACGTGCGCCCGAAATAGAAAGTAGGACATTTGTAGTGGGACGGAGGGAGTACTTACCATATTTCAATTGTACACTAAATAATGCACTACTTCACTTTATGGACTTCTATACCCTTTCAATCTCACTTATTTACACCATTTGTCATTACTTTATCAACCACTACTTAATTAACACAACCTAATTAATCCACTAATCAACACTAACTACCCAATTAAAAAAACACAACACAAAACCCAACCCAAATTTAAAAAACCCAACCCAAATTAAACAAAATCTACCCAAATTAACGAAACCCAACCCAAATTAAACAAATCCTACCTAAATCTATCTGCATAACCCAACCCTACCACCACCCCCAACCCAAAAACTACAAACTCAAAATCCATCGATCATCGCCCCCTTCCCCATTCACTATCTATCTGCTGCATTATCTCAATCCCTAAATCTATCCACCATCGTTCGAATCGCATCTCTGAAAACCTAAATTTATCTACATCGCTCCCTCTCTATTCACTAAATCTATTTGCATCTCTGATGGATCGATTCGTTAGGCTAATTATTCCCTCCGATATGCCAGAGAAATCTCCGACCTACGAAGAATCTGAATTCGTGCCGGAGAGTGAATCGGTGTTGCTCGGTGATGACTCTCAAGCTTCTCTGCTTGGATCTCACACCATTGTGCCGAAAATGCAATTCGAAGCGCATGGTGGCAAATCTGGACTTCATTCTTCTGAAATCATAAGAAAAAAAAGAAAAAAAAGGCTCAAATCTGAGAGCATGGTGCCGGAGAGTGAATTGGTGCCACTCGGTGATGAACCTGATGGTTGTCCGCTCATCTCTGACCTATGAAGCATGGATACGCTTCAAAGGGTCTACGTATCCCAAAAAAATGTATTTAATACGAATACTAAAAAAATACGCTTAAAATACGTATTTAAAACGTTTTTTAATTATTTAATTATTTAATTATTTTTAATTAAAAAATACGAAAAAAATACGTAAAAAAAAACGTTTTATGGTAATAAGGTATATATATCATATGTCGTGATTTTTTTTTACAGAAATCTCAAAGCTAGAATTTAGAAAACTCACGAAGCGAAAGGGTTCATCGTCGCTGACTCGCTCAAGCTATTTGTCGTCGCGTCGTCATTCACGGCTCACCCAACCCCTCCTGCCACTCGCCGCCGCTGTAGACACCGGTTAGCATCGCCATCGGAATAGGTTCTTTAGTTTTAGGTTTTAGCAATTGCAAAATTTTCTTCTATTTATTTGAAAATAATGTTTGGGTAGTTGATTTGATTATTTTTCAATTGAAGAATTGATGGGTCATTAGGTTGAATTCAGTTGAAGTATAAATTATTATTGAGTATTTGAGTGTGGCAGACCGACGGGGGGGGGGGGGGGGGGGGGGGGGGGGGGGGGGGGGGGGGGGGCTGAATTGATTTGAAGGCAGTGGTTTTGTATTGGAATTGTTTGAATTGGAATTGTTTTCAATCTTTGAATTGGAATTGTTTTCTACACTTCGGCAAGTTTCTTATTAATGAGTCAAGTGGAGTTATATATTCTATTACATATTCTAATGAGTAATGAGTTAGTACAGTAGATATATAGTAAGATTTTGATTGAATGTTATTCTATTGTAGATCATATACGATGGTACTCGCTAGTTCGTCTGGCTCAAGTTCGTTTGTATCACCATCATCCACAAGTGTAAATGTAGATGGTCGTAAGCCATTATGGAAATATGTCGACATAATTTCCACAGAAGGAGGCACTAGCAGTGTACTATGGAGATGCCGTTTTTGCAAAACTGAAAAGAAAACTACATACACCCGAGTCGTAGGTCATTTGCTGAAGCGAGGTGGTGGTATTAAGGCGTGCCCTGATGTACCTCAGAAAGATATGGATGAAATGCTTGAATTGATAGAACAAGAAGAAAGAAAATGCATTGTCGACACTCCCAAAACTGTACCATTACCGCCTTCATCTGCATTGTTTGTGAGTGAGGTCTACAAGGGATATGAAGATTCAAAGAAAAGAAAGGAGATTGGAGTTGGAGGTAGTTCATCGGCCTTGGGCAAAGCTTTTAATATTCAAGGCCGCAATACCTTAAATGCAATGATTGCACGGTTTTTCTATTCATCGGGCTTGCCATTTCATTTGGCAAGAAGTCCTTACTACAAAGCTTGCTTCTCCTACGCTGCCAATAACAACTTGGCAGGCTATGTGCCACCTGGATACAACGTGTTGAGGGAGTCCTTGCTACAAGAAGAAAAGGCAAATGTAGAGCGTCTTCTGCTGCCTATTAAAAGCACTTGGTCTGAGAAAGGAATAAGCATAGTGACTGATGGATGGAGTGACTCTCAAAGAAGACCATTGATCAAGTTTATGGCCGTTAGTGAAAATGGTCCAATGTTCTTGAAGGCTGTTGATTGCTCAGGGGAGATAAAAAATAAATTCTTTATCTTTGACTTGTTGAAGGAAGTTATAGAAGAGGTTGGACCTCAAAATGTGGTTCAAATTATCACTGATAATGCCAAAAATTGTCATGCTGCTGGGCTTCTTGTTGAAGGAATGTATCCACACATTGTATGGACTCCATGTGTAGTGCACATACTAAATTTGGCGCTACAGAATATATGTGCTGCGAAGAATACCGAGAATAATCAAGAAACATATGAATTATGTTCTTGGATATATTGTGTTTCAGCTGATGCTACAATGATCAAGAACTTCATCATGAATCATGGTATGAGGTTAGCCATTTTTAACAAATTTGTGCCTTTGAAATTGTTGTCAGTTGCTGCTACTCGGTTTGCTTCTGTTATTGTTATGTTGAGACGTTTTAAGCTTATAAAGAGATGTCTTCTAGAGATGGTGATTAGTGAGGAATGAGATGCATATAGAGACGATGATGTTGAACGGGCAGCCTCTATTAAAATGAAAATATTGGATGACACTTGGTGGGATAAGATTGATTATATCCTTTCATTTACTGCCCCATTATACGACATGCTTCGAGCTTGTGACACCGATAAACCCTGTCTTCACTTAGTTTACGAAATGTGGAGTTCGATGATAAAAAAAGTGAAGGCTGCAATATACAAGCATGAAAAACTTCAGCTGGAAGACTCGTCTATGTTCTTTGAAGTGGTTAATACGATCTTACAAAGTCGTTGGAAAAAAAATAACACTTCCATTCATTGTTTGGCTTATTCGTTGAATCCGAGGTAACTAGTCTGACTTTTCTGTACTTTATTTACATTTAACACTTCCCTTAATTCCGTACTTTATTTACATTTAATTTGTGGTTAACTAGTCTGACTTTTCGTTATATTTTTAGATATTATAGTAAGAAATGGCTTGATGAGTGCTCTTCTAGAGTTGCTCCACATAGGGATCTTGGAATTGCTAATGAAAGATCAAAATGCTTTAAGAAGTATTTTCCAACTATGGCTGAAAGAAGGGTCGTGACACAAGAGTTTGCTAATTTTTCTAGCATGTCGGCACGTTTTGCTGATTCTGACTCGATTGATGAGCGTTATGATATGGATCCCAAGAGTTGGTGGGTCGTATATGGAATAAGTGCACCTAAGCTCCAAGCTTTAGCATTAAAGCTTCTTAACCAACCTTCATCCTCGTCATGTGCTGAGAGGAATTGGAGCACATACTCATTCATTCACTCCTTGCGAAGAAATAAGATGACAACTAAACGTGCCGAAGATTTGGTGTTCATTCATAGCAATCTTCGTTTGTTGTCTAGAAAAACACCTGAATATTGCAAAGGAGAATCAAAGATGTGGGATATTGGATGAGACAACTTCGGTACACTTGAGGATGTTGGGGATCTAGAGATTGCTCACTTGTCACTTGATGAACCGGAGTTGGAGAGCATTTTCTTTACTGATGGTGAAGGTAATGAGGATGCAATGGATACTGAGATGAGGCAGGAGATTCAATGACTTGATGATATTAGTGTGCTTTGAATAGAATGATGATATTATTATGTTTGGAATTGGACTTGTTAACTTATTGTAATATGACTGCCTATTGTACTGAGAAAATTATGTTTTATTTTTAATGAACTAGTTATTTGCTTTATTTGGAAGAAATATGTTTAATATTATTATTATTATTAATAAAATATAAAATATTTGTAATTAAATATAAACGTATTTTTAACGTATTCGTATCTTAATTTTTGAAAATTACGTATTTTCGTATCGTATCGTATTCGTATTTTGTATTCGTATTCGTACCTATGCTTCATAGTCTCTGACACCATTGTGACGGGAACTTACCTATTGCAGCCGACCACCTCGTATCCTTTTGAATCCCCTCGGATGGGTTGCGATGCTGAAGTTGGTGATGAACCCATATTTGTGTCCATCTTTTCTTGTGTTTTTCTTGCTCTTTTTGGTCTTTATCGAGTCAAAGTGTGTTTGAGAGGACACGAAGTCGAGAGATGGTGTGCAGGGAAGAACAGGTGGGAACTTGGGCGAATCCGGTGAAAATCTATTGTTGAGATGCTGAGATGGCGATACAATGCAAATGGGCATAGGGCTAGAGGCTTGTAGCTGGGCAACAACGTTCTATTCAATCTACAAGTCAGGAAGTACCTCCCTATATCCTTGAAGCCAACAAACATAGTACCTAGAGGAGCCAGGATCTTGGTCAGCATGGGAAGCAATACGGGATGCAGATATTGAAGTCGAGAAGTGAGTTAGGTCAGCAGCAGATTTCTTCTTTTTCAAGGAAGAGGATAAGGATCGAAGATTTCTTTCCTTATCCTAGTTAAACCTAATCAATAAAGATATCTACCACGTAAGGGAAGTAAATCGCAGCTGCATGGATAAGGGAGGAGACGAATATGCATGGAAAGAGTCCTTCACCAACAAGAAAACTATCCTAACCCTAAATTCCATCGCCTATATATATGGCCGACTTCACTTTATAATGAGGAGGAGTTCGAGATTTATTTCTGCATTCTAGTTTGAGAGAGTGTGAGGAAGAAACAAGTCCTATGGGCATTTGCTTTTACATTTCGTTTCCAGTATTTCTGCATTAGTTTTTTAGTTGTTGACTTGAAGTCAAGACCTTAGTTGCTGACTTACGTTTTTGAGCAACAACCGTTTCCAGTTCAATTTCAGTTATGATTTCCATTATATGTTTTGTGATTTCGTTTAATATGATGTCTAGCTAAATTTATTGTTTGGGTTAGATGTAGATAATGTGATCTTAATTACTCGTTCTAAACTCGTGAGGTCGAATTATGTGAGTTCGTTATTTGATTTTGTTCCTGAAACACTTAGGAGTAATTCTAGACTTAATTGATATTGACATATGCTTGATCACCATCTAGATATTGAGATTAAGTCATTAACAGGATTTGGGATCAACTCGAGAGTGTCTCTCATGCCCAAAAAGGTAAAGAGTGTTGGAGAGCAGTCGGTATTGACCTACCTCTTGGCTGTCTTGGGTCTGTTTATTCTTGATGCCTTTTGGGCAGCATTGTTACTGAAGTGTCTTCGTGACTTTGTTGACCAAAGAGGAGATCTTGCCTTTTGGTCAAGATCTGTAACATTGGATAGACATAGGCTTGGCGTGTTTATATCGTGACTTTGTGACCATTAGGGTATAAACTAATCTTTGTCTTAAACCAAGTAATGAGATCAAGTAATTGAATATCTTTGCACCAATGAACGAGTAATGAGTAATTAGGATCATTGATTCGAAACCCTAACCCAAACTTCTTTGCTATTTGATATTTCACTTGTTGAGTTACAGGATATTGAGATACATCTCGACCATAATCCCTTTTGTTGAGAACTACCTGAAGAGCAGATCTATGTCAAGTCCCTTGGGATCGACCCCACTTGCCATTACTACTGTCTTGTTGGGTAGGCGTTTTATAAATTTATTTGTGCGAAGAGTGTGACGACCGTCCTTCGTCAGTTGGTCTGACCTATGAAGAATGGAAAGTCGTTGAAATTCAACGTCGAGTTCGTCGAAGGCTAGACAATGAGAATTTACAATCCAAAAATTAGGGATTTTTACCCTTAGTGTTTTGCGACTTTCTCGAATCAGGTGACTTCGTTCTAATTTATGATACGACATTTTTCTAAGTGGGTGGTAGCTGGTGATGCCTTATGTGTGCAATTTCCTTGCAATTTCTGAAATTGAAGTGATGCTATGATTTTCTCAGTTTGTGATAAAGAATAAATACTGCATTTGATGTTTTAGGTGGTGGATGATTGATGACTTATTTGTGCAATTTCCTTACAATGTCTGAAATTGAAGTGATACTATGCTTTTCTCAGTTTCTGATAAAGAACAAATACTGCATTTGATCTTTTGGGTGGTGGCTGATGATGTCTTATATGTGCAATTTCCTTGCAATTTCTGAAATTGAAGTGATGCTAAAAAACTTTTTTCAGTTTGCGACAATGAACAAATACTGCATTTGATCATGTGTGTGGTGGTTGGTGATGCCTTGTGTGTGAAATTTCTTTGCAATTTCTGATAATGAACATATAATGAACATATTCTACATTTGATAATGAACTGATACTGCATTTGATAATCAACAGATACTGCACACTTGTTTGTTGCACCCTATCAATGCCACCACTAGGACATTTCTCTGTTCTAGTTTTGGAGGCATAAATATGACTGCATTTGAGTTAATGATGCAAAAACACAATTTTTTTTAAGCTGAGACTACATTCATGATCAAAAGATAATTTACATTCCAAACACAACAACTAGAAGAAAAAATGTGTGTCCCTGTAAACCATAACCCAAAAATTGGATCTCTACAGTTCTCCTAGTCTCTTAAAACCATTTGTTCTACTCCAGCAACTATGTCTTCATTCTTATATATTGATCCTTCATCAATTCCATGCATATTCAAATATTCTCAACCTTCTCTTATAAGTTGTTCATCCACTGTGATGCATTATGGCAGCAAGTCAAGCCTCATCAATCTCTCATTGCCCATATGTGGAATCTTATAGTTGTTACTACCCTTGCATTTTATGATCTCCTAATGGCACCCGTGCAAAGTTAGAAATACATTGTTTAATTTCCATGTTGAAAACTCTTCAAATGCTTGCTTGACATTTCTGAGTGTCATCCACTGTCTTTGCTTGTTTCTCATCCTTGAGTGATTGTATGGCTCTAGAAAAGCCAAGATCATTGATGTTAGTACCTGCTGAATTTGGTGATTGGCAAACAAGTTATATGTTGAATCCATCAGATGATGCAGCTGCTCTGAAATCTGGATCATTATTATCTATGTGTGGTCTTGCATTGTCTTGTTGTATGATTATGTGCTTGCTTATCCCTTTAGGCCACTTTGCTTTAATGATTGGTAGCATCTGGTGCAATTAAGGTTGTAACATGTATAGCTGCTAAATGATGAATGTCATTGATTCTGATAGTGTAAAAATTGACAAGGAAATAACCATTAAAATAAAAAAAATGATGTGCGAGAATTTAAAAAGTAACATGCAGAATTTAAAAGATAGGGGGTGGGTGGTTTAAAGCACCAAGTGCTACTTGTAATTTAAAATCCAAGCTTAACACTACCCCTCAAGTCTTTTTACACCACTTTATATAATTTTATCAACTTTCTTAAACTCTACACCGAACAGTAAATGGTGCATTATTTCAAGTACGGAGCGAGTACATTTTAAGATAATTTTATATACTATTATTTTAGAAGTTTTTATATTATTAGCGTTTATCGAAATCAAACTTAGTAAATTAATTTTACTTCACATACTAAACTTATAATTAGGAATCACAATACTCATTAATTAAGAATTTTTTAAATCTAATTTATTTAGCATTTTTCTACATGTACTCGTTCCAATGTTAATTAGAAAAGTGGTTTATTCTACATATGTTCAAAGTTTTTTTTTTTTGAACCATACATATGTTCAAAGTTAATATTAACTAAATTTTGTAAAAAATCTTCTTTTATGTCTATTTGAATCGTGTCGTTGGTTTATGTTAAATTGATATCTCTAATCTTAGTCACAAGGCCGAGAAAGATATATTTAATTACATTTTCAAGATTTTCTTTTTCTTTTTTTAGTTATTTATTCATACATTAAATTGAACATGATAAGAGCAGTATTTTCTGGCAAGTACTAGTCGAAAAATTTAGAACAATATGAATCAAAGCTAAAGAAAATCCATGTACATATGTTGATTAAATATATTTAAATCATTTTTGTAGGAATTTCCGATTATAGATTTTCTATTGGCCTCTTAAATCCTAATTTACTTTTTTGTCGATTTAAATTTAATTATTGACACTACTAATAGACTAACTGAAAAAAAAAATTACTATTAAACATATAATTAAGAGTGGAAATGACTTATATAATTCGTATTAAAGAATTTGAGAATATGTATACCTATTAATAATTGAGATATAGTATATAATATTAATATTATGAATTAATAATACACAAAACTTTAAAGAAATGTGAAGAATAGAGATAAAGACAGTAATAATAGATATACATGTGAAGCATGAGAACTAATTATATGAATATAATAAATAGTACACATATAAATATGAACAAATAATACACAAAGCATTAGTAGATATATACATGTGAGGAGTTATTATATGAATATAATAAATAATATAGTATATGTATATTATGAACTAATAATAGAGAAAATACGAGACTAAAGGAAATTCGGATCAGACCACCGTGGAGTGAGCACAATATATTTTGAGAAAATTCCCAAATCTAGCACTTCCTAGATAGTTTTTTTAAATTTTAGCACTTGTTATAAATCTTTTAAAATCTAGCACTTTATGTCTTTTTTACCCTTACTTTATTTTTGTATTCCCCATTGTGTCCCATGTTCTTCTTTTTCTTTCACGTCTTTCTCACATTTCTCTCTCTCTCTCTCTCTCACATTGAATAGAATAACCCCTGATGGCCGGCGGAGATTCCGCTGGGTGACGTAAACAAGAAACTGATCCGTGGCCTCACCGACTGCGAAATGGCGTTGCCGTCACCTCCGACGGTGTCTCCTCCTCCTCCACTCACTTTCTCTCTCTCCGCCAACCTTCCTATTGTTGTCTCCGCCGTCTCGACCGCCAGTTTTCCCACTGTCGTCAACCTCTTCTCTCTTCCTCTGCAGATCTGGTGCGCTGTTCATCCAGATCTGGTGCACGGCACCGGCAACGGAGTGCACGCGATGGCACGCGATCTACTTCTGCCTCTCGATTCCACCTCCCGCAGCAGCCCTTCGATCTCGTGCCTCTTTCTCGTTCGCTCTGGCTGGTGGTGACGCGACCAACTAGACGCCGCTTCATCTCCTTTGTCGCGGTGATGTCACGATTTTGGCTGAGTGCAGAACACCAGATATGGTGCAATCACCGGTGATCCTTGGAGCTCGGCGACAGCAGCAGCTCGAATCCGCGTTGCCACCTCCCGACAGCAACAACAGCAGCAGTGGCGGTGGTTTCACGCAATTCCGGTTTTCTTCCGTGCGATTCCGGTGATGTCGCGATTCCGACGAAAGGAGTGGCGACAGTGGAGGTTAAGGCGGCGTTGCGCCGCGGTGGTGGTGCTGTGGTCAACGTCAGCGTTCGTTATGGCATCTCCATCGTAGCCATGGCGACGACGGTAGGCGGTTTGGGAGCAGCATCCATTTCGCCCTTAATCTTGACGGAAATCACCAGCATCCATTTCGCCCATATGAGGACTGTAATTTAGTTTGGTATTTTCACCTTAAATTTGTGTTTTGATTGTTGGTTGGTTTAATGGGAGGAGATGGAAGGCGGCTGGACCTTCCCATTTTTTTTATGTGAATTCACAAAAATTTTCACTTTTTTGTGTGACGTCTCAAATTTTTTTTCATTTTTTTGTGACATCACAATATTTACCATTTTTTTATGACTTCACAAAGTTTTCAATTTAATTTTGTGACTTCACAAAAATCGAGTAAAAAAAATTGTGGCCGCCGGCGACAGCGGCGGCAACATGTTGGCGGCGGTGGTGGCACGGCGGCGGCGGCTGTGAAAAAATGGTGGTGAATTTTTTTTTTTTGTTGAGTCTCAAATTTTTTTGACCGCCAGCGACAGTAGCGGCGGCGAAAAAGTAGTGGTTGTTTTTTTTTGTTCAGTCACAAATTTCTTTTTGTGCCCACCGGCGACAGTGGCGGCGGCACGACGAAGGCGGTGGTGGCACGGCGACGGCGGCGGAGGAGAAGTGGTGGTGGAATATATTTTTTTTGTTCAGTCACAATTTTTTTTTGTTACCAAATAGGTGATGGAACGGTAAAAATATAAAAAAGTATTAAAATTTAAAGGATTTATAAGCAGTGCTAAAAACTATCTAAGAAGTGCTAGATTGAAAAATCCTCTCATATATTTTCCTATATTAATAAATGAACCAAAAAATGATATTTGATTAAAGACACTTGTTTCTATACAATCATTTTTTGTCTTTAGTGTGTTTTTTCTTTTAGTGTTTTATCTTTAATGTTTTTCTCCTTTTTTTTCTAATTTCCAGGTTTTTTTTCTTTTTTTTCTGTTTTTTTTTTATTTTCAGGTTTTTTTCTTCTTTTGTTTCTGTTTTTTTTTATATATTTTTTATTTATTTTCAGATTTTTTTCTTTTTTCTTTTTTTCTGATTTCTTTCTTTTTCTTTTTCTTTTTCTATTTTCCAAATTTGTTTTAATTTTTTTATTTTCTACTTTTTTTTCTTTTTTTCTTTTTTTATTTTCCATTTTTTTCTTTTTTTTTTAATTTTTAGATTTTTTTAATTTCCAATTTTTTTTCGCTTTTTTTTTTTGCCGCTTCTTCTTTGGTCAAGATTCAAGCGAGGAGAGCCGAAGGTCTCGGAGCGAGCCGAAGAAATTCAAATCGTTTGTCTCACGATTATCCTTATATTAGTAATCGGAGCGAAGACGGAACCGCAAAATCGAAGCAGTATAACTTGTCGTGTTCAAAAGTAGACATTATCGTGACGAAATGTAATGATTGTAAAACTTTACATTTATTAATGACAATGTTTACTTTTTCAACGACAATAATTACTTTAACGTTCGATTAAAAGTATAACTTGTCAAGTTCAAAAGTAGACATTGTCGTGACGAAATGTAATGATTGTGAAACATTACGTTTCTTAGTGAAAAAATTTACTTTTTTCAACAACAATATTTACTTTAACATTCGACTAAAAAAAACTACTAAACAGAAACCTGGAAATAAAACAAAAAAATAAAAACGGGCGCGTGCATCATACGCGTCACATGCGTGGTTGTATGGTATACAACCAACTTATGAGAACACGCCTCTTAATTAAATTGATATTTGTTTAACAAGGATAATTTTGAGTTTATTTTATGTAACCAAAACTAAGAAAGAAAGAAAAATGAGAACAACTGCGAGAAATATATATGGCTAGGGTAGGCATGATAGATCATTACTATTCCAGACATTGTCCATGCATGCTTACCTTAAGGGGGTGTATTGGACGTGGATTTCTGTTGAATTTTAAAGATTTTAAAAAGTCCATAGATTTGGAAATTCATGGATTTGTGGTAGATTTTGAAGGATTTGGGTCTGGAGTTTGCGGAATTTCAGGTGGATTTCGGTTTGATTTTTATGGACTTTGTTGGAGTTGAAATCCATTGTCCCAGCGCTCGCTCCAATCCAGCGAGCGCTCAACGTACCCAACGGTGGCTGGAACCCAGCCCTAGCTGGAATTGAGCAACCGCTGGGGTGGAGGCATACAACCTGAATCCTATCTCAATCTGAACAGCCATTGGGCCTACACCCTTTCTTCTCCAATCTCTTGAACTGATCCATAGATGCATCTACTCTACCAAATTCAAATAAAGCCTCCAACAAATAATTCAACGTGTTGATATTCGGAGCAATTCCAGCCTTCACGAGCTCTTTAAACATCCTTAAAATCTCTCTTACCCTCTACAAGCACACGCATCAATGAATTTATAATATCGATAGACGGCTTAACAGTAATAGAATTCATAACATGAAGAACCCTTAAAGCTTCACTGATGGAGTTGAGGAGTTGATGGAGTTGTAAGAGAGGGTGAGGTTAGAGAGAGAGGGGAGGCGGCAGAGAGAGATGGGGAAAGAGCCAGCGAGATTGGCGCCACGGGATTGAAGAAGAAGAGAACAGAGAGGGTGATTGGGAAGAAGAGGCGACCATCGCCTGAGAGCTCGAGGGATTTGAGGAGAGAGAAAGGGAGGAGGGGGTGAAAGAAGGTGGAGAGATGGAGGGAGACGGCGGCGTCAAGGTTGACTCCATTGAGATCGGCTCCAAGAAAAAAAGAAATCCAAACAGAAAATGTAGAGAGAGGATGAGGTGGCCGGTGGGTGATAGAGGAATTTTCTTACCCGAACGACCGCTGGGAATACGAAAAAAGAATTTTCTTACCCCGCCACTGCTGGAGCTCAGCCGAGTGACATCCAGCAACCGCTGGAGACCACCCAGCAGTGGAAACGTCTCAGCAACCATTGGATCTAATTCATGATTTTGAGATAAATTAAACATTTAGAAGAAAAATTGTTTAAATATTTATGATTCCAAGTAATAACTGTATAAATACACCAATTACTATCACTAATTTTGTTAAGTAATCCCAAATACTAGTAATTCTATTAATATATATTTTAATCCTAGGCAAAAGAAAATGGGGAATGGTCATGTCATTAGATACAGAATGGTTGAAAATTAAGAAACACAATAAATGGAGCTTGATTAGTTAAGATTTTAAAGAATTTAATATCAATCTGTTTTACATGACTTTACAGTATTTGCTGACTAACAAAAATTGAAACATGAATAAACCCCTAACGAAAAATAAAAAATGAAGACCAGTTAATTGACCATTTCGCCCTCTCATGCTATTGCTCAATGTGGACCGAACTTGTGCTCCTATCCCTCCTCAACACGTACCTACTGAAAACCGAATCGCCCGAACCCGTACCCGACTCCGAATCCTGAAGACTCGCGCTCCTCCTTAACGGAGCTCCGTCCGTTCGCCCCCTCCGAAAAATCGATCCCAAATTACCAAAAAACCTCCGCAAAACGCCGCCCCTCCGCCGCCGCACCCACGGCCCCCACTCAATTCCCCTCGGCGCACCACCGCTGAGGCTGAGGCTCCCTTCGACTTCCGAATACACCGCCGGCATCTCCCCTTCCCCTCCCCCAACAAATCTCCCCACCGCGAAACCGCCGCCGGGCAACCGCCAGATCGACAGCCCCACCGCCCCGGACTGACCGGTAGTGCTATCCTGCTCATCAACCGGCAGCTCGTGGCGGCAGACCGGACACGAGTTGTGGAGGTTGAGCCACGGGAATATGCAATCGGCGTGATATATGTGCTTGCACGGCATCTCGCGAGCCTCCGATCCGAGCGTGAAGGCGTCCGTGCACACGGCGCAGTGCGCGTCGGTGTCCACGTGGCACGGCTGGATCTGAACGATCGGCAGCGACGCGACGGCGTGCTTACTAGCCGGCGGATTCTCCGGCCGGGCCCACAGGCTGAACCCGATCTGCGAGAGGCGGTCGAGCATCACCTCGAATCCGGATCCGAGCAGCGACTCCGACATGGCGGAAGGCAGTGGGCGGATCCCCGTCCCCGACCCGTCGTCGTAGTACAGCTCGTAGCTTCGCCTCCCGCCGTCGGGCGGGGACTCCGAATCCGAGTTGTTCCGGAGGACTATCAGAGGATTGAACGAGGCGCCGTTACGGCGTCGGCGGCGGGGGGAAGCAAATCTGCGAGGACGCTCCGGCGAGAAGTCGGAGGGGTCCACCGATTGAATGAATCCGCCGCTGCAGTGCGGACAGACGACGAGTTCTTCGGAGGCGACGGAGACGATTCTGGTGCACTGGTAGCACCAGTACGACGGCGAAGGCGGAGGCGGAGGAGGTGAATCCATCGGTGAAGCTGGAGGAGATCGACGGAAAAGGAGGAGGCAGAGGAATATTCCGTCGGAACGGTATGATTGAATTGGCGGAGTGCGTTTGTGGTGTATATATGTAAATATTTTTATACGTAAATGATTGTTGAGTGTGAGCTGTGAAGACAGAGAGAAACTGATGAAAGAGAGGACATTAGAGAAGTATTACACGTCATGTGCCAAAAATAAGAATGTGTAATGTATATTAGTAAGCAAATTGCCATGAATAAAAACGCGTGATGACGCTCCTACTAACGGCTGTTAACATTTCTTCTAAATCTTAGATATACTATGTTCATGTTCAGTCCTAAAATTGTTACTTTACTAAATGAAATGTATAATTATACTGTAATTTTTATATACTAATTCAGCCCCATTAATAATGGTTCACTTTTTTTCAACACGAAAATTAAGATAAAAGATTAAATGTAAAAAGTTTGTTTAGTGTATTTCTTATAAAATATTTAATTGTTGATGATATGGTGGTTTTAACTGCATTTTCAGTGTTCATAAATGTAAAAAGTTTGTTTAGTGTATTTTTTATATAATATTTAATTGTTGATGATAAAGTGGTTTTAAGTACATTTTCACTGTTCATAAAAGTATAATAATATACCATATATAAATAGTATTAAAATAGCAATCACTTAATCTTTGTCAAAAAAAGGAAACAAGCCAAGTTGAATGGGATGTCCAGAAAAGAAAGTGAGCCAAGTTGAAGAGGACGGAGGGAGTAGTATATTGAAAGGCATTACAAAGACTGCATCAAATCAAATCTAATAAAACTATTTGTCTCCTCTTTTCAACTAAAGTGCTCGTTGAGTGACAATCTTACAAAAAATATTTTTTTGTTAAATGTGTGATAAAGTATATTCGCTTGGAATAGAAAATGAATAAGAATAAAAAAAATATGAGGCCAAATAACCAATTTATCTGAAATGTTGAAGATTTTTATGTCTAATAAAAGTATGTTTCACAATGTTAATAAACAGACTGTAAGCATGTGATAGTCAATTATTTTAATATTGAAATACTTTGATAAATAATAAATTTTCTAGTGTGAACATATCGATTATTATTTAGAACTAATTTATTTTAGTAATGAAAGAAATTCTACTGTTTATGCCATACATATGTATATCTTTTTTTTATCTTAGGGTACATACATATGTATGTCACTCCATTTGGAGTTGGGAAAAAAAATTGTATTATATAATGAACATTGTCAGGTGCTTTTAAATAAAAACATTAACAGGGTTATTCGATCAATTATGCAGTTATATAATTTCGAAATGAATCAAAATTTCTCAAGATATAGAGTATCCTATTTCAGCATGTATACTGTAACACACATAATTTTGTCATAATAATTAATTTTCCAAACAAGAGCAGCCTACCAAGTATCAACAACCGTACGAGGGGAAGGATAAAGTAACGGCGTTAAAGTGTTTGTGAAAGTGGACTGGTCAGAGACTCGGAATTCTTAGAAAAATATAATTGCAAGTTGAAAAAACAAAATAATAGTAGTAGTAGTATTGGAAATAAATTAATTAGGGTGGGTGGGGTGCGTGGAGTCACGCGCGAGGAAAGTTCGAATAGAACGCCGAGTTTGATGGATTGATTTATTGGAAAATAAATCGGCGAACGGCGAGTCCTTCCAATGGGAACTATCTACGCGTGGCCTGGCCGATGCTGTTTCTACGGTCATCATTTCGCATCAATTTCTCCGTTGCATAAATTCTCTCTTACGGTCGAACGCACCGAACAGCCAGTATTGTTTACCTTATTTTAATTTTTTTAATTTTTAATTTTACTTTAATTATTACATAAATTGACAAAAACATCTATGTAGAAGTATTATTTTATAGGAGTTTTATCAATTTAAGATTTGAAAAAGGGACAAATTATTGCACTGGATATGGTTTACCAAAATATATTTACAACCAATTTACTACCATTTCTTGTCAAAAAAGATAGTAGAACAGAATCATATTAAATCAAGGGATTGAATCTGATCGGTCATTGTGTATGTTTTGATACTCACTTAGTATAGCTGTCGAATGAGTTAGTTGGTCCAACCTGATTCAAATTTTTTTGATTTCTCGAAAATACTCAAAAATAATTTATAGCGTAAAATATTTATGCCGGACGTGCCAAATGATCCGTTCGGACTTGGATTGACTATATTGATTTAGCTCTAATAATCACTATGTCAAAGAAACAAGTGAATTAAAACTAATATGGAATCAGAAATCATATGAACTAATCGACATCAAACAATTACAAAATTACATAGGCAGATAGGCTAATGTCGTGTTCATTGTCTTCTTTCTTTGTTTTGTTGCACCAAATATCTAAACAAGATTATTATTTATAAACAACAATTAAATAAAATGTAAATAATGGGAGAGTATATATGTACATAATAAATTGATATTCATAATCTTAAGGGTACGCTCGAGCTCAAAGTATGTAAACAATTTGATAATTAGGTTACATATTATAGTATTATTTGTGATATTCGGTCTCAAGTTACTCGATTGCTTCAAAAAGATAAGTAATATATAAAAATTGAAATTGATATTTTAATGTATTGCAGAAAAAAAAAATAGTACAGTACTACAAAAATACAATAAATAAAATATACGAATATATTGATCAAAATTCTGGAATAAGTCATGCTCTATATAATTTAGGGATAAGGTTTGATACCCCTCAAAATATTTACACATTTTACTATTAGGTCTATAACGTTTGATTTTGAACATTCGTCTTCTCAACGTTTAAAAATGGTAGTATAAATTAGCCAATCACTAACAATTTGTTAACTAACATTTCAAAAAAAAAAAAAAATTCCTTTTTTACCCTTTGTGGGACCTATAAAAATTAACAACGATATGATATTTGTTTATTAAATTTTTGAAAATTGAATAAGAGCAATCAGAGCTATTTTCAACTCATCAAGATAATTATTTTCTGAGAAGGGCTTAACTTCCGATTGGTAACCTCCGTGCATGAGCGTCACAACAATGTCGTCGCCAGAGGTCAATATAGAGGAGGACGCACGCCTCTTCACCAACACCATCGTGAAGCTCGCTTCTGTCGCCATCACCATGACTGTTGAATCATTGTTAACTTGATGGGGCCCAAATTTTTTTTTTAAAGAAAAATAATTAATTTTGAAACAACTGTTAAAATTCAGCTGAGCAATTGGTTCAATTTGTACCATTTTTAAAACGTTGAGGGGTTGGATGCCAAACATCAAATGTTAGAGATTTCTTTTACTTGGGGCAAGGGGGAGCGGTGGGGTTGGAACCCTGGATATCACTGCTTACAAATTGAAGCTGCACGGTTGGGATGTCTTCTTGGGGACTTCAAATAAAATTAATATATAATAATAATTTTAAAAGGGTAAATTTAACTTGTTAGATTTACTACATTTATGTAATTATAATAAATCTAACATACAAACCTCATCCAATTCGTACTAAAAAAATACTAGTAATACTTTCGTTAGTGATTTTGTGGAGATAAAAGTTAAAAGTCACATTACACATTTTAGTGAACAAGCAAAGTCGGATTGACATAATATTCATAATAGTACATTTTTTGTTGAATTGAAACTATTTATAATAATGCATTGCAGAGTTGATAATCTGATTACTGATTTTACATGCAAATTGCAATGTAATTTGCTTTTTAAATTTGTTCCATACTAAAATTTTCTTTCACAGGTTCACATTTGCACTTTTCCTATACATTTAATATTTTATACATTTTCCTTTTCATTTTTTTCTTCGAATAATTGATAAATGACAATTTTATATTTAAAATTTTCTATAACGTGCACAACCTGTTGACAAGTTAGTTCTACCTATTAGTACTCAACAGGCTCAGGTAATTTAACCAACAAAGAAAAAAAAAATCGCAGGATATAATACAATTACCAACAAAAAAACAAATAGTTTCTTCTCTTTTTTTTTTTTGAGAGAAAAAAATCAAATAGTTTCAAGATAGAAGTAATACAATAATGGACATGGTTCTCACTATCTCAAGCTTCATAGTACTCCCTCTGTCCCGCGAAAGATGAGCCACTTGCCTTTTTGAACTGTCCCATAAAAGATAAGCCCTTTCTGTTTTGGGAAATAATTAATTGCATTCACACTGTTTTTACATTTGCATTCACAGTGCTTTTACATTCTTTATTTTTATTCATACTACTTTTACATTCTTTATTAATAAAATACTTCACTAAATACACCCACTATTATTTCTTCTTATTCTCTGTGCCCAAACCAAAAGGCTCATCTTTGGTGGGACGGAGGGAGTATCATTTACCATTATCTTAGAGGTACGAGATAATCGCCGCAACAAAATCTCTTTGAAGTGATAAAGCTTAACGCTTTAATAAAAGATATACTCCCTCCGTTCACGAAATAATACCTCATTTCATGTTCGACACGGAGATTAAGAAAGCTGATAAAGTTGTTTTGAGTGGATAAAAGTTAAAAAGTAGGGGTAGTGAGATAATGACAAAAAAACAATGGTAATGATAAAAAAGATGTGGTATTGATCAAAAAGTAGGAATAAAGTTATTGGGATGACAAAAAAGTAGAAATAAAGTTGATGTAAGGTGGGTCATCAATGACAAGGGATAGTGATTTTAATAAAGTAATGAGGGTATATTGGTAAAAATAATGAAACAAGGCATCATTTGGTGAACACAAATAATGAATGAAACATGGCATCATTTCGTGAACGGGGGAGTATAACTTAGGCTGATCCATTTAGGCCATGTTTGGTAAGTAGTATTAACACATACTATATTATTTATATAGACTTATGCATTGTTTGGTAGACAATATTATTAATACTAAAAGCTCTTGTTTACGACAAAGCCCAGTGTTATAATACAAGCATCTCTGCTTAAATAATACCACCCGACCCATGATATTATTTATAACATTTACAACAGTAACTCGTACTAAACATCGAAAAGACAAAATTACCCTCTCATTCTTCATTTCCTTCATTTTCTTCTCTCTTTTTCCTCTCCTACCACTGTACCGCCGCTAACACTTTTACCGCCGCCGACTACCACTTCACCTCCGACTACCAATCCACCGCCGACTACCAATCCACCGCCATCGGAGCATAGAGAAAATTAAATTGAATTGAACACCACAACTCAGCCCCTTTCCATCTCTCGACCTTTCTCTCTCTTCAATGGCGCGAATGAAGCAAACCGCCAGAAAATCAACCGGTGGCAAAGCACCGCGGAAGCAACTGGCGACTAAGGCGGCGAGGAAATCTGCTCCCGCCACCGGAGGCGTGAAGAAGCCCCACCGCTTCCGCCCTGGAACCGTCGCTCTTAGAGAAATTAGGAAGTATCGGAAAAGCACAGAACTGCTGATTAGGAAGTTGTCGTTCCAGAGACTAGTGAGAGAGATCGCTCAGGATTTCAAGACGGATCTCCGTTTCCAGAGCCCTGCCGTGGCAGCGCTGTAAGAGGCGGCGGATGCCTATTTGGTGGGTCTTTTCGAGGACACCAATCTGTGCGCCATTCATGCTAAGAGGGTCACCATTATGCCGAAAGATATCCAGTCGGCCTCATCGTCGTCTCCGATGACAGAGGCCTCCGAGAGGGAGAGGGAGTCGGAGAGGATGAGAAGAAGAGGAAGTAAGAGAAGTAGAGGGGATGAGAGAGAATGAAGGAACCGAGGAAATGAAGTCAGAGATGATAAGAGATGGGGAAGAAAAAGAAGTTGGTGGCGGCGGCGAGAGAGAGGGAGAGGGAGGCGGCTGTGAGATGGAAGAGGGAGAGAGAGAGATGAGGTTTTATGTGTAATTTTTAAATTAAGGTAGGGATAAAATAGAAAAAAACAAGTTAATATTAATTTTAATATAATGTACAATAAATGAATACTAACAAATTTTTTATATTTTCTACCAAACACACAAATAGAATAATTTATCATATCTATCCATATTATTTATCTCAATATTATTACTATATCCTACCAAACGTACCTTAAAGTACTAGTATTCGAAGAAAAAGTTTATTACAAATCTGATATGTTTATGCCTTATGGTTTATAATTTAGATTTTAAATTTTAAAAGTAGCCAAAAGGAAAAATGTTTTTTTGGAAGTAATATTCGGAGTCGGTTAGATAAACATTTTTGTCAATTATAGAAATTAAAACGTTACAAAATAAAAATAAAAATAAAAATAAAAATAAAAATGAAAATAAAAATTAGCCAGTGTAGTGACCATGCCTTTCCTTTCTCTTTCTAAAGTTGTGAAACAAAACCCTAAATGGGGTTCAATTCGCCGCCAGATTGTTCCTCCTCTTATTAAATAAACCTGTGATCCTCTGTCTCACTCAGTGTTCTTGCACAAACTCTACACCAATACCATTTCACTCTTTTCAGAGGCAGCTTCATTTTTATTTTTTCCCATTTTCTTTTTAATCATAATGATGGACTATTGCACATTTATTTGAGGTTCATTGAAGAAAATGGACAAAACTTTTTTGATTTACGGTTACTCATCCTACGCTAAAAGTGAGTTTTCCTATGTGTTTTTGGGTCGACTCGTTTCGATGATTTATTAATCTTCAAGAACTGAGTTTTCCTTGTAACTGATGGTCAAAGTTCAGATTTTTATGAGTTTGGAACTTTGATATTCACCTTTTGCTAACGGGTCTTTTTCTTCTTCGTGGATTAGCTAATGTCTTTATTGAGTTTTTATGTTGCTGGTGTTAATCTAAGCTTTTTCTTTGTTTATGGAATGAACAGTTAATATCTGCAGCTATTGAGTTTGTGAAGAATCATGTTGTCTGAATTGGGTAGGAGGCCGATGATTGGAAATAATGAGAATTCATTTGGAGATGAGTTTGAGAATGAGTTAGGTTTCTTGCTCCGCGAGCAGAGGAGGGAAGAAGCTGATGATCTTGAAAAGGAGCTGAATTTGTATCGGAGTGGATCGGCTCCACCTACTGTTGATGGCTCACTGAATGCTGTGGGTGGGCTGTTCAACCATGGCGTTGCTGGTGCTTCAGCTTTTGCCGATTTCGCGAAGAGCAGTGGCAATCGGTTCATGTCTGAGGAGGAGCTTAGGTCTGATCCTGCCTATTTATCTTATTATTACTCGAATGTCAATTTGAACCCGAGGCTGCCGCCGCCTCTGGTGTCGAGAGAGGACTGGCGGTTTGCTCAGAGGATGCAAGGAGGGAGCTCGGCAATTGGCGATAGGAGGAAGGTTAATAGGGATGATAGTGGCAATGGTGGGAGGTCCATGTTTCCATCACCACAGGGTTTTGACTCGAGGAAGCAGGAGAGCGAGGATATGGACAGGCTGCAGGGCTCTGTGGAGTGGGGTGGTAATGGACTAATTGGATTGCCTGGATTAGGTTTAGGTAGCAAGCAAAAGAGTCTTGTAGAGATATTTAAGGTTAGTATAACCTGCACTCTACTGCTCTTTCTGCTCATTTGCTTAAGATATTTCTTTCCTCTAGCCTTACGTTTTGATACGTGGGTTGCGATATTCGGATTTTACAGCTTTCGTTTCTTATGTTGCAATGAATTTGCTTCATATTTCTTGAATATTGTTCTATCTTGTTATGTATGGTGGGACTCTTATTAGATTTGGTTCCACCCTTGTTTGTATGTACAATTTCCAATTTTATTGTAAACCGGCTCTGTAAAGGCTTCATTAGTTGTAAGGCGACATCTTTGTTGAATTGATGTGTGGTCTTCAAATTATTAAATAAATCATACTTTAGCGTCACTTGGCATGTAACCTGGATATCATTCTTAACGATAGGAATGCATGTCCATTTGGCATCATTTGACACATCTCCAAGATGCTTGTACATTGAATTACGTATGTTTGTTCTTTTTCTTAATTTTGTTAATCTGAATTTATTATGGGTGTTAGGAATCCAATGTTTATCCTTCCCGAGTTATAAATGCTGTTTATTTTTCCGATTCTCAATTGAATGCAAGGATAATGAGTTTTCTCTATTCTCGTATCTTTTCTAAATGCTTATTTGCAGTATCAGAAATAGATTGTGTTCATGAATTAAAGTTATATTAGTATTATAGACAATTGGTTACTTTTAGTTAACTCTTAATGCAGTGCATACTTGCAATTCAAACATCTTCCCCCTTTGTTCCTTTTACCTTGTCTGACTTATTTGTATGCGTGCAGGATGACTTCAACCGTGCTACTCCGGATGCTACACACCCTTCAAGACCCGCTAGCAGAAATGCTTTTGATGAGAATGCTAGTGCTTTGAGCTCAGCAGAAGCTGAGCTGGCTCATCTATATGGAGATTTTACATCCTCAGATCCCTTGCTCTCAGCTTCAAATAAGCAGAGCTCTGCATCGGCGTCATACTCATACGCTGCTGCTTTGGGGGCGTCCTTGTCAAGAAGCACAACACCTGATCCTCAACGAATTGCAAGAGCTCCCAGCCCTTGCCCAACCCCTATTGGTGGAGGCAGGGCGGGGAACTCAGAAAAAAGAAGCATTAGTAATGCCAACTCCTTTAATGGGGTATCTTCTCACTCGAAGGATACTGCTGATCTCGTTGCTGCTTTAGCAGGAGTAAATCTCTCGGATGGCGTTGTGGATGAGGAGCATCATTTATCTTCTCGTATGGAGCTTAATCCAGATGATCATAAGAATTATCTTTTTAATATGCAGGGGGGCCAAAATAATGTTAGACAGCATACGTATAGTAAAAGACATGAACTTGGGCTATCAAATATGTCTTCTGCTCCTGATTCTGTTCTAAGCAACGGTTATATGTCACATCTGAATAATAGTACCTACCTTCAAGCTGAGCTGCAGAAAAATGGTGCTCCATCGAATAACTTGTACCGGAATGGATCTTCTAATGCTGCAATGAATGGCGGAGGCGGCATACTTCCTCAATATCAGCATCTGGATAGTCCTAACTCGACCTTTTCAAATTATGGAAGTGGCTTTCCTATGAGTCCAATATCCGGTCAACTCGGCAGCCCCAATTTGCCTCCACTTTTCGAGAATGCTGCTGCTGCATCTGCTATGGCTGCATCTGGGATGGACTCCAGAATGTTGGGAGGATCAAGTTTTGGTGCTGGTGTTGCGGAGCTGAACCTTAGCAGACAGATGGCCGGGAATGTTCCACAGGCATCTTTTGTCGACCCTTTGTATCTACAGTACTTGAGAACTGCTGAATACTCTGCAGCACAGGCTGCAGCTCTTAATGATCACTCTGTTGATAGGAATTACTTGGGTGATTCATATTTGGACCTGCTTCAGAAAGCCTACCTCGGGGGTTTGTTACCATCCCAGAATTCGGAGTATGGTGTTCCCTACGGCAGCAAAACTGGTGCATCTAATTCTCATGGTTACTATGGAAATCCTGCTTTCGGGATTGGATTGTCATATCCCGGCAGTCCTTTGGCAAGTCCAATTTCCAATTCTGCTGGAGGATCTGGTAGCCCCATCAGGCATGGTGACTTCAATATGAGATATCCTGGTGGGCTGAGAAATGCAGCTGGGAGTGTCATCGGACCGTGGCACTTGGATCCTAGCTTCAGTTCTTCTCTGCTGGAAGAGTTCAAGAGCAATAAAGCGAGATGCTTTGAGCTTTCAGAAATCACGGGTCACGTTGTTGAATTCAGGTATTTTTTTACGTTGTGATGGTAATTTAATCAATAAGATTTGATTGCTGACACTTTTCAACTTACATCTTTAACTAGTGCTGATCAATATGGGAGCCGGTTCATTCAACAAAAGCTTGAAACTGCAACTCCAGAAGAGAAGGATATGGTTTTTGAGGAAATTTTTCCTCAAGCTCTTACCCTAATTACTGATGTATTTGGTAATTATGTTGTCCAAAAGGTGACCAACATACTTGGGCAATCATTCTGTTGACCTGTTTTACTTGATTGGGTCTTGTAGACCTATTTTTGCCCTTCTGGTGCTGAACATTTGTCATCGCAGTTTTTTGAACATGGCATGCCATCTCAAAGAAGAGAATTAGCCAGCAAGCTTTTTGGACATGTACTCACCCTAAGCCTCCAGATGTATGGTTGTCGAGTTATACAAAAGGTACATTTATCCTTGTTATGCATTAACCATAAGATATGCGTCTGAAATCCAATCTAAAAATGTTACTTTCAGTTGAACTGGAGGTCCTTGTTCTTTCAAAAACTGCAATTTCTTTTCTTCTTTTCATTGAAATGGGGAATGCTCTCTGATTTGCAGGCAATAGAAGTTATTGATGTGGATCAGAAAATTAAAATGGTCGAGGAGCTGGATGGGAATATCATGCGATGCGTGCGTGATCAAAATGGAAATCATGTCATTCAGAAGTGCATTGAGTGCGTTCCTGAGGAGCATATTCAGTTTGTTGTGTCGACATTTTTTGACCAAGTTGTGACTCTCTCTACTCATCCATATGGTTGTCGTGTTATACAGGTTAGGGGAAAGTGTATGAATGAATTTATGTCGCTTTGACCTTGGATATTTCTGAATTAGCACTTTACATTGTGATGCCTTTGTTTTGGCAGAGAGTTCTTGAGCATTGTAAGGATGAAAAAACCCAGATGAAAGTGATGGAAGAGATTCTGGGGTCTGTGAGCATGCTAGCTCAGGATCAGTACGGGAATTATGTTGTTCAGGTTTGTAATTTTGGTTAGAAGAGTCATATGCACGTACTCGTGGCCTTGTGTATGGTGGATTGGAATTGGATGCATTTTTGTGTTACTTTGCACAAAAGTTGGATACATGCTTGCTTTAGAAATTTAGTTTTTTGTTACAAATTTTTTGCTTGTTAAAACTGCTTGTTCCTTGTATCTTTTTTCAGTTTAATTTTAGGGTTGTCTACTCATCTAATTTGTTCTTGTCCATCGGCGGCATATTGTTGCTTTCTCTTTGGAATTTACGCATCTCATATTTAATTCTAGCATAGATGGTAGTATTTCACTTATTTATTTTTATGCTGTTGCTATAGCATGTACTGGAGCATGGGAAGCCACACGAGCGATCAACCATAATTCAGGAATTAGCTGGTAAGATAGTTCAAATGAGCCAGCAGAAGTTTGCATCGAATGTTGTTGAGAAATGCTTGACTTTTGGTGACCCAAGCGAACGCCAGTTGCTGGTGACTGAGATGCTTGGAACAACCGATGAAAATGAACCTCTTCAGGTTCGTCGTGTTTATTTTGACTCCTGATCAGTGTTGGAACAACTTCCATGAAATTATTTATATTTGCTTTCAGTAATCACAGTAATAATAGTGGTATGGTTATAAATTAGTAATATCTATTTTTTTGTTTATACTATCAAATTTGTATTAGCCTAATCTTAAAATCCTTCTCTGAAACCAGGCTATGATGAAGGATCAGTTTGCAAATTATGTTGTTCAGAAAGTGCTCGAGACATGCAGCGATCAGGAGCGTGAACTAATCATGAGTAGGATTAAGGTCCATCTGAATGCACTCAAGAAGTACACCTATGGGAAGCATATAGTCGCTCGTGTAGAGAAACTTGTTGCTGCTGGGGGTATGTCAATACACAAACCGTTTTACTCGTATTTTGATATTATTCACCTTATTGCCATACTTTCTTGAAATGCAATAATATTGTGTGTTGGTTTGCAGAGCGGAGAATTGCTGCTGCCGTTGCTGCTGCTGCAGCGGCTGCTCAGACATCAAATGGTGCATAGATGGGGTGTAAGAAAGAAGTTGTACAGCTAACTCAGCCTAGTTTTGGCTAGTTTGTGTTCGTTCCACCTATCATGTGGTCTGCTCGCTCGTACACATCTATCTTCCGGGTACGAGCTAATTGCAAATAAAAAAAAGAAGCCAACCTGTACTCAAAATATGTAGATTGTGTAGTAGTGCTAAGTTAAGTTTATACGTAGAGTGTAGTTTAGCTGAGGCGCAAGGGACGGATGATCCTTTTACCCGTCCAGATCGAGGTGATAAAATGAAATGACTATACAAAATGCTGAGGTTGTTATATAGAATTGTACAAATTATGGCTGCTTTTCTAGTTATGGCCCAGGAGATATGGAGTTTGATCTCTTATTATGTATCTTAATTTAACAATTTTCTGAAAATACATTCACATGTAGTAAGGCCCTTTGTATAGTTTTCTGGATCTAAATAAATCATGCTTTTATTATGTTGCTGTGCTGTTTCTTCAAATATGAATGTTTTCAAGTGTAGGCGTTGTGGTTATAATGTTTTCAAGTATGATGTGTTCAATCTATTATTGTTCACTTGTTTTCTCATGATTTTGTATAGTAGTTGTTTGGATACACAACACACTCATTTTCTCCTAGATTAACTAAGTTTCTCAATAATTTTTAGGAATAAATAAGTGTCTTAATTGTCAAATATATCCAATTTCACTTTTTCTAAATTAGTTATATTCACTTGTTGGAAAACAAATTAGTTATGTCCATATTTGGTATGAAGAGATCAATTTACGCTTGATGTTGTATTTTTTATATTATATCTCTTACACATTAGGTACGATTTGACTTGTTTCATACTTTGACTCTCTTTAACCGAAAATGATTGTGATGTTAGGCTATGGAAGTTAGCAAAAGTGGTCAATAATTAGATAATTAGTGTTGCAATGATTAGTTTGTCTAGGGTTTACTCAATATTGATTTTCCGATACTATATGTAAACTATACAAAAATAACCAAAATTATATGAAATAAAAACAAAAAAATATTTAAATTAGACAAAAATAACCAAAATTATATGAATTGCTAAATCTATATAAATCTTGCTCGGCTAAATGTAAAATATTGAAAGATCCCACTCGAGATTATTGAAGAACCCACTCGAGCGGGATCTTCTAATTTTCGATCGGGATCGTTCGATTTTGAAGGATAA
This sequence comes from Schizonepeta tenuifolia, assembly GCA_029490685.1. Lineage (NCBI taxonomy): Eukaryota > Viridiplantae > Streptophyta > Magnoliopsida > Lamiales > Lamiaceae > Schizonepeta > Schizonepeta tenuifolia. The sequence continues at coordinate 96,845,341 of CM055958.1, read as the reverse complement.
ATATTATTATGAATAAATTCTTAATTAATTACGCAATTGTTAATTAAATTAATTATATAATAATATTGAATACGTAATAACTAATTAACTTATTAAAATAAAAACACAAAAATATGTATAATATATAACATTAAATATAATTATATCAATTTGACAAATTAATGAAAATCCCGCTCGGTTAATTATTATATATTGGAAGATCCCACTCGAGATTTTTGAAGATCCCGCTCGAGTGGGATCTCTATATAACTCGAGCGGGATCTTTGTCTATTCAATTTATATAATTTTTCTGAGTTGGAAAATGAATTATTTACTACTATTATGTTAAATTTCATCACATTTAAAAACTGCATGTGTTATTTGATTAAAAAAAATCGTAACTAAATATATATAACTTTAATTTCACAAAAAAATATATTTTAGATTGCAAAATTGAAATCACACTCGTGTAGGTGAAGATCCCGCTCGTATTTCTTGAATATTTTTGAGATCCCGCTCGAGTGGGGTCTCTATATAATTCGAGCGAGATCTTTATCTATTCAATTTATATAATTTTTCTGAGTTGGAAAATGAATAATTTATTACTATTATGTTAAATTTAATCACATTTAAAAAATGCATGTGTTATTTGATTAAAAAATCGTAACTAAATATTTGGGTGATTAATTTTAATCAAAACAATAAAATGCATGGATTATATGATGAAAAAAAATCCAAAATTACTAAAACAAACTAAATCATAACATAAATATAGTCTAAATGTCGAAATTCATTACAATAATCATTGTTCCCATTATAAAAAAAAAAGGTGGTCCTTAGCTCTTACGCTGGTCGACAAAGTTCATTTATAGCACATGTCATCCTTAGTCTATATGCTGTAGTGCGATTTTGCCCCCATGATATGGATGGACGTCCAGTAATCAATCTTTCAACTTGCATCAGTGCAAATGGAGCGCAACTGTGACTGTCTCTTTGCTTAAATTGATGATCAATGTCAGCCACTACCAATTGCAATGGATCATTGATACGGGTGCGCCCAATACGTTGATGTTTTCAATAGAAGGCATGACTAAGAACTACAGGCCATAAGTGTAGCAGTGGTTTCAACCTATCAAATCGCATTTGTTGCACTTCCGGATCAAGATTATAGTACATGGAGTCGTACAAGGTCGCCGTCCATGCCAACATGTCGATACAGACCGTCACGAAGTGTGTACTTACACAACACACTAGTATGACCTTCACAAAATGGACATGGAAGAATAACTCAATTAAATCTACTACATTATCACAAATAGTTTTCAACAAATTACTTAAAAATCTAAATTCACTTACTTGTGTTGCATCAAACATTGAGATATGTGACGCTCCAGCGTCTTCTCTTCCATGGATGGTAAATAGTATGCTTGGGGGAGGCTGGTACTGAGGGTGAATGGTTTTTCCCATAGTCCAATCATTTTCGAGCGAACCATGTTTCATCAATAATATAAAAAACTTGTTTAGCCAAGAAGACAGTGTTGTTGAAATTAATAGTAAAAAGCTACTTACGAAGACACTCGTGTCTAAGATGACGGTGTTCCTACACGTCACACCAGGCTTCATCCCATCATCTGCCTTCAATCGCTGGCGCAGATTTATTAAGTACAAATCAACGGCCTACAAAAAATTGTTAGATATTACATTAAATTAATAACAAATTTTAATGATAGCCATCTAACAGAGTACAAATTAACTTACCCCGGCAAGAATATCTATTTTTGGATTTAAAAGCTCCAAAAATCATGAGTGCTCAAGTGGTATACCACTATATTCAAGAAGCATCGTGGTATCCTGGGGACCGTTGCAAAAATTTTGAAATTCCTCATGTAGAGGATTGAGATATTCCAGTTCAAGTGGTCAATATCTTGGTCTTGCCTCCCGTAATCACTTCACAGGCAGGACTGCCGAGCGAACATCTGCATTGGAGAGAACTAGCCGGAGACAAATCACAAGGCAAAAAGCAGAATCATCGACTAATCAACGTCCGAGGAGATGTGGTAATTGTCGTGAAGAAGGTCATACGCGTAGACATTGTAATCTGCTTTAACAATCTACTATTAATCGTAACTATGTTGTTTGAATTTATATAATTTATTTGAATTGGAAAATGTATTTTTTATTACTAGAAAATTAAACTTAATGAAATTTTAAAAATGAATACCTTATACGATTAAAAAAATCATAACTTAATATATATATATATATATATATATATATATATATATATATATTTATATTAAATTTATAAAAAATATATATTTCTGTTTACAACTTTTAAATCCCACTCGTGAAACACTAAATCCCGCTCGCATAATATTGATTTATTTTGAGATCCCGCACGAGTGAGATCTACATAACTCGAGCGGGATCTATATTTTTTGAATTTATATAATTTATTTGAGTTGGAAAATATATTTTTTATTACTAGAAAATTAAATTTAATGAAATTTAAAAAATAATACCTTATACGATTAAAAAAATCATAACTTAATATATATATATAATATATTTTTAAAAAAAATATTTGTGTTTACAACTTTTAAATCTCACTCGTGAAAAACTAAATCCCGCTCGCAAATGATGGATTTATTTTGAGATCCCACTCGAGTGAGATCTACATAACTCGAGCGGGATCTATATTTTTTGAATTTATATAATTTATTTGAGTTGGAAAATGTATTTTTTATTACTAGAAAATTAAATTTATTGAAATTTAAAAAATTAATACCTTATACGATGAAAAAAATCATAACTTAATATATATATAATAAATTTCACAAAACAATATATTTCTGTTTACAACTTTTGAATCCCACTCGTGAAACACTAAATCCCGCTCGCATAATATGGATTTATTTTTAGATCCCGCTCGAGTGGGATCTACATAACTTAAGCGGGATCTTTGTTTTTCAAATTTATATAATTGTTCTGCGATGGAAAATATATTTTGTTCTTACTATAATGCTATCATTATCAATGAAATAAAAAATTAATGATCAAATTATATTAAATAAATAACGAAAAAAAATAATAATAAACTTACATTAACTAGCAGCATTAGGATTTTAACTCTTTCACAGAAACTTGTGGGCGGGATTAGGATTTTAACTCTATTCTCACCTACATCTCTAATCTATCCTAATTAATTGATAAAGTAGTCAACAGAATCTTTGTCTTTCCAATTTTCCATGCAACACACGGTCACTTCCCATGTTTTCGGTGAAATGCAGAATTGAAGTGATGTTTTTTTTGTCATGTTTCAATTATTTTAAGGGTATTTAGGTCTTATTAGATATAACTAATTTGGTTTTCAATAAGTGGATATAACTAATTTTAATATATAGTAAGTGGATATAACTAATTTTTACTCATAAATAAGTCTTTATTGTTCGTATTTGTTGCATGCATGCCTCAATAGTGGGTACCGTTTTTCTGCTAAAATTTCGTCTATTTATGTTTTTGCAATGTACGCCTAAGAGCACTTACAGCGGGTGTCTAGTAAGACCTAGGTCTAAGCACTGGGAAGCGTGATTTTAATGATTGGTGGTGTTGAGTTAGACATAGGTTGATTTCTCCACATCAATGGGGTTGAGTAAGACCTAGGTCTAAGCACTGGGAAACGTGATTTTAATGATTGAATAAATTTTATTTTGCTGTTTTTTTTTATTTGTAATAAATATTATAAAAACTAACTTAATTAAATTCAGAAATTAATAACTGACAATTTTATTGAATTAAAAAAAAAAAAGACAATAACTAAAAAAAATACAATAATTAGGAAATAAATAAAAACACAATAACTATTCGCGGAGTGGACCAAAACGTGCCCAAATCTCTTAATCATATCCTTCATAAGGCGGTCGTGGGCACGTGCATCCTGAATTTGAGCTTGTCTCTCAATAACTTGGCGGAGTGGCACTGGCGCCCCTTGATGGACTGGTGCCCTGTTCACGTTTGCATCGCTCCTTGCGCTCGATTCAGCATGGAATTCAGTTGCCCTCGGTCCTTCATCTTCAATTATCATGTTATGCAGAATGATGCAGGCATACATGACATCACATAAATGCTCCCGAAAGAACATGCGAGCAGGGCCCTTTATGATTGCCCAACGAGCTTGCAGGACGCCGAAAGCCCTTTCAACGTCTTTACGCGCAGCTTCTTGCATCCGAGCGAATCGTTGTCTCTTCGGATCTGTTGGCGCATTGAGCGTCTTCACGAAAGAGGCCCACTTCGGATAGATGCCGTCGGCGAGATAATATCCCATACGGTGCGGGCGGCCGTTTGCAGTGAAAGCGATTGACGGCGCTCTACCATTGATGACGTCGGCGAAGACAGAGGACTGATTGAGCACGTTGATGTCGTTCAGAGAACCGGCGACACCAAAAAAAGCATGCCAAATCCACAAATCTTGGGAGGCGACAGCTTCAAGGACGAGGGTTGGAGATTTATTTCGTCTAGTGTACATTCCTCTCCAAGCAGTTGGACAATTCTTCCATTGCCAGTGCATACAGTTGATGCTTTCAAGCATTCCGGGAAAGCCGTGCGTCCTCTCGTGCAATGCAGTGATCCGGGCGATGTCAGCCTCATTTGGCCGCCTCAAATATACGTCGCCGAAAGCAGATCTGATGGCCCGACAGAAATTCTTGAGGATGACATTGCCCGTGGAATTGCCACAGTGCATATATTCGTCGTACTGATCGGCTGCTCCATCATTGGCTAGTTGCCTCAGAGCAACGGTGCACTTGACCCAGGGGTGGAACCCCAATCTTCCAGTGGCATCCGGGTGTTGCTGAAAATAATGCTCCCGATCCTCAAGAGTTTGAGCAATTCTCAAGAATAGGCGCTTGCTCATTCGAAACCGCCGGCGGAAGACAACATCACCCCATATAGGGTGGTCGACAAAATAATCCCGTCGGAGGCGTTGTTCGGCCTCCTCACGATTCCGGTGGAGGTACGCCCTCGTATCCTGGTCGTCGTCGTCTGACGAATGAGACTCGGCCACTATTTGGTAAAGCTCCCTGGCTCGCTGCAAACGTTGGCGGCGTCGCGCCTCCGCCTCTTCAGGATTGTAGTTCGCACCCGGCCAACTCATATTTTTTTTTTTTGAACCAACAAGTGAATTGTATGATGTGAAAGAGTAAGTTTTTTTGTAGGGAAGATTGGATGAAGAAATAAATTTTTTGGTGTGTAGAATGAATGAGTTGAAGGGATATATATAGTGAAAAAATGGGATGTAACCGTTGGATAGTATTTAATTTTGTTAATATTATTTTTTTTTTCAGAAAATAATAAAAAAAAAAATGGACCAATGGGGACACGCCACGTGTCCCCATATTGCGCTGTCACGAGGTCGAGTGGAGTGTCGAAGCAACGACTCCACCATCGACACACCCCTCGACATAGGGATGTGTCGATCCCCCACAGCAGCTCGACATAGGGGTGAGTCGAGTGGGGGGGTGTGTCGATCCACTCGACCTCGCACTCGACACCCCCCCTCGACACTTGATGTAAGTGCTCTAAAATAGTATAAACATCCATGTTGTGATCCTCAGTAATCTACAAAAAATACATGTATTTTTATTAACTCTAGTTTTTCATTCATGTGTTCGTGATTGGGAGCTAGTGAGCTACTATAGGTAGCTAAATAAGTTTCCAATTCCATAGAATATATGTTTACGTAATAAATTCTAGGGATAATTGTTTGTAAAATCCAAACCTTTTTACGAATTCGGGAATTGTACACGAGATTTTTTTTTCGCACAGAAAATCTAACCGATCGTTTTTTTTCTGATTATGCTCCCGATCACCAGTTTTCCCCAAATTAAATCCTACATGGAGACCGGAAATGACACGTTGGATGCCGGAATATACAAAATGACGCCGTTTTGGTAACTTTAACTTAAAAAAAAAAAAATTCAACACGTCATATGCCAACTCATTTTATAAACTATTTAAGAAAGATAAAAAAAAATCATTCTCTCTCTCTTGTTCTCCTTCTCTCTCTTCCTCCCTCATTTTTTTTCCTGCCTCAACCCTTGCCTTCTTCCGCCGCCGCCACCTCCTCCCAAGGAGACCAAGGGATTTCTGGCTTCCAATATGTCATTTCTGGCTTCCACGTAAGATTTGATTTAGGGAAAACCGGTGATTGGAAGCAAAATCAGAAGAAAATGACAGGTTAAGTTAAATGTGCGAAAATTAAAAAGTCATGTAAAATTCCCGAATTTGAAAAAAGGTTGAGATTTTACAAACAATTATCCCTAAATTCTAAGTGGTATTAGACTGTGTGCAGTGGTTGTCTCCATAAGTGTCTCGAGACACCCAATCCATGAAGACAGCCAGTGCAACATCCATTATCTCGAGACTGTCTCGTTCCAACGAGACAGTCTCGAGACAGTGATATATTGACAAAATTAATATTCAAAATTAATAAACTAATTAGATAGAGACACCCTATAAAGACAGTCTCACTGCAGCTGACTGTCTCTATCTCCATCACAACCCATAGAGACACCTTATAGAGACACTATCACTGCGGATAGTCTTAGGCTTGGAGCAGCGGCGCGCTCGCTGCCCTTTTTGTGGGCCCAAAACTCGCTCAAATTTTTGTGTGTAGTGGCGAGCTCGACTTTTATTTTTTATTCATTAAAAAAGATAAAATATTTAAAAAAAATCATTTCATTAAAATTAAAATATTACACTAAAAAAAAAACTACATATCGGTCCATCCATATTTTTCTTTAAGCACGGCGACATAGGTCTCGTGGAATTTCTTCTCGGGCGGTGCCATATCGGCAGTACTTCTCGTGAAGATATGATAGTCTTGTTGCCGAATAAATTCCGCCATTGCTCTCGACATCGTCTCGACCGCTTGAGCAAATTCCGCCCGTACACTTCCTGCTGCCGAACCTCAACCCGAGCTCGATCCGACCTTATTCTTCCCTCTTGCCGCCACCTTTGCCTTGACTCTACCCATTGCCGCTCGAACCGACTAGAGTGCTCTGACCCAAATTTGCTGCCGGAAAGTGGAGTGGTGGACCACGGTGTGCTCCAGCTCGAATTGCTCCCCGCCGCCGAATCGTGCGCCGAAGAGGTGTTGCTCCCATCTTCGCTCGTCTTCGTTCTCTTTGGCGCCATTTCGATTTGGTATTTTGCGGAGTAGACCGCGGTGAACTTCAGCGTCTCTCTTACTACCCGCCACGTCTCCAAATGCTTGAAGGCAGTTTTACGCGAGCTTTTCCATTCAATGAGAACTTTGGCAAAAATGTCCTTACCACTCTCGCCGCTTCGTCTTGCCATCTCGCACTCCTTGTAAACTTGTTGGAACTCCGTTAAGACGATCTTCACTCGATCCCAATGGTTGCGGAGCTTTGCCATGTTCCTTTTCGCCGATCCGGCGGGGCGGAGCTCGCGGTAACGGTGCAAAATGCAGCGCCAATACGAATCTTTTTTTTGGCCGTTTCCGATGATGGGGTCTTAGCTAATGTCGACCCAACACCGAGCCAAGATTTCGGTCTCGGCCTCGGTGTATCCCGCTGGCCCGTCGTCGCCTTCGGAAGACGAATCCACCAATTCCACCGCCACCGTATATCCTCCACGACGGCCATCACGGCTGCCACGACCGCCACCACGAAAACAACTGCCGGAGGTCGCCGCTGTCCTCGGCCAAATTCACTGCTGAGGTGAAATCATCAGGCGACGGTGCGGGGTAAGTAGGGTAGACCGAGTTCGCGGGGGCAGTAGCATTGGCGGCTCCGAACCCTTGAAACGGTGCAAAGGCACCCGTCGGAAAATGAGGAACGTAGGCTCCTTGAGTGGAAAATTGTGGAACGAAGGCTTGAGGCGACGAGAATAAATTTCGTTGGGGTATTGGAGAATAGAGATGATGTCGAGGGGATGGACGAGATGAGTTGGGGCTATTTGGATCGACATCTTCGGCGTATGGTCAATTGGAGTTGAAATTGGCATTATGATCCATTTTTTTTTAAACAAAAAGATGACTGCCGGTGAGGAGAGCTTGGCCGGAGAAGGTGATCGCCGGTTTTGGGAGGAAATTTGAAGGAGAAGAGTGTAGAGAGTGTAGAGAGTATAGTGTGTGATCTGTGGGTGGGGGGAGAAATATAATATAGTAATTTGAATTTAAAAAATAAAATAAAATTTATTGGTGACCGTTGGCGATCGCAACGGCTATGCCGACGACTAACCAGCGGCCACCACATGGCATCGAGCGAGGGAGAGCGCGAGCTCGCTCCATCGAACTTGAGCTTGCGAGCACGGCGCTCGGCAATGGGGTGCGCGCTCGCCTTGTGTGTTCGTTGGGGCAGCGTGTACACGCGAGCGCGCTGCTGCCCATAGCCTTAGGTGACGAAAGTCAGTTAGATAAAGAATTTTTTTTTTTCTATAATTTCTTTGATGAAAAGATAATTTTTGGCAACTTTTGGTATCAAACAAAAGAAACAAGCAACATTGGGTACCACTTAGAATTTATTCTGCCGAAGGTAAAAACAATTGTACATTAACAATGTTGACATTTTAACACGTTTAGCACATTAACATATTGATACAATATTTGCAATATCCCTAACAATACAAATGAGATTTTTGTATTGCATTTTCATATTACGTTTTCTATTACATTAATAATAGAATAATATCTGACATGACTAAAAGGTGCTATGCTTTCCATTCGAATATCACGTATGAAAGCATCTCATTTCGTCATGCTTTCTTGAGTGAAAAGTCAAAAGCTATTCTATACGATGCATGTGACACCTGCGATTCCTTGTCAGCTTCTGAATCTCGATTAATTGAATCTCTCGCTGCAGGTATTATTTCCCGGCCCTGATTAGCTGCAGGTTTGAACTCCTAACTAGCCATTAGTTTTCTCAAATTCGAATATGTAATATCATAATAATAATAAAATGGTTTGATTTAGGATATTTATATATATATATATATATATATATATATATATATATATGAGATGCAATACGAAAATGCAATAAAGGATCTGATCTGCTTAACCACGTATGTATTTTTACAATAACACAATTACAATCGAAACCATATAATTAGATCTCCATATATTTCATTGATTAAATGTTTAAGTAGCCACTCCCTATTGTGTTAATGGCAATAGCAAGTTGATTAATTCAATTAATTATTCGGCGTGGAAGAGAAGATGCTGCAGATAGAGTTGCCACATTAATTGCTGAGACAATAGACATCATTTGCTATCAAACTTAACCAAGAAACACAATTTTTAATTAAATAATTATGCGTTAGGTGTTATATTTAATTGGGTAATGATATTTAGCCACACTGTGGCCAGCCACACGAGCTAAAAATAGTAATATATGTTTTTAAAATGGAAATAAAGCAGGTGCTGTAGCTGCAGTCTCCTCTCTTGGTTAGGAAGAAGGCAAACGCCATAATTGAGAAGCATAAACCCTAAAGAGGAAATATGATTATTTCCATTTTTATAGTTAATTTTCCTTTTTTTACGCGTGTGGCCGGCCACAGTGTGGCCGGATATCTTCTTTATTCTATTTAATTTTACTTACATAACCAAATATAGTCGTGCTTCATTAATATCCTCCTAACAATAGCATACAGCTCATGAATAAATCTATATACTGTTGATATAACTTCAACCAGTCCAATGTTCTATGTTAATAATGTATTCTGGCAAAAAAAAAAGTCGTACTAAAACTAAGAAAATATAACAATAATAATTATTATTTTTAGAATAAAAATAAAATCTTACCTTTTCATCTTCCTCATTCTTTATTGGGTGGGGCAGCTATATAGTATGAAAAATGAATACGTGAACAACTTCTTTTGTTTGAAAAACAATTTTAATATTCAGTGTGGATAAGGATATACATGGCATTTCTGTTTTCTTCTGTACATGCTAAAAATTGGAATATTAATTTCTTTTTTCCAGGATAAAAAAAAATTGTACGCTGATTTAACGTATAAGAACTAGTCTTCCTAGTAAATCTCCCATATATATCTTGAGAGTTACTAGTATAATAATAAGTTCTAAGGACATCCAAAACTAAGCAACTTGTGGTTATCTAGGAAAATAATGTTGGTCCGTTTTTGAGTTTTACCTCATATTAATTTCATTACCAAATAAAATAAATTTTTTGGAATTTTGGATCATAGAAATAAAAAATTTGAATGATAAGTATGATAAGAGTAACCAAAGTTACATATAGGCATAGAGGCCCAACTGGTCTCTTCAACGTTAATTGAGCTGCATTGCTCTTCACACTACATATTTATTTAGTTGTATTTCTTTAATCACACAAGACTTACTTCCTATCGTCAACATATCACCAGCATAAAGACAAACTATAATGTAACTGTTATCCGAATTCTTACTGTAGATACACTTGTCACACTCGTTGATTATGAAGCTATTTGACAACATAACTTTGTCAAATTTCAAGTGTCATTGAATTGAATCGTGATGTGTAGACATTTTGTTTGTTTAATGCCGAGAGATAATTTTTTCCACTTCACATTTATCATGATGGGTACTAGGGCTAGAAATCGGTTCGATTACATGCTAACCAAACCGATAACCGAAATAACCGATAACCGTTTAACATGATTTTTTTAACCAATAACCGAACCGTAATATATTTTCGTTTAACCAATAACTGCGTTAATTATCTCGGTTCGATTGTCGGTTAACCATTCTAACTGCAAATAATTATAAAAAGTAGAAACAAATAATAACACATAGTATATCTTTTGAATTTAAGCCACAAAATATAAGTCTGCCAAATCTAGTCACAAAACATGAGATATGAATACGGTGCAGAAGAGTTAAAATAGGGTACAAGAGTATTTATGGTACTTGTAAAATATATTAGTGATAATATTATATTTATATAAATTAAAAATTTGATTATCATCGGTTATAACCGATAAACGCTTTCCCACCATTTTTACTACCGATAATCGAACCGATTACCGCTATATGCGGTTAGCGGTGCACCGAACACCATCAGTTATTAACTGACTAACCGAAACCGTTGTCCATCAGCACGTTTAAAGGGGGCGGAAAAGAGAATGTGCATCTTCTGACCATTTTTCTTTCTGATTTTGATCGAATAAAGGGACAATGGCAACATGCAAAACATTTATGTATGAGGTCGTTGTTTCACAGTATCTATGTATGGATTGCTATCATTTTAGCTTCGACAAAAAATGACATGTTATTAGTGATGAGATAGATGACCACAAATTATGTAGAGATATATTTTGAAATAGTCATAATGACTATTAAAATATAAATTTTGGTCCACCTTCTTCAAAAATATAAATTTTGGCCATTTTTTTCAATTTGGGACGAAAATACCCTTAATAAAATGCGGAACGGGTCGGGTCGGACGCGGGCTGGCGCGGGTCGGGTCGGGCGGATATAAGGCGTTTGGTACTTCTGGTACAAATTTAGTTATATTAGTATCAATAGTTCTAGTACTTCTGGTACGAATTTAGCCTTATTAGTGCCAATAGTTCCAGATTTGGTACAATTGGGACGAATTGTCGAATTAGTTCCAAATGTTCCAAGTTATGATATGGTACAATTGGGACGAATTGTCGAATTAGTTCCAGATGTTCCAAGTTATGAGGCAAACAAAAATTTGGCAATTAAAAAGAAATAGAAAAAAAATAGAAAAAAAGAAAAAATCTGGAAAAAAAAGAAATAACAAGGAAAAAATTGGAAAATAAAAAAAACAAAAGAAATCTGAAAAAAAAAACAAAAAAAAAAGAAAAAAAATCTGGAAAATAAGAAAAAAAACAGAAAAAGAAGAAAAAAGCTGGAAAAAAAAAAATAGGAAAAAAAAAAGAAAAAAAACTTGGAAAGGAAAACAAGTGTCAATAAAATGGATCAAGGATTGATGGATCAAAAATAGAAGAGGGAAAGGGGTATTTAGGTCCTAAGTTCAAAAAAATGGCCATAATTTATATTTATGAAGAAGATGGGCCAAAATTTATATTTTAATGTTCATTATGACTATATCACATGATATTTTCAATTATGTATATAAAAAAAAATAGTACTAAGTTTTATTGATGAGTCAACCAGCAACTGCACACTTCAACGTGACCTATCACTACATGCATTTTTATGCTTCATCCATTAAATTCTACTACGAGTTTTCTTTTCAAACTGGCAAGCTAATGTTTTAAAATTTTCTCATTGAAGTCATGTACGTATATACTCAAAGTAGATATTTGCAACTAATATTCCATTTAATATCCATAAATATTATTTTTGTAAGCGTTACAAATCCAATACTCAATCGAGCCAAAATAAATGTCACTCCTCCACTACTTTTTCCACCTAAAGCTTATTAATTTTAGGCTTGATAAATTCACTTTTATGAATGTGCATTGAAGACGTCATTAACTCCTACTATCAAACACAATAATACACTCACAACAAATCTAAAAGGATCCAATATTTTTTTTTTTGAACCAAAAGGATCCAATATTTTATCACATAAATTGTGGCAATTTTATGATATCAACTGTATACGTTGTCTCTAAATATTTTTTGGCAATTTCAGAAGCAAACTGATTCTTAAAAATTAAAAAGAAAATCTTTAATATTATTTTTACACTACATATCTCTGACAAACTATTCTTAAAACTCATAATTATGAGCTAAAGTGAACGAGTCAAGATCATTTGGTCCATAATTAAATATTTCAATCTATGTCAAGTTTTTGTGTTTAGAACTTTGGACTTATAAGTTATAACAAATAAATTTTGTAGTATAAGAAAGTTTTTTCATCATTTCAAAAACTCCAAACACATAATGAGACAGATTACGACTCGAATCGAAACAAGTAAATACACTCATAATGCGCGTGTAGTTCGATTGATTTTAAAAGTCAAAACAGCTTTTTTGGATTCAATGCTTTAATCAATATTAGAGCAATGAATTAGTACTAATAAATTGATAAAATAGTCAAAACACGAACCACAAAGTGAGTAGTAAACGCTTTTCTTGAGACAAACTGACGTAGATATCAACGGATTCATTATTTTTTTAGAAAATACTTTTTAGATGAGGTGGTTATTATTATCATAATATTATTATATTATTTACCTCCCAAGTAATTTTACATTTAGTATTTGGACTCCTCTTTTGTTGGGCTTTTAACTTTATTTGATTCAAAAATTTATTGGACTTGTACAACAATATAACACTCCCTTTCCTTAATAAAAAAAATTAAACAATGAAAATTTTGGACGACAGTTCAAACAAAACATATGAAGAAATTTAGTCCGAGTTGTTTCCTCGAAAATATTAATCTGCTCATACTATAAAAAGTAGGATAATTTTAAATACAACCTCAATTTTACTTTTTATAGCCCCATAATTAAAATAATAATAATAATATATTAATAAATATATTGTTTCGCCCTTGAAGCCATATATATATAGCCCCCATTTTATTGAATCCATTATCCAGCTCTGTTCTTCGCCAAATTGACGGAACTTACGATGTTGAGGAGCACAAAAAATCAGATTTCACATGATACGTCAAAAACATCTAATATCTCATCTAATTCGTTAGTATAGGAAAAAAATCAAAATAAAAATCAAGTTGTCCAAGAATCTAGCAGTACACATAGCAAACTTTGTCTTTGTTTATGGTTGAATGGATGATTCTCCTAAAAAAAATCCATCCAGCCCATCGGACAATCTCACATACCAAGAGAAGAAATAACATTCAATTCTCGACCAAGAATTGACAGAGAAGTAACAGATCCCAAAGAATAACCCATTCATGACTTTTCCGATGGGACGATTCCTGATGTGGCAATATCGAAGAGTAATCATCTATACTATATTAAAGTAAAATAATTTAGTTTGCTTTCCCGCCAAAATGCTATGCAACTCTATATATTCCACCTAAACTTCATTATTTCCTATGCAAATACTATTTATGGTTGCCACTTTTTAATATTTCTTGAGTCACATTTTCGAAGTCTCACGCACAAGGCACAAGGTCCTATGCGGCTTTTTAGACTTCTAATCTTGAATGCATTTTAATTTTAATTACTTATCCTTTTTTTCTATGTATAGAATTACTTATTCTTTAGGCCTTCAAATATGTAATATTCTATTGGATATGTAACTTATGTATTTTATTTATTTTTTAAAGATGTAGTGGAGTATTATTTTGTGTGATTTAAAGAATATAATTTCTGCATCATTATTACTAATTTTATATGTATGTCCTGTTAGTTATGGTCAAGAAAATAATTTGATTGAGCACTATGCTTACAATAATAATTTGAAACATCATTCGCCTATTTTGAATTGCAAGTGAAATACTAATTTTTGCCTATTTAAGAATAATTACAAAGAATGTTTACATATAAGTGAATTTCTAAAAAAAAATTGAGCAAAATTTCTAAAATAAAATAAAAGGTACTAAAATATTTAGTTACCTATATTGTTTGTTGATATCATGCAATACTTTCATTTTTATTGTATATTTTTTTTTAGTATTGCATGATATAAACAAACTATACAAGAACTATCAGAGTCGAACCTCTCCCAGTACGGTGTGGTTCGGGGACGAACCAAGCAGAAGCTGGTGGGCCTGTGATGCCCGGGGCCAACTTACGGAGTGATCTCCGGTACACAAGGCACGGACAATGAGCGGCTCCGATAAGACTTCCAAGCGGAGGGGGCATGAATGAACCGAAACACACCCGAACGAGAGGGATTCCGAGAATATGTTGGAATGGGACAACATATTCGAGGAGAGCTTAAAGGAATTGATAGGTGCTATTCATACCATCAAGATGCATCTTCTTTTCTGGTGCCTATCCTGGAAGAACTCCAAAGTTAAGCGTTCTTGACTTGGAGTAGTACTAGGATGGGTGATCTCCTGGGAAGTTTTCCTGGGATGCGTGTAAGTGAGGACAAAGCACGCTAGAAAAGACTTGTAATGGTTTGTGGGGTCAGCCATCATTCCGAAAGCCGGGCTGTTACAGTTGGTATCAGAGCAGTTCGTTTGCTCTGAGCCCTAGAAGCCTTAATCATTCTTTCTACTTAGAGTCAATAGATATAAACCAACCAAAGTCAGGAACTCTTCAAGTTCAATGCTAAGTTTCTCATGACATCCCTTCCATCCCTCCACGTCGGTTGAAAAAAAAAAGGAAAGTTATACTTGAACTCTTACGTGGGTTATTAAATTGCTATGTTTTATATTTGAATTCATGCTCATGAACTTTACCCTTGCATATACTATGCTCATATCATGTTATGTGTGCCAATACATGTTTACTTGCTCAAATTACGTGCAATTTTATTTCTGTTGCGCAAATTCGTTCGTATGAGGGCCGCCAACCTTCGATGATTATTTACAGTCACGAGGTGGGATAGGAATCCCGAGTTGACTGACGAGTGTGCGCCGGGACTAGATTGTATAGGTCGGAATCTCTTAGAACAATCGTCGAGAGGACCCAAACCGAACCTAAACCACAGTCCTGAACTTAGCTGTTTTAAGATTTTCACTGTAAGATATGTACTAATAGAACCACTTTTTTTTTTATTTTGTTCTTGTAGATGGCAGGATATCCCGGACCGACCTATGATGAGCTTTTGCAGCGTTTCCATGCTATCCGGAGGTACCCGGATGAGTCAGTGGGACAGTTCGTGACCCGTTTCTTGGAAGAGAGTCGCCTAGTTGGAGGAGGTTGCTGGACAAATTACGAAAGCTGTAGAATCATGGTCTATTGGTTGCCCTTGAATTGGGGCGTTTGGGCAAGACAAGAGTTAGAATTGATGAAGATGGAGGGCCTTCAATGTCGGCCAATGGCAAGCCTGAATGACCTATCCCTACTGATCCTAATTCGTTGGATTCAACACCCACTTCCTTCTCTTAGGATCCACTCCCCGGCGAGGGATGGATCTACTTTTATTCCTCATGCACCTAGTACAGTCCCACCTCACTCCGGGACGAAGAGGCCTTTTGTCGACTTAACCATTGACTCGGACACCGACTCAGACTACCTCTACTTCAGTGACCACACTGCCTCCAAAGGGCGACATGACAGAGAGGCCGGTCCCTCTCACCCACCTCAGTTCAAACCACTTTCACCCTCCTATACACCAGAGTCCCCTACTTACACCCCGAGCTCCTTGCCACCTTCACCTACTTACACTCCTAATGTACCTTTAGCTGCACCTACTTCTCCACCTTGTCCCCAGCAGCCACCTCTACCTTTAGCAGTTGCTTACGAGGACCTAGTATGTGGTATTCAAAGTACATCGTGAAGAAGAAAATTCAAAGGAAGGAGGAGCCGGAGAAAAAGTTGCTTAGGGATCTCGACCGGTTGATTGAGAGAGCTAGACAGGGCCTCGAGACTAACCCGTCCGGAGGTTCATTCACAAACGAGGACGATCCCGATGAAGACCCTGACGAGGACCCAGAGGAGGAGGAGCCAATGGAGGACGACGATGAAGACGAGAGTTAGAGAGAGAGAGTCGATATGTTTGTTGTTATTGTTGTACTATTTCATGTGTTGATATGATGATGCTGTTGCACATTTATGTTCCTTCATGAGTCCATCTTTTGTTGTTATGATGGCACATTTTGACATGTTTATGAGACTTTTTAAGGTTATGTTGTTTTCATAAGTCCTCGATTTCAGGCATTTTTGTTGACATGAGACCTCTTGTATGAGGCAAATTTTCATGATGGGCCTTTGTTTGGGCAAACTTATGATATGCTATGGTATGACATGTTATGAAAAGCTTTTTGCAATGTTAGGTTATGATATGATGTGATACGATCGACATGAAGTGAAATGTTATGATGTTATATGAAATGAAATGCTATAATGTTATATGATATGATGATATGATATTGAAATGAACGAACAAGACAATTCACGATACATTATGGCCGAAAAAGTTTTTATCTTATTATAACAATGACGAGTCCTGATAGACAAGCCAAAATAAGATATGATAGTCATTCGACAATGAAATAAAATGATAAGGCAATAATGAGAGGCGTAGAACTAATAGTTTAATCTCGAGTTTTCTCTTTTAAGTGCACGTACCTCAAACAAATCGAGAGTTGGATTTTGATTTTCTTAACTTACAAACCGTTTCAGAATGGCTGACCAACACGAAGGAAACTTTGAGGAAGGACAAGGAGAAGGATTTGAGCAAGGACAAGGCCAAGGCCAAGGACGAGGACAAGGTCGAGGCCGAGGACGAGGCCGGGGCCGTGGCCGTGGTCGTGGTCGTGGTCTAGGAGGCGGCCGAAGAGGCCCTGAACCACATGACGAGGAATCGGATCACGAGGAGTGTGCACCACCTTCATCCCTACCACCTGAGCAACGAGTCGAGACTCGCTTTAGGAAGCAAAACCCGCCAATGTTTGGAGGACTCGCTGAACCCCCGGAAGCTGAAAAGTGGGCACGTAGCCTAGAAAGGATATTCGACTTCATGGAACTTAATCCTAATGAACGGGCAATCTGTGCCATTTTCCAGCTGACTGACGAAGCTGATCATTGGTGGGAAGCTGAAAAGAACGCAATGAACCCTGAAACTCTGAGAGACCTGACTTGGGACCAGTTAAAGGAAAAATTCTTCGAAAAGTACATCTCAGAAACGTACCGTCACCAAAAGGAGAATGAATTCTGGAACTTGAAGCAAGGGACGAAAACTGTGACCAACTATGATCGACTGTTCAACCAGCTGTCACGTTATGCTCAACATCTGGTGAGTACTGATGAAAAGAGGGCGTTTAGGTTCCGTCAAGGATTGAGAGCGGAAATTAGACTACCTTTAGCTAGTCATGGACACTTCACTTACTTCGATACGCTTAGTCGAGCACTCAACATGGAGGCAGTCCTGCCCAAAGAGGAGAAAAAAACTGCTCACCCTGCTCAAGATCACAAAAGGAAATGGGACAATGCGAACCCCAACTAGCATGGCCACAACCAGAACAAACACAAGGGAAAGAAGCCATGGAAAGGACATAACCAGCATTCTCAGTCGAGAAATCAATCTGGATTCAAAGTGTTACCGCCACCGCAAAAACAACCTTGCCCTTGATGTAAGAAGCATCACTCTGGACAGTGCAAATTGGGAACCAACTTATGCTTTGAGTGTGGACATCCGGGGCACTTCAAGAAGAACTGTCCTAAAAATCCTTCACCACTTCCACTAAGGCAAGTTCCATCAAACCCTCCTAGACCGAATCAGAATTAGGGAGGCAATCAGAAAGGGAAGCAACATCAAGTAGCTAAAGCTTATGCCATAAGCCAATAGGAAACAACACAGAACCAAGAAAATTTGGCAGGTATGATCAACGTTGCTGGAAAACCAATTTTAGCCTTATTTAATACTGGAGCATCACATTCTTTCATATCTTTGGAAGCATGCCACAAATTAGATCTAACCCTAGTAAGCTCTAGTCAAACCTTAGAAGTATTATTACTTCCGCCAGGAGAAACTATGAGATCTAAGGATAAGTGCTTGAACATAGAGTTAGACTTAGAAGGATCACTCCACAAAGCAAATTTCCATGTCGTAGATATGTTTGATTTCGATATCATATTGGGAATGGATTGGCTTTCGGCCAATAGTGCGACGATTCACTGTCAAGACCGAGAAATTTCCTTTCAACCTTCCGGAAAAGAAGAGACAAGATTCTATGGAGCAAGAGTCGGAGCTGGACGTCATATACGGATAATTTCTGCCATGAAAGCAGTCCAGATGATAAAAAAGAAAACTGCCAAGCTTTCTTGGTTAGTTTGGAAGGCGACGTCAAAGTGGAGACGAAAATTGAAGAAGTGCCGATAGTGAAAGAATACCCATATGTATTTCCTGAAAACTTACCCGGACTACCACCAATTAGACAAGTGGAATTCACAATAGACCTCGAACCAGGAGCAACACCAATATCCAAAGCGCCGTACCGGATGGCACCAAAGGAACTCCAAGAGCTAAAAGTGCAGCTACAAGAATTATTGCATCTTGGATTCATTAGACCCAGTGCTTCGCCTTGGGGAGCACCAGTTCTCTTTGCCAAAAAGAAAGATAGATCACTTCGCATGTGCATTGATTACAGGGAATTGAACAAGTTGACTATCAAGAATAGATATTTGTTGCCAAGAATCAATGATCTATTCGATCAACTCAAGGGAGCATCTGTCTTTTCAAAGATAGATCTAAGATCTGGATATCATCAGTTGAAGATCAGGGAAGAGAATATTCCAAAGACAGCTTTTCGAACCAGATACGGTCACTATGAGTTTGTAGTGATGCCGTTTGGTCTAATCAACGCGCCAGCCGTATTCATGGATTTGATGAACTGAGTGTTTCACCCATACTTGGACAATTTCGTGTTAGTGTTCATAGATGACATGCTCATCTATTCGAAGGATAACAAGCAACATAAAGAACACTTGAGAATAGTGATGGAAACTTTAAGATCAGAACGACTCTATGCCAAGTTTAGCAAGTGTGAATTTTGGCTTGACCAAGTAATCTTCTTAAGCCATGTGATTTCAGCCGAGGGATTGAAAGTCGACCCTGCAAAAGTCGAAGCTGTGAACAATTGGAAAGCTCCAACTACTGTAACAGAAGTCCATAGCTTTTTAGGAATGGCTGGATACTATAGGCGATTTATCGAAGGCTTTTCTAAGATAGCAAAACCAATGACGCAACTACTGAAGAAAGATACAACTTTCAAATGGACTCCTGAATGTGAGGCCAGTTTCGAAGAGTTGAAGAAGAAGTTAACGACAGCGCCAGTTCTCACTATACCAGAAGGAAATGAATGGTACATTGTGTACACGGATGCATCAAAATTGGGCTTAGGATGCGTCCTAATGCAAGGACGAAGGGTAGTGGCATATGCATCACGTCAATAAAGACTGCATGAGGTGAACTACCCAACACATGATTTAGAGCTAGCAGCAGTTGTACACGCATTGAAAATATGGAGACACCACCTCTATTGGAGCCAAGTGCGAGATATTCACTGACCACAAAAGTTTAAAATATTTCTTCGAGCAAAAGGAACTTAACATGAGACAAAGAAGATGGCTTGAGCTAGTTAAGGACTATGACATCATGATTAGTTATCACCCTGGAAAGGCCAACGTTGTTGCCGATACCTTGAGGCGAAAACCTCGATCGAAGCTAGGATTATTGTTGACCGAAGAAAAAGAACTCGTGAGAAATTTAGAGCAATTGAGAATAGAGGAGATTTGCCCTCCTAAGACAACCCAAAGCCGTATAGCCGCTATTATGGAAACACCTGACCTTCGCGATCGAATCATTAACAGTCAACGTCCATGTGAATTCCTTGAGAAAATGCGCTTGAAGGCAAGAACCGATGACAAGTCTGAATATAAGGAAGTACCGGACAATGCCTTGACATTCAAAGAAAGATTATGTGTACCCGATGATGTTGGCTTAAGAGAAGAAATCATGAGTGAAGCTCACGATACACCTTATACTGCCCACCCCGGCGGTACCAAAATGTATCGAGATCTGAAACAGAACTTCTGGTGGGAAGGCATGAAGAGAGATATAGCTGCATATGTTGAGAGATGCTTAGCTTGCCAACAAGTCAAAGCGTTACACCAATGACCTTATGGGACTCTTCAACCATTAGAGATACCAGAATGGAAATGGGAACGCGTCGCGATGGACTTTGTAGTAGGCTTACCTCGATCAAATCATGGAAACACCGCGATTTGGGTCGTAGTTGATACCTTAACCTAATCTGCACACTTCTTGCCAGTGCAAATGACATGGAACTTAGATCGTTTAGCTAGACTGTACGTTAAGGAGATAGTACGACTGCATGGTGTGCCGACCACGATCATTTCTGATAGAGATACAAGGTTCACGTCAAAATTTTGGACAAGTCTGCAAAATGCCATGAGAACGCGCTTGCGTTTTAGCACTGCTTATCACCCCCAGACTGACGGACAGTCCGAACGGACTATCCAAACCTTGGAAGACATGCTACGAACTGTAACCCTCGATCAAGGAGGACAATGGGAGATGTATCTACCACTAGTCGAGTTTGCCTACAATAACAGTTACCAAGCAACCATAGGAATGGCGCCATATGAAGCTCTTTATGGTAGGAAATGTAGATCACCTCTTCATTGGGACGAGATTGGTGAAAGAAAGATGTTAAGACCGGAATTAGTCCAAGAGATGATCGAGATTATTGAGAAAATTCGTGTGAGGATCAAGGAAGCCCAGGATCGGCAGAAGTCATACGCAGACGAGCGCCGAAATGAACTAAGTTTCTAAGTTGGAGACAAGGTTTTTCTTAAAGTATCACCTACTAAAGGCGTAGTTAGTTTTAGCAAGAGGGGTAAATTGCGTCCTAGATTCATAGGACCCTTCGAAATTCTGGAAATGATAGGGGAAGTCGCTTATAAACTTGCCTTACCTCCAAGTCTAGAAAATGTGCACGATGTTTTCCATGTAGCTCAACTGAGAAAATACGTATATGATCCAAAGCACATTATCCGATACGACAACCTCGACCTTAACCCAGATTTAAGCTATGAAGATGGACCCCAATGTATCCTCGATAGGAAAGTGCAAGTGCTTAGAAATAAGCAAATTTCATTAGTCATGGTCCAGTGGATGCGCCACGGACAAGAAGAAGCTACGTGGGAACTAGAATCCAAGATGAAAGAACTCTACCCCGACTTACCCGTTAAAGGTACATAATTTCGAGGACAAAATTATTTTAAGGAGGGTAGGACGTAGAAACCCGAAAATTCGAGCCTAAAAATTTCGTTTTAAGTATATAAAAATTTAATTAGAATTAATCGGATAATAGAATGATCACTTATTCCCGACAATTTTTTTACGCCTAAATCATAAAAAAATTTAGACGTCATATGCATTGCATAGCACAAGCATTCATATTTTATTATTCGAGTGAAATATGTCGATATTATTATTGCCTATGCAATAATGTGATTAATTAGAAATAATTAATCAAAAGATAAATTATATATATATATATATATAATATAATTATGAAGCATTTGTTTATTTAATTTTGTAAAAGAATTAATTTATAGAATAATATGGATATTGATCTCGTTAAGACCGAAATAATTAATTCTATTCGTATGCTCGATCAAAACTTTGATCCGACTAATAAATATCATATTACGGAACAAAAATTGAATGCTATATAAAAGGAAATTATATAATATAATAATGTATATTATATATGTAAGGATGGCGGGTGTGTGCCGAGTAGGTGTGTGTCTGTGTGTTTAATTAGAGTTTTTTTTTCTTTAATTAAGAGATTGATTAGTAACTAGCACTAGGAAAAAAAAAGTAAAAGAAAAGAAATGGATGTGGGGAGAGAGAAAGAAAATATATTTTGCTTAGATTTTTATCCCTAACACAATTATTATCCCTTTTTCATTCTCCCAGATCACCTTCCGTAATTCCCAATCAAATTGCATTAGGAGTAATAATATCCCTACTTGCCTACAGATTCCCTCCCCCTCATTCACGTTAAGTCTGCAGATGAAATCAATTCTTCACCATCTGCAAATCATCTCTCCTCAAACCCTAATCCCTTATTTATCTACCATTGTTAAACATGGATTCTCTCATTTTTATAAGCTTAATTGATGTCAATTTGTATTGGAAAATCATGTTTGGAATGAATTTTGTGCTTAAATATTGTTAATTTGTGAAATATGATGCTTGTTCGTTGTTTGTTTGATTTTGCAGAAATTTGGAGTTAATCTTATACAAATTGAGCATGATAAGATGAAAGTACAGTTCGATAGGAGTTCGTAGGCGAAAACGGATCCAAAATCGGAGTTATAACGAAGGAGAACGGGTCAAAACAAAAATGTTGCGCGCTGGCCCAACACACACGCGGACAGCACGCGAATTTTCTAGATTTGTGCTATTTTTGGTTATTTTCTCCTATTTTAGTTATTTCCTACTCCTACTCGGATACAACCTTATACCCCCCACACCTATATATATATGTCCTCCAAAACACATCAAAACACCACCTCTCTCATATATTATTCTTAGTTTTAATTTTCTTTAAGCTTTGTCTTGGAGTTTTGAAGACTTGTTCAAGAGTTCAAGACGAGATTTGTTTCGACTACGGTTTTTCTTATTTAATGTTTATGATTTCTTTTTCTTTTGATTGTGTGTTTTCTTTAATTATGAGTAGCTAATTTTCTTATATCCTAGGGTTAGAGAGTAGATGGATAATTAATCTTTGATTCTTAGTCAATTAATCAATTACGACCTTCTCTTCTTTCTTATGTTCTTGATTTGTCTTGCATGCTTGATTGATTGGCCACCAATTTTGCATATTAGTTGTGTTAATTCAATAGTCGGGAGATGAGGATTAATACATGAACTGGAACATAGGACACGCATTGCAAAATAACCGGGAGGGGATGAGCCTTGTGTGAGATCATTAATCTTAGGATCTTTTTGGAGTTGCATGCATATGATGTTTGTCGGGAACGAAAACCCTTGCATGTGATCAACGGTTTATTCGCTACGGGAGTAGGTTTAAGCTATCTTTGTGATTGTTCTAAGAAGAGTCGAGTCCCAGTGTTAATTGATTGATTGATTGAGATTTGAATTTTAATTGTCCATTGAAATCGAAGTCTTAGGATACCTTTTTCTTATTTGCATCTTTACAGAGTTTTGTCTGCTTTTTATTTGCTATTCGTTTTCTTAATTAGTTTCATTAAAAATTCAAAAATTAAAGGTTGTAGTCTAAATAGAGGATAATAGTTGAAATTAGTATTTACTAAGTTAAATCAGTCTCTGTGGAATACGACCTTGCTTCCATATACACAATAGCACCCGTGCACTTGCGGCGTGTTAAAGAAAGTGCGAACAAGTTTTTGGCGCCGTTGCCTCGGACTGTTTTAATTTTAGCAATATTACAATTAGATTGTTTGAGACTAATTTAGACATATATTATATTATTATACTAATTTTTCTTTTTATTTTTGTTGTGATACACAAGTAGTGCATGCAAAGAAGGTCACAAGGATTACCCTTGGAGCCTTTGAATCCAGAGATTGAAGCTACTTGTCGTCGCAACAACGCGATAAGAAGAACACGAGGTCAAAACATGGAGGATCAACAACAAAATCCACCAATTGATCCGGCAACTTTCAGAGCTATGCAAGAACAGCTTCAGCAACTCATTGCCGCACAAACGGCCAGACAGGAAACTCCAAACAAGGCTGAATTTCAACCTGTAGTACAGCAGAGAGGAATTTTCGGGCCAACCATTAATGCCAACAACTTTGAGCTTAAGGCGTCACTTATTGCCATGGTGCAGAACAATCAATTTGGAGGCAGACCAGCTGAAGATCCTCATGCACATCTAAGTCAGTTTCTGGAGGTGTGCGAGACTGTCAAAATGAATGGGGTGCCACGTGATGCAATCAAGTTACGCCTCTTCTCATTCTCTCTACGAGATGAGGCTAAGCTTTGGTTCCATGCCTTAGATCTGACTGCAGTTACTTGGAATGATTTTGTGGAGATTTTCCTCTACAAATACTTCCCTCCAAGCAAGACGATGAAGCTGAGGTCAGAGATTCAACAGTTCCGTCAATTTGATGGAGAGACGTTTTATGAGGCTTGGGAGAGGTTCAAGGGGATGCTGCGAAAATGTCCTAATCATGGGATTTCTGCCAATGAGAAGGTGTTGATTTTCTACAATGGGTGCACCGGAGAAGTCAAGAATCTATTGAATGCTGCCGGTCAAGGAGACATTCTGGAGCGTGGATGTGCAGCCGCAACGGACATCATTGAGAAGTTAGCAGCAAACAATCATCAATGGCCGGATTCGAGGAGTGCACCAAAGAAAGTGGCGATTCTCACAAACGATGATCCCATAGCCAAGTTGACAGCTCAAATGTCAAACTTTATGACCAAAATGGAGGACATGATGAGTCAAAGGCATGGACCATCTCAAGGGGAAGCAGTGGATGTTGAAGATGTGAATTATGTCAACCACAGAGGCTATGAGAATTACAAGCAACCGTATGGGTACCTTCCTGGAGCAGCTTATGGGACATCGCAAAGGCCTCAAAATCATTACCTAGGTAATAGGACCAATCCTAACCTTTCTTATGCGAATCCCAACAATGCATTGACACCACCGCCCGAATTTACTGTTTCAAACGGTGAAATTGTGGAGAAGAAGAAGCCACAGCTTGAGGAGATACTTGCTAAATTCATGCAAGCAAGTGAAGTAGACAAGAAGGATATGAATACACGGATCTCGATCTTGGAGAAACAAATGGGTCATATTGCCAATACTTTGACAAGCCAACATCAACAAGGGCAGTTTCCAAGCAACACCGTGATCAACCCAAAGGAGCAATGTAAAGCAGTCACTTTGAGAAGTGGTACCTCATATGATGGCCCTAAGATGCCTAGTGATGAGTCGGAGGTGATAAAGGTTGACAAACAAGACAAGGAAGCATCCACCCATCTGGAAGAGAAGGACCAAGACAAAGAAAAAGAGGTTGATTCGGAAATGAAAACCAAGAAGGCACCAACTTCTAAATCAATTGTAGCTCCTATGCCTTATCCTCAACGTCATCAAAAGAAGAAGATGGAGGAGCACTTTGCGAGATTCTGGATATCTTTAGGAAGGTACATATCAACATTCCATTGGTAGAAGCTTTACAACAAATGCCAAATTATGCCAAGTTTCTCAAGGATGTGGTATCGCGCAAGAAGAAATTGGGGGATTTTGAGACCATTAATCTCAATGAGGAGTGCAGTATCATCTTGCAAAGGAAGTTGCCGGCCAAGACTAAAGATCCGGGGAGCTTTACCATCTCTTGTGTGATAGGAGGAAAAACTTTTGGGAGAGCTCTTTGTGATTTGGGGGCAAGCATAAATCTCATGCCCTTATCTATTTTCAACAAGTTGGAGATTGGAGAACTCAAGCCGACGACCATTGCACTACAAATGGCGGATAGATCGGTCTCATACTCAAGAGGAGTTGTTGAAGATGTCCTTGTCAAGGTTAGTGATTTCATATTTCCTGCGGATTTTGTTGTTCTTGACATGGTGGAAGACAAGGACATGCCCTTGATCCTTGTCCGACCTTTCTTGGCGACGGGGAGAGCCCTCATCGATGTTGCTAGTGGAGAGCTAACCTTGAGGGTGGATGATGAGAGTCATACATTCTCCATCTACAATGCCATGAAGTTCTATGATTAGGGAGCTTCTCAAGCTATGGAGGATTGCAAAGTGCTCGAGGTGATTGATTCATGCATTAGCTCGGAGGTGTGGAAGTCATTCCACGACCCTATGGAGGCTTGTATTTCTAACTCTCTCTTTTCATCTAATTTTGATTTGCATCCAAACTCTTTTGATGAAATTTTGTTTGAGTGTTGCAAAATCATGGAGAGCAAAAAGGAATACCCAAGGAAAGCTGGAAGATTTTTGGAGCTACAAAGAGATGTAGCAAAGAAGGAAGAGATGAAAGAGGCACCTAAGCTCGAGCTAAAGCCATTGCCCAAGCACTTGAAGTATGCTTTCTTGGGAGAGAACGACACGTACCCGGTAATTGTATCGGATTCTCTTAATACTTAGGAGCTTGATTGTTTGCTTCGTGTCTTGAGAAAGTATAAGTCTGCTATAGAGTGGTCTATTTAGGATTTGAAAGGGATTAGCCCGTCGATTTGCATGCATAGGATTTTGCTTAATGATGATGCTAAGCCTAGAGTTCAAAATCAAAGAAGACTTAATCCTATAATGCAAGAGGTTGTTAAGAAAGAATTGTTAAAGTGGCTTGATGCGGGTATAATTTTTTCTATTTCTGATAGTGAGTGGGTTAGTCCGACCCAAGTTGTGTCCAAAAAGGGGGGAGTCACTGTAGTTGATGATGAGAATAAGGAATTGATAGCTACTAGGTTGAATGCGAGTTGGAGAGTGTGTATTGATTATAGGATGTTGAATGCAGCAACTTGTAAGGATCACTTTCCCCTTCCCTTCATTGATCAAATGCTAGATAGGTTGGCCGGGTTTGAGTTTTATTGTTTTCTTGATGGCTATTCCGGTTACAATCAAATTCCCATAGCCCCAGAGGATCAAGAGAAAACTGCCTTTACTTGTCCATATGGAATTTTTGCCTTTCGATTCATGTCATTTGGTTTGTGTAATGCTCCTGCTACTTTTCAAAGATGCATGATGGCAATTTTTCATGATTTTATTGAGAATGTGATGGAGGTTTTCATGGATGATTTCTCTGTGTTTGGTACTTCTTTTGATAATTGTCTTGATCACCTCTCTATGGTTTTAAAAAGATGTGAAGAAACTAACCTTGTTCTCAATTGGGAGAAGTGTCATTTTATGGTTCGTGAAGGTATAGTTCTTGGGCACAAAGTTTCTAATGCAGGTTTGGAGGTTGATCGAGCCAAGATTGTTGCTATAGAGAAGTTGCCACCACCGACTAGTGAGAAGTCGGTAAGGAGTTTCTTGGGCCATGCCGGATTTTATAGGAGGTTCATCAAGGATTTCTCCAAGATAGCCAAGCCTTTGTGCAAGTTTCTAGAGAAGGAGAACAAGTTTGTCTTTGATGAAGCTTGTTTGGAGGCATTCGAGATGCTCAAGAAAGCTTTGGTCAGTGCTCCTATTTTGGTGGTGCCGGATTGGTCGCAGCCATTCGAGTTGATGTGTGACGCTAGTGACATAGCCGTTGGAGCCGCTTTAGGTCAAAAGAGG
Source organism: Schizonepeta tenuifolia (assembly GCA_029490685.1). Classification (NCBI taxonomy): domain Eukaryota; kingdom Viridiplantae; phylum Streptophyta; class Magnoliopsida; order Lamiales; family Lamiaceae; genus Schizonepeta; species Schizonepeta tenuifolia. The sequence goes on along the minus strand of CM055958.1, from coordinate 96,817,500 downwards.
AACAAAATTTTCCGTCAAAATATAAAGGTGTCAAAATATTTGAGTTTGTAACTTGCTCGAATCTGTCAAAAAACTGACCAAGTGTGAAAGACTTGTTAATATCTTGAAAACGACTAATAAATTGATAACATGGCTTGTTGTATTGTATTCTAGGCTTCTTGTAGATTTTAGAATGATAAGACTCATTATTATAGAATGAAAACTCTATTTTATATGGATTTTACAATAAATCACTATGTGCTGCCAAATTCTTAAAGTATGATAATGAGTATGAAAGGTGTGATGTTTGTGCTTAAGGTTTGAGATTCTTCTTAGTATGTTGTGTGTGTGTAAATGATAGGCTATGTGTAGTTATGATCTTGATGAGAATTTTATGAGTTTTTGAATGTGCTAAAAGTACTCATAATAATTTAAAGATAGAGATGTTAAGAGTATGCTTGAAAAACTTCATTAGTTAATCTGCCACCTTGTAAGAACCGATTAATTTAGGATATTTGAAGGTATGAAATCAGTGTCTTGCTAATGGATTATGAATCTAGAAGTCCTCTAGTATTTATGATTTTAATATCATAATTTTCTTATGAAGATAAGAACCCTCAAAAGATTTTATAAGAAAATTCAGTGACAAATTTTAGCTTTTGTATAGATGTTGGGAAATCGGTTGTGAAATCTTTAATATAAATAATTTGGATGAATGGCTTTTTGTATATGAAAATAGACTTATTGAGGTTTCTGGAATGATAAGAAAATCATAATTTGATTAAGAACTCAAGCCTAGGTGAATTAATCTTATAGGCCCTTATGCAGTCCAAATTTAAGAACTCCAGATTTTGTCATAAAGTATAGATTAAGTTGGGAAGCTTATGTGTGTGATAGTTCAATGTTAGTATTTTTAAAATGAATTTTAAGATGTTAATTTTGTTCAGTTAAAATTTCAAGTCCATATAAAGTGTCTAACTATTTTAATAAAATCGTGTATGGGTACACTGCTGTTAAGGACAAAAATTTCGAATTTGGGCTTTGGTATGGACACTTAATTAATTTCAGTTAGGTTCGGAATAAAAAGGATTTGGACTTGTAATTTAAATCCGAGTGAGCCTAATAATTGATAGGTTGGGCTCATTCATTTATTTATTATACTTGTATGATAATAAAATGTTTGGGCTTATGTGATTGGACTTAATCTTGTATTGGATTAATTAATCATAATAGTCTAATATGACTTATTTATGTGTGATATGGACCTTTAGTCCATATCTATTTGGGATTTAATGTTAAGTTCAATTTATATTATATGGTTGATAATTGTATTATTATATGATTAATATTTATTATTATTTTATGATTAATTGTTCATTATTTATTATTAATAATTAATTATTTAATAATTTATTAATTGAAACTTAATTAGTTAATTAAAATTCTTTCATAATTAATTAATTATTAATTAATTAATGCCTTAATTAATTATTAATTTATTAATCATATGTCTTTAATAATTAATTATTAATTAATTAATTAATTATATCCTTTTTTAATTAATTAATTTTTTTATTAATTAATTATATATCTTTAATAATTAATTAATTCTTTATTAATTTATTATATGTCCTTAAGTAATTAATTGATTTTTAATTAATCAATTAAAATGATCTAATTCAATTAAATAATTGTTATATATTCAATAGTCAAGTATGGATGTATTACATGTCTTAAAGTATGATCTTATGACATGAGATATGTGATTACTTAAGAACGCATGCATATGGTAGGATACGATGTAAAGCATATAGTATGCATAAGACATCTAGGTGACTCATATGACATAACATGCATGACATACATGTTATAACTCGAGAATAAGTTTGATCTAGAATGCTAAGACCTTAGACAACTTTATGCTCGTGAACCTAAGTGTTTAAGACAACTCTTGTAGGACCGAGCAACTCTTTAATTCCAAGGACTAGTCAAGAAAATCTGAACCAAGGTGGATTTCTATTTTGAAACTGTGGGATTACAAACTCCCACTGAGGTAACTTTAGGGTTATTAAACCCAATGCTTTCAAAGTGTGATATGCATGCTAAATGTTTTATGCTCAATTACTTGTGGTTTACCTATGTTGAAAGTTTTATAATACGATCGGCCTTGTGCTCTGTACAAGCCAAGGTAGTGTACACATGAAGTTATGATGGTTCGGTTGGAGGGAGTGGCTCCCCTCTAATTGAACCAGGTGGTAACCCAAGAATGTGAGATGCTCTATGGTTCGAACCGTTAATTGTTTTAAAAACTTATGTGAAGGATATTTTTACCAAAGTAGCCCCCTTCCATAAGAATGAAACATGTTATATCTTTTGAAAAGTTGTTTTCAAAATGGGGCACGAAATCCACCGAGTGCTTTTGTACTCAGCCCCCTGCATTGTTTTCCCTAATGCAGGTTGATCAACGTGGAGGCGAAGGAAGGGGATGTCGATGTCGCTATTGTCCGTCTGTTCGTTTTCAAGTACTTGTCGTGTCGGTCTTTATGATCATTGTTGTGTCTTCAATAAGGCTTATGCCACCAAACTCATGTTACCTCTTATGTTCTAATCATCTACTTGTAGATGGTTATCTTTTGAAACGCTTCTGCAGTGCGGGGCCGGTGTCCTCATACATCGACCCCAGTTATGTTATGCTAGGACATCGATTTTGAATAATTACCCACCTTTCCTTTATTATCCCAAACACTTGTCATTTCGACTTTTCAATAAATAACTATTTGTTATCATTTATGAATCATGATTATATGGTTTCACCCCATCCACTGCGTGGCGGCTCGGACGAATCCGCATAGACCGGGTCGCGGGTTGTCACAAGAACTATAAAAATAATTTCTTTCGCAATTACCAAATTATACATGATATCCTATTATAATTAAAAATAGATGTAATTATTCATAACTAACATAAAAGAAAACATCAATTCATGTTACTTATTTTTTTTTAATATCTAATGTAATTAATAATATTTTGTATAATTATATCAATAATATTAATAATAGTACAAATAGAAACACTAAATATTGCATTGTGCAGCGCAACGCGCGCGGATAAATCGAGTTAGATCTAACAGTAAGATAAGAATTTTAAATAATAGTTTTATTTAATTTTAGTAGTGTGGCTATGGGGAGTAATAGAGTTTGTATAGATAATTAGTTTTAGAGGTTGTAGGGTTAAACTAGTAAAATGAAGTACAATTTATTTATTAAATTAATTAAAGGCTATAAAGAGTAAAACAGAGACTATATTTAAAATTGCCTTAAAAATTCATGAGATTTTTGGTTCATTTTCAACCTAATTAATCTCGGTTGCACGCAATTAAACGTCTCAAGGAAAACTTAGCAGGAAAATTATTGTATTGCGAAAAAAAAAAAGAAAAATAAAGCAGTAAATCAATGGGGTTGTTTGTTTATAACTAGAGAAAAGAAAAATTAAGCTTAAATTAAATCTAAACAATAATTGAAATTTAATATAGTGTCTGAAATAAAAATCTCTATTCTAGCATAAACTCTAAGAAATTAATTTAAAAGAAATTATAGCAGAAGAAATTAAAAACTAGAATTAAAAAAAAAACTCACAAACTTCAATGGAAATTGCGTGATGAACGTTGAAAGAGAATCTGAAAATAAATTCGTGGTGGTTGATGTTCTTGATTCCGAAATGAAAATGTCACATTCCAGTTCCCATAAACCGAGATGCGACAGAGGGGAATAAAGGGCGGGAAAGAAATGGGCTTATTTTTTTTTTTTGCACGTATAACAATTTATTCACAAATTTAATAAGTAAGGCGACAAAACCGCGCTACACCCATTAAAATAAAATATGGGGTAAACTTGTGTCTAGAATAACAAAAGGAGTCGACCATCCACTTCACCAAATAATGTTATCATGAGGGAGTGTGAATTCGAGCGTCCAAGAGAAGCTGATCTCAAGGCACTCTCCATCAAAAGCAATAAACAACGCAATAGAATAGACAACAGTATTTTATAAAATTATTAAAGCAAACATATATTTACATATGTCAAAAAGATCTAGTTGTCATTAATTCACGACATTACTCATAGTAGTTCATTTATATAACACAGTGAAAGCAAGTAAATAGTTGCAACCCCCGCTTCAGTCCTGCACCCACCACCTGCCTCCAACCCTGGAACCATTTGAAAATATTTGGGCTGAGTATGAAAGCACTCAGTGGGTGATGCCTTGACATTTTATAAACCATCAATTTGTCCATATAATAGTGTAACACATGATTTTAGAAATCAAAGCCTCATCTGAATACACAAAACAAGATTTCTTGGGTATGTGTAGTTCCAACTGATTACTCAAGATCCCAGGCCGTATGTCACCGACGGATCTAAACTAGTACTCGGGACAGAGTTCCTGAAGTAACACAGTTAACTTTACATAGGCCAGAAGCCTTAGTTCAAGACCGCTAGCTACAATACAATGAAGATCAAACCATTGCATTGCAATGGAGTGCGCACAATACTCAACTAATACCTATATACTCACTGAGTATCTCAATCGATTAACTAGAGTAATAATTTAGAACACACATAAAATATTTTATGGATAATTACATTTTGACATAATATAAAGAATCTAGCACCTAAATAATTACTTTTAAAATTTTACCCACCTAAATAATGGGATAACTAAACAACTGAAGTCTGCTTGTAACTAGGATGCTACTTCCAGAATTTCTTTACTAAAAATACAACACGATAATTTTCTTATATAACTAGAATTGTATTTATTTTTTTGATGATTATTTGAAATCGATTTCGCCTTCTATTTATAGGAGAAATAAAGCATGAGGTGGACAAACTACATATAGCCTAGTTTCGGTTATTCACCGAGCTATGTAAATTTTGGAGAAACACGTGTGAATTTCATGTTTATCAACTAAAAGAGATAATTATGTATGCATGTCTACGGTGAAATGAGTTGTACGATAACTATTAAAATTCCTTTTATCTTATTACTGCAATTCTTGTCCACACATTCGCATGCAAAGGTATAAAGCTATGATGCTCGTTTACTCTTAGCAGAATAGTATAGAAGTCTACTAATTATTATGAATATAATAATGTATACGTTACTTTCAATTTGATCAATTTGTAGTGAGCATAATATATACAATATAAAGTTTCACGTTGTTAGTTTATTAATTAACAAAAATATAATAACTTATTGTTAGTAATATAAATTTTATAACATGTACTTTTTTGTAAACCAAGTATATATACACACATATACTAGATAGTGTACTAATCACTATTATAGTAATACTAATAACTTAATTAATAATATAGTATAATATATAATAACACATTAACTAATATTAAGTCATAAAGTTTACGTATATTACATTTCATATATCTATTCCATGTTCTTACAAAGACACAAACAAATATAACTTATGTATAAATATTTATACTATTAATACATTTTAAAAGGATTTTATTAGAAATATATCAACTTAAGAGCCAATTGTGAGAGAATTTATATAAAGAATAATTATTTCTATAATATTGTAAAAGGATTCTAAAACACTTAAAATAACTAGATAAGTTATCCAGAAAATTTGGGATATTACAGAAAATTACAAGATGAAAGAAGATGAAAAACTAAGGAGAAAAGTCTCTCCAACTAGCCGTCACCAAGAAAATAAAGTAAAACCTAGGAAAAGGAAAAAAGTAAAAAAAAAAAAAAGTCTGTGCGGAAAGCGGTTTTATATCCGCTAAATCACATAGGGGCAGGGAGCTCTAGTCGGCGAGGGAGCTCTACCCCTTGTTCCTGTGCAGACTAGACGGCCATCAATAGGGAAGGGAGCTCTGGTTGGCGAGGGAGCTCTGCCTCAATTCCCTGGACGTGTAATGAATCACTTTGGCGGGGACTCCTAGTCAGCGAGGGAGCTCTGCCCCTTACTTCAGCTCTACTATCCTCCATACCTTTTCGTTCCAAAATCAAATTGAGCCCACTTTGATCTTTAAACTTGCAATTCCAGTCCAAAACCTACATTTCTACTCAAAATATTTGGACAAAATATGAGTGCAATTTTTAACTTAAGACAACGCAAAACAAACAAACTAAAGTAAAAAACACATCTAAAAACCTAAAAAAACATGATAAAAAATGGGTGAAACAATTCAATCCAACTAAAAAAAATGATATGCAAATAGTAATAGTAATGATAATAAAAACACAATAAAAATAGTAATGATAATGATAATGATAATACATGAGAATAAGTGATGAAAAATGAGTTGAACACCCGCTCCTTGGCATATGCTTTTATGCTTGATTATATATAGAAATTAGGGATGTCTAAATGGGTGACGGGTAATCGGGTAGTGTTGACTGCTGTACCGATCTAATACCCGTCGGGTATTGGGTATGTGATACCCGCATGTTCGGATAAACAGGTCGGGATACGGGATGAAAATTTTAGATATTTCGGGTATCGGGTATACCCGACATCTGAACCGGGTATACAAGTAAACCCGAATTTTTATTTTTTTATATATTATATTACTTTGAAATAATTACTATATACATATATTCTATTATTATAAAACTAATAATTTTATTCTCTCAAAAAAGCTCTCTCTCTCGGGTTCTCTTGGCACATGTTAGTCGTGAGTTAGTTAACGTGCGCACATGCCGGAACCGGGCAGGAGAGGGCGGCCGAGGAAGAACGCCACCGCGGCGGACCTCAAGCAGGAGATAGCGGAGTGATTGGAAGATGTTAGACGGGAGAAAATCATGAATACACCACCGATAGTTGTGATACAAGGATCCAGCAATGGAAAATCATATGCTGCTGCGGTCTGAACCAGAATCCTCTATGATGGCGAGCAACCACGGGCAGACGAATCGGAAACTGGAAATGGAGAATCCAATTAATCTGGAAAAAATTGAGAAACCTCAGTCAAAACGAGCAACAAAAAGTATGCCTCTGTCCTTTATTCCTCCGACTTTGAAGAACGGGAATCCTATAGCTTGTTTAGATAAGTCTGAGGTTGAAATTGAAACCTTGAGATGGAAGCATGCTGTTATACTTTATGTGCTTGGAAATTCCCCTACGATTAGCTTTGTACGCACTTTTCTAATGAAACAGTGTCAAGTTGTGAATTCGGAAATTTTTTATCATGAGGAGGGATATTTCGTTATTAGATGTGGGAATATGGAGGATAGAGATGCAATACTGTATTCTGGGCCACATGCTATGGGAAGTAGGCCAGTCATTGTGAAAGTTTGGGTGCCAGACTTTTGCTTTGAAGAGGAGATAGTGAAAATAATTCCACTGTGGATTAAACTTCCAAATCTCCCTCTCAATTGTAGGGCAATGGACTCATTGAGCAGGATTGGGAGTGTAGTTGGTAAGCCTTTGATTGCTGATGAGTGTACTTCTACACAGAACAAAATATCTTATGCTTGTTTGTTAGTTGAGGTGGATGTCACACAACCATTGAAGCATGTTCAACCTAAATTAATCTAAGTCGCACGCAATTAAACGTGGTTATTATAGATTAGATAAGTTAACCCGAATATCGTCTCTCAAGGAAGACTTAACATGGTGATTATTGAATTACGAAAAGAACAGAAAATAAAGGAAGCAATAAAGATTAATTGATTTAAAGATTGATTAATCTAAGAAATTTAAAAGAGTATTAATCTAGGCAAGAATGTAAAACCCTAAGTCTAAGAACACATATAAATTCATAAACATAATTTAAATGCAAAGAAAGAACTTACGTTGATTAATCCGAATAAAGTCTGTCACAAACTCCGTTCGAATCGAAGACGATTAATCTAACTAGAGTTTTGAAGAACAGGAACTAGAGAAAAAACTGGGAAAGAAAAGCACGTCGTTCTCTGTGCGAAAAGAAAACAAAAACAAAAACGGAAGAAAAAGAAAAAAAAAACGTAGCAAAGGAATTAATTCGGCGCTCTATTTATAAGGAAAATATCGCCGCCTCAAAGTGGGCGATCGCCCAACATGGACGATCGTCCATCACCACAAAATCACGCACATATGAACGAGCGTCAAACGCGGACGAACGCTGAAGGCTACTCTCTGAAATTCTTCTCGCCCATAACCAAAAGATGTTGGACGAACGCCGAGACCAAACGATCGTCGAGATGTCCTCTCTAAAGCTCGCTCGCCAGAAACGTGGAACACCGAACGAGCGTCGAGGTCAGGCGATCGCCGAGGGTGGTTCTCTGAAGCTACACCCCGGCGATCGTCCACTGTGAACGAGCGTTGAGGTCAGGCGATCGCCGAGGGTGGTTCTCTGAAGCTACACCCCGGCGATCGTCCACTGTGAACGAACGTTGAGGTCAGGCGATCGTTCAAGTGCACTCCCTATCCATGAATTTAGCGATCGTCGACATAATCTTCTGCAATGAACGATCGTTGACCCTCAATTTTGCAACTTCTCAGCACATTTCTCTTGTAATCATTCACATCAACACAAACCTGTGTTTTCTAAACAAAACTCGAACCAGACATTAGTGCACTCTGAATATAAAAATCAAACGAAATACAACGGCACTCGAACAAAATGCACTCCGTAAAACCAACTAAAAACAACCAAAAACAAGTGAAACAACCCCTCCACACACAAAACCTTGCTTGTCCTCAAGCAAATCTTATTAAAAATTAAAACGAAGAAAGTGAAAACTTGAACTAAATAACTCATATCTCAATAAACTCCCAGTCACAAGGCAATCTATCACTCCTCAATCGAAAACAGATATCACATAACAAATGAGTTGCCCTCCACACAAGACCTCAATCCGCCTAACATCCAAGCACAAGATCAAAGACAAGAGACAGTGACAACAGAGAGTATCCCAACTTGAACCATTTATTAAACTATACTAAAGACAATGCGAATTCCGGGCAATCTTCACTAGGTAAATTCACGGAAAATCCGGCCTCCTAGCGTGGTTTCCCATACCCATTCCTCAAACAAGAAAGAGGGGTAGAGCCCTTCTCAACACAAGAAAAATTTAAACAAACGAATTAAACCATGCCAAGTCAAATTGAGTTATAAGGCCATAATTCATGAGGTTTAGACATTTAGAGGTCATCTAAAGTATCCTCATGTGGTTTCCCATGCTCATGATTTCCAGAAGAGCAGAGACCTCCCAAAGTGACTCAACTTATTAGAACATTAAACAACTTTTTTTTTTCTCTTTCTATATATTTTTTTTCTTTTTTTTTCCCTCTTTTATTTTTTTTTTAAATTGGGATACACCTCTAAAGCACCACCTCCTAACACTTATACTCAAAATTAAACATCAATAATGCAAGTGTGAATCGCCCCACAATTGTCAAGCAACAACTGCATCAATCAATTCATAATAAAACACCTTGATCAATAAAATCTATCGAGACATGAGTCATAAACTTCAACCTCAACTTCAACATCGTAATTCCAAATAAGAAATACCCGAGGACTCACAAGATCATTATATCAACAAACACACACCCCCCCTCCACGAAAAAGACATGACAATGTCCCCATTTGCAACCAATAAACAATAACATAAGGAAGGGTATATCCAGAGCAAACCAAATAAAGGGACGAAACACAACAAAAAACACCAACAAACTAGCAAAAGAACCAAAACAACGCAAGAAACGGACACACAAACAATAACATGAAAGTAAAAGAATAAGCAAATGACAAAGAAAAGGAAAAAAGAACGGCATACACAACCATAGTGAAAATTACTGCTGAGCCGGCGGTGGAGGAAACGGCCCACCCGGAGAAACAGTCCAACAAGCCAATTGGTGCTCCAGAGAATCCAACTGACGAGCCTGCGTATCCATTTGTTGTTGCTGTTGAGACCAATACTGAGCATTAGTAGCCCAACTCTGCGCCTGCTCCGCCCAATGCGCGTTCTGAGTCGCCCAATACTGAGCTTGCATATTCCATTGCTGATCATTAGCAGCCCAACGTTGGTCATTCCTCGCCCACCGTTGCTCGTTCTGCTCCCATCGTTGATCTTGACAGTACAATTGAGCATTCTGTAAGATCATCTGCTGTTGTAAGTGCCCAAATTGCGAGCTCACCTCTTCACGGAAAGAAGTAAAATCCTGCTGAAAAGCCTGGAAACCATAAGGAGCAGAGCCGGAAGGCATAGAGTCTGAAGAAAGAACAGTAGAGGGCTGAGAAGCAGGCTCAATCCGACGAGGAGATTCATCCTCACTCCCCACTGCGTCGGTTGTTGCATCATCTCTGTCAGAACCGGCATCGGAAGAAACGGAAGCTTCAGGGCGAGGTGTACGGATGCCGACACCCTCGGCACCTCATTGGCGTTTCACTACGGGACGCGCCTCGTAGGGAGTGAAAGTCACCAAATCACGAATAATATGCCCATGCTTCAATTCAGTAAAACCCAAATACTTGAACTTAAGAAGAGCCTGAGATGACGGGGGAAAATTAGCATGAAGGACTTTAAAGTGAGCAGCCAGAGCAGTGGCCAAGTGAGGCAAAGCAACTCGATAGGTAGAGATGCGAACAATATTCTGCAAGGTGGCAAAGATGAAAGGAGCCGGACAAACTTTCCGCTTCTTCACAGCACAGTCAAGTAAATAAAGCTCAATGGAATTCACCTTGTTAGCCTCAGAACGACCCTTAATATTAAAAACAATGAATTTGTGTAAAACACACAAGACCGGGTCACGAATTAACCCGCTCGGCATACCCCCTTTGTCCCAATTATCACAACCGGTTAACTCATTCCAAGCGGCAGAATGATCAAATGCATCAGGGACAGCCATCTCACCATAAGACTTTCGAAAACCAAAAACTTTATTCATAGCAGAAAGCCCAGCACGACACTTGTTACCCAACAAACGGAAGGAAATACCAGAAAGATGATCCTCAAATTCCATAGTGGCAATAAATTCCAAACATAATGGGGTAAACGAATTCCATTCAGTATGTGCATACTTATGCATCCCTAAGACTTTAAGATACTGATCTAATTGCTCGTCAATACCCAAAGATGTCATAATGTCCCAATCAATAAAACGTGGCAAAGTAACAGGCCGCTTCTCCAGGCGAAGATAAAGGTTACCTTCAGGGATCGTGTATATAGGAAAGACAGCTTCAAATTGCGCACGGAGGTCCTGTGGCACCCCTTCATCGGTGTCCATGACGTCCGCAGCAATAGCACGGGAAGTGGAAGTACCGGCGGCATTCTTGGTGCGAGACATAGAAAAATAGAAACTCCAGGCGGTGGGCGCTCGTCGATGGGCAACGCTCGTCCGGGTTAAAACAGCGAAGGAACGAAGATGGACGCTCGCCGTGGGCAAGTGGACGCTCGCCGGTGATGGACCAGCGAAAGAGCGCGGCGCTCGCCGGGAAGGGGCAGGGGCGCTCACTGCAAGGGCAAGAGTGGACGAGCGGTGGTTAGGAGCGAGTGCTGGGCGCTCGCTGGGAAGGACGCGGTGCTCGCTGAGAAAGAAGAAGCGTGGGCGCTCGACGTTCGCCGGAAACTGGTGAATACTCGCCGGAGAGAAGGACACCTGTAGACGGAGCGGTGAAGTTAACGGTGGAGGCACAGCTGAGGCGCGGCGGATTGAGGAGGAATGGATGGTGGTAAAGACACGAGAGAAGGGAGGAGAATTATTGGAGTGCGGCGGCCGACAAGGAATTTTGGGCATGAGTATTTATAGGAAGTGGAGTTGAGCGCTCGTTCACCCTCAGCGATCGCCGCACGTGGGAGAAGAGCCAAGGCTAGCGCTCGTCGACCCCCGTTGAGCGTCGAGATGCACTTGCGGGAATGAAGAGAAGTCTGAAGAACCCGTGCCGAACGCTCGTCAATGCCGGGCGAGCGTCGCACCTCACACGCTGGAATTGAGAAGAAGCCACACAATTATGTTGGGCGTTCATCGACCCTGGACGAGCGTCGAACTCCACTTGCTGGAATGAAGGGGAGAAACGAGAGAAGCATGCCGAGCGCTCGCCCAAAACGGGCGATCGTCGCAGCTCCTTTCCTGGAGTGAAACGAAGTCTGCAAGAGTGGTGTTGGGCGCTCGCCCATCACGAACGATCGTCACACCTGTGCTACGGTTTTTTTTTTTTTTTTGAATTACACAGTGGGTTGCCTCCCACGAAGCGCTTGTTTAACGTCGTTAGCTCGACATACAAAAATGAAACTTCATGCCGAATCTACGAGCCAAATTGACTCCACCTCCTTCACAATATATTCTCCTTCGTGGTACGGTTTTACTCGATGTCCATTGGCTTGAAAAGACTCTTGAGTTTGCTCGTTGAGCAAACGTACAGCTCCAAAGGGTAAAACTTCTTTGATGAGATAAGGGCCGGTCCAACGAGACTTCAACTTGCCTGGGAACAATTTCAACCTTGAGTTGAACAAAAGGACTTTCATCCCGGGCTTCAACTCCTTGCACAAAATCCGACTGTCATGCAACCTCTTCACTCTGTCCTTGTAGATTTTGGCGTTTTCGTAAGCCTCATTCCGGAGTTCATCCAACTCGGACATTTGCAACATCCTTTGCTTTCCTGCAACATCCAGATCGAAATTGGCTGCTCGAATTGCCCAATACGCTTTGTGCTCAATTTCCACAGGCAAGTGACAATTCTTTCCATACACAAGCCGGTACGGACTCATCCACAAAATACTCTTGTACGCCGTCCGGTACGCCCAAAATGCGTCATTGAGCTTTGAAGACCAATCTTTACGAGATGGCTGCACAGTCTTCTCTAAAATTCCCATGATCTGCCGGTTGCTAGTCTCTGCTTGACCCGACGTTTGGGGGTGATAGGGGGTAGCCACCTTATGAGTTATCCCATTCTTCTTCATAAGCTTCTCAAAAAGCTTGTCGCAAAAATGCTTTCCCCCATCGCTGATTATTGCTCTTGGGAATCCGAACCTGCAAAGGATATTCTGCTGCACAAATCTCAACACAACATGAGAGTCACAAGTCCTAGTGGGGATTGCTTCAACCCACTTGGACACATAATCAACTGCTAACAGAATGTACTCATAGCCAAAGGATTTAGGGAACGGGCCCATGAAATCAATGCTCCACACATCAAAGATTTCAACCACGAGAATGTTGTTAAGGGGCATCTCATTCCTACGACCGATGGACCCTACCCTTTGGCAACGATCACACGCAAGATAAAAGGCATGAGCATCCTTAAATAATGAAGGCCAGAATAAACCTGATTGGAGTACCTTGTGCGCCGTCTTCTGTCCCCCAAAGTGGCCTCCACAATGTGTCTCATGGCAAAACTGGAGCACCTTAGCTTGCTCATCATCGGGCACACATCTTCTGATCACATCATCCTTACCAATCTTGAATAGGTAAGGGTCTTCCCAAAAGTATTGCCTGCACACGGATAGAAAATGCTTCCGTTCTTGGGAAGTAATGTCAGGCCGCAATTCATCACAGGCAAGAAAATTAACAATGTCGGCATACCAATGAACCATGCCGGCACTCAAAGCTTGCTCAAAAGGAAACGACTCAAGCAAATTATCACAAATCAAAGGAGAAGGGAGATTATCAAGACGAGATAAGTGGCCAGCTACAGCATTCTCACTACCTTTCCTATCCCGAATCTCTAAGTCAAATTCTTGAAGTAAGAGCACCCAACGAATAAGTCTTGGCTTAGCCTGAGACTTGGTCAACAAATAACGCAATGCAGCATGATCACTATGAATGATGACATTAGACCCTATGATGTATGCACGAAATTTATCTAATGCAAACACAACAACAAACATCTCTTTTTCTGTAGTGGTGTAATTCACTTGAGCAGAAGTAAGAGTCAGACTCGCATAATAAATGACACGAAGCATTTTATCTATACGTTGACCCAAAACAGCACCAACTGCAGAATTAGAAGCATCACACATGATCTCAAAGGGTTCTGACCAAATAGGACCAATCACTACATGGGCAGTACTCAACTTCTCCTTAAGTAAGTTAAATGCATAAAGACAAGCATCATCAAAAATAAAAGGCACATCTTGAGAAAGCAAATGACATAGGGGTTGACTGATCTTAGAAAAATCCTTAATGAAACGCCGGTAGAAACCGGCATGACCAAGAAAGCTCCTAATGCCTTTGACATCACGAGGTGGAGGTAACCTTACAATCACGTCCACCTTAGCTTTGTCGACCTCTACACCCCTTTTCGAGACGATATGGCCTAACACATTCCCCCTCCTCACCATAAAATGACTCTTTTCCCAACCAAGAGTCAAACCACTCTCAACACACCTCGCTAAAACCCGTTCAATTTTTCGAAGACAATCATTAAAAGATGATCCAAACACAGAAAAGTCATCCATGAAGATTTCAACAAAATTATTAAGCATCTCAGAAAATATGGACATCATACATCGTTGAAAGGTACCTGGTGTGTTGCAGAGTCCGAACGGCATCCTCTTGCAGGCATATGTGCCAAAGGGGCACGTGAAGGCTGTCTTAGCTTGATCCTCGGGTGCAATCGCGATATGATAGTAGCCTGACAGTCCATCTAAGAAACAGTAGAACTCATGGCCCACCAATCTGTCGAGCATCTGATCAATAAATGGCAACGGGAAGTGATCCTTCTTGGTGGCTGCATTAAGTTTCCTGAAATCTATGCACATCCGCCACCCTGTCACAGGTCTCATCGGCACCAACTCCTCACTATCGTTCAAAACCACTGTAATTCCCCCTTTCTTCGAAACCACGTGCACAAGGCTGAGCCATTCACTGTCAGCAATGGGAAAGATGATCCCCTCGGCCAACTGCTTGTAGATCTCCTTCCTCACAACTTCCATTAATACGGGGTTCAATCGCCTTTGGCCATCCCTTTTCGGAGTTTCTCCTTCTACCAAGGTTATCCGATGCATACATGTTGCAGGGCCGATCCCCATAATATCGAACAAACACCATCCAAAAGCGGCCTTGAATTTTGTGAGCACCTCGACCAATTCTTCTTCTTCGGCTGCCTTGAGCTCTGCAGAGATTATGACAGGCTTCCTTTTTCCTTTTTCAAGGAACACATACTTCAAGTTAGCTGGAAGGTCCTTAAGCTCAAGCTCGATCTCCTTCTCTTCTTTAGGAGCCTCTACTATGACTGGCTCATCAACATGCAGGTTGGTTGGCAGCAAGGATTCCATAGCTGCTTCCTCTCTAAGTCTCTCCTCCAAGTCGGCGGAGCCTTCAAGAACCTCCTTAATCTGCTGCTCTTCCATAAAGCAGGCCTCGGCAAGTGTGTCGATAGCATCAATGTAAGAGCAATTATCAATGCTATTGGCCGACGGAATCCCCTTATTGGCTCGAACATCGTAAGAAATTGACTCACCCAAGACTGACATCTTAATGATGTCGTTCTTTACTTCAATGAGAGTATTAGTTGTGGCCATGAAAGGCCTTCCCAATAGTAGAGTGTGCTCTCGTCCATCTTCCTTGACGTCTCCAATTTCTAGAACGACAAAATCCACCGGTACGATAAGCTTTCCTACTCGCACCAAGACATCTTCAATAACTCCTCGTGGGTGGCGAACCGACCTGTCTGCCAATTGCAAGCACATCCTTGTCGGCTTCAACTCTCCCAATTCCAACTGCTTGAAAATTGAGTAGGGCATAAGGTTGATCCCTGCTCCTAAATCCAGCATTCCAGACGCTTCCTTTCCATTTTCCATAGCTATTTTAATGACAAAACTCCCAGGGTCTCGTTGCTTTTGGGGTAGAGATTGCTGCATAATGGAGTTGGCGCTTTCTGAGACTAGAACTTGTTCTGGTTCATCAAACTTTCTCTTCTTGGACGCTAACTCCTTGAAAAACTTCACATAAGCAGGCACGTTCCTGATCACATCAAGCAGAGGCAAATTCACATTCACCTTGGATAGCATCTTATAGAAATCTGAAAACTGCTGGTCCTGCTTCTCATTCCGCAATCTGCTAGGAAAAGGCACTGGTGGGCGATAAGGCTTTTCAGCCTTATGAAGTCGGATGTCTGCCTGCTCTTCCGCAACTCTAGGCTGCACGACCTCTGATGGTCCATCGCCCACCTTATTGTCCACCGTCTTCCCACTTCTCAACACGGTGACGGCTGAAGCTTGATGTGGCTCTTGACCTTGGCTCGGAAGCTTTCCGGTCTGCTGCTGCATCTGGTTCACAGTACCAGAAACTTGTCCCACTGCCGTCTCAAGACGCTTGATGGTTGCATCTTGAGCTTCTCTCGCCTGTCTGCTTTCTTGCATGAATGCATTGAGATTATCTTCAAACTGGTTCTTCTGAGCAGGTGGTGGCGATGCGCGCTGAAATTGTGGTGGTCCCTGCTGGAACTGATCTTGCTGAGCCGGATTCTGCCACTGAGAATTAAAGTTTTGCTGCTGCTGCGGGTACCACTGCTGTTGCTGCTGTGGGTACCACTGTTGCTGATTTGAAAACTGGTTAAATTGCTGAGGAGGATACTGGTTATACGGCTGTGGAGGGCGACGGTTTTGAACGTTTCCTCCATATACCTGGCCTTGGTTCTGATCCGCCATCCAGTGGTAGACTGATTCTGCCATCCCGAGTTCTGCTGTCGCTGATTCGGATTAGACCCTTGGCCCTGATCAAACTGCTGTCGAGGAGGAAATCCCTGCGCTGCATACACTTCTACGCCTTCTTCGTAAGTCAACTCCCCCATTCTCTGGCACTCGTCCGGATGATGCCCCAATTCTCCACAAATACCGCAGGGTTCAGGAATGATTTCATGTCTAACAGGCGTCGTTCGAGGTGGAGATGCCGCAGACTTATTCATCTTCAATTCTTGCAACTCCCTCATCATCCCTGCGAATTGTTTCTGCAGCTCATAATTTGGTGCCACTGCATTGGCATCAACTCTTCTTCCACGAATCGACTTCTGTTGTAAACTGTCTGCCAAAGTCTGGAAGATCTGGTTGAGTTCCGTAGGAGTCTTCTTAGCGATGTTACCCCCTGCAGTGCTGTCCACCATGAACTGAGTAGTAGTAAGAAGTCCATCATAAAAGAACTGACTAATCATAATCGCAGACAACTGATGATGTGGGCACTGTCGGAGGAGCTCTTGAAATCTCTCCCAAGCCTCGTGGAAAGGCTCATCGGTTCCTTGTGTGAAATTCATAATCTGAGTATGAATCTCCTGTGTCTTGTGGTTCGGGTAGAACTTCAACATAAACTTCTCACAAGCATCCTTCCCAGAGTTAATAGAATTTGACGAAAGCGATAGAAGCCACGCCCGAGCCCGATCCTTCAAGGTGTAAGGCAGGCACTTGAGCCTTAATTGATCCTCTGTAAGGTCCGACAGAGGGAAAGTTTGCACTATCGAACAGAACTCTCGAATGAATTGGAGTGCATCTTCATTATGGAAAGTTGGAAGCATGCTAGAGTAGTTATGCTTCATATCATAATTCCTGACCCCGGCAGGAAGAACAATGGCCGACGTCGTGGCCTCAATAACTGGTCGGGAGTATTCTCCCATGAGCTGGTTTTCCTCGGTAGTCATATTTCTTTGAACGTTCAACTGACACTCTTCATTGGAATCACAAAACAAATTCCCAAAAAAAGCTTCGTCTTCAACTTTGTCAGGAAGCGGTTCGGTTACCTCCTTTACTTGTTCCAAAACTGCGCTTCTCCTGTGTATGTTGTCGATATACGGTGCTAACGGTTGTTTCTGACTCCTGCGACCTCACATACACAACACTAGCACACAAATTAAACACACCGGAGGAAGAAAAATAACCAAACAAAAATTAAAATTAAAACTGTAACACAAAAATCGCCTAAAGCCTTCCTCGGCAACGACGCCAAATTTGTTCAACCTAAATTAATCTAAGTCGCACGCAATTAAACGTGGTTATTATAGATTAGATAAGTTAATCCGAATATCGTCTCACAAGGAAGGCTTAACAGGGTGATTATTGAATTACGAAAAGAACAGAAAATAAAGGAAACAATAAAGATTAATTGATTTAAAGGTTGATTAATCTAAGAAATTTAAAAGACAATTAATCTAGGCAAGAATGTAAAACCCTAAGTCTAAGAACACATATAAATTCATAAACATAATTTAAATGCAAAGAAAGAACTTACGTTGATTAATCCGAATAAAGTCTGTCACAAACTCCGTTCGAATCGAAGACGATTAATCTAACTAGAGTTTTGAAGAACAAGAACTAGAGAAAAAACTGGAAAAGAAAAGCACGTCGTTCTCTGTGCAAAAAGAAAACAAAAACAAAAACGGAAGAAAAAGAAAAAAAAAACGTAGCAAAGGAAATAATTCGGCGCTTTATTTATAAGGAAAATATCGCCGCCTCAAAGTGGGCGATCGTCCAGCACAACAAAATCACGCACATATGAATGAGCGTCAAACGCGGACGAACGCTGAAGGCTACTCTCTGAAATTCTTCTCGCCCATAACCAAAAGATGTTGGACGAACGCCGAGACCAAACGATCGTCGAGATGTCCTCTCTGAAGCTCGCTCGCCAGAAACGTGGAACACCGAACGAGCGTCGAGGTCAGGCGATCGCCGAGGGTGGTTCTCTGAAGCTACACCTCCGTGATCGTCCACTGTGAACGAGCGTTGAGGTCAGGCGATCGCCGAGGGTGGTTCTCTGAAGCTACACCCCGGCGATCGTCCACTGTGAACGAATGTTGAGGTCAAGCGATCGTTCAAGTGCACTCCCTGTCCATGAATTTAGCGATCGTCGACATAATCTTCTGCAATGAACGATCGTTGACCCTCAATTTTGCAACTTCTCAGCACATTTCTCTTGTAATCATTCACAGCAACACAAACCTGAGTTTTCTAAACAAAACTCGAACCAGACATTAGTGCACTCTGAATATAAAAATCAAACGAAATACAACGGCACTCGAACAAAATGCACTCCATAAAACCAACTAAAAACAACCAAAAACAAGTGAAACAAAGCATGTTGTGGAGATTGAAGGTGAGAATGGCAGTATTATAGAACAAAAAGTACAATATGAGTGGATCCCCCCATTTTGCAAGAAATATCAGCAGGTTGGTCACGATTGTTCATGGAAGGAGAGGCCACACAAACCTCAAACCAACCAAGGGAACTAAGCAATGGAAGCCTAAAGAGTCACAACTTGGGGGTGAAAAGAGAGAATCTGAACATAGGCAAACTGAAAAAGAAATACAAAGCAAAGGCAAATAAAAGGAACAAGATGACTGGACTGCTCCAACGAAGGTGTGTTCTAAATCACCAAGAATGGAACCAATTCCTGAGATATTAATGGAGAATTCATATCATTTATTGAATATTCATGATGAAGGGGCAGCGCTAGGGACACAAACTGAATGGGGCGGGGACCCAATCCCCTCCAGTGGGAAATGAAGCTTATCCTATGGAATATTAGGGGCTGTAATAAGCCCTTTAAACAGAAGGAATTAAAATCCTTTCTGTTGAAGAATAAAATTGATATTATGTGGTTATTGGAAACTCGAGTAAAGAGGCATAAATTTACAAGGATTTCAGAAGTTGTTTGTAAAAATTGGAAGTTCTTAAATAATTACGAGGAGGCAGAGAATGGCAAGATATGGGTGGGGTGGAATCCTAGGAAGCTAGATGTTAAAGGTATGGAGTACCACGCTCAAGGTATTCTCTATGAAATTACTGAGCTTCAACAAGGAATGAAATTCCACTTAGCTATTATCTATGGCTATAATTCTGTGGAATTAAGGAAAGAGTTATGGCAATTCCTGAGAAACATATGTCAGAATGTATGTGGCCCTCTTCTGATAGGAGGTGACTTCAACTCAGTACTATATGGAGAGGATAGACTACAAGGAAATGAGGTCTCTGAAGGGGAAACTAAGGATTTTGTTGAAGCATTGCACATGAATGAATTGTCTGAAGTGCGAATGTGTGGAAATCGGTATACTTAGTGTAACCAACAATTAGGTGAGCATCGCATATACTCCCTAATTGATATGTGTATTGCCAATACTGATTGGCTTGCCACATATTCAGATATTGTAGTTGAAGTAATGGAAAGGAACATCTCAGATCACTGTCCACTGCTATTGAATTTTGAAGAAATGCATATACAGAGGAATACTCCTTTCAGATTTTTGAATATATTAAGTGAACATGAGAATTTCCTGAAGATAGTAGTAGATATTTGGGAACAAACTCACTACCAGAATAAACTTAAGGATATTTGGTACAAGTTAAAGCAACTCAAACACCCTCTCAAGTAGCTCAACATGATATATTTCAAGAATACTGCTGAAAGAGTAAGCATAACCAGAGGACAATTGAAGGAAATTCAGGAAAAACTAGCTGAAGATCATCTAAATGCTAATCTGATCCAGTAAGAGCAACAACTGATACAAGAATTGGAGAAATGGTGTGGCATTGAGGAAAGCATATGGAAACAGAAATCCAGAGTGGACTGGATAAATTTAGGTGACTCCAACACCAAATTCTTCCACTCTTATGCAAAAGCCAGAAGATGCAGTCAGGCTATAAAGCTACTTATTAAAGATGATGGTGGGAGGTGTAATACTCAACAAGAAATAAAAGAGGAAGTGAGAGGATTTTACCAGAGACTAATGGGAAGTTGTGCTGAATCCTTGCCTATGATTGATAAAACTATTGTTGCTAGGGGCCTAAATTATCTCCTGCTTCTCAGTTGGATCTATTGGCAGCTGTGACAGATGAAGAAGTCAAACATGCACTGTTTCAAATGGATTCAACTAAGGCACCTGGCATAGATGGCTTCAATGTTTTCTTTTTTAAGAAAACCTGGCATATTATAGCTACAGAGGTATGTCTGGCTGTTAAAGAGTTTTTTATTTCTGGATACCTGCCCCATCATTTGTAGCTCTTTAGTTACTTTATTGCCAAAGATGGATAATCTCAGTATTGTAAAGGATTATAGACCCATTGCATGTTGCAATGTGATCTATAAAATCATATCTAAGATTTTAGCAAATAGGATGCAAAGAGTTCTGGTTTATATCATCTCTCCATCTCAATCAGCCTTTGTTAAAGGGAGGTTGATCAGTGACAACATCCTACTTAGCCATGAACTAATCAAAGGGTACACCAGAAAGCAAATCTCACCTCGTTGTATGGTAAAAATTGACATACAGAAGGCCTATGATTCAGTGGAATGCCGTTCTTGAAAATTTTAATGCTTGAATTGGGATTTCCATTTGAATTTGTGAAGTTGTTGATGGCGTGCATTACTTCGGTGTCTTATACTATAAACATTAATGGAGAACTAACTGTACCGTTTAATGCCAATAAAGGATTGAGACAAGGGGATCCAGTCTCTCCTTACTTATTTGTGATTGCAATGGAATATTTGAACAGGTGCTTGTTAGAGTTGAAGGGGGATGGAGACTTCAATTTTCACCCTAAATGAAGAAAACTTGGACTGACTCATATATGTTTTGCAGATGACCTGTTGATGTTTGCTAGGGGTGATAATATTTCTTTAAGGAAACTAATGTTGGCTTTCACTAAGTTCTCAAAAGTTTCAGGTCTACAAGCAAATCAGGGGAAAAGTTGTATATATTTTGGAGGGGTTTCACCTACTGTGCAGAATGATATTCTTACAGAGTTTGGAATGCAAAAAGGAGAACTCCCCTTCAAGTATCTTGGTGTTCCGTTATCCACGAAGAAGCTGACAATTATGCAATGTCAGCCCTTAGTTCAAAAAATTCTTACTAGAGTAGATTGTTGGACCTCGAAGCTGCTAACTTACTCAGGAAGAATCCAACTCATCAAGTCCGTGTTAACTAGCATTCAGACGTATTGGTGTCAAATTTTTTTAATACCCCAAAAGGTGATGAAGCTTATACAGGCCGCTTGTAGATCATTTCTATGGTCAGGATCACCAGGAATTACTAAAAAGGCTTTAGCTGCATGGGAGTATCTCTGCAAGCCAAAAAGTGCTGGTGGCTGGAATTTAATAATGATGCCAGTATGGAATAAGGTTGCCATATGTAAACTTCTTTGGAGCTTGGCTCAAAAGCAAGACCTAATCTGGATTAAATGGCTTCATGAGTTCTATATAAAAGGGCATGACATCTGGACCATGAAGATCCCCTTACAAGCTTCATGGGTAGTCCGCAAGGTGATTGAGGTAAGAGCGTATATGAGAGAGCTTCCTGATGGAAGGAGGATGCTGCAGAATTCTAGTTTCTCCATTAAGAAGACTTATAATGAGCTTCGAGCAGGGATTCAGAAAGTGCCTTGGAGAAAAATGATATGTAATAACAAGGCTCCTCCCAAATGTACTTTTATAATGTGGTTAACGCTGCTGGGAAAACTAACCACTTGTGAGAATTTGCTGAAGATTGGCATTGTCTGTGATAAGCAGTGCATCTTATGTTTGCAGGAGGATGAAAGTATTGACCATCTATTCTTTGCTTGTGCGTTTTCTGCGAGGGTTTGGCAGGCTTTAACAAGATGGAGCAGTCTAAATTATAGTGGACATGGATGGAAAGATGAGATGGAGTACTTGGTGCTTCAATGCAAATCTAACACAGGAAAACAAGCAGTCTATAGAATTATTATAAATATAGCAGTGTATTTTCTGTGGAAGGAGAGGAATATGAGAAAGTTCCAAGGGAAACAGAATACCACTGAGGCTGTGATAAGAGAGTGTCAATTTCATGCTGCAGTTGTTTGTGGGAAAGATAGGAAGCTAGCTCGTTTCTTACTTTCTTGAGTGTTTTTGCTTTGAAGTTGGTTGTGGGATGTTGAGTTTGTACTCTGATCTTCTTTACTAGTTTAATAAAATTCTTTATTTTACAAAAAAAAAAAAACTAATAATTTTATTTTATAAATCTCTTATATGTAAACCCTAGTTTTTGTAATGTGATTTACTGATTAGGTTGCTTATGGTTTTATAGACTAAGACTATTTGCACCTCCTAGAGACACTCTTAGAGACATTTAGACTAACCATAATGGTTGTCTCGTCGGCCAGATCGAGACAGTTGCATCGACGAGACAAGCCAATGCAGCCTCCCCCTGCTGAGACGGTCCCGCCGCGTCGAGATGGTCTCGATCCGTCGTGTGTGGGACACGCGCTAGTATTAAAAAAATAGAAAAATTTGGCACGTGCATTAGAATTTTTTAAAAAAAATAGCCATTCGGCTACGGCTGAAATCAACTAAATATATATATATATATATATATATATATATATTTATAATTTCACCTATAAATACCTTATTTCTTCACACTATTTTCTCCACACCAAATTCATCTTCTTCACCTAGTTTTCTCTTAATTTTTGCTCTCTATTTTTCGTAAAAAAATGTCTTCCTTGTCGAAATCCTCAACCGGCTACACTTTTCATGGCACCGACGATGAGATTTTGTCGATGGTCACGAATCTCCAAGCTGCTGCCGCTCGACTCTTCGCTGCCAAGAAAAAAAAGGGGAAGAGGACGGTGGTACACCGCGATTGGGAGGCGGCATTACAGCAATTGATGTCCGATAACTTCAACGACAACCCGACGTACGACCCTACATTTTTTCGCCGGCTTTTTCGGATGCACAAGCATTTGTTCTTGAAAATTTGCGAAACGTTGGAGCAGAATGTGCGCTACTTCAAGCAGAAACGAGATGCAACAGGCAAATGGGGCCTGACGTCGGTGTAAAAATGCACAATGACCATTCGCCAACTAGCCACCGGTGGAACGTCGGATACATTCGATGAATACTTGAAGATCAGAGATAGCACGGGCCGTTTTTGCCTACGGAAGTTCTGCAAAGCTGTCATTGAGCTCTTCGGTGACGTGTACTTGAGAAAGCCAAATGCTCAAGACACTGCTCAGCTGCTGCAAATGCACGAGGAGAGGCACGACTTTCCGGGGATGCTCGGTAGCCTGGACTGCATGCACTGAGTGTGGAGGAATTGCTCAAAGGCATGGGTGCCTGCCTACATACGAGGAGATGTGGGCGTGCCTTCCTTAATTCTTGAGGTCGTGGTGTCTTAAGATTTATGGATCTGGCACACCTTTTTTGGAGTAGTCCGCTCCAACAACGATATCAACGTCCTCAATCAGTCGCCCTTATTTGGGGACGTGCTTGAGGATAGGGCTGCGCCGTGCGAATTTGTGGTGAATGGAAAGCATTACGACGTCGATTACTACTTAACCAATGGGATCTACCCATCTTGGCCAGATGTGATCAAGGCTCCCCCGCTTGCAACGGACCCAAGTCGGCGCGATTCAAGAAGATGCAGGAAGAAGCGAGAAATGATATCGAATGAGCATTTGGTGTTCTTCAAGTCCAATGGAGAATTTTCCAGAACCCGGCGCGGAACTGGCCTCCGTAACATCATGTTTACCTGCATCATTTTGCACAACATGATAATTGAAGACGAGAAGAGGATGCTATGAACTGGAGGAAGGACAGAGAAACAATGACGACCAGTGCTGTAAATCGAGTCCCCACTCCGCATTGTTGAAAATATTATCTCAAATGGGACAGCGCGTTGAGAGATACAAGGAAGCACCATCGGCTCACCAATCATTTGATCGAGCATGTTTGGACCCGATTTGGACCTATTTGTCGAGTAGGATGTATTATATTTTAAAAATTTCAATTAATGTAATGTTTTTATTTTTTATTTTTTTTTCAATTAATGTATTGTACTAGTTATTTATTTAAATTAATGAAATTTTTAAATTTTCTTATTAAAATTAATATAAAATACAAATTTATAAATTAGATAGAGACACCCCATAGAAACAGTCTCATTGCAGCTTGATGTCTCTATCACCATAAAACCCATAGAGACACTGCCACTGTTGATAGTCTTAGTGACTCTAAGGTGTCTCTAACTCCAATTTTAGCACTTAGAGACACTGTACATGTATCCCTACTCTTTCTAAAGTGTCTCTAATTTTAATATTATAAAATTAAAATTTTTCATTAATTATATTGTGAAAATTACATTTATTGAAATAAAATAAAATATTACATTAATTAAAAAAATAAAACATTACATTAATTAATATCCAAAAATTACAATAATTAAAATAAACGGCTACTCTTGCAGAGGTCCAAATCGATTACAAACGTGCTCGATCACATCATTGGTAAGCCAATGGTGCTTTCGTTGATCTCTCAAATCAGCTTTCCGTTTGAGATATTCTCGAAAGGCGAGCGAAGTGGGCCTCGTTGATACACCTCTAGTGGACGAAGAATCTGCATCGTCTCTTCAATTCTCCGCATCCTCTCTCTCGTCTTCGATTACCATGTTGTGTAAAATAATGCACATGAATATAATATCTCGGAGGTGCCTCACATACCAGCACTGAGCTAGATTCCTAATTATTCCCTATCGGGCTTGGAGAACTCCTAAAGCCCGCTCAATGTCTTTCTTCGCTACTTCCTGTATCTTCTTGAACCTCGCCATCTTCGGGTCAGTTGGAATCATAGAAGTCTTGATCAGTGTTAGCCAAGAAGGGTAGATCCAGTTGGTCAAATAGTATCCCTCGTCGTACTGCCGGCCCATGACGGTGAAGTTGCACTCCGGAGCCTTATCCTCAAGCACGTTGGCGAACAGGGGCGACTGGTTGAGGACGTTGATGTCGTTGTTGGAGCCACCACACCCCAAAAAGGCATGACATATCCACAAATCCTGCGACGCCACCGCCTCCAAAATTAAGGTTGGCTCGCCTTGATCGCCTCATGTATAGGCAACCGCCCACCCTTTTGGGCAGTTCCTCCATGTCCAGTGCATACAATTCAGGCTCGTGAGCATTTTCAAAAAGTCGTGCCGCTCCTCGTGCATCTGCAGCAGCCGAGTGGTGTCGGAAGCGTTTGGCTTCCTCAAGTACCTGTCGCCGAAGTGCTTGATGATAGCTGTGCAAAACTTGCGGAGGCAAAAACGGCCCATGCTATCTCCGATCTTGAGGTACTCGTCGAAGATATCTGTTGCACCACCGGTGGCTAGTTGTTGCACCGCCATCATGCATTTTTGCATCGACGTCATCCCCCATCTTTCCATTGCATTTTTTCGGTGCTTGAAGTAGCAGATGTTGTCCTCCAACGTTTAACAAATGTGCAAAAAAATATGCTTATGCATCCGAAAACGACATCGGAAAAAGTACTCATTGTAAGTGGGGTTTTCGGCAAAGTAATCGGTCTGTAGGAGCTGACATGCCCCTTCACGGTCGCAGTAGACGAATGACCTCAGCCTCTTCTTCTTCTTCTTCTTCTTCTTCTTCTCAATGTGTGCATGGACGACTAGTTGCATGTTGGAGAGAAGCTCAAAAACCTCATCGTCAGTGCCATGTTCTTCGTATTCAGGGGACGAAATTGAGATCGACGATGACGAATACATTTATTGAGTGAAAATTTGAGAGGAAATGATAAAGAAATTAATTGGATGTGAGATGAAATGAGGGAAGAAGAGATGTATTCATAGGGTAAAAAATAGCATTAACAACCATTTTGCAACGGTCGAATTCAATTTTTTTTAACGCTGGCACGTGCATTTACACGCTCGACCTTATTTTTTTTTCGGGGGCGCATGTATTACACACGCCGGCTTTAGCCGGTCTCGAAAAATCGAGTCGATCTCGAGCCTTGCCCTCCCGCATCGTGTGTCTCGTTTGGGGGGGGGGGGAGGGGAGGGGGGGCGCGTCTCGAACTCGTCTCGAGCCCCCCAATGCAGGCAACCTAATGATGTTGGTGATATTTTTTTAATATTAAGTTGCAGGTACAATTTTTTTTTGTTTGGTTGGTTATTGATTGTTATGGTTTTCTTATTAATTGTTTTGATCAATTGGTTGTTATGGATAATTGAGACACAATTTTACAGTGTTATAATTCAGATTTAAATAATATTAAATATTCTTTTGGCATAATATAATATATATTTAATAATAATATTGGGCAATTTGGGTACCCAATACCCGATTGGAATTACTCGTTTGAGTATTTGGTTACCCGATTTTGAATCTAGGATCGGGATAGAGTATTAAAAATAAAATAAAAACCAGAATCGAGTACTCAATATTTTCGGATAGGATATCCTACACGTCCCATTTAGACAGTCATAATAGAAATCCATAATTTTCACAAGATTAAGAAGATATAAGGAAAACTAGACTAAATTTCCTATAATATCCTTATTTACTTGATGCAATGGATACTTTACAGTTTTACTATTAAATGAATTTAGATTAGCCAAATAATTTAGATATTCAGAAAATGAATAATAATGTACTCCCTCCGTCTCATAACAAGTGACTCATTTTATTTTGATACGAGTATTAAGGTGAAGGGTAAAAATTGGTTAAAATGGTATGACTCACAACTTTTGAAGGGTTAATTGTTTACTTATTTGAAAACGAGCCACTTGTTATGAGACATCTCAATATGGACAACGAGCCACTTATTCCGCGACGGAAGGAGTGCTTAACTGAGACAAAGAGTATATGCATATATATATAAAAAAAATCCTACTATTAAAATATCAAGAGATATTTTCCCATGAAAGGAAGGATAATATTATCCCGTGCAAGAGGGCAAATTCGAGATTCTCCATATAGTGAATAAGAAAACTAAAAATCCCTAAAGAAATATGGGAGAGGAAGAAAGTTACAACAGTAGGAGAGAGAGAGAGAGAGGGGTTGGTCTTAGGCTTTTAGGTAGTGCATTAACCACAAGGGGCAGTTTGTAGTTCGCACTCCGAATGCAAAGAGCGAACGTGTCACTCGCAGATTCTTCTTTTGGTAGAGAACGCCCTCTCTCTCTCTCTCTCTCTCTCCCTCTCTAAATTCTCTCCCCCCCCCCTCGCGCAGTCGCGCTCTCCCTGTGTATGTGTATATGTATATGTATATGTATGTATATCTACTCGCGAGTTCCTCTTTTCTTTCTTTTTTTTGTTGATAAAAATGATTAAACTGCAGTCGGTTATCCATTACCGGGTCAATTAGGCCACCTAGTATTAAGGGAATTTGTTTATTGACAAAATTAAACTTAGCCAGCCCTACTGAAAAAATATCGCCAAGCATTTTTAGAAACAAAATATAAATTCAGCAGCTTAGATAAAATTTGGCCTCTGTATTTAATCACCACACCCCTTTCTCTCTCTTTCATTCCGTTCCACAGTAGTAGTTGCATAACAAAACCCTAAAAGGGTTTCTTTGCAAGAACGATTCGCCGCCAGATTGATCTTCCTCTCATATAACTCATGACTTTCTTTCCCACTCACTCTTCTTCACAGAAATGCTCACTTCTTAGCTGAGCTTGCTTTCCTTCCTTGTTCTATCACAAACTAAATTACTCATTTCTTCAAATTAATTTCAATGAACATGACCCTTTTTCCAATACTTAATTAATTGAGTTTATGGTTATTGTGAAGTGAGTTTTTATTTTTTTCCTTTGTATTTGATCGTGTGGTTTCTGACGACTTTATTCATCTTCAAAACCCCAGCTACCCCTAGACTTGGATGGTCAAAGGTTGGTTTTTTTCTGCTCTCCAATTTGCTCTTGTGGGTTTTGTTTGGATTTAGTTTTGGATTAGTTAAGTTCCCTTCTTGTCAGCTTTCTAGGGTTTGCAGGGTTGCTATCGGTTTTTGTTGCTATTTATTGACTTGAGCTTTGTTTCGTCTTGCAATGAACAGTGCGTGTTAATTTGTGAAAAACATGTTATCCGAATTGGGTAGGAGGCCGATGATTGGAAATGGTGAAAATTCCTACGGGGATGAGTTTGAGAAGGAAATAGGTTTGTTGCTCCGTGAACAGAGGAGGCAAGAGGCTGATGATCTTGAAAAGGAGCTTAATTTGTATAGGAGTGGATCAGCTCCACCTACAGTGGAGGGTTCACTGAATGCAGTTGGTGGGTTGTTCAACCATGGAGTCAGCAGTGGCGGTGGTGGCGCTGGAAGTGGAGCTGCTGTTGGTTCAGCAATTGCCGAGTTTGCCAGAAATAAGAGTGGTAATGGGTTCATATCCGAGGAAGAGCTTAGGTCTGATCCTGCGTATTTGAATTACTATTACTCGAATGTCAATTTGAACCCACGGCTGCCGCCTCCTCTGTTGTCAAGAGAGGATTGGCGATATGCTCAGAGGCTACAAGGAGGGAGTTCTGCTATAGGGGATAAGAGGAAGGTGAACAGGAGTGACAGTGGCAATGGCAATGGCAATGGCAATGGAAATGGCAATGGTGGGAGGTCCCTGTTCTCGATGCCTCCTGGTTTCAATCCGAAGAAGCAAGAGAGTGAGAATGAGGACAAACTGCAGGGTTCTGTGGAGTGGGGTCTTGATGGTCTTATTGGTTTGCCTGGATTAGGACTAGGTAGCAAGCAGAAGAGCCTTGCAGAGATTTTTCAGGTTAGCAATCGTCATGGTGCTTATTTTTTGTATGTTCCATTTCTTCTCATGGATGTTTTATTTGATACTTGTGATTTGATATTGGTATCTAAAGTTTCTGGTTATGCTTGCAGATTTTGTAGAATTGGAGTCTAGTTGTTCTGCTAAGTTGTAGAGATTTTCATTGAATATGTTCCTTTATCATTGATCTCACGAGTTCAGTTCATATTTCCTCAAATTTGGCACATCTTAACATGCATCTTAGGATTCTCAAAAGAATTTGGTGTGGACTGGCTCTTTGAAGACCATTCAGTAGTTCATTTCTTATGAATTAAATAAACTTAGCTTTAACATAATCAAGAAAGCTTTTTATTTGTTTCTTTTATATCCCTATGATTGGCATTGTCTTTCTGTTGGCTTCATCAATGGTTCCCGTTTGTTAAAGTGATGCCATTTCTGCTTTAACTATTAAAAGCACACCATCATTTAATTTTTTAATGAACTCTAGAAATTTCGCATGCTTGTATGTTATGGGTATGCTCCTCCTAGTACCTCCTAGATGGCATTAGTTTCATTCCTCAATGATTTCTGGCACAGACCAAGGGGGTCTGTGGTTTAATCCTAACATGTATTATCTTTTTCACCTGAGCATTTGTGAACCTATTGCTTCACTAGGTAATGCATGTGTTGTTTCCTATAGCCATGTGTGCTCTCTGATGTGTTTGGTCGTGCATCATTTGTTCTGTATTTGGTGTTAGAATTTGGATTTCTGTTTCTTTTCTTGAAGCCATTTATGTGCAGCATTATCATGTGCTAGTGTTCATGCTTTATTGAGCTTTTTTAAGAAGCTCTCTATTTAGCGGGAAAATCTTTTCATATTTTACCTTCTGAGTCTGAGCTCCTCTCCGCAATTTCAGATATGGATATTATTTATTGTTTAACTCACCTTGGTGTCATGTATGTGTTATATCTTCAACGAGTGTAGGGCAGAAAGGGTAGTTAGGACTCAGTTCTGATAGAATGATTTTTTATCCTGCAATATCTGTATAGTCTAAGTTCTCAATATCTATGCAGGATGACATGAACCGTGCTACTCCTGTTCCTGGACACCCTTCTCGCCCAGCTAGCAGGAATGCTTTTGATGATAATTCTAGTGCTATGGGCTCAGCAGAGGCTGAGTTGGCTCATCTGCGTCGTGATTTGTCATCGTCTGATCTTTTACACGCTACTTCGAATAACCAGACCACATCTGCTGCTCAAAACACAGGAACTGCTGCATCATATTCTTATGCTGCTGTCTTGGGTGCATCCTTGTCAAGAAGCTCGACTCCTGATCCTCAACGCATTGCAAGAGCACCAAGTCCGTGCCCAACTCCTATTGGAGGAGGCCGAGGAGCAAATTCAGAGAAAAGGAGCATTAACAGCCCAAACTCTTTCAATGGTGTAGCTACCCATTCCAATGAACCTGCTGATCTTGTGGCTGCTTTATCTGGCATGAACCTTTCGAATGGCATGATGGAGGAGGATAATCATTTATCCTCTCGGATAGAGCCGGATGCTGATGACCACAATAATTATCTTTTTAATCTTCAGGGAGGCCAGAATAACTCGAGACAGCAAACTTATACGAAGAAACATGAAGCTGGACAGTACAATATGACATCTGTTTCTCAGGCAGGTAAAACAATGCCTTCCGATTCTGGTATGAGAAATGGTGGTGGATCAGATCTAAGTGGTAATTCTTCTCTTCATGCTGAGCTGCACAGAAATGTTTTTTCTTCCAATAACTCATACCTGAAAGTTACTCCTAATGTTGCAGCTAATGGTCAGTATCAGCATCTGGACAGTCCCAACTCATCATTTTCAAGTTATGGATTAAGTGGGTACCCTATGAGTCCTATATCAGGTCAACTTGGTAACTCGAATTTGCCACCCTTGTTTGAAAATGCTGCTGCTGCATCAGCTATGGGCGTACCTGGGATGGATTCTAGGATGTTGGGGGGATCAAATATTGGTGCTGGTGCTGCTGAGCAAAGCCTTGGAAGATTAGGAAATCAGGTTCCCGGTAGCGCATTGCAGTCACCTTATGTTGACCCTTTATATCTTCAGTATCTGAGAACTGCTGAATATGCTGCACAAGTAGCTGCTCTTAATGATCCTTCTGTTGATAGAAATTACATGGGTAGTTCTTACATGGACCTGCTCCAGAAAGCTTATCTCGGGAATCTGCTGTCTCCGAAATCTCAATATGGTGTTCCTTTGGGTGGCAAAACAGGTCCATCTAGTCCTCATGGTTACTATGGAAATCCTGCTTTTGGGATGGGATTGTCATATCCGGGAAGTCCCCTCGCTAGTCCGGTAATTCCAAATTCAGCTGGGGGGCCTGGGAGCCCTATGAGGCATGGAGACTTCAATATGAGATACCCTGGTGGGATGAGAAATGTTTCTGGGAGCGTCATTGGGCCCTGGCATTTGGATAACATGGACAGTACTTTTGCTTCTTCACTGCTGGAAGAGTTCAAGAGCAATAAAGCAAAGTGCTTTGAGCTTTCAGAGATTGCTGGTCATGTTGTTGAATTTAGGTATGCTTTTTGAAATTGAAAAAGCTATTCTTGTATGAGGCTATTGATTTCTGATGTTTCATCTTTATATGTTTTACCAGTGCTGATCAATATGGAAGCCGATTCATTCAACAAAAGCTTGAAACTGCAACCATAGATGAGAAGAACATGGTTTTTCAGGAAATTTTTCCTCAAGCTCTTGCATTAATGACTGACGTGTTTGGTAATTATGTAATCCAAAAGGTACAGAGATCTTTGACTTTGTAGTTGATAAATGTGGTTCTGAATTATTTCATTGTATTTCGTACTTTGTTCTCTATACTCAATTTTATTCTTTTCTCAGTTTTTCGAACACGGTATGGCATCTCAAAGAAGAGAGCTGGCTGGCAAGCTTTTTGGTCATGTACTTACCTTAAGCCTCCAAATGTATGGTTGTAGAGTGATCCAAAAGGTAACATCAGCTTTGTGTTTTACCCATAAATTCCTGTTTGGTGTTGTTGGTCATGCATAAGTTCCTCTTTTCGTCAATCTTCTGTATTTTTCTAGTTAAAAATGCGAGCCAAATCAAGTTTTTTCCAATTATAATTATTGTGTGATTATGTAGGCAATAGAAGTTGTTGACGTGGATCAAAAGATAAAAATGGTGGAGGAGCTGGATGGGCATGTCATGCGGTGTGTTCGTGACCAGAATGGGAATCATGTTGTGCAGAAGTGCATTGAGTGTGTCCCCGAGGAGCATATTCAGTTTATTGTCACAACATTCTTTGACCAAGTTGTGACTCTCTCCACTCATCCATATGGTTGCCGTGTGATACAGGTTACAAAGAGCTGTTAGGATTTTTTTCACACTTCTACTTGAGAGTCAATACTTAAAGTAAGACCGTTTCCAATTTCGCAGAGAGTTTTAGAGCACTGTATGGATGAAAACACCCAGAGCAAAGTTATGGAAGAAATTTTGGGTTCTGTTAGTATGCTGGCACAAGATCAGTATGGAAATTATGTTGTTCAGGTTTGTACTTCCCTTAGAAAATATAAATTCTTATTATCAACTTGATTTTGCTGTAGACAGTAGGCATCAAGCCACTTCTATCTTTGTTTACATCATTGAAAGCTTAAATTTGTGTTTCATATGTGTACTTCAAGAATCTTACTTGAATGTCCATTTTTGGCTTCTTTTCACCGACTGCTTAGCACGTACTGGAGCATGGAAAGCCACATGAGAGAACAGCCATTATTCAGGAATTAGCTGGGAAGATTGTCCAGATGAGCCAGCAGAAGTTTGCATCAAATGTTGTTGAGAAATGCTTAACTTTCAGCGATCCTAGCGAACGCCAACTGTTGGTTAATGAGATGCTTGGAACAACTGACGAGAATGAGCCTCTTCAGGTTTGTTACATGCTTTGTTCTCTTAGCATGATACAGATAATATTTCTTCAGAATTGAAAGTATGGTGCTCTACCTTTGAAAATATCATGGAACGATGAATGCTACATCCTTCCGTTTGAAGAGAAATTAATATGGTTTGATATGTAAATCATTCTTCTGTGGCTGGGATGACGGGATTTGAACATTACATGCATACCCTGTTTCTTTGCTATTTATGGAGAGTGGTTTCTGATTAGCTTCGATGTGTATGCAATTTTCAAAAAATCATCTTGTAGCTCCTATCTTACATGAAGATCAACCTATTACTACTGAAATACACTGGTGTTATGTTCAGCTCACCAGCTCTGCATGCTTATTTGTACATATCTATCATATGAACTAATATCTTCGTAATCTTCTTTTCTCACTTTGCCCTCAACCAGGCTATGATGAAAGATCAATTTGCAAATTACGTTGTACAGAAAGTACTCGAAACTTGTAGTGATCAGCAGCGTGAACTGATCATGTCACGAATAAAAGTTCACTTGAATGCATTGAAGAAATACACATATGGGAAGCACATAGTAGCTCGTGTGGAAAAACTTGTTGCAGCTGGGGGTATGTTGTTTTGCAACTCTGAGCATTTTAATTTCTTGATTGTCAGTCTTGGAACTTTTAAAGGATGTAATTCTTCTTGGACGTTATTGGCCCTCAAACTCACAGTCGAGCAATCAATATCTCAGTAGCAAAAATCATAATTGTATAGATAAACAAAATACCCTCTTTACACACATTTTTCCCCCTCTTGTGACCAAACTCATTTTACTTACTACTCCTTGGTTTATCTTTTGGTAGAGAGGAGAATCGCTGCTGGAAGCTCAAATCCAGCGTAGACGCGTCGTAGGAAAGAAAGAAGTTGTACAGCTAACTGAGGCTAGTTTGGGCTACCTCTCTCTCTCGTCTTTCTTTCTTAAGTGGGGCTGTGGCTCACACGTACGTACGAATCTTTGATGCTGATTGCAAATAAAGCTGTTGCCTGTACTAAAACCTGTACATTGTGTAGTGTTAAGTT
The DNA here is from genome assembly GCA_029490685.1 of Schizonepeta tenuifolia. Lineage (NCBI taxonomy): Eukaryota > Viridiplantae > Streptophyta > Magnoliopsida > Lamiales > Lamiaceae > Schizonepeta > Schizonepeta tenuifolia. Next base: position 96,783,121 of record CM055958.1, on the reverse strand, counting down.
TATACATAGAGTCTAGTAAAATGAGGCCCAAATGTTCCTAGTGAGGAGGAGGAGGATTAAATTGACAACGATGATACAGATGATGCTGAGGGTGTAATATAAAAGGTGAAGGTGAGGTAGTTTACGATGCGACGCAAAGTGACTGTACAAATTTATGCCTTGTTGGAGAGTTGCTTTTCTAGGTAAGGCTGAGAGGGATGATGCTATGCCTATGTATGGTAATTTAACAATTTTAAACCTTACTTGGCCAAAAATACATGTCCACTCTCTTTTATTTTTATTTTCCTTGTATATATATTGGTTGCTTGATTTCTTGTGCTATTTCTGCATCTGTGATGCTGTTTGTGAGCTCAAATACAGAGTTTATGTTAGTGCAGAGGAGCAAATCTTGATTGCCTTATAATTAATAGAGAAATGAGATTATGAGAATATATAGGTGGTAAAATTATTTATTTTTCCCAAATGGGAATGGGAAAGGAGGTGATGCTTTTGTGGATTGAGTGGCTTTGTCTAGAAGTTTCGAGTAAATAAAATAAACTTTGTTTAGATAATTCAAGTTACTTTCAATCAGAAACTGAAAAAGTGAAAATCTGCAAAAAACCTAGTGTTTCTAAGTAGATGCATATTCATAAAAAAATTAGTAGTACTACCAAACAAGCAGTTCTTGCTACGTTTAGTTTGGACACGTTTATATGAAAATTCAAGAAAGAAGTAGCTGCATTTTGGCACTTATCATTTGATCAAGATTATATTTCTGATTCCTGCATCTTCTTCAAACTGGAAAAAATATCAATTGCAGGACATTACATCTCTCTTTCCCAACACATGCTTCTTTAATATTCTTGCCAGGAGTGAGGCACTTTCCTCTGTAAATCTTTCCACAACTGCACAAACAATTGAGGAAGAATCACACCTAAGCAAACATTTCTCCATGCACCTAAGCAACATTTCTCCATGCACCTAAGCAACATTTCTCAAACACATGCATTTAACAATTAATAATGATTTAACCATATTCCTCCAATAACATGGCTACCAATGTCATGAAATTCTCACTACTAGACTGGAAAGAATTACCATCACCAAATTTATGAGCCAAGAAAAGATAATGCTCCGAGAGAGAGGGGGAGAGGGGGAGAGGGAGAGAGAGAGAAATCAGTCTGCTTAATCCAGAAAATCATCATCAAAATCATCTTCTTGGATCTTCTGCCCAAAACCTCTAGGTCCACCCCTCGCTCTCGCTCTAACTTTACCCTTTTTACCACTCTTCTTCCTCTTAGCAGCTTCTTCTTTCTCAAACTTCTCTCTCTCCCTCTTCGTCAAGAAGTCTGTCACAGCTATGTAGATAACCTGATATCATATTCCAAAATATAAGTCAAAAATCAACATCCCACTTAGCCAAAATCAAATCTTTCTGAATCACCAACATCCAATTAAAGGTTCAAGATGGAGAAAAAGTTTTACCCCAATGGTGAGAATGGATAGACCGATAAATGCAATGAGAAGGAGAAATGAAATAATAGTCGAAACGCCATCATCACTGGTGGTGACTATTTGTTGAGAACTTTCAACCGGGCTTGCTTCTGAAAGCAAGAAATCATAGTTGACGGCAGAAATTTTCCATCTTTTGGTAGCTTTGGAGGTAAATGAAGCAGGTAGATTGAGATTATGCAGTCTGCGTGAGTGTGGAAGTGATGGAGAGCGTAGAGGAGAAAGTGGTTTCTGGGCAGTGAAGAAAGAAAGAGGTCTGGGCTTCAAAATTAAGGAGAGAGAAAGAGGAGAGAGAGGCGCGGATGATGCAGCCATGGGAGTGTTTCACATTGTGTGCGTGTCTGAAAGTTGGGAGATGATTGGGTTACCTTACCCAGTTCCAATAGCTTTGAGTTTTCGGTAAATTATTCTCTAGTCCTCCGGTCTTAATATTTTAGCATTTTACCCCCCCCCCCCCCCCAAAAAAAAAGGCAATTATTACTTTTTAATATGATGATTGAAAATGATGCCAGCCGATAGAGTAGATCTTTAATTTTATTATCATTATATGCCAGCTAATATATATATAATATGCATATAATCCTAGTGTTGACAAATAAGGGCATCCTTTGATTGTAAATTTATTAGGTGAAAAAGAAGAAAACAAATTCTCAATAAATTTCAGTATTGGTAAATTCATGTGGTATAGTGGATTTAGAGCATCTATATCCGTTGGTTTGGTTCACAGATGAGCCTCTGTCCATACTAGTCGGTTCATATCAATTAATTTCTAATTTTTAGAATTCTGATTTAATTTGAATTTGAAATTCAATTTTATTGAATGAAATTAAATTACATTAAACATAAATACTATAAATTGCATAAGCATAACATAATAAACAACTTCAAAGTTATGCGATGAAGTCGGCATCATCACCGATGATCCTCCACACATCCTCATGTCGTAGACGGCTTGGTATTCTGTTTTTGCATGTGCTATGATCTGTGTCGCGGTTGCCGTCGCCGGAAGAGCTTGGATGGATTGCTGGAACAATATTTCGAATCGGCCGCACGAATTCTCGATGCGGTTCCAGTGACCCGCAACATCCTTGCATTCTTCTCCGGCCTGCCGACGGGTTGATTGCCGTTGTAGTTTTCGGCTATTGGTTCCAACAGGAACCGGGTCGATGGGATGCCTTAACAGCGACCCAAACGGCGGCCAAGGCTTCCGACTCCGCCTCAGTGTATGGTTGTGGATTATTGGCGGCCATTGTTGATGAAAATGAGAGAAATTTGTGAAGAGTAAGAGAAGAAATGGATATAGTAGAAGAAATGATGTTGAAATGGTATAGAGAAAATGGAGAGAAAATGAGAGAGTTGAGAAATGGTGTAAAAAAAGAGTAATAGTGGGGTGTATTCATAGGGTAGGAGGAAAAAAAAATAAAATCCTGACCGTTGCCACCGCCGCCGGCGGAGTCCGACGAGACATAGCCGTTGGAAGTCAGAATTCATTTTTTTTTTTTTTTAAATTTTAACGCAGGCGCATGTATTGCACACGCTATACATTAGCGGGCTCGAGCAGGCTCATTCGCAAGTCAGGCTCATCCTCCCTTGGCTTGACATCAGGTGACTCATCCGTCCATGCGGCTCGAGCCCGCTGATGAGCCGCTCGATGTAGGTGCTCTTAACGAATAAGAAAATTCCAATTAGTTTTTAGTTTTAGAAAAGTATTAGTGTTTCTTATAATAGTACTCCCTCTGTCCCGGTATTTATAGTCCCGATATTGATCGTCTGTTTTCTTTTTTGAAAACTACCCCCTCTCACAAAAAATTATGGGTTCCACTACTTTTTATCACTTTTATCGTTTAAATCACCCTCTTCTTAGTTCCCATGCCCACCGAACTAGACCATGAATGTCGGGACAGAGGGAATATTATATTTGTAATTGACAATGTCATAATTTTTTCGACTTTTTTTTTTCTCATTTCCTTAGAGATGACCTACTAGTAAAAAGTCTCAACTTTGAATCTCATCAACACGCATGAATTTTAGTTATGGATCTTATTGTCACATCAAGTGTTTTCAGTGAGATTTATCTGACCTAATTTACAAGTTATTGTACATGAGTGAGGTGTACGAAGTGCGCATCTCGGATAGTGGATGGATCCGATCACTCTCCTAAAAAGAAGTAATACTTTCATAAAATATATTTGGCATAATTATTCCATATATATGAGTTGCAGATAACATAAGCCTGAAAATCTATACTTATATAAAAAGAGCATTATTTTACAAAATTTGAATCGCCTGAAATATCCTTATTACTTATCAAAATTAAGGATAATAACGTAATATAAAATATAACAAATAATATGCCATAAGAAATACAAACTTACCTTATTGATTATTTACCTTATATTGTATTATGATTTGAAAGAAATATATTATTAATGTGCATATTCTGTGTCTATATCCTTGTTACTATGTGATACCAATCTTATTATTTCGTCCATATGTGATTTTACTCACATTATTATGCAGTCTTTTTTTTCTTTACTTTTGCAACTTCAAGTTGCCTCCAATCTTCAACGAGAACTTAAAATTCTTAAATATTTTTTAGACTCAATCAATCCGTGTAAATTATTTAATCTTTTTGAGTACCAAAACTTGGCACTGATTCTATTCCCACTTATGGTCCATCAAAAAGGTCTACCGCATGTGCATATTTCAAAACGTAAACGTATAGTGTATATTCATGATAAACCATATTAAGGTAATTTTTCCATATATATACTTGTGTGGTATACTTACCTATTTTTGTTAATATATTTTTTTTTATTCTTGACAGAAGCAAGAAGAAGCCAATTTATTAATGCAAAGAAAGCAGCGATGAAAAAAAAAAGTCACTTTATTAAAATTTTCTATATATATTTTTTAATTTTTTCACCAAATTTCTTAACACAATTTTTAATTCAAAGAGAGCAGCGATTTGATGAAGAGTCATATAAATATCTTTAGGATCGTACTATTCATGTTTCATTTCCTAAGATAAGTTGCTTTTTTTTTCTCTTCTCGATTTTGTTTGTTACTAATAATCCTTTTTCTTTTGGATTGTGTTATATGATCGTTCAAAATTTGATTTAATGAGTTCAATTTTGAAAGAACAAAAAAATGAAATCTTTAGGATTTGTTCTTTTTTAATTTAGGAAGATCAACATGATATTCATTGTATGAGATAAACAATTTTTTTTGTATCTAAAGATTACGGAGATATATAGCTGCATTTTTCTTTTGTTTTATGTTATTAGAAGTTGACAATATATGATTATGTGACACCATATTTTGTTATTTTACATGACTAGACAATTCTAAACATTCTTACAAGCCGAGATGAAAACAAAATAATTGTGTGAGTATCATAAGTTGGGAACAAATATTCTTTTGCTTAAGGATATGGATGGAATTTAATTTGCTCTACGTTCTTCTTTCATTTTAATATACACATGCATCTTATTATTTACATTGTGTCGTAGTTAAAACCAACTAGAACGATATGAATAGATTGAAACTAATTGTATGTTTTTAATTAATAGAATGATAAATAGACATATAGAAGATTTTAAAATTAGATAATGACAATAATGTATAATTTTTTTAGAATGTGTTTTCTTCATGCAACAAATACAAAAACGGGGATATCATTCTACTTGTAGAGAGAATAGTTTGTTTTTCAAAGTAAGTACTTGAAAAGATTTGTATATTTTATTTTGAACTCTAAAATCAAATGGCTATAAGTTATGAGCTTTATTTTGAATTTTGTAATAATTATTGTTTTTAACGTGCAAGTGCACGTTAATTATACTAGTAAAATAAAAAGGTGGTTAAAATATTCTCCCAATATAACTTGAGGAAACAATCAACAGTTCAACACACACACGAGCAACCTCATATGCAAATCATTTTCTTAATCAATAAAGCCTTGCGGAAAAAAAAAGGAACAATTACTAAAAGGAAGGTACAAGCAACCTTTCGTCCATATTTTTGTCATCAAATCATATAAAATCTGGGAGAGATGTACCTTATTAGCATGAGCCTTAAATTTGCTGCTCTATACAGACGTAAAATCAGGAATCTGATGGACAATCTTTTACAGAGCAGGATCGCCAAAAGTATGAGAATAGCGATCAATTTAGAGATCCCACTTATAATAAATAGACCATAAAAATTACCAATGCCAAGAGCATTTGGCCTGATTTGTTGTGTGTCCTGATATAACAAAGGCGATCGATCTTTGAACCATTTCTTCTCCAACTCTGAAAGTTTTCCTTCTTCTCTGAGCCCAGAAATTGCTCTTGACATCTCAAGGACCAGTGGTGAACCTTTTGTAAAAGCCTGTATAAACCAAAAATTAAAAAAAAAAAAAACCAAGAAAAAGAAAAAGAAAAAGCAAAACAACACAAATTTGATCAAATTAGGATGTAGATAAGGATAAGGTGCTGATACCCTTCAGGGTCGTTTTGCTATTAGATCCCAACGTTTGATTTTGGACATACGCCCCTCAACGTTCTAAAATAGGTATAATTAGTCCAATTGCTAACGGGGCATTAACTGCCGTGCGAACATCAAACGTTGGGGGTCCAATAGCAAAACACGTAAGACCCTGAGGGGTATCAACACCTTATCCCATGTAGATATATACTTACAAAACCAAAGCCACTTGTTCTCATTGAGGATTCGATCATGGTGTACTTATGTGGGTACTTTTGAAGCAATAATTTGATGTAAGGTATTTCCTCTATTATAGCACTCACACCACCATTCTTACTTCCTTTGGTTAAAGCCTCATCGTACTGCTCTGTTGATTGAAAACGCTTAAGCCTATGATCCCGAAAATTCAGGTTGTTCACAGTGAGTCCTTGAAAAAGAGAATTAGCTGAGCCTATGTAATCGCCATTTGTCAACTTAATTTGTTGAATTGTTAGAAGTGAACTCAAATTCGCAGTGTAGCTGGACGTCAGTATCAGGACGACAAACAACCACACGCCCACGACAAATCTTGAGAGGTTACTTTTCAATTGCTCTCCGGCAAAACACAATGTGATCTCACATAAATGCAAATTCATGATAACTGAGCTCATATCCCCATAATTTACTTTATTATGCTCATTTAACTCTCTACTGGAGATTAAAAATGAGTATGCTTTTTTCTCCGCCCACCAAATGGCATTCCTCCTTTCCTTCATTAGTAAAAACTAGTAAAAAATCGAACAATCCGTAGCAAATATATTTAAGGCTCTCCCTAAGGATTAAAACAGAAAGCTCCTCATGACAATGCACTTAATTCATAAGATACCTATGCAGACTTACAAGTATCAGTAATATAAAGTATTATAAGCCACAAAAAATTTACTTCACTGCAAATACTGTATGTTTAGAACAGAGAAGTGAGACTCAAACTCAAACCACAAAAGTGAGACTCCAACCGATGATAGTATAGGTATAGAGAGCTTACTATGAGCAAAAACAAGGGTTGAAATGGAGAACCATAATATTGTCCCAATTTTCCATGCCAGAGGTCCTTGGAATTGTATATTACTAGGATGTTCAATGAGCCAAACAATAAATCCCATCACGACAAACAAACACACGCTCAATATCCATAGATATGGGTTGAATGGCTTTAAGAAGAACCAAGGGTCTTCATCATCCAATTTCACAATGATCGCAGGACCCGACTCTATATACGGCAATGAGAAGTCAACAAATGCACATCTATTGGCAAGGATAGTTAAGTCTCCCACAGCAATGTCATAAGTCTAGGCCATGGAATATATTGTCAATATTAGTTAGGATTAGTGAAAAGAAATAACATAAAAATTATATAACAATTCATTCAAACTTAAAAACCTTCGCTCCATGTCAACATTTTCAGGCAAGATTACAGAAAAGTTGACTGAGTAGCCAAAAGATTTGAACGGGAAAGAAAAATGAAATGCAAACTTAAGAATTCTAGGAGCTAATGGACGTTCCAATTAGGTTCGTTCATCTTATTGACTGTATATATTATCACCAGAATCAGACTGTATACAGATAACTTTCATAAAGGAGTTACTACAGAGAAAAAAGAACCTGAAAGATGTTTAAACCAAATATTCTCCCACAGGAAGTTAGGATGCAAATAATTACAACTAAAATACTATGGCCAGAGGAAGTGAGAGAATTTTATGTATCCGTTTGTTAGAACATTTAAAAGAGATATCCATACCTTTAAGTAGACCTTATTAACGAGATCCGAGTAACTTCCAGAGTTAAATGGTAAAAATTCATAAGATATATCATAAGGCAACCTGTCAACAGCAGCTCGGAATACATCTACACAGAACCCACTGAAAGTTGTAGTGTGTGTTTGCGGATCAAAATTAATGGCTACAAGTTCTGGCATATACCCATGTGGAATTCCCACTTTAAAACCTTTACCATTCATCTGAACTAACCTAGTTTCTGGAACAGTCGTGGAGAATCCTGGCCAGATAATGGTCTCGAGTGGATAGTCAGAGGAAGAAATCATTGGTGGTAAATCTTTTGAAAGTCCATTAGCTAGGGTCCAGAAACCTACCCCTCTTTCACTTTTACCTATGACATTTACTATTTCATAGGTATCATGCACTAACTTTCTATCTATAAAGTGAAAATCACCAGTTAACCCGACAAACTTACTGCCTGCTATCTTGCTTAAGAGGGTTGGGCCGCTTCCAGAAATCCGTACGTGAGACAAGTCCAGCGAGTTGCCTTGACCTTGATTTTGGGAGGGACTTATTCCAACCCTCTCTACTGCCTCTGCTATTGCCCAGAGAACATCATATGCCCATAGACCAAACACATTCAACTCCCCAATTTCTACTTTAGAACTAGAGAGTTGAGATTCTCTTCTCCATCTCAAAGTGAAATCTTGGAGCCTGCCAGATGCTGGAATATATGGTTTCAAACCGATTACCCCTTGCATTGAATAGCGAACTGAGGGATTCAGATATTCCAAGAAATTCATGGTCTTACTAGTGATGATCCAAGCAAATCCCTTGCTCATCATCCCTAACTTATCTGCTGTTATTAGTACTTCAGATGCAAGAGAAGGTGACATGTGCACGAGAATTATTGAGGTCCTCATCTTTATGAGCTTGTTAAGCTCGCCAATAATTTGAGCATCAGTGAAAGTGAGAGAAACGGCAACCTGATGCACTACATCCATATGATTATCTTGTAAGATAGCGTACAGATAAGATTGAACTTTTCTTGCATCAGCATTATCTTTGTAAAGAACCACACAGCTTGTCCAATTGAACGCCCCAATTAAAGCAGCAATACCATGGAATTGGGTGGTCTCATCTTCTGCGACTTGAAGAAAATAAGGATGTTCGCTCTGTGATGATATTGATGAAAATGATAGCAATGGGACATTAGCTATATCTCCTAGCTTGACCATAAACAAATCTTCTTCTGAAATTTTTGGTACTAGAATTGCATGGACTTCAAGATTGTCTAAAAGATCAAGTGCTGCAGAGGAAACAAGTGCTGCATTTTCAGCAACTAAGGAAGAGATTGGCATGAAGTAAAGTAATAACATAGGAATAGATTTTTTTTTCATGTTCGAGGAATGAAAGAACGGAATAGTGATATTCTCGATTTTCAATTATCTCACAGCACAAGTTTTAGATACTAATTATACATATGTTTTTATATACTTCAAAGTTTGTAAGATCTTACGAAACTCAAACCTTCAAGTACAGACATAAACTTTCATCTTTGTAGCAAAATCAAGATCATTATTTTTTATGTCATCAGGCATTGGCCAGAACCTAGACACAAACTCAAACCCCACATCCCCACCTCAAGTTCAGACTGAAACAATTCTTCATAAACTACATGATTAGTAGGAGATGAATAAGAAATATACGAATACTGCAGAATAAAAATCTCACCAGCAGCAACAGTGTGAAAAGAATCTGCCCCATAATCTCTCACTTGAAGAGCAACCCTTGTTTCATAGTGTCCATTACGGTTGTAAAAGTCTGATATTGCCATCGCAAAGCAGCTCTCAACAATCTTCCCTTCCTGTGATCCTACATCAACAATCAAACCAATGTTGATATTCTGTAAGCAGTTGCTGAACTGAAAACAAACTCCACACATGAGCAGATACAAAGTGAAGGTGTGGAACTTCATCATCTCTCCACCTTCAACGAGCTAATATATTCATAAGTACATTTTACCTAGTTCTTAACTTATAAACTGTCGCTGAACAAATTCCAGTAACGCCAAATCAAGTTATCAACTAGGAATATTTTTTGACGAAGAAATAGTCCATGTCAACCTACATTTACCACGCAACATGAATTAACTAATCCCATATTAAAGCACACAGAGTTATAGTCAACTGGCATTTCTGCACATTTCTGAACTACCCTACGGAAACCATAAAGAAATTGAGTATTGAAATCAAGAACCAAGTCAATCCTCGAATTGAAGTCTTCGCTGCTAAAATATGCTCCTATCTCTCTCTCTCTCTCTCTCTCTATTTTTTTTAGCATATTGAGCATATCCTATCTCTCTCTTGACCTCTTTACAAAATTGAATAGTTTTCTTGTGAAAAAAGATCAACCAAATGACATTGTAATTAGCGTATACAATAAAAACGACGGTATACGGCGGTGAGATCGCCGCCGCCGCCGAGCCGCCGGAAATCGGCCGGTAGTACTTCCCATTTCGTCATTCACCATTCATCTTCGCTGCTGCCATCTGGGCCACTTCCATCTTCAAATATAAATTTCACTCGCATTGTGCAATAAAATAACTGATGGGATTGATTCCACATGAAAATAGATTCATTTTTAGTTTTCATTTGACATTCGAATTAGAATATAGACAAATACTCATGTGCCACCTGTCATACCTCATGCGACTGCGCTTGGAGTGCATGGGTGCATGCGCCTCACCCATGCACAGAGCGTAGGCCGTGGGGTGCACACGCCCAAGTTTTTTTTATTATTATTTTTCTGTTTTTTTTTTAAATTCCTATTTTCTTTCTTAATCTTTTTTCTTAATTTTTTTTTTAATTTTAGCTTTTATTTCAATTTTTTTTAAACAAATCCTACTTTTTTTTCACTTTTTTTTGTTTGTCTCTTAGTTTTTTTTATTTACCGCTTTCTTCGGTCAAGATTCGAGTGAGAGAAACCGAAGGCCTCAGAGCGAGTCGAAAAAGTCCAAATTATTGTCCGCTGATTATCCTTATATTAGTAATCGGAGCGAAGGCGGAGCCGTAAAATCGGAGCCGAAAAAACAAATTGAAATTAAAAAAAAAATTAACCTGGTTAACGGGTCTACCCGACCCGGATCCGGTCGCAGGACCCATGTAGCAGGTCGCATGCAAGTCCTGCTCTAGAATATAAGGCTATCTGCAACCCAGTGGTCTCCAAGGGGTCTCCAACACCCACTTTTTCACTAGAGACCCCTTAGAGTCACCTACACCTACAATGCTCCAAGCTGTCTCTATCTTTAATATTAAACAATTCCTCATTTCCATTAAATTCATTCATAAAATTCCATTAATAAATATAACATAAAACATTACATTAATTCAAATAAAATAAAACATTACATTAATTGAAATAATAAAAATTACATTAATTAAAATTAAAACTACTCCGGTAGAGCTCCAAATTTGCGCCAAAGGTGCTCGATGAGATCATTGGTAAGCCGATGATGCTTTCGTTGATCTCTGAGGTCGACTTCCCGAGCGAGATATTCCTGAAAGGCGATCGGTGTGGCCCTCCGGGATATCCCGCTAGTGGACGGAGAATCGGAGTCGTCTCTCCAATTCTCCACATCCTCCCGCTCGTCTTTGATGATTATGTTGTGCAAAATAATGCACGCCAACATGATATATCGGAGATGCCTCGTGTACCAGCACCGATCCGGAGCCCGGATTATTCCCCATCGGGCTTTGAGCACTCCAAAGGCCCGCTCTATGTTCTTTCTGGCCGACTCCTGCATCTTCTTGAACCTCGCCGTCTTTGGGTCAGTTTCAACTTTCGGCGCTTTGATCAGTGTTGGCCAAGAAGGGTAGATCCCGTCGGTCAAGTAGTACCCCTTGTCGTATCGGTTTTCCATGACGGTGAAGTTGCACGGCGGAGCTCTATCCCCAAGCACGTCGGTGAACAAAGGCGACTGATTGAGGACGTTGATGTCGTTGTTGGAGCTGGCACACCCAAAAAAGGCATGCCAGATCCACAAATCACATGACGCCACCGCCTCCAAGATTAAAGTAGGCACGCCTTGATCGCCGCGCGTGTAGGCATGTAATACCCCAAACTTTTCTAAGTTCTTAAGTGCGTATTAATTAAATTAATATGCCTAAATGGTGAGTTTTGAGTACTAAAAATTTCGCGAAAATAAATTTTTCTCTGAAATAACGAAAATGCTCTTATGTGCTCTAATGTGATTTTTCTCATTTCGATTATTCGAATTGAGTATGTGATGAATTGTTTGAGCTTATTAATATGAGTTTAAGCTTGAGTATGAATTTCGGAATTTTCTGAGAACTTTTATTTTTAGATGAATAGTAACGTAAACCGAAAAATTCCTATTCCTCGACCGACTCTGAATTTAGTCTAATTAGTTTCATTGGAATCTAGAATTTATTTTAAGATATTTGAGATAAGTTGGAGAATTTTCCGAGATCATTTGAGTGAGATTTAAAAATAAATTGCTTAACGACTCATTTAGTCGAGCAGTTTTTACGAACTTATTCATTAGAAGGAATCTTGGCATAAAAATTAGATAATTGGATTCCTTAAATTATTTTGAGAGATATAAGATGAATTAGAGAGAATTTAGACGTCGAGAAAGAGGCGAGAAGGATTATTAAAAGTTTGAGAGAATAAAATAAAATGACGAGGATATTTTCTACCGGAAAATTTTTATTTCCGGGTATAATTAACAGTTAAAAATCTCATTTCTATCTAAAATAGTGATCAAATATCCTCTAACACTCTCATTAGAGAGAGTGTATCCTACTCACCCTCTCATTGATCCAAGAGATGTCCTCTCTTTCTCTCTCAAATCTCTCCCTCTCGATTCTCTCCTCTCTCTCTCTAATCTTTCTAAATCTATTAGATTCCCCACATGTTAAATGCATCCACTTGCATCTTTATCTTACACTCCATCCTTATCTCTATCACATTTCTCTTTTCTCTCAAGCAACCAACAACAAACCTCTTTCTCTCTCCCTTTGGTTTCTCTTCGCCGAGAAGGAAAGCAGCAGCAAGGCTGCAATTTGCAGCTCTATTCTTCATGTTTATCACCTCCATGACTTCATAAACTTCATCATAATACTCTAGAGATCATCCCCTACATCTCCATCATCTTCCAAATCCTTGAAATCGAAGAAAAACAGCTGCACAGCCGTGTCTTTCATCGACGAACAGCAGCAGCACAATTTCGAAAATTTCCATGCATTAACCTAGCTTCTTGATGAAATCATGCTTCATGCTTGAGGATCCTTTGATGTATATCACCTCCTTCATATCTAAGATCATCTAAGAAGTAAGTTCTATCCTTTTTCATTTCATTTTCAAGCTTGAGACAAGCTTAGAAACTCCATCACTTCCATCGATTTTCTTGAAGGAAAATGAGGGTTTGTTCATTATTTTTGAAAGCATGATCTTGATATCTTGCATATCTTTTCATGCAAGGAAAGGAGCTACAATCCATTATCTTTCATCCTCCAAGCCATCCAAAATCCAAGCCAAGAAGAGATAAAGTTCTATTTATTTTAAGTATGATTTCATTCTTTAAAGATGTATATATGTATATGTAAACCAAGAAAATAAGGAAAAGATGCATGATTTACTTTATGCATAGGCAAACCTTAGGGTTATGATGGTGAGATGATGATCAAAATGAGTTTTAAAACATGATTTAGGAGTTAAAAAGATGAAAGAACATAAGATTGGCAAAAACCCCTAAATCGATTAAAATGAAAAAAAAAAATAGGGAAAATGAGTTCTTGATGAGTTTTGATGCTTATTTGATGATATGATGATGATATATGCTTATTATGATTTTTCATGTGATTTCTATGCATATATGTGCCATTAATGTCCAGCAACCCATGGGCTGTAATTAAACATCAATGGGTTGCTTCACTCTCACCAATTTCTGGACTTTCTTCCACCTAACTCATTGAAGCTCAAGAAATTAATTCTACAAATAGTGCCATTAATGACTGGTTTGTTTCTTAAATTTACTTCTTGATTTAGATTCTTAAATCCTTTCAGAATTTGCCGAAAATATGGATTTAAAAGAGTTTTGATAACGAGATAGAGAGACAGAGAGATGATAGATCTGTGTGGTGGTGTTTACGGCGGTCGGAGAAAAGGAGATCTACGCGGTGGTGGTGGCGGCTGTTGGAAAAAAGAGGGAGGAAGAGAGAACAAAAGAGAGAGGGTAGAGGCTACAGTACACCTTAGTGCATTGCACAGTCAAATCCTATGCATGACATGTGTAAAGGTGTTATTATATTTTAAGTTAAGAAATGGTAACGGCGTTTAAATTTCCGTTAAGGTACGTGGCATGTCTATATGCCTAATATCAATTTTTCAAGATTTGGAGATAATTAACTAAATCTTTATCAGACCCATCACTCTTCTGTATAAAATAAATTCTACGTATATCGACTTCATATCTTTTTGACCGTAGTGTTGCCGGATTAATTTACCAGAAGTTTTAGGAATCTTTGTCCAACCACACGATCGCAACCGATGGTTTCCAGCCGCAGAACTCTTCAGCAACACTCAGCACAACCTTCGCTCGTTTCGTACCCGAGGCGTAGGTTGCTCTGTCGATATATGCAGAAAAAATCGAAATCTATAACTATTTTTCTTCTAGCCGCCCCAAGGCACTAACAACAGTAGGAAAAGGGTTTGACTATTGGAAGGGATGAGCAAAAGCCCAAATCTTTATTTAGGAATTATATAAAACTTATTATAACATAAGTATATCTCCTTTAGGGAGGAGACATACTTGTTTAGCTACCTATGGTAGCGGAACTTGGATACATAAAGCTAAAAGGAAAATAAAGAAAAGAAGAAAACTATGCTAGGTTTATTTTGGATGAAGCAGAGAAGATGGTGAGTAATTTTTCGATGATCCTTTTGCTTTCATCTGCCTTCGTTTATATAGAGGTATGGGCGACCTCTACTTCCTCCAATAATTGCCTTGGATTCCTCATCCGCGGCTTCTCCTTTCTTCACGTGAAGCGGGTCCGACCATTATCAAATGAGGACAACCGACCTCTTCTACTTGGTCCCTATGTCTTCCATTATTGAATGAAGACAACCAATATTTTGGTAGAAATAATGACCCGTGACTGGTGGATCACTGCTTTATGGTAGTGGTCCTCCTCCTGTAGCTTTACCCACTTGTAGTTTAGTGGGTAATACCTGTTCATCCACCCATCGATGTCGTTTTTTTTTTGGTGAGTGGTTTTCCAGTGCAGAGTCACAGGACTCTTTTACCTTGAGTCGAGAATCTACCTTTTTTCGGGGGCTTTCGGCATTCTTGACTCAGGTGTGCTCTGTGTACTCATCAGAACGAACCTTCTATTCCCCTTTTTTTGGGAAGAAAGTCTTTTCTGAACTCTGGCTCCTTCTGGTTTGGACACTCCGAGCAGGCGTGCTCAGACCAATGCCCAAAATAAGCCATATTGCAATATTTGCGATGAGTCTCCTTGTTCTCCGCAATCTTGTTCTCCTAAAGCAAAGTCCTCTTTCTTTCGAAAGCTTCATCTGCATATTTGGTGGATTTTCCTGTCATGGTGTTTAACAGGAAAGATCCATTCACTGAATTCTGAAAGAATTTGAATGGAAACTTGACTTTGTCCATCTCTGTGAGACAGACCCATAAACCCCATGCTTTTCTGGTAGAGATGAGATCCTCTGGCATTGTTGAGACTACTGTAGTCCCTTCCTCCATTGGTGCCTTGATTCTTCGCAAGGCATGTGTATTAGGTCTCTTGAGCCTTATGTAATGAAAGGCTTCATGTTACCCTTTCTTGCTGGTTCTGGAGCTGCACTAATGAAGTATAACTCCAGTATATTCCCTCGGCTAAGAAGTATATTGTTAGCCTAGGCTTCATGCACTTCTTCTTGGATCCATTTTGGTAGACCCTTGATCTCCGTGAATGATGGCGATGTAGCATAAACTGAGGCTAGTGCCTCAAAATCATATCATCTTCTTATTTCATGCGAATCAGCGCCTGACATCGTCCACACTCGAGGATATTTCTCCGAAATATCAACCTTCATTTTTTCTGAATTGATATTTCTCCTGGTAACAAGCTTCTCCCAATTAGCTTGATAAACTTGCCATGAAGAAGAAACTTCAATTTTGTTAGTATTAATCCTAGAGGTGCCAGTCATTTGCCTAAGATTAATCTTTCCCTCTTTAATCCCACAGGTGCTAGGTTGACATGAAACTTTAAGGTGTGACCCCTGAAGCTCATCTTTTCCTTGGGCCAATTGAAAAAACCACCAACTTAGAACTTGGGCAAAGGGTATTGGAATCCCTTGCTACAGGTTTAGAGCCCTGTGCTCGAAACTCTCCTTTTTTCCAAAGGTTCTTTGGAAGCCCAGAGGAGGGTCGGTTGCATTGCTTCCTAGAGCTGACACTGAGTAAGCAAGCATGCTTGTATTTTGCTAGTGACTTTTGTCTTATCAGCAGATTGCAGTCTTTCTGCTTGTTCAGCATGAAGAACGCACTCGTTGCATTTCTCAAATAGCATTTCCACATTGTCTCTGAAATGCCTTTGGGTTGTCAGGATGGATCTTGCTTCAGTTGGCTCCATCTTTTGTCAAAAAATCTGCAAGAACATTTTCATGAGATTTTATAATAACAATATCAAAAATATAATATTGGCATTCAACCTGCCATCTAATTAATCTAGCCTTTTCAGGCTTAGATTCCATTTTATTCCTTAAGAAAGCTTTAACCTGTGTGTTATCAATTTTCAAAGTAAATTTCTTTGCTAATAAAAATAAAGGCCATTTTTTAAACGCCTTTCGCATTGCAAAGAACTCCTTCTCGTTGATATGCCATTTCACAACATCGCTTTCTGAGAATAAACCACTACAGTATCTGCATGGCTCTTCTCCGTAAGGAGTGATTTTGGTTAAGACTGCTGCCCACCAATAATCACTTGCATCCGTGTGCAGGACCAGATCATCTTCGTCATGTGGTATCGAGAGTTTTGGGAGATTTTTGCAACCTCTTTTAACTCTCTCATTCTTTTTTTATGTTCATCTGTCCAGATGAACGGAACATCTTTCTTCTGTAAGGGACTGAAAACCGTTATGTACTTTGTAAGGTTTTCAATGAATGCTCCTACAAAATTAACAATCCGCAAGAAACTTTTAAGTTGTTTCTTCTCTTTCAGATCTTCAGGAAAGTCTTGGATCTTTTGTACAATTTGATCCTGCAACACAATTCCTGATTCATCAATCTCAATACCCAGAAATTCAATTTTCCTGGTAGCAATGACTGCCTTTTTTTTCCGGACAGTACAAGACCTTCTTTATGGCAAACATTTGCAAAGATGTCTAGATGTTTGTCACGTTCTTCCATATTTTTGACGCTATCAAGATATCATCAATATAGACGAACATGAAAGAAAAATAATCTTTGAAAAGATGATTCATCTTCATTTGGAATATTTGAGTTGCGTTGGCCAACCCCATTGGCATTATGATCCAAACATAATGCCCTTGTGGAGCAGAGAAAGTTGTGAACTTCCTGCTGCTCTCCTCCATGCGAATCTGGTAGAAACCTGACTTGCAATCAAATTTAGAGAATACCTTAGCATTTCTAATGCAATTGATAAGGTGTTTTCTGCTTGGGATAAAATATCCATCAAAGTCCAGGATATCATTAATTTCCTTATAATTAATGACAAGTCTGGGTTTACCTCGTTTGTTCTCACCATTATTCCTTACCAGGAATCTAGGACTGCTATATGGCGACTTTCCTGGTTCGATCAATCCCAAATCAAGATGTTCTTTGATTATCTTTTTCATACCTCGTTGATCTTTGAGATTCATCAGGATTGGTCTGTATCGAACAAACTCATGCTCCTTGTTTGGCTTCACCTTCAAGGTTGCTTTGAGTTTGTTCTTTTCCCACCATGCCAAAGGATTTTCATTGTAACTCCTTCCTATCTTCCTTTTGACATCTTCCAAGGACACCTATATTTCTTCTCTAATATCTTGGTTAGATATTAAGGATACTTTAAGGATCTAGGTTTTTTCTTCCATGAGATCTTCATCTCTGATGCAGCTTAGAACTGCTTCGTTGAATCGTCTCTGATCCTTCATTGTTTGGGTGTCGAAGTTTTCCTTCATCACCACGCTTGCTGCGAAAATGTCAGTGGCATCTGTTTGTTCAATGCCCCTCGCAATCTCTGGACAATGATTTTATGATCATAATTGGTTGTGAATACCAGTCGTCATCGTTCATTAAAATCCTGAGTATACCTCTTGAACGTCTGTAGGAAGTTGTTTCCTAACAAAATGTCTACTACTGTATCATGGAAATAGATTGGTGGAATTTTCACCTTACACCATGGTGTATCTCCTGCTCCTCCAATCAAAATCTCCATTTCTTTTACTCATTTTGATAAAAGTAAAATCTTCTTTGAGAAATTTCGTCCGGCAATACGAGGTAAATCATCTTCCACTTCTTCTGAAAAGACTCCTCGTTTTGCTGTGCAGATTCCTGCTCCTGAATCAATATAAGCAGCAAAATATTTTGCTTTAAATTTTTCGTATAACATCCCAACAGAGATGTATATGGAAAATGGACTTGTCATTCGATTAATAACAATATATTATTAACTGTAATTTCCATTCATTCCTCCTTCATTCTCCAGGGTTTGTATTTTTCTAGAAAATCAAGTCCCAATACCAGGATGTCTGGTTCTCGTCCAGCTCTTCCTTTGATCTCCAACATGATTCTCCCAATTTTAAGGGTTCCTCTGTAATGGTTGATCTCTGGTTGTTGTAGGTAGTATAAGACATTACAAGAGAAGTTGGTTTCCCATCTTGTTGGGTCGAATCTAACTGTAACTCCTCTCCATTCTTCAGGGCATTGTCGATTTACTGCTACCTTTCTGTCGCCTTGGAAAGATAATCTCCCTGTATTTAATCTAAGGCTTTGATCACGCCTTATGACTTCTTTTTCTCTAATTTGAATGTCAACCTCTCTTAATCGAGGAATTTCCATTCTATCGGGACAAACTGCCATCGTTACTTTCTTGAATATATCTGGTATCTCAATAAATTACTTTCCCAAAAATAACTCGGTATGATGTGAGTTGGAAAGCGCATATGACACCTGATATGTAATAAAGTAAGGTCTATTTCTATCTTCCAATAGATCTTTACGCTTGAAATCCTAATATAGAGTCAATGCCTTGCTGAAACTGGAGTTGTTAAGATTATACGAAATTTTTAGATTATAATCCCAACCACTTGCCCAACACAAAGATTCCCTGCAATCGTTCCCATAACGGAATCTTTTAGACTTCTAACTCGTCTATCGCATATTGCGATATCGATCGGAGCATCAACTCCCAAAAATAAGATCGATTTGAGCACCAACTGGATTACTTCGATGTGAATCCAGATCATTTTTTCAACAATGTCTGGCTTCGTATTTGCCAGATCTTCCCTGATGTCGCTGGCTGGAATCAACTGCATCTCCACTTGATTTCCGGTGAGCTCGATATGAAGAGACATTTCTCGTCTGGTGATACCATAAACGATATGTTGTCTCCTACTCCTTAGACTGAAGTTTCTCAAAACTTGGTCTAAGTTTCCTGTTGTAAAACCTTGATATTTTTGTATATTCAAGCTTTTCTTCATGATTTTATCCATCATACTTGGCGAGATAAAGGTCTGGTTTGAAGACCCGGTCCTATCTTCGCGCTCTTGATGAATTATCTCAAAATCAGTCGAATTTAGATTGTGATGTTCCATCCGACCAATCAGACTCTTCTTCACTGAGAATTTCCTCTTGCTCGTATATACTCTCTTCTGAGGGTATATCTTTAAACTGATATACTTGTATTAGCTCTTGGAAGTAGATGACATCCTTGATCTCTGGTGTTGATTCGAACCTCCGAATGCCTCTTCTTTCATTATCAGGATAATTTGTTGAAATATGTCCCTTTGCACCGCACGTGCAACAGTTGCAATCTTTAAAGTCTTCTTGGTTGGTGTCCGTCCTTGAGATCTATTAGATCCATGGAATGAATAGCTATTCCGCTTCTTTGGCCAGATTTGTAGAATCTTGCCTCTGGCGTGTCCACATCGTTCTTGGTTTCCAAGAATTCCTTATTGGTTTTCTACCTTTATAGTAGGGCTGAAATCTATATTTTTACTTCTTTTCAGCCTTGGTAGTTCACCTCCAATAACCGTTGATAGATCATTGTCATCACATCCTAGAGGAGTTGCTTTGTTGATTCTCCTCAGCTTCTTCATATTTCTCAAAGTTGTGGCTTGCTAACACCATTTTGAGAGCTTTTGATGTACATATGGCATCCTCTTTGCTACATTATCGAGATCCCCTGGTTTGTAATCTCGAATTAGCATCTCCTTCCATGGGCTTGGAAATTTCGGAAAGAAAATCTCCAACGCCATCCATTCATCAGCTTTTGATTGGTGCTGATAAAGGGTGAAGAGCTGCAGAAACTTGTTGAGCGTTTTATGATTTAAGACTGCAAGTCGCAAATTATACAATGCCATCAAGTATTTCTTCTTTTTCTCTTCATCGTATCATTCAAATATCCTTCTCCAAGGAAATGATTTTGGATGAACATCGCCATATTCTTAATCATCTCGGTGAATGAATTTATGTCGGCGAAACATTGACATTTGGTTTCCATTGGAATACCTTCCCATGCTATCTTCACCACTTCTGCGAGACTTGTCTCAAGGATTTTAATAAACCCGTCTTTGTCAAGATTGAGCGTTGCTGCTGCGATTCCCATGGCTGAAGCCCATTCATCAATTACAGATTCTCGATTTATAAAGTTGACTTTATCGATATCAAGCATTACTCCGTATGGATGAATAGGATCCAAGGTAACTTTTTCAACAGATGTATCCTGCAGTCTAGGTTGCCTTCTTCTTGTTCTTCTAACCGTCACGTGGGCATCATCTGGTGTAACTGGATCAAATCTTGCTCCGGCATGATAGTCACGAGTATCTCTCATATGTTCTTCATGAGTTTGTTGCTTCTCTGGGATTGCCATCTGTGGTCCTTGTTGTCCTTGAGCTGCAACCAACTGATGGTCGCGCTGATTCATCTTCAGATCGACCACTTTTAGGTTGGCAAATGATTCTGCCAACTCCTGTAAATCTTAAAAATTGAGTCTTTCGGGGTTATTCATGATTTTCACCTCGAAACATTCTTGCAAGTGCTTCACTTCGTGAATCCCTCTTTACTTCTTCCACCGTTATTGGATAGGTGGGTTCATTGATAAAAGAATTCCTTCTGAGTCGATCGGAACAGGGTTGCTGTTCTAGCTTCTCTATTCGCGTTTGGATATCTGCGAGGATGGTTTTGATTTCATCTAGCATCATTGATATCCTGTGCAGATTTTTTGGTACTCCATAGAGGCCATTGCCATAATGTTGCACCGTCTTTTGTATCTCCCTTAGATCATCTGATATTTTAGATGTTTCTGAGGTGATACCTCGGTAGTTGGGAATATTGGTTATTCCCTTCTCCTTTTGGAACTGTTGAGTCGTTCAATTATGGAATCGATGTTCCTGGTTCATCAGTGTTGTCAATGCTTCTGTAAGATAAGCATTAATAAAGAGACGTCATCGACTCTTTTCTTTATTTTGAGGAGTGCATATAATATCTTCGTCATTCCTGTTCGTAACGCTTAGGTTTAAGCGTTCCTCCCAATAGGCTACAGCTAAATCCTCTTTATCTATCTTGAAATATTCAAGATAGTTCCTGTAATACTCGCATCTCGGACAGTTGTCCGGATCCATGTAAACTTGGATGTCTCATCCGTTAGGTATTATACTTACGTAAAATAATAAATTAAATATAATTCCTAAATAAACCTAGAGCTCTGATACACCATATCTAGCGTGGGTTATTTATCATTAATTATTCTTCATATTAACAGAAAATTCTCACGGTGTTATCATGCTAAACTTTAAATATAATAAACTGCTTCCTTTAGTCATAAAGTGGGGCCTACTCATGCTCTACACCTGAGTGTCCCATAGCCTAAACCGAAGAGGGAGAGAGATTTTCTTAATTTCTTAAATTTTTATTTTTTGGTTTTCTATTTTTTGGTTTTTTATTTTTTTTTAAATAAGGTGGAATATAATTTTTCATGTATCATTTTTTTAAATCAAAATTTAACAAAACGATGTCGTTTGTATATTCCGGCGTCCAACATGTCATTTCCGGCCTCCACGTAGGATTCAATTTGGGGAAGTCTGTGATCAGAAGCAAAATCAGAAGAAAATCAAAGGTTATGTTTGCTGAGCAAAAAAAATTGCTCAAGTGCAATTCCAGAATTTGATAAAAAGTTTTGGATTTACAGGCTATTACCCAAAAACTAAATATAAATATTCAATTATACCTTAATAATCATAGCTCTCAATTTTCATTTTAATAATAGAAAAAAGGAAAAATATATTCGCCTCCGACTGCCGTTTTGGAAGTTTTCCTCTTTTGCTGTTATGGTTCTTGAGGAGATTGTTGGAAATGGTTTAGATATTAATCATTTATTAAGGATAGATATTGTTAATTAAATATGGATTATTTAATTAAAAATATTTATTGGATGATAATCTACATCGTGAATAGATGAACGTGGTATATTTAATATCTCTAGACCGATTTCTGGTAAGTAAGATATTGAATGCTAAAGGTTGGATATTGGAGTAGAAACTAACATGTTATATTTATATAAATGTTAATTGTCCCACATTGGTTATGTGTGGATGTTTTGACTTGTATTTAAGTTTTTGTCTATATGTGTTTAATAACTTATTGGGTTGGAGTATATAGATGTCCTCGCGCATACACACACGCGCGCCGCTGATCGATGCTGCCGCCGTTGGGGCGGGCGGGACGGGCTCTTGGCCCGCGGTCCAGAATTTGGATCTTGGCAATTAATGCTTTGAGCTGGTGTTTAGGCCTTATTTTTTTGGACCAACTCCGCAAGCCCAGTTTAAGGACTTTTTGAAAAATCGGACTGAATTTTTTGGTCATAAGTTGCTCATAATGACCGGCCCACTGGCCTAATATCACTTTTGGAGAAATTGATCCTACATTAAATTCTTTGGGATCTAGGTTCAATCAAAATAATGGACTTGAAAGGGACGCGAAAGGAAACTATATGAATTGCTTTATATAAGAACCAATCTTAGCGTGAGCATTAGGAATCAATTTGAACCATTAATTTTTAATGAACAGTTGATCTTTGATGATTTATAGTCGTGATTATTAATTGTAAGGAAATAAAGAAGCAAATATTTCATAAGTACTTATGATTCATATAAAGCCTATAAAGAAAACAGTGGGGTGTTCCAAAAAGGAATACAAACTATTACAAATGGGACGGGGACAAGGAATGCTAACAAATCGAATAGCAGTGTATTCGATTTGGATTCGTGAAAATATTCGATGATTTGATTCGATTACGAATATTAAATATGATCGAATTTGATTCGATGTTCAAATTCAAACTATTGGATTCGAGAAATCGGGTGGATTTTTTTTTTAATATATTCTAAGTAGTATTTTTTTCATATTCGATTTGGTTCTAGCTATTTGATTCAAATTTCTAACAAAATTATAAAATATTACAATTCATCTAACAAACAATATCTAACAATACTCAAAAGTCAAGTAATTCAAACCGCAAACTAAATTGTCTAGAAAAAACAATAATTATCAAATACATGAATAAGAAAACATTCATCGTCAAATACTTTCATGGAACACTCCTAAACACAAGTTAACAACAGTCCAACCTTTCACCAAATTTGCAAAAAATACAAGTTATAAATATATTATGAAAAATGTATAATAGGTTGTTTTAAAATTAAAAGTAATACTCCCTCCGTCCCGTCATAATGCAACGTTTCTTTTCGGCACGGGTATTAAGAAAAAGAGTATTAAGAGTAAAGATGATAATTAGTGTATTAATAAAGTGATATAAAATATTTTTAAAGTAAAAAAAATGTTGTTGATGTGATATAAAGTGATTTTAAAGTGAATAAAGTAGATAAAGTGATTTTCTAAATATTTATATAAAAGGAAACGTTGCAAGATGAATGAGACACCCCAAAAAGGAATACGTTGCATTATGAACGGGACGGAGGGAGTATATACTACATTTATAATTTGTTATAAATATAAATTATGTTATATATTTATTAAAATATTGAATCGAATCTTTACGAATATCGAATCGAATATCCTAAGTACTAATAATGATTTGAAAATTAATCGAATAAAAAATATTTGAATTCAAATACGAATATCAAAAATCGAATACGTATCACGAATGGAGTAAAAATATTTGATTCGATTTTCATCACTTGGGGAGAGTACAAATCATGAGTGCATGACTGACCTTGAATCTTGATGGTATTCAAATAATGAGGGCAGAAAGTATTTTCTGTATATATATATATCTAAGCTAAGAAATACAGTATAGTATTTGATTACGTGTTTGTGAATCAAAGCCAAGGAGTAGGCAGAGCAAGCCAGTCAGTCACTAACAAAAGTAATCTCATTTCAATTCAATAGAAAGAAATTATACTTTGTACATGAATGTATTGGTATGTGTGTGATGTTGCATGATCAGTTGGGCTTAAGAGGGTGATGGAATGGATCTACCCAGCACTCATCTTCTCTCACAGCTTTCCTCCATCTATTCTTGAACTTGTCTAACTCCTTGAACGACGCCTTCCTCACCTGCAAAACCACCATTATATTTATGCCACTAAATACGAGTTTCGATCTGGATATGGTTAACGGATCTTGACCTGACATAAGTTTCTAGTTTGTGTTTAGGGGTGATGGACAACATGTCAAAGAAACAACAATCGTTATTACATGAGATTCGCTTCTGCATTCAAGATTCACAACTCGAAATGCAAAATCGTATCCACCACACAGATATGAAAATAGGCATTTCAAAAAGCAGCAGCATAGTATGAAAAAGAGAAGAGAACTTACAGCAGTTCTACCATCAGATTCATCCACTGTGGATGCCTCCTGACCGCCTGTCATGGAAGCTAGCCTATCAATCTCCGCATTCGTCTAGACGACCCGAAAACAAAAACTTAAATAATGAATTACATAGTGATCAAATGAAGAGCAAACAAGTATTTTTGAGATGATGAAGCATTCTGTATTCTTGATTGGGTTCAGCTGGTTAGAAATTAATGTCATGACTTTCAATTTTCAGTTACAACAGATAAATATTTTGAAGAAAATCAGAGACAATAGAATGAAGAAACAAATACCTTGCCGCCTGCTGAACCTCCGAGGGAGGGAATACCTAAGTGGATTAAGTACTCGGAATCAACGACACCAACATTTTCCGTTCTATTTCCCTGCCACCAATATAAATCAAAAACTACAACACCAAGAATATGAACTAAAGGTATCACATCGAGGAAACGAAATTGCAGACCTGTGCACAGTATCCTAGCTGAAAATCCAAGCCCCATGCATGAACAAGGTCATTCTGATTCAAAAAACAAAGCATCATTCCATTTTTATCATAGGCCTAAAAATAAAAATTCATTTATCATTAACACATTGTTTGTAATCACAAACCTGAATCACGTGCCATGCACAACGCCATGATTCTCGTGAGAATACAGGAGCCATCATCTCCACAAACCTGAGTTATGAACAAAAGATTATTGTCATTAAAATATAGCAAATTCATATATAATGCTTACCCTGTGCACGGAGGCTCCATGCTATTTTCTAAGCACCTGTGCCCTGGACCGCGTAAATTAACAGCCCTCCTATCAGCATAAGAATGCAGAGCACCACATCAGAATCAGAGCGAGACGAATAATAAACATTTAGTACTCGTTTGGTTCAAGTAGAGGAATGGAAAGGGAATGGAATCGAGTCAAGGGGAGGAATGGCAATAATAACCGTTACTTTTATAGGGTATTTGGTTCAACAATAGAAAGGAATCACATGCAAGGGAAATGAATCCGGAGAGTAAAGGATTTTGTTACTCCTCTAGTTTGGAGGGTAACATGTTGGGGGATTGAGTTACCCTCAAGTAAGGGTAATGGTTAACCCACTACTTAAACCAAACAACAAGTAATGGATTCAATTAAGTGATTCTCTTTCCATGCTCCGAATATGCCCAACCAAACATGGGCTTAAAGTGAAAACATATGTAATTAGTAATTCAAATAATTAGCATAACTCTTCAAAAATATGTTGTTCATACAGTGTAAATTAGATACCGGTGTACTGTAGAATTTATTTCTCTTGCGGTAAGTTTGTAATGGACCTCGGATTTGTCTGCATCGATTGCAGGCTGTGATATTTGGAGTCCCTCTTTTTTAATAATCGACAGATATCTGCCCCCAACAACAGTAAATATCAATTGAAGTATATGTATGTCAGTATGTTTAAGATCTATGTAACTAACAATAATGCGCACACAGTCATATATACTAGTATTAGGTGGATTTACCTTCCAACATGAAAATGTTGGACACCAAGATCTTCATCCCACAGGAAAATATAGTCGTATGCTGCAACGATATCAGGATGTAGGAACCGCTTGGCGAACCACCTTAGTGAAGACACATACATTGAACGAAAAACAAATGAGACAATACGAAGAAATTTAATAAATGTTACACGTTATAGTAGCAAACAACTCATACTACCACTTAGTTTGGTTTATAGCAGAAACATGAGCAGCAGCGTTGCTCCATTTTAAATCTTTCCACCCATCCACATTGCCATCATAATGAAAAAGCATGATGGCGAAGTCAGTGAGCGAGAACTGAAGCAGACGAAACAAATATTCAAGCTTGAGGAAATATTTCTTAGCAGTTGGAATGAGGGCACTTTCAACTTCATCACATTACCTTGTTAACAATTTCATTTACATTTTGCTTTTGCTTTATTCCAACTGCCATGGCCAATAAGTTCATTGGTGACTTCGACTTCTAAAATGAGAATAGGAGCAGAGAAAGAAGGCATCATTTATCAGATAAATCAAATCAATCACAATTTTATCTAACAAAACTAAATGTATCTTGTTTATTTCTTCAATTTTGAAGAATGAATACGAGATGTAATATGAAAATATCGATACCTTCTTCTTAGGAGGGCCCCAAAGCGGCCGCATTTCTAGATCAGTGGTTCTTGTGACAATACCTCTAGGTAGTGTCTCAGTTCCATCAGGCCTGCATTCTTTCTACATGAGGTACAATAAAATTGAGCAATAAGTACATCCACCCTTTTATACAAAACCACCATTTCAAGCAATGCATAAATTATTGCTCTAGTTAATTCTCCATGGACCTCACAAATCTTGGATTTTGTCACCTCCATTGGGTGCAGATTACATCCAAAAAATCTCTGCAAGCAGAAGGGCCGAACCACAGTTACTAATCTTCAATAAATTCAAGCTAACATTATAATGTTACTTTCCTAAATAAGAATCATACACACCGATGTATAGGGATGGATTGGTTAAGCCAAAACAAACAAAATCACCAAATAAATCAAAATCAGATCATAATCTTACCTCTTTATAATCAGTGACTAGGAAAGTACTCCCTAAAAAGAAGACTGTTGAAAGGAGAATTACTGATGGAAGGCAGCTGCAAGCAAAAGATTTCTTCCTTTTCGGTTCAATCATTTTATGAGTTACCATCTGAAACCACAAATGAAAAAGAGCATGAACATTCACTACCAGTATTTACAGAGAGACATGTTTAACATCCTTTAATTTTTTTTTTCCAACTTAGTCACAGAATACGAAATATAAATGCTTAGAACACCCGCAAAATTATCAGATAGTTTCAATTGCAGAATGTAAATTCAAGAGTTTTTCAAGAACTACCAACCTTTATTTAGAGAATGTAATGCAGCTTACATTATATGTGTGTGTGAATTATATGAATGATCATGAAAAGGAGGGTGATTTGAAGAGGGTGAGTATATATATATATACACATACATATGTGTGTAGATACATACTAGTATTAATAAAAGAGAAAGGTCAACGGAGGTAAGTGGTGGTGGAGTTTTGCTTGATAACTTGAAAAGGTCGAAGAGATGACGTCAGATTGAAGAAAATGTTTTCGATCTAAATAATATACCTAACTAAATACTAGTAGGGGTCGGCCTAATTTGTTAATTACATTTAATTCGGGAAAGGCACTATCGTCATTTTTGCAACACGAGTTTTGCAAAATGCACTTGTTTCCGCTTCCCGCCAAAATGCATATAAATTTGAAAATACCCTCCCGTCGCATTTATCCGGTGTTATTTTTCTGCTGAGGCCATCGCATTTTCTCGGAGCGCTCTCTCTCTCCCCCTCCAAACACATAAATTGTACGCTTGCAGATCGCATTAATCTGGTAATTTCATGTTTATTTTATTTGCAGATGAATCGGATTTTGTTTCTCCTTTAACCGGATTTAGTGCTTAAATCTCAGCTTTGGCGATTACATGTGCTCGGATCTCTCTCTCTCTCACACACACACACACACACACACACACACACACAGAGAGCGCACTCTGTTTGAGAGTATTTCCTATCATGTGCTGATTATCATGTCTTATTGCAAACGACGAATTAGTTTGTTGCTGCATCTTTGATTGGTGCTATGAATTTTGCTCCGATTAAGCGAATTTTGTACAATTCCTTTATATTCCCGATTCAACTGTTGTAATAGGTTTACTTTTCGGTTGATTACAAAGTTAGATGTGAATGATGAAGACCACGAGATAACTATCCTCATTCATCTACGACTGGAATAGTAGAGCTTTTGTTTCCTAAATTTCGAATTTTATGTTTGTTATATCAGCTGTTAAAGTTTAGGTCAGCATACTTTGACTGTTTGGATCACTGGATCATCTTTTATTTCTCTGTGAGTTTCTTCAGAGGCCTTTTTAGTTAGAAAGAGATGAAAAAGGATAGTGATGATTACGAGAAACTGTATTTCGTTTGTTTAGGTATTTCTCGGTGAAAAACTAAATCAGAGAAAGAGAAGTAAGAGGGAAAATAGTACTACATTCAGAATTTACTTGTCGAAATGTGCAAATTTTGCATGCAATCCTAGAATAAATGTTCAAGGTGAAAGCATGCTCAAGTGGTTAGCTGGTTTTGCTTTAGCCTTGTGTTGTTTTTTTCTTAAGGATGAGATGATTCAGTTATAGTTCTTACTTTCTGCAGCACTGTCAATTCGTTTGAAAATGGAAAATGAAGGAACTGGTGCAATGGCAAAACGCATGAAGAGTTCTGTATGTCTTTACACCTCTTCTATGCATGAGCACTAAGATGGAAAAAAAAGGGATTAAAAGTTTACTATTTCCTTATAACTGAGGTATTCAATAACAGGTTGAGGAGAAGGAGACAGCTATGGAAGATGGTTCAATTGTACAGGTTCCAGCTGAAGAAAATCTAGTGACTTCAAACTCTGAACAGGTGGAGATGGAGATCTCTAACATCCTTGAAAAGATCAATAACTTCACTCAAATGGTAAACAAATTCAGCACTAATTGATTTGTGAATTGTGATGAATGTCACTTTCAGGAGAATACATACCTTATTTTAACACAACTTTTTACATACGATGAATTCGTTTCCGGAACAATTTGTTAGAATATGTATTACCTATTATCATTACTTGAAGGTGTCCGAGCTGCTAGAATCAGGGAAGTCGATGCTGAAGGAATTGAGCAATGAATTTGAAGAACGCATGATTCTGTGAGTACTTAGAAAGTAATTCTGGTCTATAGTTTCTTGAAATGTGAGTTGGCCACACACTTTTAACTCTTAACATGTTAACAGAATACACAAGGAGCAGGTGGAAAAGTGGCAGGAGGAGATGAAGGAGCTTCGCTTACTTGACACTGCAAACGAAGACACGGATGCTCTGCTGCGGAATGCTGAGTATCTACTTCAGAACATTCCTGGTGGGCTCTTAAAGTGACTAATCATAGTAGTCGAACAGAATATCCCATTTAATCAACACCGGTATACAGCTTTTGGATCAAATTCTTGCACCTGCTTTGTCATAGTAGTATAATAGTAGTGGTATTAATATGACCAAAAATCTTGTATTTAGGTTCTAGTATGATCTACTTTTGTTGCTCAGATAAATCATGGTGTAGCTGCTATTTGCATATCTGAGATTGTGAGATTACCCTTGTTTCTTCTTAGTGAGAGGATATACATATTACATATCATATGCCTGTTTACATATTTCAATCATGAAAATTACTACTTTCTTATAGCAGCAGATACTTGATGTATTATTGAATGTGGATGGCTTTGGCTATAGCTTTATAGTAATGAACAAAAAGTGCATAATAATAGAATTGTGCAAGTTGCAGAGGTGTTATAGCCAATTGCTTTTACATTTTGAGAATTCTGTCAACATGGATGTTGATGTTTGCAACACCATAGCTAAAGTAGTGATACTTCTTTTCTATTATTGTCGAAGTTCTATTTTATGCAAATGTTTTTTTAGCATGAAGAATTTTTTAATGTTCTATATATGTTAATTGGGTCAACAAAATAGTGATTTTGCATAACATACATGTAGAACTAGCGATTCAATAAATTTATGCATCAGAAACAAATTTTATTAAAACACGTTCAATGACTCATTCGGAATTATTAATAGTGTCGTTAATTAGATTTTGGTCTGAAAATAATTAAATTGATATAATTGAAATTATTAAATATATTGAAACAAATCGAAATTATATTCGATAACATAACCGAATCAACCGAATGATCTATTCGGATTTTCCGAATGTCTTCAGATCATTTGAAATAGAATGACTGAACTTAAGTTGTGGCCACAACTAAAATATACCTAATATGTTGCAATTTTCCAAATCTTAGAACAATTTCTTTTATGGTTTATGGATTGAATATGCATATAGTTTGACACATTTTTCTTTTTCTTTTATATTATTATAAACTTAGATATAAAATTTAAAATTAATCCGTAGGGGCCCGCCGCCCCCTTTCATTCAATTTACACATATATATTCACCCTAAATTAAAATTCCACAACAGAAGCCACAATCCCTTATAACCGCCGCGCCCCGCCCCGCCCCGCCGTCCTCTCTCATCTTCTTCCCTTCCCTACCCCCAAATCCGGCAATCCGCGACCGCCGCCGCAGATATATCTTCTTTCTCACGAACCCCAACGGCGAGCTTGACCACAGTCCAAGCCGCGTCTTATTCGTTTCCAACTTCCAAATTTTAGAACTACACGGTAATTCCTGGCTTCAATTTAGTTGCTTATTTCAATTTTACTATTTTTTCTTAGATGTAATTAGTAATGTACCAATAGCTGCTCATTGTATAACAGTAATTCAGAATTTTGGGTATTATAGAACAGCAGATTAGTGAATGTTTTGTAAGTGATGAACTTGAGAAGTTTATATTTCGATTTTTCGAAGCTTATAAATGATATGCTTCAGCTTAGCAAATCCAAGTGATAATGGCTCGTAGTGGACCTCGAATATTTCCTTATTCAAGCTTTTTAAGGATTAAACGAGCTCGGATTGTTTAATTTTCTGAATGTCCTTTTCTCTCAAGGCAAGAGTGCGTTAGTTGCTTGTATGAGTTTGCTTATGATTAAACTTGCTCGAGCCCAGCTTTATAAGTTATGTAACTACGTGAAAATTTCTGAAATTTAAGTCTAGGAGATTGCGAGCTTAAATATTTTGTAGCCATCCGAGCTAGTTCTCAACTAAAGAAGCTTACATCGAGCTTAAAGAAATTTAAATGAGCCACGGCTCAGCATGGCTAGACTAAAATAGAGATTTTCACTTCCATATATAACAATGTATACTGTGACTTAGGCAAGAAATATAGGCTTGTTGGCCTGCCTATCTGAGAAGGAGTCAAACATGTTTGCAACCTAACAATGTTTCATATAGCAGTCTTTGCAAATACAACATTATTTATTTATAGTAGAAATATTGAATTGTTTTTTTGATAATTGTTACTCTTACATTTTTTAACTTTTCCCCCTCTAGGTAAACTGTATTGTTCGGGCACCTCATCTGATTCCTAGAGTTCCAGCCATAACCAGATGCCACAAGAGAAATGGAGTTCACAGCAGAGTGGAAATCCCTTTGGCCCATAGTGTCCACCTTTTCTGCACCATTGCTCATCCCAAATAAAGACACCAAAGCACCATTTGGCCCGCTAACCTTCACCCCGAAACCCAACTTCTCCAGTATCCTTCAATCTCCCTCCCTCTCACCCTGCCTTCCCCCACCATATCCAAAACTCAGACTTTCCAGGTTCATCCAAGATCATAGTTTTGTCCCTTCCTCCGCTGCTTCTATTTATTCTTTTCTTGGGCCCCAGCTCCCCAATTGCTCTTCTGAGTATCATGGCTTCAACTCCCTTCAATTGCTTCAAATTCCTAACAAAAATCTAGCTATTGTGTTTTTTCCAGTGGGAGAGAATTCTGATCATGTGGGATTTTCTTTACTTTCTATAAAAGATGGGATTTTAGGGGTTCATTTGCAAAGGAAAAAAGAATTGCATATAGTGGAAAAAGGTTATGTGAATTGTCAGCGAATCACTTGCTTGTCGGTGAATCCAGTTGATGATTTTTATTGCAATGAGAGTAGAGATGGCATATCCGGAGGTGTAAAGGACATCACAAAGGTCAATAATGTTGCAACTGCAGTTGGGCTTTTAATGGTTTGTACGAGATATTCTGTTTATTGGTATAGGATCAGTATCACTACTATAGATAAACAAGATGAAGATTTTGTTTCTGTCGATTATGTGGGTTCAGCCACTGCTAAAATGCTAATGGGAAGGACAGTGGAAAGTGCTTGTTGGAGTCCACATATGGGGGAAGAGTGCATAGTTTTGTTGGAGAGCGGTGACTTAGTACTGTTTGACATTAATTACTCTTCTGGGAGAAAGGCTAATTCGATGTCTTTTGTTAATAATTTTGTTAGTAAAAGGGTGCAAGTTCCATTGAGCGATAAGTTGGGATTGAAGGAGGAAAGTCTCCCTAAAGGTCGGCAGTGGTTTGGATGTGATTTTAGTTGGCATCCAAGGATATTTATTGTTTGTCATCGCAATGAGATACTCTTGGTTGATTCAAGGTCTGCTGGGGAGTGCCGTGTCTTTTCTTTGCTGAAGCTTGAAATGTTGTCTTTAAGGAAAGATGATGGATTTTTCTCACTCTCGAGGGCGGGCTCTGATGGTTTCTACTTCATTGTGGCAACAAGATACATGCTTCTTCTTGGTGATGTGCGGAAACCATTGACACCGGTCTTGCGGTGGGCACATTCTGTACGAAATCCACGGTTTATGACTGTTTGTAGATTGTCAGAGTTGAGAGCAAATGCAGAAGATACAAAGTACAAGTTGGCTTCAGAATCAGGATATTGTGTTATTTTGGGATCATTTTGGGACAACAATTTCAGTCTTTTTTGTTATGGTCACAATGATAATGGAAATGGACCAGTCAATTCTGGAATTTCTAAATTCTGCAACTCAAGTTATTCATGGGGATTGCCTTCGGAGCTTTCATTGTCCGGGTGTGATTGTACATGTGGTAGTTGTCTTGTAAGAGAGGAGTCCTGGAAATCCTCCCTCCCAGTTTGGACTGACTGGAGGGATAAAAAAGAGTTGGTGTTGGGGTTTGGCATTCTCAAACCCGACCTTTCTGCGCAGTTATCCTCCTCTTTTGGCAGTTTTGGTGGGTTTTCACTGATCAGGCTAACCTCATCAGGGAAGCTAGAGGCACAAAACTACCTCGCTGAATGGAGTTCTGATAAGGTTTTAAAAGCAGGTCACAAGAGGAAGAGCATTCAGTTGGTGGACGTTCGTTTATATGATCATAGCTATTTAGACTATGAGGGGCTTAAGAAATTTAACCACCTGAAATTTGAGTTTCTTAATGCATACTTGAGGGATGAGCTAGCAGCATTCATTGTCAAAAGAAGAGAGAAGATAAAAGAGAGTGATGTAACTGCCCAGAAGAAGTATTCTTGTATGTCCAAGTTTAATTTCCATCAAGAAATATGTCATAAGCTGAATGCCTTTAAGCTTTCAAGAACGGAGTCCTCTTCTACCTCTTCTGCTGTCTTAAAAGATATCGTGTGGCCAACTAGCATACACGAGATTGCTTTAAGGAGCGCTTATGCAGCTTTGCCCACAAACCTATTGCGATTGTCTTTCGCTACCTACTCAGATTTTGAGAAGGATTCTGACAACCAAAAGGAGCCTCTAGAGTTCCTGGGTATTCCTGACCAGCTCCGAGCCCTCCCTTTTCCTTTTAGAAAGCCATCAAATCGCGGCAATAAATGGTCTACCAAAGTCCAGATATCTGATGCCATTGTAGGTCCAACTCTTCCTGCTCATTTTTTGATAACTCTTAACGAGCTCTGTGTGGATGAACTTAAAGAGGAAAGAGAGCCTTACCCTGAAGACTCAGATGCTTTTTCGGCTCATAATCAATTCAAAAGATTATGTGATAAGGTTGTGGAGGTTGTTCAAGAACACATTTCAGGTCCTGATGTCGAAGCTCAGGATGATATTGTTTCTCTTGCAGATGATACAGAAAATGTGAGCCATCAGGTCCAGAAGTTGAATTTCTCTTGTCATAACCCGTCTGCATTCCTGCAAAGTCCCTTAGGAACGGGCATCCAGAAACCTGGATGCGAGGATAACACATTTTCAACCCATGTTTTTATGAGAAGCCAAGAACTTGCATATAATCTTACTAAGGAGATGGTAGGAAAAGAGGTCTTTGATGTGGGTTGCCCAATAGAATTGGATTTTGATGATCCTATCATAGAATTTGGTCCAATGGAATTGGAAATGTTCCGAACTTTAAAGAAACGAGACTTGGAATTTCAGAGATGTTTTAAGCCGTATCAAGATTATATTTCTGGAGGGGACGAGCTGAAACAAAAATAACACTGCGTATCGGTATGTATGATGTTTTTTGTTCATCCGTTTCTACCATGTTAGGTACTAGTTTAAACCTTTTTCTGGGCATGATTCATTTACTGTAAATGTGTATCCAATTTATACCGAGTTTCTTGAAAGGAGCAGCAGCACAATTACTGTGTTAGAAAGTTAACTGAGAGTTTTACCTAATATACATGCATCTCTTTCAACTTTTGCATTTGGCCGAGTTTTATCAAGGGACTGTTTTTCTTAGGATTTTGCAGTAAGATGGTGTGTCGGTGCATTTTAATTAATTTTCTAATTTTATTTTGTTACTATTTATAAGGTTCATATCATCATATGTAGTTCACTCTATAAAATCATAATACAATTGATTTCCCATCTTATTCATCAAACATATTTCCTGATGTTATGATGTGGCAATCAAGAAGACGAATACTGAAAGAATTTGAGAATGAAGTGATTTTTATGTGTAAAAAATTATTCATTATTAGAATTTTATACTTCAGCTGGAGAGCAATTTAGTTATGAATAATTTCTCTTTATTTTCAATATTTGACCAAGATATACATATACGCGAATATAATAATACAAGAAAAAGTCCGATCAAAGCTTCACAAATGAGGGTGTAGCCAACATTATGTATCCAAGTAGTCGAAAAAATGTTCCACGAGCGACGTTCAGGAAACATGAAGCCAGAATATAAACTTTTTGACCCTACATGTTAAAAGAAATATATTAAATAATTAGTTTAAGTTAATTACTAGAAAAGTATTTACCGTTGGAAAATCAATTAGCCACTTGCATTGAGTGCAAATTGGAATGAAAGGATAAACATCCGCCGATAACAAGGTGATATAGGGAGAAGCGTATAATATAATTAACAATGGTTAATGATATGTAAATTTCTAAATTTTTTGAGTTGTTGTGTTTTGCACTTTAGAAAAGAAATCTGCCTCATAATTTTTAAATTTTTAATTTTGTCTCATTTTGCAATCCAACTCAATTTCCGACGAATTTCGAACTGACATGACAGTCGGAAAGCAGACATGGACATATTTATGCGACTTATCTCTCGGCGATTACATCAATAGTATCTTCTCTCAAGATTTTCGAGAGTGTAGGAGGTCTTCAATCCTACAGGAATTTTATGTTCACGTAAAAACCTTCGACTGATTCATACCTCCTTCAGGTTTAATCAAAAATTCGACAACGAACTAGCCATAAACTTTGTGGGTTCTCTTCTTGACGGGCTGTTGTCTCTTTCCATTTCGGCTACACGATTGTAGCCCTCGATTTTATAAGATGAATCGAATTTTGCTTCAATGATCCTCAATACGACGTTGTTAATATAGCTCTAAAACGATGTCATTCCAATTATGTCCACGTCTACTTCCCGATTGCTATGTCAGCTTGAAATTTGACGGAAATCGAGTTGGGTTGCAAAATTAGATGAAACTAGAAATTTGGAAATTGTGAGACATATTTTTTTTCTAGGATGCAAAACCCAACAACTCGAAAAGTTTGGAAATTTACATGTCATTGACCCTAATAATGATAAAATATACTAACTCCGTTAAGAGTTAATCCATTGATTCACTTGTGTGAATACAAGACGCACACCACGAGAATGAAAACAATCTTTTTGGATTTCCATTTTTTTCTCACCCCTAACATTATTTGTTACTAAAACACGTACGAAATATCGGTTCTTAAAAATTGATTATGCTATGATTTGAGAGTGAAATAAAATATAAAATATTTAATGCTTCTAAAACTAACTGAAAAAGAAGAATTTGAGAACGAAGTCGATTTATTTGCGTAAAAATTTACTCACTTATGAAATAATTTTACTATTATGTTTTAAGTTTTGATCAAGATGTTACAATTATACATACGTACGAAAGAAATAATAATGTAGGAAAAAGAAAGCCCTGCTCGACCTGTTTGCACTTTACACCAATCAGCACGTTGTGTCAAACATTTCAATCAATAATCAAAATATCATACAGCAAAATGCTGATTATCATCATGAAATAGTAGAGTATCATTTAGGTGTTGGTTTGGTTAGGATTCCGGCAATGACTTTCGCTATTTCTTCGCTGCAATCCTCCTGCACATGATGCCCTGCCTGCTCACACAGATCAATTCGATTTCTCAATGAATCTTTAAATACCATAAAATTGATAGCATATTTAATAATTTATACTTTATATAAAAAGAGCCTTATTTCTATCATGTGTTTATATTATATTTCCTCCGTTTGAGTTTTAAAGTCTCATTTCACCAATTTCAAATGTTCGAGTTTAAAAGTTCTACTCTCATTTTTAGACCATTATACCCTTCTTACTTTTTAAAATTACTACCCTTTGCCATTTAGAACCCTACCCCACATCAACTTTATTTCTATTTTTTTATCATCCCAACAACTTTATTCTTACTTTTTGGTTAATACCAACTCTTTTTTATCATTACCATTATTTTTTTGTCATTATTCACTACCCCTACTTTCTAACTTTTACCCTACTCAAAACACTTTATCAATTTTCTTAATCCTCGTGCCTATTTAAAATGGGACTTTGAAACCCGAACGGAGGGAGTATAAGATATAATATATAATATATAAGATATAACATATAATATGCCATAAGAAACACAAACTTACCTTAATGATAATATATATTATTTACCTTATATAATATTATAATTTGAAAGAAATATATTATTAATATATCTATTATGTGTTTATATCCTTATTAATATGTGATATCAATCTTGTTATTTCATTCATACTTGATTTTACTCACGTTATTGTGCAGCTTTTTTTTTCTTTGCTTTTGCAACTTCAATTTACTTCCAATCTTCCAACAAGGCAACTTAAAATTCTTAAATATTTTTTAGGTTCAATCAATCCGTGTAAATTATTTAATTTTTTCGAGGTACCAAAACTTGGCGCTAATTCTATTCCCACTCATGAAACTCCTATTAACTAGGCTGCCCCTAGCTAAATAGGCGAGGCTTTAACGTACAATCTATCACAACAGGTCGAAAAAACGTGCGCTTCCCTTATGCATCCAGCCCCTTTGTTAATGCAAAGAAAGCAGTGATGAAAAAAAACCACTTTCTTAAATTTTGTTATATATATATTTTAATTTTTTTCACCAAATTTCTTAAGACAATTTATTAATTCAAAAAGAGCAGCGATTAATGAAGAGTCATATATCTTTAGGATTGAATTGTTCAGGTTTCATTTTCTAAGATAAGTTGCTTTTTTTTTCTTTTCTTGATTTTGTTTGTTATTGATAACCCTTTTTTCTTTTGAATTATGTTGTATGATCGTTCAAAATTTGATTTAAAGAGTTTAATTTTGAAAGAACCAAAAAAGTGAAAGCTTTAGGATTTATTCTTTTTTTACTTTAGGAAGATCAACATTATATTCATTGTATGAGATGAACGGTTTATTTATGTCTAAAGATTACGGAGATAGCTGTATTTTTCTTTTGTTCTATGTTATTAGAAATTGACAATATATGATTATGTGACACCATATTTTGTTGTTTTAGATGACTAGACAATTCTAAACATTCTTACAATCCGAGATAAAAACAAAATAATTATGTGAGTATTATAAGTTGGTAACAAGTATTTCTTTTACTTAAAGATATGGATGGAAATTAATTTGCTCAACGTTCTTTTTTCATTTTGATATAAGCATGTATTTTATGGTCTACATTGTGTCGTAGTTAAAGCCAGCTAGAACGACATGAAGAGATTGAAATTAATTGTATGTTCTTAATTAATAGAATGATGAATTGACATATATAAAAGATTTTGAAAATTAGACAATGAAAATATTGTATAATTTTTTTAGAATGTGTTTTCTTCATGCAATGAATGCAAAAACAACGATATCAATCTACTTGGAAAGAATAGTTTCTTTTTCAGAGTAAGCATTTGATAAAATTTGTGTATTTTATTTTGAACTCTAAAATCAAATGGCTAATTAATGTAAAATATGGGCTTTATTTTGAACTTTGTACTCCCTCCGTCGCGAAACAAGTGGCTCGTTGTCCATATTGGGGTGTCCCATAACAAGTGGCTCGTTTCCAAATAAGAAAACAATTAATCCTTCAAAAATTGTGGGTCATACCACTTTAATCAATTTTTACTTTTCACCTTAATATTTGTGGCGAAATAAAATGAGCCACTTGTTATGGGACGGAGGTAGTAATAATTATTGTTTTTAACGTGCGATGGCACGTTAATTGTACTAGTAGTTAATATAAAAAACATGTTAATCATATAGTACATTATTACCATGGGGAGTGTGATGAGTTGATGCTTGGTTTCTCTGCAGAAATCTTCCACTCCTTCAAAGCTTAACCAGCGATCCCTTTCGCCCCAGCAAATGCTCGTTCGGACTTTCCACGTTTCATCCCTAAGGGTCCTTCTCATATCTTCTACATACCCCTACACAGTAAGCAAGATGAGATCCACCATATCAGTATGTGATGAAATAGAACCAAACAAGGTAATGTGTGAGCTGCAGATACAATTTACTGCACTGAGCTGCAGATTCAAAATTCCCAGTTTTTCATACAACGATAACAAAACAATATAATTCTACCTTTAACTCCTTTTTCATTGACCTGCTAATTGCATTCAGAGCAAATCCAGAAGAGCCTGATGTGAGGTATGGTCTTCTATAAACCATTGCAACTTCTTCCTTTATCTTGTAAGGACCACAACTTGTTAATGCTTTATCGCTCGCTCGTAGAGGATCCTGATTCATATATTTTAATCATTAATGAAATAAAGGTTAAAACCATGAAGTAAAAGGGAAAAAAAAAAATATGTTTTGAACTTCCCACCTGAGAAAATATTTCTCCTAGCAAGAAGTTGCTGAATATGGCAAGTGTTGATGGCAGGTTCGCATGTTTTGCTGTCACCTTCACAGAACACAAAATATAAAGAAAATGCATCCATATATGGTTAAGATGTGTTTGAAGTATTATTATAGGATTACTCAAGAAAACAAGATAGATTTTGGTAAGTGAGAGTTTAAGAGCATCTTACTGGAGGGTTCAGTAGGATGAGATTATTAATCTTTTCCTGATGATCTTTAGCGTATTTGACGACTACAGGTGCAAAGTATCCCTAACCAAAACAAAAATTATATAAGGTTTCATCAAATTCACACGACGAAAGGGGAAAATGTTCATAACCAAATATGAGATTAAATTTACCTGGACAACAAGGGTAACCTTATCGTTTGAGAGTTGATTGATGAGGGACTCCAAGGAGTCTACAAATTCTGAAAAGCCAGATTTTGTCATTTGAAATGGCACAGTAACATTTATAGCTTATGCAGTGAAATTTTATTTTTTAAACGTCGAAGCTCATGCCTTTCAAAGTGTAGTCAAAGCCATATTTGGGTTGTGGTTTATCTGAGAATCCAAATCCTGCAAGACCAGAAGAACTTGAGAATGCTAGATTGGATTTAAACGGGTGGCACTGTAACTCAGGAATAACAAACATTCTGAAACAGAAGCAATCCAGCATATGTAAGGAAGCAATGCAAATACTTGCTTTCTTTTGTGCCTGAACAAATGTGGCTTTTAGAGAAACTATGTAAGTAATTTGTGCCCAAAA
The DNA here is from genome assembly GCA_029490685.1 of Schizonepeta tenuifolia. Classification (NCBI taxonomy): domain Eukaryota; kingdom Viridiplantae; phylum Streptophyta; class Magnoliopsida; order Lamiales; family Lamiaceae; genus Schizonepeta; species Schizonepeta tenuifolia. Next base: position 96,742,713 of record CM055958.1, on the reverse strand, counting down.
TTAGAAAATTAGGCTTACCTAGCCAATCAAAAGCAATAACATGATTATTCTTAGAGAGAATGGGCAGAACCTTGCGGTATGAGTATGCCTATGAAAGAAAGTGATAATTGTTATCAGATACTTATAATCAGCATAATGGAAACAAAATAAAGTCCATAACTCTGGTTTGAGGAAATTTATCTTGGACTCCAAACATCTTCAAGAAACTGAGAGGTAGGATGTGTGGATTCAAGTAAAATGTGTTCAAACAAGCAAAACAGATAACCATTTAGCCAGCCTTCCTTTCATTCTTCTTTTTCCTCTGATTAATTAGCACTTGACTAGGATTAATAAAATAAATTAAGGTCTAATGTGCATCAATTATTTGGATGTAGAAAAAAGAACAGTATACAACATGAAGCTGCATTGACTGCTAAGATAAGCTTACTTTCTACTCAAAGATATTATTAGAGGTTCTAATCTCATTAGTGTCATTTTATCAAAGAGCTAACGACCTGCATTAGACATATAATATGTTACATGAAAGGAATAAAGAAATGTTATCATCTTCCAAAGATTTATAAGCCCCTCAAGTTTTCCTAAATGGATAATTAAGTTCATTAACACAATGCAACAAAGTCTCAATTATGCTAAAAAACAAAGTCTCACTAGCTTCACAAAGTATATTAGTATTTAACTGTATCTGTGAATGTTACCGATTCAAGCTTAGTCAGGTCCCATCCATGAATTGTTGTAAGTAACAGAAACATTAATACACTAACCTGTGATGGAAAACCATGAATTAAAATCACTGACTGATTATCGGGACTTCCACTTTCAACGCAGAACCATCTATTGCACAAAATGAGCATGTTTCAATTGGAAATCCCTGCAAATATTCCATCCTCAATATCTGCATAATAGCATGGGTCGGGTTGGGGCCCCCATCATGATGATTGATCATGTAATTGTTTCCTCACAACCATATCAATACCATCCAATGAAGACGACGTAAACAATCACCTGAACAGATCAGTAGAGGCCTGCGAAGATCCGGCCATGACAAGTCCGAAAATCGGATCCTTGGCCTTCTCACCAGTTCCACCAACAGGGTGTGCTTTCACCTTAATATGTAAAAATGAGGGAAACAAACTCATCACAGATTTACAAACCCCCTCATTTTATTCTTTTCTTTTAGTTTTAGGAGATGAAAATACACAAAATATTTAATCTCAGCATTTACGGGTAAAAGATTAAAATATAATCTATTTTTATATCAGAGAAAAGAAAATAAGAACGAGAAACTTACAATCTTTCCTTTTTTGAACCATTCGTCTGCAGGGCTTGGCTCATCTGAATATTTCCCTATTCAAGACCAAAAATTCCCAAATCAAAAACCTAAATTTTACGTAAGAACATAATGATTCCCATTTCTTACCCCCACTGAAGGAAAATCCATCTCCAATTGAAACAGGAGCATCCAACAAATAATCCTGCCACATCACAAATTCCAAATTCTTAAAAGAAAATTAAAAAAAAAATCACCCCATTTTCAATAAACTCTTCAACATCTAAGTATACCTCATCGGAATCACTGGTTGATCGGCAAACAAAACGCAAATTTCGCTTCCGAGAGAGAATTTGAGGAGTATAAGTGAGAGGATGATGTTTGGGCAGTGAAAGTGAAGCAGAGAAGAAGCTAACCGCCATTGAATTGGAAGGAAGAGTTTTTTGGTAGTGTCAGTTGTGACCGTTGGTTCTAATTTACTTTCTGGAAATTGGCACTAAAATAATTTAATGAATTGCTTGCCTTTCAAGTACACACAACATGAATTTGGGATAGGGTTTTTTTGGTTCTCTCATTTGTATTCTCGTATTTACAAATTATCCTTTTCTAGAAGAAAAAAACATTTTCTTTTAAATATCTTAGATTAGGTAATGAATTTTAAAGACAATTTAACTAACGTCTAACGAAATAGTATTTGATAATGACTATATTTATTAAGACGGAATTTGGCCTAGTTTAGCTTTCTGTAAGGGGTAAAATGTCAAATGGTCAATATGGGAAATAAAAATTAAATTCTGTCAAGCGACTTAGTCTTTATAAATTATGTCAATCACAGTACGAAATGTACGTATTCGTACCATGAGTACCACATTTATCAACAAATAAACTAAATTAACACTGCTGAGATTGGTACGATTTGTACCAACATATCAAGTTATATGCGTACTAGGAGTATTTGTTGATATAACTGTGGTACTCATGGTACGAATACGTACATTTCGTACTAAGAGTATATGTCCTATTGGTACAAATTGTACCAACTGTGGTACTCATGGTACGAATACGTACATTTTGTAATAACAGAATTTATAAAAATTAAGTGACTTGACAGAATTTAACTGTGGAACTCATAGTACGAATACGTACATTTCGTACTACGAATGACAGAATTTATAAAAACTAAGTGCCTTGACATAATTTAATTTTTATTTCCCATATTAACTATTTGACCCCATTTTCTCTTTCGATAAAGTGTGCAACTCATATTTATGCATTAGATTTACAAGTATTTATGATATAGTAACCATTGAATATGACCTAAAACAGTCTCTACAAAACTACAAAAGCTTCAAAGAAAAATCTAAATTAACCAAAAGAAAAAAACATATCCATACAAATTACATTTTCCATTTATTGCATCACAACTACTAAAACTTTCTGGAGATCGAGGACTTGTGTGTATTCTCTTTTCCATCTCTTTGTTTCACCAACTTCTTCTTCTCCCACTAGAGTTTCTTCTTCTCATACATTTCAACACACTATCTAGTTTCTAGGCTGCAATACAAAATTCCTTCCTTACAAGATTTGCAAATTTGGGTCTCTAATTGACTCTTCCTTTCCTCCTTTGGAAGTGCAAACATCCACTTAATTTCCAACTCTGCTTTATACACCACTTTTCATTCACTTTAAGACTAACGACATACTTCTTCCCTATTTTATTATCACGAAAATACAAACTAGCATGTATCGAATTATTTATAGTTTGCAATCCAAAGTACTCCATAAATTGTCAATTCTCAACACAAGAGTATATATACAAGTTCAAATGGCCTTCTCGTTGGATGACGTAAAGACGACTCAAAGGTGCTTTGTGTATTACTTGAAATAAACCATGGGGACCTGCAAGCATTGCCTAATATCCAAATCTTGATGACTACAACAAACTAATTGAAGAGAAGATCAAATTTGATAACAAGATTTAACATGCATACAAGGATGACCCAACACACGTATACGGTATACCCAGCTGCAGCCTCCTTGGATGCCATTATATTACTACAACAGTCAACAGCTGCACGTACGTATATATACCTTCCTTTGATGGTGAATAATCAATATATACCTTTTCAACACGTCCCAAATTAATATACACTATATCATTAAGCTGTGTAATCTTCTTCACCCTCAATGTTATGTTCCATGCAGTTGCAGGTAGGATAATACGTACGTACGGCATATATAAATTAATATATATCTAGCTCTCAACGCCCAATCATAATCATCATCATCTTTCCCTTTCCCTTTCTTCCAAGGCAAACGCAAACGCAAAGTCAGCTGTTATGTAACCAATTACCATCTTTCTTGGAATTATGCAACCAATTATAACCATCTTTCTTCCATGCCAAAGGCCCCAACCAATCATAATATCTGTTGCAGACAAATTAGGCAGTTGTACATGTAGCACTAGTAATTTTAGATAGAGTTAGTCTCCTGTGAAGCGCGTCTCACGCTGTGCGACACGCGCGGTGCGTGTTGTGTACGCACCCTCTTTTTTTTTTTGGCAATAAATCCATATGTTCATCACCATATATTCATATGCACTGCACTTTATGTTGATATGTACATCACCATATATTCATATGTACATCACCACATATTCATATATTCATAATACACGATAAGTTAAAAGAAACTAAAACAATCACAATAATAAAAACATAAAAACAAAAATAATATACGAAAGAAAGATTAAACTACATGGTGTTACTATTATTTTTCATGTTGTTATTCATGTTATATATTTCATGTTAATATTAATGTTATATAAAAGCTTAGAAAAACTATTATTTTCATACCACTACAAAAAAAACATCAAAATCACCACGGAAACGGCGACGGAAATAAAAACGTCGGTCTTTAACAATGAATTTATGATTATAACTAGCGTGTAATCCGTCGAAATCGGGGCATCATCATTTATTAAGATTATTAAAATTATTAGACGCAAATTTGTTTCTTAGTTTATAATAATTATTTTGAAGTGAAAATCTTTAGTTTTTAATAAATTCAAAAAAATTGTTCTGCGATTATACCATCTTTATTTATTACTCCCTCCGTCCACTTTAAGAGTACCTACTTACCCCTTATTTTTTGTCCACTTTAAGAGTACTCACTCTCACTTTTTTTACAAATATACCCCCATCACTCATCTAATTTTACTACCCTTTGCCATGTGGGCCCACATCTAATACACTAACAATACCCACTTAATCCCTAATCTAATTTCTTAATTAAACCCAACTACACTTAATCCTTCCAACCCAAAATTCTACTCTCACTCTCACTCGGCAACCCTAATTGATACTCTCTTCGCCGCTTTCCCCCATTCTCTCTGCAACCCTAATTCTTACTCTCTTCGCCGCCTTCCCCCATTCTCTCTGCAACCTTAATTCCTACTCTCTTCGCCGCTATTCCCCCAGATTCTCTGCAACCCTAATCTTCTTCGTCTTCATATCCGATTGAATGGGATTTGAAGCATCCCCTGACGATCTCCGCCACGATTCATCTGTCTCTGCGGATGATTTATGGGTTCCACCGGGATGGGAACCATCACCTGATGATTTCCTCCGTGATACACCTGATTTCGCATCGGATTTATGGGTCCCTCCGGGGTGGGAACCAACCCCAGTTCCCACAGATCCACAAAGTGAAATCGTGCTGGAAACTGACTTCAAATCGGAGTCCGAGGTCCCCAGTGTGCTTGGTGGATCGAACTCTGCCACCCTCGATCCTTATCAGCTGTGGTGCGCCGCCTCTCTCAATGGTGAATTTGATTCAGATTTGGAATCTGATTCAGACAACTCTCCTAATCCGAATCAGGTTTTTCATTTGTTTAAGTTGGGGGAATGGCTGGTGATGCCTAATTTCTGTTAATTCATGGCTGGTGATGCCTAATTTCTGTTAATTTTATGATGATGCCTAATTGCTGTTGTCAGCATATATATCCGATGTTATGATGATGCCCTGATTCGGCTAATGATACCCTGATGCAATTATGCCCTGATTCAGCTTTCATTTAGGGTTCAGGATGTTATTTGTTGCCTTGAATTCCTATGTCAGCTCTTGATCTTTAAGTGTCTGAATTGTTGCCTTGAATTCTTATGCAAATGATGCAATGATTCCTTGCTGATGCATATGTTGTTACTGCTACTATGATGATGCCTTCTATGATGATGATCTGTGCTGTTCTGAGCTTTGGATACTTATCTGATGTTAGTTGTTGCCTTTGACTGATCCTACAGATACTACTCTTGATCTCTAAGTGTGTGAATTGTTGCCTTGAATTCCTATGTAAATGATGCAATGATTCCTTGCTGATGCATATGCTGTTACTGCTACTATGATGATGCCTTCTATGATGATGATGCCTAATTTCCGAGCTGGTTTTACTTATCTGATGTTAGTTGTTGCCTTTGACTGATCCTACAGATACTACTCTTGATCTCTAAGTGTCTGAATTGTTGACTGGAATTCCTATGCAAATGATGCAATGCTTGTTGTATGGTTGTTTTGATCACCACTGCTTGTATTTGATGCAACCACTAGGTGATGGAATCCCTAGTTTTGGAGGCTCAAATACTGCAGTGGCATCATTGGACCATTAATCTATGCTTGGACAAACATGTTAGCTGAATGATGCATTTACTTTACATATTGGCTGAATTATGCAGTTAGTTTACATTCCAAACAAGTCAAAAGCAAAAAATTACACATTGTTTGTCCTTGTAAACCTGCATTCAGTCTTCAAAAACCCCAAAATGTCTCCTGCCTTCCTTCAATCTTCTAAAACTATTGCATCCAATGACTCTACAATGTTGGTAAAATCATAGGTCATGTCTTCTGCATTGCCCTGTTGGTATAAGTACTCCAATGCATCTCTTACCACTTCTTCATCAACTTCAAAACAGTCTGGCAACCTTCCTTCCCTAATTAAGTGATCCTTGCCCCTGTGAGGAATGTTGTAATTGTTCTCTCCTTGTACCTTAATGATCTCCTCATGGCAAGCTTGTAGTGTTAGGAAGAGTTTGTTTATCTTTTCTGGTGAGTAATTCTCAAATGCTTCATTCACATTAGTGATCATCTCATCAACATTTGCAGCTGGTTTATGATCTTTAAGTGTCTGAATGCTCCTAAAAAATCCTAGATCATTGATATTTGTATCTGGACTGTTAGGTGGCTGGTTTATGAGTTGGAATGTGAAACCATCTGTATTTGCAATTGCTTGAAAGTCTGGGTCAGTTTGCAGAATGTGGAGTTTGGCATTGTCTTGTTGGATATATATATGCTTTCCTAGACATTCTGGCCACTTGTCTTTAATTGTTGGTACCAACTGCAGGATTCAATGCAATATATCATTGCTGATGCATTAATCTGATTAACTGCTTGTATATGCTCATTAAATGAACATGCAGATACTACTACTTGATCTTTGCCTATGCAAATGATGCAATGCTTCCTTGCTGATGCATTAATCTGATTAACTGCTTATATATGCTCATCAAATGAACATGCAGATACTACTACTTGATCTTTGCCTACGTAAATGATGCAATGCTTCCTTGCTGATGCATTCATGTGAATAACTGCTTGTGAAATCTGTTACCTGGTTCAGTAATTGCTCTTTCATGAGTGGCCTTGTAACATTATTCACTGCCTTGGTTTCCATGGTGCCTTTCTGTCTGTTTTTTGAATTTCTGATGGCTGGCTCCTCTGTAATGAATGGAAAAATTCCTATTTTGCCATCAAAAATGACTGTTCCATCTTCATCAATGATTGGCCTTGCAACTGCAGCAGTGAACATGATTTTATTGATATACCTCTTTGACTTGCACTGTCTTTCTGGTGGCTTCTCTTTGTCACAGAGGTAATACCTATCTCTTGCCTTGGTAAGGTAAAACCACTTCTCATCTACATGTACTGTGGTGCGCATTCCCTTAAACTTGATCTTCCCATCTTCAATGATGTTACCAAGCTGACTTAAGCGCCACTTCAATCTGCATAACTTGTTCTGTGGGCTGAGGAATGGTTTAATTGCATTTGTATGTGCCTTGATCTCCTCTGCCTTGAACCATTTATGAGTTTGACTCTTACTAACTCCCATATTTTTTGCAATAAGCCTCAATGATGTCCTCTGCAGAACTGAGAGGGACTTAACTTTCTCTTCATCAAATGGTTTCGTTTTTCTTCTCACTAACCCTATTTTCCTGCTTCTTAAACTGACAGGAATTCCTACTTCTTGCTGAGCTCGAGCCCTATTCCAAATCTTCCATATAGACTTCAAAGACATTCCAAACTCAACTGCAGCAGCTTTCTTGGCACCATACTGCAATTTACCTTCATTGCTGCGTTGAAGAAGCCATTAGGCTATGGTATTGAGTCTGTCGGCAGTTAGCTCCTTTTTTCTTTCCTGTGGTTGAACCATTTCTGCTCAGTTTTTGTAGTTTGGGGTAGTTGGAATGCATTAAAGTGTTGCTGGTTTTGTGTATTTATGGCTGCAATTTAGTCTAGTGTTAGGTTGCTTTTGAATTTCCCACCAAAACATTGGATCACATCAAAGTGTACTTTAATCTTTGTTTAATCAATGCATAGCAGTTTTTGGCTCCAAAATTTTGGAATTTGCCTCCATTTTTCAGTTTCTGTCAAGATATTTGTGGAGCAGTTTTTTTTTTCGAAATTTATGTTTATGCATTCATTTTCATTTACTGTCCAGGTTATCTCATCAAAAATTGAAGTGAAATAAAAACTGGAAATGATTCCAGTGGCAAGATAAAAAAAAATCAATATACGTCCAATGTGCGTCCAATTTCATCGAAATAAGAATAATGCGTGTCAATAGCCTCATGCTCTAGAAATAAGTAGGCACATTTTGTTAATAAAAAATTAACAATCTAAGTGCATTGATTAACACTACCTCTCAAATACACCTTTATTCCACCAACTACCACATTTTCAGCTTTTATTAAAAACCGTGCCAAACACCAAATGGGTCATCTTAAAGTGGACGGAGGGAGTATTTTTTTATTATTTTAGTTTAATTTTAATCCACATGCTTCAGTAAGATTAATAAAATTATTAGACACAATTTTCTTAATAGTTATAAAAATTTATTTTAAAAATAAAGATCATTAATTTCTAATTAAATTCAATAAAAAATATTTTGCAATTCATTACCATGAGTTGGAAATGGTAGTTACATTAAAGTTGTACGGACCTTTGACAACTTATTTTTCAGGGATATTATCAATGGGTCTGAGGTAGTAATAAATTAAAATAATTTTTCAGTAAAAACAAAACTATCTTTTTGGTCAATTAATTAATTGACCAAATTAAAAACGATTAGACTACCTGCAGTGGTAGTGTCTCTAAGAGGTTTTTGGAGATAGAGACACTGAGCTGCAGTGGAGTTGTCTCTAAAGGGTGTCTCTATCTAATTTCTGAATTTGTATTTTGCATTAATTTTAATAAGAAAATTCTAATTTAATTAATTTAAGTAAAAATACATTACTACAAATACATTACTAGAATTAAAAAAAAAACATTACTAGAAATATAAAAAATACATAGCCGTTGTAGGGGAACAAAATAACTACGCCCATCCTCGACGTCACTTGACGTCGGCAACCATCATCATATGCAGCTGGTACTGGTCCGGCGTCATGTGCGACGTATCCATGCTGATGATCCTTGCATCGGTGGCGTCTTGTTTCGCCCGAGCACGCTCCCTCATTGCCTCGGCGAGGTTGTTCTTCGCCGCGATGATGCCACTTAGCCTTTCATTTGTTGAGTCGACCATCGACCCGAACTCTGCGTCCTCGCTCACCTTCTTTTTTCCCTTTCCTCCGGCCGCCCTTGCCTCCGCCTTTGCCGCATCTCGTCCATGTGGGCTGGGGGGAGCCGTGCTTTCCTCTTCTTTGCCTCGCTTGATCCGTGCGACGTTCCAGATGAGGTGTAGGCGCCTTTTGTCGTATTCTTCGTCCGCTTCATGGACGGAACGTCGGGAAATTCTAGGTGGAGAAATTTGGAGTAGTCCTGCAAAATTTTCCAGGCACCAAAATGCTTGAAGCGGCTCCCTTCATGGGCGTTGTATATCTGCTGGGCTTGCTCGATGACCATGTCGTCGGAGGCGCCGCTGGGTCTTTTCTTCGTCGTCTTGTCGTAAGCGATCATCCACTCCTTCACCAGTGGGAGATCCGTCCGAAGAAACTCTTCACTGTCTTTGAGTTGAGGTCGTCGTCGAACATGACGTTGTACCTCTCCGCCACTTTCCCCCAGTACTTGTCGCCATCTTGATCTCTGTCGAGGATGGAGTTGCACGTCTCCTCTTTTCAAATTTGGCGACGGCGGTGCCTTGTTCCACCGTGTAACTGCGCCTCTTTGGTTTGGCGCCGGAGGAGGAAGAGGAGGGACATTTGCGACCGTGAGATCGGCCCGTGCCTTTCCCTTGCCTTTGGCCTGTGCCTTCCCCTTTCCTTTGGCTTGTGCCGTCTCAGACAAGGGACTGTCTTCATCGCCGAACACAGTGTGGAAAGACTCTCCGACGGACGAGTTGAAGTTGATAGAATCAAGCCCCGTCGGCATATATCCCCCATATGCACCGTCGTCCGCCATTTAAGGGCACGACGACGACCATGAATTAGATGGATCCATTTGAGAGATGATTGTGTGATTTTAATGTGGAAAAAAAGAAGGAATTATATGAAAAAAATAGAGAGAAATGGTGTGAGAAAAATAGAGAGAAATGGTGTGAATGTGGTGTGAATTTGGTGTGAAATGTGGTATTTATAGGTAAAAAATGAAAAAAAAAAAAATCGGCTAAATGTAGCCGTTTTGAGCCGTTGGAAACCATTTAGCCGTTGCACGATTTTTTTTCTTTTCGGTATGACGTGTGCAATGCACGCACCGCATTAAGAAAAAAACAAAAAAACTTTGGCGCGTGTATAACACGCGCCTGCTCGAGACGGTCTCGTCAGGACGAGCTCAAGACGGCGGCCGTTGCAGCGGCGTGTCTCGTCATCGGGTGTGTCTCGAGACACCCACGAGACACACCGCTGCATGTAGTCGTATGCAAAATAACTATGGGATGGAAAATTACACATCAATTTTGAATGTTATAAGAGTAAAATTTTACAGAAAAACAATGTGGGATAGAAAATAAAACTATTGAGTTGACCAACTAATTACTTGGTCTGTGCAATGTAATTGCGGGATAAAATATTAAACATTGATAGTGATTACTTATATAGGTTCTTCAAGAGTAGAATTATATTAAAAAGGGATGTGTAGTGAAAAATTTAATAGAATTTATATTATTTATTTTTTATTTTCTTTATCTCTTGTGTATTTATAATTAGACCATACAAATTAATATTGACAACTTAATAATGGGCCAACTTAAAATTTTCAACTACAATAAAAATACTTATTTGGCCAGCTAATTAATTAGTAATGTGCTACACACGGCATCCGCACGATGTTGACATAATTGGCCAACGTAATAAAAATACTTATTTGGCCATCTAATTAATGGGTGTGCCAACTTAAAATTTTCAACTACAATAAAAATATTTAGGGGGGTGTATTCAATCAAGACTCTGCGGAATTTTTTAGGAGTTTGAAAGTTGGGTGTATTCAATCCAGATTTTTCAAACTCCTTAAAAATCTGATGGTATTCAATCACAACTTTTTAAACTCCATAAAAATTTTGTGGTATTCAAAACTCTACTGACTTTTTTGTTGTTGAGTCTGATGGATTTTGACTTGATTTCTTTCATTTTTTGTACTGGATGAATTCCGACCCTCAACGACGATAATTTGAGATTCCATGAACATCCAACGCCGGCGCCTCTCTAGAATCCGCTGGACTCTTTTCGGCCCTCGGCTGGGACCCAGCCCCGGCTGGAATGTGAAATAAACTATTTTCAACCTCTAATTCTCTGTGGTAATACTTCAATTCAAAACGCAAATTGAATAAAGCTCCGTACTCAATAAATTAACAGAAGGCTAGGTGTTAGGTTTAATATACTGATTGTTGTGTATTTGCAGCAAATCACCTCAATTTTCTCTCAGTAGGTCTTCTATACCTGAATATTACTAGTAAATAGTGATAAATCGAGTACGTAAAATTAAAAATTGGGAACCTGAGGCAAGCTTTTCAAACTCAGATGCGGATAAAGGCCCCGGATATCACGAATGCCGCCCAAATTAGCCACCGAAACCACTTGCTGGTACTCCTCCACCATCGAGATTGCTTCTATGTAAATCGCCTGCAAAATCAAAATTGCATCGCCACTGATCTTAATTAAAGAACAATTAAATCGGAAAAATAGTACCATGGATTCCAAATAACGCTGCCTCTCCTTGCACATTTCTTGTCGTGCCTGCATTGCCAAATCAATCAATATTGCATGAAGATAGACAGGAAAAAAACACAGAGGATGGGAACAAAATGGCTGGTTAGAGAGCAAGCGGCTGGTACTCAGCGGCGGCTGTTTTTCCTAAATCCCGTGGAGGCCCAGCGACGGCGGCATGCTAGCCAGCGCTGGCTTTAAGTTCGGAGACCACTGGGGTCAGCCGGCGCTGGACTCCATCGACTTCAACTCCTACAGAGTCGTCAAATCCCACGCGAACTCTATCAAGACTCCACGCGGAGTCAATCAACTCCAAAACTCCACAGACTTTCAAAACTCTTTAAAATTCCCACAGAGTCTTGATTGAATACACCCCCCTTATTTTTAAGTAATGTGCTACACACGGCATCTTTCGTGAGCATTTCTCGATTTATCCATATTAATATGACTCTATTTAATTTTTGACATTGTATTTTATTTAGTACCTTAAAAATTGCAATTATGGTTGTAGTATTAACAAATTAATAAATAATAAAGCTCGATTTGTTTTTTCCTCTTCAACTTCAAAGAAGAGAATAAATTGAAAATATCGAGCTTTGATGGAATGCCGTTGCAGATTATGTGAAGGCTCATCATGAAATGCTTTGTTAGAATGGAATGAATGCAGAGTTTTATCTCGTAATCTTGCTAATGAAATTATGTTTCTTTTCATGCTAATGGAATCCTTTTGTTGGATGATATCAGTGATGGTCCCGAAACGAGTTACTGGTGTATGGGGGGGGAATACACCAGTTAGGATTTAAAAACTTAAACCTGAAAAATCACTTCAACTGAGTAAAAGATGACTCAGTTGGAATTTCACAGCTGAGTAAGCGACCTCAGCTGGAAGAGTGAGGCCGTGCGGAATGTGGTGGAAAATTAAACTCATTAAAAAACAACTCACGCAAAACAGCTCGGTTGGACAAGAACCAAAACAGCTCGGTTGAAAATGTGCAAATGCGGTTTGTATGTCGGTTAGATTGATCAGATAAATATGCAAAAGCAACTGAATAAAAACAAACACAGACACACAGGATATAACGTGGTTCGGAGATAATCCTCCTACGTCCACGGGGAGATGTGAATCCACACACCTCAGTCCAAGTTCTTCTGGACAGAACCACTCAGCTTACGCGGGCTGAGCAACCGTTAAGGATAAGTTTGCGGGTACTTATCGACCTTACAGTTTAGTTTCCGGGCACTAAACAGCCTATGTCAAGTTTGCGGGTACTTGACGACCTGAATACTCAATTACAGGAAGAGTAAGGTCCTAGCACACTTTTTAGGGTGTGAGAAAGGGTGGGATTTCCAACTACAGCTCGATCACGAATGAGAGCTGGATCTAAGGCTTGAACGAATAAACACTCAAACTAAGATCTAAGACAGATTTTCACTCTATGAACCCTCAGCTACTAATGTTCTATCACTCTTGAACTCTCAGCTGCTGATGTTCTTAGAAAAGGATTTTAGCTTGATTCTCTTGTGATTGCTCTTTTCTCTCTTGCTTCAGTCTGTCTCATGTGCGTATCTCTATCTCTTGAATGAGAGAATGCCTCTATTTATAGGCGGAGAGAATCAACTAGCCGTTGGAGGAGCAGTTGATCTCTGATCGGTTGATAGCGATGGCTTGTCTCTCATCTCTGCAGACTTTCTCGATATGGCATCTGTACTCTTCTGCTTTCCATCTGAGACAACCTTGTGTTGGGCCAGATGGCGTAATGACTGAACGGTCAAACCCTCATGTGACTTCCTTTTGAAATTCAAATCTTAACCTTTCTGACAGTCAACCTCGGTTCGTCGGTTGAAAGTCTTGATCTTCATCTGAGTGGTCTTCAGCTGATGTTCTGAACTGTTGGACTCTCAGCTGACTTTGAACTTCAAGTAGTTGATCTTCTTGTTCGAGTTCTACAACTGAGGTTCTGAAACTGAACACTCAGTTGTCTTCCTTATATTTACTCAGTTGGGTTTGAACCCTCAGATGACTTTCCTTTTCATCTGATGTTCTCTTCCTTTCTACTGTTTCTCATCTGATGAACGCTCAGTTGGTTTCCTTCACAACTGATGTTCTGAAGACTTCCCCTTGTTTGCATCTGAACATATGAACTCTCAGTTGTCTTTCTTCACAACTGATGTTCTATCTGAGTGACGCCTTGTTTCCATCTTCAGCTGGAGACCTGTAAAGATAAAATCTTAACTTTGCTCAAACAGCGAGCCTAAATTCTAACATTAGGTTCTGGCAACATCTACTTGGTTGGGGTCAGTCGGTTTTGAAATTCATCAAAACTTATATTAATAAATTTCCCAACAGTCAGTATGCCACAAGTTTTTATGTTGTTTGTATTTTCTTCTGGTGCAAAGTTATCCATACAATCATTCAAGTATTAATTCATGTATTCGTTGATAGGCTGAATGACTTGTAAAATACCTAATTATTAAAAAAATTATGATTTTGCACATCAGGTAAAGATTCCATGTGATAATCACTAATCTTTTGTTTTAGAGAGACACTTCAGTGCATACTTATGTACTATTTGCACACAATCCGCCCCGCCCACGACCAGCCATGCGCCCAACCCGCCCGTGCGTGAGATCCACGCGCCGCGCGTGAGTCTCACGTGCTATAGTAAAAAAAATTCTTTTTTCCAGTTTTTTTTTTTTTAATTTCAGATTTTTTTTCCCGGCGGAGCCTTCGGCTCCAATTTTACGGCTCCACCTTCGCTCCGATTACTAAAATAAGGATAATCGGCGGGTAATATTTTGGACTTTTACGGCTCGCTTCGAGGCCTTCGGCTCCCCTCGCTCGCGTCTTGACCATAGAAGAAGCGGCAAACAAAAAAAAATTAAAAATTAAAAAAAAAAACTGGAAAAAAGAACCTGGTCAAAAGGGGGTTTGACCGGGTCAAACGGGTCGGAGCAGGGCGGGTCGGGTTAAATAAACGGGTGTTCTACGATGGAACTGTTGCACCCAAGTTTTTGTCTTTGTTTTATTCTAATTTTGCGTATGTCGCCAGAAGTGTGCTGGCTGACATGTTAGCATGAAATTCCCAAGTGGCCAATTCGTCCGGCAAATTTAACAGTGTCGTTTGCATTACTGGAAACCATTTCATTTTAAAATTTAAACATAAGAAAAAAACTATCCTTCTCTCTCCTTTGCCCGCCAAACCCTTCCCTCCCCTTCAATTCTCTCTCATTCCACCTCCATCGATTTCGTCCCCGGTGAGCCGAGGAAGTGGCTGCACCACCACCACCCCTTCACCGCCCACCTATCGTTGACGGCAGAATCTACTCCCTCGGCATCTAGTACGACGACAAATGCATCAGTATGTACCATCTAGAAGCAATCAAGGAGCTGAAAATTCGAATCTTGATTACACCCCACTTCAAACTCTGCACGTTAGTTTGCTCAGACCAGAGAGTTGTTGGAAATAGTTTATAATTAACCATTAATTGTGGATAAATATTGTTAATTAAATATTTATTATTTAATTAAAATATTTGTTGGATGTTAATGTACGTCGTGAGTAGATCAACGCGGTATATTTAATATCTCTAAACCGATTTCCGGTGAGTGAGATATTATATGCTAAAGGTTGGATGTTGAAGTAGTAACTAACATGTTATTAATTATAATAAATGTTAGTTGTCCCACATCGGTTATATGTGGATGATTTGACTAGCATTTAAGGCTATGTCTGTATGGGCTTAATAACTTGTTGGGTTGGTGTGTATGGATGTGTATGAGTGCTCATGCGCGCACACACGCGCGCGCGCGCGCGCCGCCGCCGCCGTCCGTCCAGACGGCTGGGCCAAGTCCAGGACTTGGACCTTGGCAATTGGTGCTTTGGACTGGTGTTTGGACCTTATCTTTTTGGACCAACTTCACAAGCCCAATTCGTTTAATTATTGAGCCCAATCCGGAAGCCCAGCGTGTGAAGCCCATAGGCCCAGAGACTCTTGGTTGCTGTAACCGCCGGAGACTCTTCACTTTCAGCAACCTTTGGAGTCTGAAACCGCCGGCCATCATGGCAAACTTGATGGCGACGAGCCCCTTCATGTACGAGAGCTGCTTATATAAGAAGGCATGCTTCATTTGCATTCTCCACTCATTCCAAGCAATTTGCACTCCTCTCTTGCATAAGCATAGCATATCATACACGAGTTCAGTCTTCGTTCTAGTCTAGTTCGCCGGAGCTCGGTTCTGTTTGTGGTGCTACTACAGCCGAGACGTCAAGATCGTTTTAATCTTTGGGGACGAGCCGCCTTACCGTGAGCACTACCGGGGTGTATTCTCGTCTTGCGGGCAGAAGTTCTACTTCGGACGATCTTCGGTTCATTCTAAAATTTAGTTTAGTTCTTCAGTTTCTTGTAATACTTATAAATTCTGTTCGTGTTCAAATTCATCAATAAAGAAGTATTGTTCATTGTTATTCACACGAGCAAATACCCAATCCTAACAAGAGTTTTAAGAATTGAATGTCGGATAAGGGAGGCCTCTGTTAATGATGAGTACTCTGTCATGGTGAACGCTCACCTTGGCACGTCGTGATCCGGGCATTTTCAACCGACCGGCATTCATTGAGAATTTTCGACAGCATCACCACCGGCAGCATCTTCCTCACTCTCCCCCATCGCCAACAACAATACCATTATAGCTTGGGTATGGTAGTTCACTGCAGCGCTGCATATGGTTAAGAGAGTGAGGACTACGAGTGAAGAATTGGGGGTAGTTGCGGTAGTGGATGCATTGAACGACGGCGGGTTGGCCGGAGGACTGTAGAAGATGAAGAATGGGAGACGAGAGATAGGGGGAGGGGTGGAGAGAAGAGTTTGAGGAGAGAGAATAGAGGTGGACCGGTGGAGAGGTGAATTTTTCTATTTTTTATATTTTATACAAATTGCAACCTCAAATATTCTTATTTGTCACATTGTCTATAAACCTTTAATTTTAATGACATTATTTTGACAAGCAAGTGCAATGCAAACATTATTTTGCCACATCATCAATCCCAATTAAAATTTCGCCCGAGCAATATGCAATAAGCAAAATAAGGAGTAATGAAAGTTTAGTATTTAACACAGAATCTTTATCTGGTTTTTAAAACCAAAATTTCTTAAGTACGATATTTTACAAGCCTTTTGACCTCGTTGATATAATTGAATACATGTTTGCTGGAACTAGGACACGAAGCTGTAATCTTACTGAGTGGCTCTCAATATACTCAAGTACATTTAGTACACAACAAATTCTTATCGACATTGATCTGATTCCCTTCAGTCAGAATCAGAATTTGAAGGATACACGGGCCAACCTGAGAGAAATTCAACAATATTTATAACCTTTGAGTGGGCTCTTTCTAGTCCCTGTTTTCTCTAACACTCTGTTCTGTGTCTTAACTTTAAATACTCAGTACTCAATTTCTTCATGGAGCATTTGAATAAGCATAATCTTTTAACTGCCAAATGAATGATTTAACACAATTACTGGTAAGGCCACAGCTATCTTCATAATCTACACATTCACAAATTGCACAAGATCAAAACGAATTCAAGACTCATCTAACCCAATTAATGAAGCTTTGTATTCATTCACATGGCAACATGATATAAAAAAGATCCGATCATAATGAGAAACATAACGCAACACGATATAAAAAAGAGTATGGTATAACAGGTAAAAATAAACTTATAAAAAAAAGGTAAGTAGCAAATAAAATTAAAAGGATTGAACCTCTTCCTCATCCCCTACGTCCATGTTCTTGAGCAAGTTTTGAGCGGAAGAAAGCAGGGAGCATAAATGAGTGTAGTTGTAGGAAAATTGACAGAGGTGTCCGAACGACAATATCCAAAACAAGTGTTGGTGGTATTAGAATAGTAAAAAAGCGAGGACATAAGCCTGTCGCCCAACAAGATGACGTTGCCATCTTCCGAGACTTTGATAGGGAAAATGGCATCACAACCCTTGATGACAAAGTACTTGGTCCAATATCTCCCATCTCTCATCAACCAGATTAGGGTTTCGCGACTAGGACCACGACCTACTGGATCCTCACATAAACACATGCATTCCTCTATAACAGCCAGTCTCCTAAAATTATTACAACTACGACGAGGAGGAGCAGAGAAAGAGGTGAAAACCTCGGCCTCGAGATCAAAGCAAGAAACCAGATCATCGGCTAATGGTCTAATACTAGGGGACACTAATCAGTAAAGATTCCCATCCACAAGTGCACATCTGATATTATTTTCCAATTTATAATAAAGTGGGAGCGCAGGCCCCACCGGGATCCTCCTTCACCATCATGTTCCTAGGGTGTATACCCAACATTCATGCTGGATAATCCGAACTACTTTATACTGCCCATTACTCATGCTCACTCCAAATCCATAACAAATAGTTGTTTCTCGACTACGAGGGGGAGGGGGAGGAGGGGGAGCAAGTCTGACATACTCGCGGGTGATCGGATTGCATATACATAGCTTTTGATTTTCACGACCACCACAGCACATCAAGATTAAACCTTTGGCTGACGACAGGGGTAAGTGGTCCGTGAGGTTGAGCACTGTTGTCGTCCAAAATGTGACCCAACATTTCATCTCTGCAAACGACACACCCGAGACACCCTTCTTCTTTGCTCACCTATCAAGACCATGCTAAAGGGAGAGACAAAGACTTCAGCTCAGCAGACGTACTTCCCCAAATTCTGCAAAAAGAAAGGGACCGGAAGTGTTTCGGTGAACCCCCTCCGACGATCAAGTCAGTTTTGAGAAAAGAGGAAGTGAGGATGAGAGTGCGTGAGTATGGAATGTGTGTGTCGAATGTAATGTGTCATGCAATATGAAGTGTAATGATATTTATACCTCCTATTTTCACCTTCAAGGACATATTTGTAAACTGACTAGAGATTCGTTGCTTACTTTACGCATGTATTCATTTTATTGGTTGATGCAACTGAGTATTACCTGCCAAGTCTGTATTGCCGCAGATAAAGTATCTTTATGTCACCTGCCATTGTTTGGACATATGAGACCTTCACTTATTCTATCAAGGCTGCTGGCTCAAATGCTTGCTTGCCAGCTCTCTTCTATGCCAGCTCTCCACTCTTCGACTACTTACCTGAGGAACTACCCAACATCTTATGTTAATCAGCTGAAAGGTTCAGGTCTCCAAGAGACGTAAACCTTTTAGGCCACAACAAGCACCAATCTGCTAGGGGATTCCTCGAATTTGAAGGAGGTGCTGCTCTTGCACGAAAACACGACCAGATGCGGCTCAGGTTTCGAAACATTCAAAACCAGATCGCCACATGCCTTGCGCACAAACTTGCACTCGCTAATGCTTCGGACAGGGAGTCGACAAAGAATATCTGTCATGATTTCCGATGGTAAATCTCCGATCAAATCTAAATCTTTATCATCATTATTATTACTATCTCCATTACTAACTTGCATCCTCTCCTTTCATAAGACGCAGCAGACCACAAAAGAGGATGACCTATATGTATAGTAGCACAGCATAATGAAAATATAAATCTTCTTCTCTTATTTATAAATGGTGTTTTTTGTTTTTTTTTTTTTTTGTTTTTTGTTTTTTGTTTTTTTTATGTCTACCATAAAATTAGAGGTCAAATTCTCATAAGAAAATTAATTAATTTAAATTTAAAGCAATATCAAAGTATAAAAACTGTCGTATGATAACTATATGGGAAAGGAAAAAATGCTCAAATATACCAAATTGGTTGAAAAGATCAAAACTTTGTCCTTACAATAATTCAGGAAATACGATAATACGAAGGCTTCTGCCGACCTCAGGCAATCTCCCACCGGACTCAGATCTGCAGCAGCCCCTGATTTTGAATATTAGTTCTTCAAATCTGCGAAAATAGGGATGTATAGATGTACAAGAACAGGGAAATAAAACGGCGTCTGAAGAAAATAAGAAGACGAGGAAACACCTTATTTATATCTAGGGATTTTGATTATTGTAGAAATTTAGGGGGTGTATTGGATTGGAAGTTTGGTGGATTTTAATGAAGTTAAATTCCATGGAGTTGGGTGGAGTTCATAAGAGTTGAGGGTAGAGTTGGGTGGAGTTCGGGATGGATTTTTAAGGAGTTCGGGCAACTTGAAATCCACATCTCCGCCATCGCGTATCTTTCTCGGTCGCTAATAGCTTCCCACGATCACAGTCCATACGCGATCGCGGGCCTCGATTTGGGTATCAGTAGGGATTAATGGGTTAACAAAGCATTAGCTCATCTGCGCAGTGCTTAAGCAAAGCCACTTCTGAAAATTCCAGAAAAATCCAAAACAATAATTAAACATCATGAAGCCCGCAAATCATACACAAAATAAGGAATATAAAATTTCATAAAAGTTCCTTCTTTTTTTTTGGGGGGGGAGGCGACTTACAGGAGAACTACTTCTGTGAGAATTCAAGAATTAAAGAAACACCAAAGAGAAACACCAGGAAATTTATTAATTTGCAAAATTGGTGATATAAAGCGATTAAATTGGTTTGGGCGATTCTGGAAGGAGCTTTGAAGAGTAAGATCGAAATACAGTGGTCTGATATCTCCGCCATTAGAGCTTTCACACCGGATAATGAGCCCAACACTATTGAAATCGAGGTCTCTCTCTCTCTCTCTCTCTCTCTCTCTACGAGGATAAGCAATTCAGATGAAGTGGGACTGGGAAGTTGATGATTGGTTTATCAAACAATTATGCAAATGATGATCCCGCGGTATGAATGCCCGTTGGTCCCCAGCGACCTTGGTATGTGCACGAACGCTGGAGTTGCGCGTGCCATCAATGCTCGCTCATACCAACTCCATGGAACTCTCAGGCCTGAAGGTCGGATTTCATCCGTTGAATACCAGGAGATTTTAATGGAGTGTGAAATCCAAGCATCCAATACCCCTAGAATTTGACACATTTTAGAATCTGTCAAACTCCGTGAATTGAATACCGCTGGATTTCAGATTCCCTTAAAATCTTTCAAATTCCACAATCCAATACACCCCCTTAGCATGCCCTTTTCAATTATTTGGGCTCCAAATTTTCAAAAATATGTTTGGGCTTTTTATTTGGTTCAAAGCTTAAACATTTGATTTTTAAAGAAAATAAAAATAATACGTGAATGAAACTAGAACGGGCCGTAATTTGAAGAAATAAAACGAAAACATCATCATATTATTAGGGTGCGTTCACTATGTGAAAATGATCGTAAAATGAAATATATTATTTTACTATTTTATATTTTAATTAGTTTTATTTAAAAAAAAATCAAATCAAGAGGTATAAAATTTCATGTAGCTCCTCTTCCCTTATCCAAGATATAAATTTATACTTAGAAATTGAGGTTTAATATCTTTTTCATTTTAGCTGTCGTGTTTAGACATTTCTTTCTTTATCCATCAATTTTATTCAAAAGAAATAAAATATAAAAATTGTGGTCTCAATTGTAAGATAGATATTATCATTCCTACCAAACAAGTACTTCCTCCGTCCACGAAAAAGAGTCCTACTTACCTATATTTCTTGTCCATGAAAAAGAGTTCTACTTTACTTTTTTCAATCACATCAAGTGGGACCATACTTCATTTACAACAACTTCCACTCATATTTTACATTTTCCTCACTCATAATAGGTGGAACCCTTATTACACTCACAACAACTTTAATTTTATTTTACTTTTTCCACTCACAACAAGTGGGACCTTAGACTGCCCGCAGCGGTGCGCTCGAGCACGCGCTCCCTGCTTTTGCAATCTCCACGTGGAGCTCGCTCACCGTTGTAGAGCTTGGAGCTCGCAAGGACGAGCTTGTTATAGAGAGCATCTGGGAGAGGAGCTCGCAAGAAAGAAATATCATTGAGGGGACCACAATTAAATAAAATAAAAAAAAAGAGTTAGTGGCCACATGACTGTAAACAAAAAAAATATGTATTTATTCAATAAACACAAGATTGTATAAAAATATAAGAATTTCAAATATATGCAGGTTCAATCTCTATTTGATCCCGTGATTCTTCTCTTCAAGTTAACTCTCGAATGGTCTTTAAGCAGCCCTTGAGATTTGTTGTAGAAGTTTGACTCCTAGATCTCCTTGTACTTGATCTTCAAGCTTTGTAACGTTGATACGGATGACTTTCGCCTTGCTTCCGAAGTAAACGTTGAGCTTTGATCTTTGTGCTTGATGACGTTGACTTGAGCTTCGAGGTTGATGGCGTTGACTTGAGCTTCAAGGTTGATATATATCTTTTACTTGTTTTCAAAGTAATAGATATTTATCACCATATAAAGACATATTTATCAATTAAATAACTTATTTAATATAGATATCATAATCTTTTCATAACAAATAAAGTTATAAAATTAATAAAATATTTCTCAAAATTTCGGTGCCTACAATGACACAATCCTCATTCGTCAATAACATAATAATAGAGCTCCAAATATGGAGCTCAACGTTGCACAAAAAAAATACAAAAGCCTAGAGGGCCCACAAATATTGATTGCGACCTCCATATTGAAACACGTCATTGTTCATAATTCATAGTCTTATTCTACTCAAAATAATTCTAACTTTAATCTACTTTTACCATTATCAATCTTAAAACACGTGTCCCCTCTAAATGGGACTTTTATCATAGGAGTATTAAACTTGTTGTTAGGAATCGGGTAGTTGCTCGTGTAGATAACAATGGACAATACTTCTTTATTGATTTACTTGAACACGAACAAACTTATAAGTATTACAATGAAACTGAAGAACTAAGTTTAGAATAAACCAAAGATCGTCCGAAGTAAAACTTCTGCCCGCAAGACGAGAATACGTCCCGGTAGTGCTCACGGTAAGGCGGCTCGTCTCCAAAGGTTAAAACGATCTTGACGTCTCGGTTGTAGTAGCACCACAAACAGAACCGAGCTCCGGCGAACTGAACAAGAACGAAGACTGAACTAGTGTATGATATGCTATGAAATGCTATAGAGGAGTGCAGATTGCTAGGAATGAGTGAATTCTGCAAATGAGGATGCTCCTATATATAGCAGCTCTCGATCAAGTGAAGGGACTCGTCGCCATCAATTCAGCCATGATGGCCGGCGGTTTCAGACACCAAAGGTTGCCCGGACGTGAAGAGTCTCCGGCGGTTACAGCAGCCAAGAGTCTCTCTGCCGATGGGCTTTTCATACACTGGGCTTCCGGATTGGGCTCAACAATTAATGGAATTGGACTTGTAAAGTTGGTCCAAAAAGATAAGGCCCAAACACCAGCCCAAAGCACCAATTGCCAAGATCCAAGTCCCAGTCCCGCCCGCACGGACGGCGGCGGCGTCGTCGGCGGCGGCGGGGCGCGCGTGTGTGTGCGCGCGCGTAGGCACCCATACACACCAACCCAACAAGTTATTAAGTCCATACAGACATAGCCTTAAATACTAGTCAAATCATCCACATATAACCGATGTGGGACAACTAACATTTATTATAATTAATAACATGTTAATTACTACTTCAACATCCAACCTTTAGCATACAATATCTCACTCACCAGAAATCGGTTTAGAGATATTAAATATACCACGTTCATCTACTCACGGCGTAGATTAACATCCAATAAATATTTTAATTAAATAACAAGTATTTAATCAACAATATTTATCCTCAATCATGGTTAACATTTAAACCATTTCCAACAATCCCCCACATGAGTGAGAATGCCAATGCAAAATGAATGCAAATGCAAAGTTCAGTTCTCAAGAGACAATACTGCATTTGGCTAGGTAGCTTGTGACCTTGAACCTATCCATAGTCAACATTATCGAGTATACCGGCGGCATAGTGGTTATGAAAACCTTGAACTAGTCCTCCATGGTGTATACCGAGACAACAATATTGACACAATATCATCTCAATTCCGTTCGTTCTAACGTTTTGTGTCCTTTTCGGCCTTGGACATCCCTTTGGATTCATAAGTGTATCAATTGAAGCGGCCCTCACTTCACACTTATATAGGTGATTCTTATTTCCAAGTATCCTACTATACTTGACCTCTCCGAGATATCCAATAATCATTAAAAGTCATAAGACTTAACCTCACCACTTGTAGGTAAACAAACACTCACTGTTCTCAAAGAATAGGTATGTTCGAGTGTTTAACACACGGATTCTTATAATTGTCCCATTGAACCAAGCTCTTGGGATCCTCCAATCTGCAAGGTTGGGTATCCGCTATAATCATCCTTAAGATGTGGATTTAACACCCATTCCCTCTAACAGTTTATACATTTGATCTCGATTAATGCTCTTAGTCAGCGGATCCGCTAGATTATCTATTGACCTCACATAGTCAATTGAGATAACCCCACTCAAGATCAAATGTCTTACGGTATTATGTCGTCGACGAATATGTCGAGACTTACCGTTATAAAACATATTTTGTGCTCGTCCAATAGCCGATTGACTATCACAGTGTATCAACACAGACGACACTGGCCTCGTTCAACATGGAATATCCTCGAGGAAATTTTTAAGCCATTCGGCTTCTTCACCAGCTTTATCCAAAGCTATGAATTCAGATTCCATGGTAGACCTGGCAATACAAGTCTGTTTCTTAGACTTCCAAGATACTGCACCACCCCCAATAGTGAACACGTATCCACTCGTAGAAAACGAGTCTTTGGAGTCAGATATCCAATTAGCATCACTATACCCTTCAAGTACAGCAGCCTCTCTTGAATAGTGAATCGCAAAGTTTTGAGTATATTTCAAATAACCCATTACGCGCTCTAGGGCTCTCCAATGTTCTTTACTTGGATTAGCAGTATAACTACTCAACTTGTGAACCGAGCATGCTATATCAGGTCGGGTACAGTTTGACAAATACATCAAACTCCCAATGATCTTAGCATATTCATCTTGACCCACAGGTTCCCCCTTGTGCTCACTTAGATGAACATTCAGTTCCCAAGGAGTCTTAGCAATAGGTTTCTCATAAGCGTTGAATCTCCTCAACACTTTCTCAACATAGTGAGATTGCGACAATGCAATTCCATTGGGCGTTCTTAGAATCTTAATTCCAAAAATAACGTCAGCTAAGCCCATATCTTTCATGCTAAAATTCATACTTAGCATCCTCTTGGTTTCACCAATCACATGAGAATTACTACCCATGATTAACATGTCATCTACATAAAGACAAACGATAACATAATCGTCACCCGTTTTCTTAATATAGACACATTTGTCACTCTCGTTGATCTTGAAACCATTTGACAACATCACTTCGTCAAACTTCAAGTGCCAACGCAAAGGCGCTTGTTTCAATCCATATAAAGACCGTTGTAGTTTGCATACCATGTGCTCTTTTCCAGGTACAACAAACCCTTCCGGTTGCTTCATATAGATTTCATCGTCTAACTCCCCATACAGGAATGCAGTCTTAACATCCATTTGATGAATCTCAAGATTGCGCAAAGCAGCAATAGCGAGAAGCACCCTAATAGAAGTAAGTCTCGTCACGGGCGAATAGGTATCAAAGAAATCATAACCGGCTTTTTGTCTAAAGCCTTGAACTACAAGTCTGGCCTTATATTTATCAATAGTACCGTCAGACTTGTACTTCTTCTTTAGGATCCACTTGCATCCTAATGCCTTACAGCCTGGTGGTAGTTCCACTAACACCCAAGTGTGATTAAGCATAATAGACTCAATCTCGATGTCTATAGCTTCTTTTCACAAAGCCGCATCCGAACCAGATAAGGCTTCTTTTACGGATACCGGTTCACCGTTTAGCATGAAAACGACGTAATCCGGTCCATAAATTTTTGCTTTCCGTACTCTAGTACCACGTCTAGGCTCATTCACAGGCATAGACCTAAGTCGCTTTCTATTCGGCGGTCCATAAAACACCGGATTAGAACTCGATGCAACATTTTCATCTATGGGTTCAGAAATCATAGACTCGTCTACAAGTTTAGAGCTCGTAGCTTCATCCTCAACTCTCTTCCTAGAGTTAGGATCAACCTTATCCTTATTAGGATAGATGTTCTCAAAGAATACAGCATTCCTTGATTCCATCGTCGTTCCCACATGAATGTCGAGTATATCGAATTTGTGTACAACAAACCGATACGCGCTGCTGTTAAGTGCATAACCAATAAAGATACAATCTACCGTTTTAGGTCCAATTGTAACTTGTTTTGGTAAAGGCACTTCAACCTTAGCTAAACACCCCCACACTTTGAGGTATTTATACGAAGGTTTCCTCCCTTTCCAAAGTTCATAAGGAGTCACGTCCTTCCCTTTGAGTGGAATCTTGTTCAAGATATAGTTAGCTGTCAAAACAGCTTCCCCCCACATGTTCTGGGGTAATCCTGAACTAATCAACAAGCCATTCATCATCTCTTTAAGAGTACGATTCTTACGTTCAGCAACGCCATTTGATTGTGGTGAATAAGGAGCAGTCGTTTGATGGATTATACCACTTTCGTTGCATAATTCAGCAAACGGAGCAACATACTCTCCATCTCTATCACTTCGAACCATTTTGATTCGGCAACCAAGTTGATTTTCGGCTTCATTCTTGAAGTTTCTAAAAGCTTCAATAGCCTCATCTTTACTTCTTAACAAGTAAAGGTAACAATACCTTGTGCAATCATCAATAAAGGTAATAAAATACCTTTTACCACCTCTAGTTTGCACAAACTTTAAGTCACACACATCGGTGTGAACAAGTTCTAGAGGTTTAGTGCTTCGTTCAACCGACTTAAACGGTAACTTAGCCATTTTTGCTTCAACACAAACTTCACACTTGTCTTGTGTCTTAGATAAATCAATTTTTAACATGTCCATGTTCGCAAGTCTTTTTATAGCATTTAGATTTACTTGACCAAGTCTACAATGTCATAAATCACAACACTCAAGCAAGTAAACAGAAGTAGTAGCTTTATTATCATTAGCAACTGCTTTAGAAGGCTTACAAGTACGAACACTCAACTTGAACATATCATCAACAATGTGACCTTTTCCAAGAGTCTTATCAAACTTACGTATGATTATAAAATCACTACGAAGATCTATATCAAACTTAGCCCTAACTAGTTTGACGCCTGACACCAAATTCTTGCGGATTGCCGGAGCATGCAGCACATCCTTCAAAGTTATCTCCACACCGGAAGTGAATTGGAGAACAACAGTCCCAACTCCAAGAACAGGTGAGGTACGATCACTCGCCTCGGTGACAAAACGGTCTTGAACTTCCTTGTAGGTATAGAACAAGTCCCGGTTCATGCAGATATGAACGGTCGCACCTGTGTCAAGAAACCAAGTAACAGGATTAGGGTCCGAGACATGGTTTACCTCGGTGATCATGGCAACAAGGTCGTCTTTGTCCCAAGTGTCGAAGTCCTTTTGGACATGGTTGACCTTGTTATTTCCCTTCTTTTTCGGCAGACGGCAGTTCTTCGCCATATGTCCGGGCTTATCACAATTGTAGCACGTTCCGGTGAACTTAGTCGGAGGTGCCACTTCTTTTCCTTTGCCTTTGGCAGGGTAAGGACGCTTCTTGAAAGGTCTGCCCCTACCATCGGTCAAGTTTGCCTTAGCCTCCATTGGAGCCTTGGCCTTCATGTCTTGATCACGGACTTGAGCTTCGGTTTGAAGCTTAGCCACCAACGTCTCAAGGGTCATCTCCTTTCGCTTGTGCTTAAGATATCCCTTGAACTCCTTCCAACTTGGCGGCAACTTGTCAACCAAGAGCGCCACAGTATACGCCTCGGGAAGAGGCATCCCCTCGGAATGAACATCGTGTATAAGAGTTTGGAACTCTTGTACTTGGGGCATCATAGGACGACTGTCCACCATTTGGAATTCGGTGAGCCTCGTCACTACGAACTTCTTCGTGCTAGCAGGATTAACACGGTACTTCAACTCAAGAGCATCCCAAATTTCTTTGGCGGTCTCCTTGATGTTGAACACATTGAACAGGCCATCATCAAGCCCGTTCAACAACATATTCCGACACAGATAGTCAGAATGCACCCAAGTATCGTAGTCAAAACGAACTTGCACATTTGCCTCGTCCTCGGCTGGGACAGGAGGTCTTTCGTCACGCAAAAAGCTAGCAAGCCCCATTGTGGTGATGTAAAACATCATCTTTTGGGACCATCTTTTGAAATCAGTTCCCGTAAAACTGGGAGGTTTCTCGGCGATAGGCATTAGCCGAGCAGCAGGTTGTACAGGAGCCATAGTTGAGCTCGATGAGCCAATGGTTCCAGACATGGTGGAAGAAAGAGTGGAAGCGCCGGTACTCGAATTGGTAGACATTTTTTCAGCAGTGATTCAGGTGAACTTCAGTTTTGAGGAAGCACACGAACAAGTAACTTTGTTATTCTCGTCCTGCGATTGTTAGGAATCGGGTACTTGCTCGTGTAGATAACAATGGACAATACTTCTTTATTGATTTACTTGAACACGAACAAACTTATAAGTATTACAATGAAACTGAAGAACTAAGTTTAGAATAAACCAAAGATCGTCCGAAGTAAAACTTCTGCCCGCAAGACGAGAATACGCCCCGGTAGTGCTCACGGTAAGGCGGCTCGTCTCCAAAGGTTAAAACGATCTTGACGTCTCGGTTGTAGTAGCACCACAAATAGAACCGAGCTCCGGCAAACTGAACAAGAACGAAGACTGAACTAGTGTATGATATGCTATGAAATGCTATAGAGGAGTGCAGATTGCTAGGAATGAGTGAATTCTGCAAATGAGGATGCTCCTATATATAGCAGCTCTCGATCAAGTGAAGGGACTCGTCGCCATCAATTCAGCCATGATGGCCGGCGGTTTCAGACACCAAAGGTTGCCGGACGTGAAGAGTCTCCGGATTAGGCTCAACAATTAATCGAATTGGGCTTGTAAAGTTGGTCCAAAAAGATAAGGCCCAAACACCAGCCCAAAGCACCAAGATCCAAGATCCAAGATCCAAGTCCAAGTCCCAGTCCCGAGCCCGCCCGCACGGCGGCGGCGGCGCGCGCGTGTGTGTGTGTGTGCGCGTAGGCACCCATACACACCAACCCAACAAGTTATTGTCAAATCATCCACATATAACCGATGTGGGACAACTAACATTTATTATAATTAATAACATGTTAATTACTACTTCAACATCCAACTTTTAGCATACAATATCTCACTCACCAGAAATCGGTTTAGAGATATTAAATATACCACGTTCATCTACTCACGGCGTAGATTAACATCCAATAAATATTTTAATTAAATAACAAGTATTTAATCAACAATATTTATCCTCAATCATGGTTAACATTTAAACCATTTCCAACACTTGTGTCCCCCGAAATCTCCATGACTCCAGGTTAGCTCTCTGCTTCTTCAATTTCCTCGGGCTCCACAAGAATTTCCCCTGATGGACGGCGTCATTTTCCCTCCTGGTTCACTCCTTGGTCCAGTTGAAGCTTTACTGGTCGGCGTCGTCGCTTGTTCAGATTCTTTTGCAAAGGGATGTGAATCCGGATTATGTTTCGGCATTTTTTCGATTCCTATAAAAGATCCCATTTTAATTTGGCCTACAGATTTGATCTATTATTGCAAAGTTATGTTCAGAGTAGAAGAGTAGTGGATTCGGTCGTTATTCTCAATTAAAAGAAGGAATGCGGTTTGTTTCCGGAGGTGAGGATGATATGCGCAGTGTTGAACGGGTTGATTAGAGTGAGGAGTTTTGGGATGGTGCTTGCCTTGTTTGATAAAATGTTTGTGAATATGAGGCTAGTCGTTGATGTTTATGTTTATGCAGTTGTAATTAGGAGCTTTTGTGAGTTGAAGGATTATGATAGAGCGAAGGAAATGATCAGTTGGATTGAGGGGAATGGAGGGAAGTTGAATGTGGTGATATATAATACGTTGATTCATGGGCTGTGTAAGAGTGCGAGAGTCTGGGAGGCCATCTAGATTAAGAATTCGTTGGGATTTAAGGGTATGAGAGCCGATGTTGTCACGTATTGCACATTGATGTTGGGACTGTGTAGAGTGAATGAGTTTGGGTTTGCTAGAGATTTGATGGATAAGATGGTTGAATATGGGATTGTTCCGAATGAGGAGGCTTTGTCAAGTGTTGTCGATGGTTTGAGGAGGAAAGGGGAAGTTGGTGATGCTTATAATTTGATTGATAAGGTGGAGAAACTTGGAATCATGCCAAATTTGTATGTTTGTAATGCTATGATTCACTCATTGTGTAAAGATGAAAACTTAGAGAAAGCAAAGTTGATTTTCATGAAGACGCATGAGAAGGGTTTGATCATAAACGAAGTGAGTTTTAACTTCTTGATCAATTTGTTATGTAAAAGTGGCAAACTGGATGAAGCTATCAGTATTCTTGGGAAAATGGTCGGTGCGGGAATAAAGTCAACGGTTACACATATAACATGTTGATTAGTAGGTAGTGCAAATCGGGAAATTTAGATGCAGCTGAAACACTTTTTCTCGAGATGAATATAAAAGGATTGAGCCGCACTGTTGTAATGTATACTTCTTTGATCGATGGCTACTGTAAGCAAAAGGAAATAGATAAGGCTGTATCATGAGATGACTGAGAAAGGGATTTCACCTAATGTTCATACATTCACTGCACTGATCTATGGGCTTTGCAGTGCAAATATGATGTCTGAAGTATGTAACATGTTCAAGAGAATGTCAGATATGAATGTTTTCCAAATGAGGTAACATACAATGTTATGATAGAAGGAAACTGTAAAGTAGGCAACATAGCAAGAGCTTTTGAGTTGTATGATGAGATGTTGAAGAAAGGTCTTAAACCAGACACGTTTACCTACAAGGCTCTAATCTATGGGCTCTGTTCCACAGGTAGAGTATCTGAAGCAAAAGAATTTATGGACCGCGTGCATGAGAAAATTCATAATTTGAACGAGTTTTGTTATTATGCACTCTTGCATACTCAGTGCAAGGATGGAAAATTGAAGGATGCGTTGAGTGCTTGTGATGAGATGGGGCAAAGAGGTATTAACATGGATCTTGTATGTTGTGCTATTATTATTCAAGGGATTCTTGAACAGAAGGATTCAACATTATTGATCCAAATGTGGAAGGAAATTCATGACCATGCCTAATAATTTCGTCTATACTAGCCTATGTAAGGGAGGATTTGTCAGAAAATCAGAGGTTCTATTGAAGGAAAT
Organism: Schizonepeta tenuifolia; assembly: GCA_029490685.1. NCBI lineage: Eukaryota > Viridiplantae > Streptophyta > Magnoliopsida > Lamiales > Lamiaceae > Schizonepeta > Schizonepeta tenuifolia. The sequence goes on along the minus strand of CM055958.1, from coordinate 96,711,791 downwards.
GTTGATCAATGGGATAATTCCAAATGAGATCACACATGGATGCTTTCCTGATCATCTTTCCAGAGAAGGGAATATGGAGGAGGCTGAACGGCTTCATAAGGCAATGCTCAAAGGTTCCATTGCTAACACAGTTACATACAATATGTTGATTTGAGGTTTCTGCAAGTTGGGCCGAATTCAGGAAGCTTCTCAGATCCTTGGTGAAATGTCAAGTAATGGTATATGTCCAGATTATATTAGCTACTCAACTATAATACACAAGAATTGTAGAAGAGGTAACTTGCAAGGAGCCTTCAACTTATGAGAATCAATGTTGAATAAGGATATTATGCCTGATACAGTTGCTTATAACTTGATGATACATTCATGCCGTGCTGTTGGAGAATTCAGTCAGGCTTTTGAATTCCATAATAATATGGTAAAAAGAGGTTTGAAGCTGACTCAGGCGACCTATGCATGTCTCATGCAATGGGCATTCATGCAAGAATCGTCCCTTCAGCTCCCCACCAGCTAGCCGCAGGCCCAAAGATCCGACAGAAATGATCGAGTGCTCTCACTCACCATTATAACATCGAATGTTGAAATCAAAGGTGAATAATGGTTATGGAACCAAGGCAGAGTGTGTAGAAGATGTAGTCATTCCTTGATGATTCATATTGCAATATTATTCGTCTCACGATTTACAGAGTGGTAAGTTGGGTTCAACACGATTTGGATTTGGACGATATATCAATGGCATTTTGCTTTTCTCGTTTAGGTTGTTCTTTTTGGCGATATCAGAAATTATTATTTGTATAGTCGAGAGTTATTGTATATTATACGAAATTTGAGAAACTTTTGAATAAAATAGGAAATTTGACTCCAGGGAAGCGTGATATGAGTGTGAAACTCGTCGAGTTTCTAATAGGGTTGAATGAGTTTTTTCATGAGAAGCGAGAAAAGATTATGTTAAAGGATCCGCTACCTAGCGTATACAGGGCCTACTCTGAGATGTTGCTAGTGGAGGAAGAGGAACAAGGGTTTGTCGATGAACCAGATGAGTTTGATGCTGATGTAAAGGTTCAGGGAAAGGAGAAGACGAGGTTTCGATGTGAGCATTGCAATGATCCAGGCCATGAGATGAGTCATTGCTTCAAGCTTCATGGATATCCGGATTGGTACAAGAATATGAAAGAGCGTGAAGACTTTGTCTCTAAAAGGCCAAGATACTAGTATTAGATTTCAATGAAGAACTTTTTTTTGCAGAATATGGTGGTAAGATATCAAAATCTATATCTCACATGCTTTTTTTGTTTTCCAGGAAGAGGATAGGAATATTTGGATACTGAGTCCTACATATTTACCAGATGATACCTATCACTCTGTTACATTTTCATATCTTGGAAAAGTTTTCTTGTAATTACACATAGTATATCTTTGAATTACGTCTTGTTTGTGCTGGGATTTAAGTACAATCTTGTTTGTGTAGCACAACTAACTGTGTAAGGGATGCTAACTATATCTGTTGTTATCTTCTTCTTTGTGGTGCAGGTTCCTACGACTTGTTGAGATTGGAGGGGAAGTTGACAACCTTTTGCTTTAAGTTGTATTCAAACTAGTTGTCCCTTTGATTTGGCTCACTAATATTATGTAGACAGCCTTTTGCTTTGAGTTGACTAGCTTGTTGTCACTTCGAATTAATTCATGTGGACATATGTTGCTCCCATATACATATATATAATGCTCCAAACTTGACATATATGCCTTTTATTCTCACAACGTGGTGCATGAATTTAGTAGGCTAGGGTCATTTGACGTGTTTTTTTGGTTGATGCATAAGATTTACTTAATTGGTTGTTTTGGTTGATGCATTAGACCCAAAATGACATGTATCGAACCCACGACCTATGGTTTGAAGGAAAAACATTTTACCAGCTACATTTGATTTACTGTATGTCATAAAATTATTATACTTACTAATTTATTTTTAATAGTTTGACTTGAAAGCATGTAAGAGATTACTTCATATGTTTTTTAATTAATTAGTTTGAATCCACGTTTTAAGATATACAGTAACTCTCTTTAAGCTATGAATTAAATAAATCAAAAACATTTTAAAAGTTAAATCCGTTAATAATTATTAAGCATATTTGTTTTTTAGGTTGTTTTTATAGTGGCTTTTCGTTTTTATTTTCTACTACTTTTTAGAAGTCAACCGAAACGATTAAAAATTGTATGATCAATCTTTTAGAGGCAAATAAACAGCTAAACGGACCGTACTCAACCCTTAATTATTTATCCTAATTCTAATTATTTCAAATATACAAAAAATTTTCCTTCTAGTCAAATAATTACTTCCCTTCGTAATTAGAGCATCTTCAACCTTGCTGTAAAATGGAGTAATAACTCCAAAATGCCGTAAATAGTTTGCTCATGCACATTCTGCTGCATTTTGAACTTTTGAACTGTATTGCAATAGATTTGCAGCAACACTATTTACCGCTGCATCGTAATATCTTCGGAGGTAATCCCATGATGAAATCCATCGTGATTTCTTCCCAAACTTGAGTTAGCACAGGAAGAGGTTGAAGGAGACCTGCAGGTGGTTGAGTGGAGTACTTGGTTTGTTGGCAAATCAAACTAGTTGCCACAAACTCTTTGACTGTCTTCTACATATTGGGCCAGTAGAAAGTAGACGACAAGCGCATAAGAGTTCTCCACACATCGCCATGACCTACCATCAGTGTGGCATGGGCCTCATGCAACAAACGATGGATGAGTGGGGAAACTTTGCTGACATAAAAACGTTGCTTGAAAGTGAGGATTCCGTCCACTATCGCATAATCTGTGATAAATCCTGAGAGTAGAATTTCTGGTGTAATTCCTGTAGATCTACGCAAGTATTATTCTCATTTCGGAGTTGTTCTAACAATTCAGCTATGGGGGTACTCCGAGTAAGGAAAACATGATTAGAATCCGCATCATCATTGCAAAACTCAGGTTCTTTGCCCGAACGTCGTGACAGAGCATCTCCCGCCAAGTTGGAGGCACCTGTTTGGTAATCAACTCGAAAATAGAAGCCAAGTAACTTTCTCACATATTTTTGTTGCTCTGGCGTCTGAATAGTCTGCTGCAACAACTCACGAATGCTTTGGTGGTCGGTCCAAACGATAAAGAAACGTCCAAGGAGATATTGTCACCATTTGTGGATTGATTCAATTATAGCATGGAGCTCCTTGGTGTAAGTGGATGAAGCTTGCAAACGAGGGCTAAGTATCTTGCTAAAATAAGCCACAGGTTGTTCCTGCTGCATTAGAACCGCTCTTATGCCGACATCGGAGGCGTCAAATTCAACTACAAATTCAAGGGAAAAATCTGGGAGCCGCAACACCGGAGTTGTGCTTATCAATTCCTCAAAAGTGCATTGAGCTTTAGCAGACCACTGGAAAGCGCCCTTCTGTAAGAAATCAGTGAGAGACGATGCGATGCCGGTGTAATGACGCACAAAACGACGGTAATATCTGGTGGGACCGAGAAAACCAGGGAGCTGTTTAACCGACTGAGCAATGGGCCAGGACCGCATAGCTTCAATCTTGTCTAGATTAGCAAGAACATTGCCATTGGAGACGATATGTCCAAGATAAGCAACACAGGTCTGACCAAACACGCATTTGGAGGCTTTGAGGACGAACTCATAGCGATGTAGACACTCAAATGCTTGGCAAAGATGAGCAATATGATCCTCCATGTTGAATCTATAAACTAGGATATCATCGAAGAAAACAACCACGAATTTGTGTAGGAAGGGAGCAAATACTTGATTCATCGTCGATTGAAATGTTGAAGAAGCATTACATAGCCCAAAAGGCATAACGAGAAACTCAAAATGGCCGTCGGAAGTCCGAAAATCTGTTTTAGCGATGTATCGATGGTGAACTCTTATTTGATGGTAGCCGGCTCTGAGATCGAGTTTTGTGAACACAGTTGCCTTCCCCAAGTCGTCGAGAAGCTCATCGATGGTTGGAATTGAGAAGTTATCTTTCACCGTGACGGCGTTGAGGGCTCGATAATCCACACAAAAATGAAAAGTGCCATCCTTCTGTTAGGAATCGGGTACTTGCTCGTGTAGATAACAATGGACAATACTTCTTTATTGATTGACTTGAATACGAACAAACTTATAGTATTACAATGAAACTAAAGAACTAAGTTTAGAATAAACCAAAGATCGTCCGAAGTAAAACTTCTGCCCGCAAGACGAGAATACGCCCCGGTAGTGCTCACGGTAAGGCGGCTCGTCCCCAAAGGTTTAAACGATCTTGACGTCTCGGTTGTAGTAGCACCACAAACAGAACCAAGCACCGGCGAACTGGAACTAGAACGAGGACTGAACTCGAATGCTATGCTATGCTATGCTTGCTTTGTGAGATGAGAGAATGAATGATTGAGTAAATTCTACAATGAACTAAGCTCCTTATATAGGCAATTTCATCACATGAGGATTTAATACATCATAAAGAGAAATCACCACACATTATGTAATAACGTCGGTTGATCAACTCAAAGGTCTCATGGAATTGAAAAGCAAAGCTAATCAAATTCCCAAATCAAGTCTACGGCGGTTTCATATACTGACTACCATCAAATAATCAATTTGATTATTCAATTAACAATTGTATGTTGGACACAAATTGGGCCAAACCCAATTTCTCAATTTTGGGCCTAAATTAACAATTAATCAAGCAGTATAAATAGAGCCCAAGTCAAGAATAAAGCTCACGAATTAAATCGAGCTCGTTCTCACGACGTGAAAAAATCACAATAACAAATTTGCCTTCAACAAATTCATCTTCAACATACAATTTAAATATATTATTTCTCACTCACCAAATAATGGTTTATTGAGAACATAAAAATATATTTCGATTATTTACTCAATAAGTAAAATATTCCACAATTATTTAATTATCAACAATTAAATAATAACCGCCATAAAAAATAATTTCCAAACCATTATTTCCAACACGCGTACGAGCATCACCGGCAATGAAAATGGCGATTGACTTGGACGAATGGTACCTTGAAGCAACATTTCGGCGACGAGCTTTTCCATCTCTTGTTTCTGGAATTGTGGGTAACGATATGGCCTAACATTCATGGTGCCGTGTCGGGCATGAGATGAGTTCGGTGGTCAACGCTCCGATGAGGAGGGAGGTCAGATGGAGTCTCGAATAAATGTTGAAATTGGTGAAGCAGAGCGTGAAGCACAGTAGGGGTACCATCTGGAATGGAAAATTGGGCCTCATTAATAGGCCCATTAATATTTGGATTGGGCCTCTAATAAATATGGCCCATAAGCCATCCACCTCTCCCTTTTGGGCTGCAGCCTGCAATGAGGAAAAAGAAATGGGCTGAAAATCAATTGCAGGGTCGCCGGCCAAATGTATTACGACGCCATTCACGGTGAATTCCATGGATTGAGCGGCATAATCATGACTCACTTGTCCAAGTGTTTGAAGCCATTGAATTCCGAGCACGACGGCTGGACCAACTATTTGCAAAAGGTGAAGGTCTACCGTGGCGCTGTATCCTTGAAGATCGATGGTTACCGCCGGGCAAATGCGATCACAGGTGATGAAATCGCCATTTCCAACGAACACACCAAATGGTAGGATCGATTGAGTGTTCAGCTTTAGCAACTGAGCAACAGAAGGTTGCAAAAGTTTATGGGTATTCCTATTATCCACGAGAACTCACACGTCGTGATTGCGAATAGATCCCAAGAGATTGAGAGATCGAGGGCGGCCTAGACTAGATAAAGTGTTGAGTGTGGAAATATCGCCACATATTGCCAGATCAGGGGGGTTCGTTTGAGACAGTATCTGATTCCGGCGAACGCTCAATGATGTCGTTGTCATCAGCCGTGCTGAATAAGCCATAGAAGCGGCTTCGACAACGGTGAGAAGAAGACCATTTCTGGTCGCAATTATAATAAAGCCCCTTATCTCATTTTTCCTTGAGCTCCTGGGGTGAAAATCGATGGACAGGAAGGTTAGGACCCGGAAGCAGCGGCGGTGATGGTGGTTTTGTTGGTGAGGAAATCGATGGAAAAACAAAGCTTGTTGGTGACGAGATGGCAGGAGGTGAAGATGGAGAATAAGAGGAAATCAGAGTAACTTTCAACGGAGGCCGCGGCGACCACCGTCACTCCAGACGTGATTCCTCGAACTTAGCCTCATAAGTCCTTGCTAACGTGAAGGCCTCCATGAGAGTAGAAGGTTTCGAGAAGGAAAGTTCTCGCCGCAGTGGTGGTTTTAGGCCGGTCACAAAGAAGCTCACCAGCAGCGTTTCGGAGATCCCATCAACTTTATTCATGAGATCCTCAAATTCGGCTTGGAACTCGGCCACTGCGAATTTTGTGTAAGTTTGGATAGGCTGCCTTGAGGTGGTTATTTTTCATCCATTGATACCATGCCGCCGCACGTCCTTCCATGCGAAAAGAGGCTATGTGCAGACATTGGTTCTCCGGTGTGCGATGAAAATCGAAAAACTCCTCAACTCGAAAAATCCACCCCGATGGGTCAGAGCCGTCAAAGGTAGGAACCTCCTTTCATGGAGTGAAATGGAAGCTTGGCATTCGGATCTGGGGGCGGTGGTGGTGGCGGTGGTGGTGTAGTATCGGTGAGGGAGAGGGTGGTGAAACGAGTATCAACGGAGTTCATGAAGGTGGTAAGAGTGGTGTTTGTGGCGAGAAGTTGGCCGTCAACATGATTTTTCAGTTATTCAAGCTGCGTTTCAATGGCTTTGAGAGCCGCGGAAACGTCGAAGGGAGCCATGGAAGTGAAGAAGAATAATGAAAGCACCAATGATAAGATATATAAAAGATAGTATCGGCTACTTCGAGCGAGCCTTGCTCCAAAGAAGAAAGAGATCAGAAGAAAGAGATAACTTTCATTAATTGCATACCATTTCCATACAACTTTCTTGCTATTTCTTTAGCTACTGCAGAAACTACCTCTGCTAACTCTAACAGAAAGGAAAAGTGGGGACCAAGCTACTCGTGCCTGTCCCGTGCTAATTCATCACGTGGTCATCAAAACGAGCTGGAATCTTTGTAATTCCGAGTGGGCTTTCTTTTCACATATTCATCCTTAGTGGACTAGGCTTCTATATCTTCTTCTTTACTTGGCCCAACTATCTTTGATCCATTAGTTGTAACATTATGATCCGGGTGATGTGATATCATGCGATCCTGCCATTCATTACGTGGTGATTTGATGGTTCTGATTTAGTTGATGAGCTGTCACTTGTGTGTTTGTTTAGAGAGTGTGAGGCGGTTATTGTAAAGAGTGTAAAACTCAACTGTAAAGCTAAGAAGACTTAACTTGTATGAGAATTTTGAATTGTATTCAAAGTAATAAAATGAATTCCATTCTTCTCTCGCTTTCTATCTCTGAAATTGACAGGTAACAGTTACCATTTCTGGAGCAGATTTATGTCGATTGCCCTAGAAGAAAAAAGGAAAATTAGGGTTTGTGAATGGAGAAATCAAAGCTCCGGAAAAGCAGTCACTTAACTATAGGTAGTGGAAACAGACTGATTGTATGGTTTTCTGGTGGATCCTCAATTCAGTATCTACAGAAATTATGAATGCTTCCATTTATGCTAATTCTGCCAAGGATTTGTGGGATTACCTTAAACAAATTTATGGTGGGCAGAACGGCATATGATAGCTCTAGAGGCAGTAGAAATGAGGAATTTAAGGCAAGGATCAGATTCAGTTACTGTATATTTTACGAAATTTGAGAAACTTTGGTATGAATCAGAAAATCTGAACCCACAGCCTGTTGGAGATTGTGGTTGTGCTATGAAGAATGATATGACTGATAAACTGATGCATTTTCTAATGGGGCTCAATGAGTGTTTTGATGAAACGCGAGAACAGATGTTGTTAATGGATCCATTACCTAGCGTGTACAAGGCTTACTCTGTGATGTTGCTAGTGGAGAAGACGACGATTGTGCAGCCGATTTCTATTGCCGAACCAGTTGAGAATGCTGCTGCTGCTGCTGCCCTGCCCCTGCCCGGGATGTGTTGATAAGATATGCGGAGATGCCACTCGCACTCTCCTCCATCTTCATGCTCCGTGCCTTTGAGTAAATCATTCTAGCACTTGTTTTTCTTTCAATCTTATTCTTCCACTTTGTTTGGAGGATGGCAAATTTATGTTTAGGACTTTGTTTGTTTTGTTGAGTCTCTTGTTTTAGAAAATGCCTTAATTGCTTCCCTTGATTTTCTTGGTTATTTTGATTCAAAATTGCATGTGTTTGGTGATTTTGATTTGACGAAACGAAAGAGAGGCTTATGATGAAAGAAATGAATTGGTTTTTATTGATAAATTTGCACATCTACACTTGTGAATTGAGATGTGAATCGGTCCCAACACTAGTTGAAACCAGCATGAGTAGTCAGTATAGTTTTGTCGATTTAGCAAATTTATCCACGTGTTTCTTATTCTATATGCTATAATAACTTGAGAATATTTTTTTTCTTTTTCCCCAAAATAACTTGAGAATGTATTTTCTTGATTTTATATTTATTACTTGTTTAACGAGATACTTTTATCAATTTCTTTAGGTACAGGATCAATTTATTCATTCACATGAGAGGATTGCAAGTTTGCAACTTATGACCAAAATACAAAATTGGAAAAGAAAATACAAGACAAGATTTTGAGATGGACTGCAAATCAAACTTCCCAAACTAAAACAAGAAATTATAGTATGAAATTGATATTCAAAATCAAACTTTATTTTCATATCTCCATTAAGTCCTCAGCAACTGCTTACAAGTTCTTAAATTGCTTATTTCTATGATTCAATATGTTCCAAAAAACATAAGCTTTTATCTTTATATTTATTTAAGTTGTAGTTATGTTGAAATATGAAAACTATGTTTGTTAAATTCACAATTCATAAAATTGTTCTTTCAATACAATATTAGTTTTTTCTACATTAATATTAATCCGGTTGAAACGATTTTTACCAAGTCGAACCAATGATCCAATCATCTGTTGGATTGCTTCAGGTGGCGAGTTTTTTTGTTTTCTGTAAAAATTTCCTGGAATAACGATTAAATGCTAATTCTGCAGCAAAATATATATATATATACGGAGTGCTTCTAATGAAAATAACCCTTAAAGTAAGAAATAAGAATAAATATATACCACACATTTGCAAGGGATGTGTGAACAAGATTATATCTTAGATATTGAACTAGAATACAATAAATTAAGGCGGAGGGGTATATAGGTAAAATCGACTCATTCTCTCCTCCAGAATGAATCATGCTCACACTTATTTCTCCATCTCTCTCTGATATCTCTCTCTCAATCACTCATCGATGCGGCAATCCATCGACAACTCCGGTGTGTCATCCTACACTTATCGTCGCCTACTTCTTCCACTTATACATGTCTGCAGACATACCAAAATCTCAAATTACCAGTTTTGTTCTTCAAATTACCAGAGCTTGATGTTTGTTCAACATTCAAAAATTGATTTTTTTTTTTCCTACCAAATTAGCGACACATCTGCTAAAAAATACAAAAAGAGAAATTGAAGGAGAATTCAGAATCATCCATCTGACTAAAGTGGGGGTTTTGAGAATCAAAGCGAGTTAGGGCACGATTTTCTCTGTGCTACTGAAGAACGGATAGAAGAAAAAACAATGTCGACATCGCAATTGAGCGAAAGTTAGTATTTTTCAGCTATTTTAATTTTGTATTTTTGTGAAACTTTTGGGTTATTATTGTGTTGTGATTAAAGATAAGCATGCGAATCAATCATTGTGATTGTAATGGGCATAGTATTTTCCTCTTCAAAATGTATTGTATGTTTTTACTTGAAATTAGAGTGACTCGTTGCTTGTTATTAATTATTATAGTGGTTGATGTGATTGTTTGATGCTATTGTAAATTCATGAATTGATGAAGTTTATCGATCTTATTATGTCGAGTACAAAGCTATGTTTCTATATTTAGGCAAGTTTGCATTTGTTTCAAGTTTGCTATACAGGGGAACTTTGTCATCACTAGCAATTAATTAACTTGCCTATCATTAAATTTTTGAATTTCAAGTCTATAACACTAGCAAGACCACAAATGAAAATTCGTCAATGAATAATTTTTTAGAAACAACTCCAATTATTCATTGGCATATGTATAGATTTGTGTTTGATGTGGTGCATCTAATTAGTATTGATGATGGTGATGCATCTAGATAGTGTATGGTGCATGTGATTAATTATTAGATTATGATGCATTTGGATAGTTTGTGGTGCATAAGATTAGTGATTGTAGTGCATCTGACTACTGACGGTGATGCATGTGGATAGTGGTTGTGGTGCATCTCATTAGTGACTGTGGTGTATCTAATTATTAATTGTATCTTTTTATGTGGTACTTTGCAGAATATTTTTTCACTTGTTTCTTGATGGAACAAAATCAGAAAGAAAATGAGAATTTTTAGAGAAGACAAAATCTAGCATTATTTCGATGAAATAGAGGACAACCAAAATAAACTCGACAATGCAGGAGTCGATTATGGGAGAAAAAACATTGCAGAAATCAGTTATAACACGGGCAGAGTACTACTATAGTGAATTTGTCACAATTCTTCATGTTTAATGCAAAAAAATTGTTGATTGGTTGAAGTTATTTTCATTTGGTATATGTTGGTTGGAACAAATGTATATTTTGAACTTGTTCTATATTTATACAAACGGCTTATGGCATGTGGCAGCTGAAATTGTATGTTTGTAGAGTTGTCTTTTGTATGTAGGTGAATACATTATGCTTGTAAAATTATAAATTGTATATTTTTGTATACATAAATGCATCCCATAATATATATTACGTAATGCACCAGTCAAGCCTGTTGACTTTTTTTAAGTGTAGTGAATCTCATCTCACATTATGGTGCATTTCATTACATTGTGTGGTGCATCTCGTTATACATTATTGTGCATGTCTGCGTGTTGCATCTTAGAAAGAAAAAAGTGAATAATAAAATATGATTATTGAAAAATTGAAAATAAATATACCCTAATTATGAATTAATTATATTCTAATTAGGGCTTAATAAATCCTAATTGAGAAATAAACCCAAAGGGAGTTGATTAATTAAATCCAAATTGAGTTACAATAATTTTATTCGGACATACGTGCTTGAAACAGGAAAAAAATTGTTCGATTGCCTAAAAATTTCCTTCCTACCCAGACCCCCTTCAAAATATCGATTTCACGCACACCCGCTCCCAAATTTTACTCTTATCCACACCAACTCCTAAACTTGTGAATTTAAATTGGGATGAAACTTTATAATTAAAATTGAAAAAGTGTATGTTTATTAATAACCAAACTGTCGAAACTATGAAACTAAATTATGTGTTAAAAAAATTCATCAAATCCCTATTTTTACCATCGTATGTCCAGACATAGTATGTCTAAATAGCACTTTGATTTAATAAACCTTATTAGAAAATAATAAACCCTAAGGCGATTGAATTGATTAAACCCTAATTGATCAAATGAATCCTAAGGAGATTGATTAACAAAAAATTTGAAAAAAATTAAATAAAAAATAAATGAATAAACTTGTAAAAATAAATATAATAGAACATTGCGTGGTGCATCTCATTACATATGATGATGCATTTCATTGCATTGTATGATGCATCTTAGAGAAAAAGTAAAAAAAAAAACTTATAAAATATAAACTCCAATAAAAAATTAAATCCTAGTTGAGAATTAATAAACCCTAATTGCAAATTAATAAACTCTAATTAAGCTTAATAAATCCTAAAGTGATTGATTAATAAACTCTAATTGATTTATAATAAACCCTAATTGGGATTAATAAATTCTAAAGAAAGTGATTAATTAAAAAGAAAATTGTGGTGCATCAGACACTGAATTGGGGTGCATTTGACAATAATTTGTGGTGCATCTTAAAAGGCATCAGTGATGCATCTATAAAAACTGTGTGGTGCATCTATCATTATTATACGGTGCATCTGACATTGAATTATGGTGCATTTGGAAATGAACTGTGGTGCAGCTGGTTTTGATTTGTGCAGTTTGCTAAGACATGCATTTTTAAAAAACTAATCAAAATATTAGTCAATCAAATAGATGAAATTAATAAATTTAGACATTACAGGTTATTTTTTTATCACTATAAATACAAACATAATCAGACTAACACCATATATATATATATAGAAAGATACAACTTGGACACAGCATGCACAGATTATGGTGAAAAATGGGAGCAAATAGTAACACCTCAAACTAAACAAACTATTGTTACAAACACAACAAGAATTCATAACAAGATAATAAACTCCATTGAAGCATCTTGTTAATTTAGTTCCAATACAAGTACAAAAAAAATTGAACTCTAGCTCTGTCGACATCAAAGCTCGAGCTTTAACAGTCGAATCAAATAATTCGAGAAAAAGAAGAAGAATTCATTTTCAAGTTAGGCTACTGGCATCCTTAAATATCTATCTGCTCTAATCTTGATAAACAAAACAACTGCATCATAAATCATCAAGAAACTCAAGCATCACAATTAAATTTGCTTCTCTCTCATCCAATTGATCACTAATGTTTCTTGAATCAAATAAAAAAAAAGAGCAGGCCAGCTTCCAATTTCTCAACAACTACAACATCATCCCCAAATATAATTAAAAATCTGTAAGGTTACTGATTCCATAAATCTCACCAAAACACCATCAAAATCCAAGAGAATCCATCCAATTGTACTTCAAATCCACACAACCACCCCCGATTTCAGATCCAAGTTTAAAAACTATGAATTTAAACCCTCAATGCACAATCGAGAGCAATCAAGGATATGAAGATATTCAATCCGACGTTAGTGAACACCAATACCACAACTGTGACTAAGCTCAACGACACCAGAACGAAGCGATCGTCGACATTTCGGCCGAAGAAGATGACCGGATCGTCGCGGCAAAAGTGGATGAATCACAACGAATAATCGCGAATCGAAATGAAGGATGACTGAAAAATGAATTGGAAAAACATTGAGAAGAAGTTAAGGGATGGATTTGAGATGCGGGTAATTTGATTTCAATAATTTATTAAATTACCAATATAGCTTTGCCAAACTAAAAAGTGCTGTGATTACCTAAATAAATTGGATTAAATTTCAGCCATAAATCTTGTAGGATTAAGGGTGGAAATTTATTCTTATTTCTTATGATAAGATGCATTCCATGATCTCTCTCCTATATATATATATATATATAAAGGATAATTTTAAATATAACCCCCAAATATTTCATTATAGCCTTCTAATTAATTTAATAATAAATTAAAGACAAAATTTTACTATTGCACCATTATATATAGCCTTCTAATTAATTTAATAATAAATTAAAGACAAAATTTTACTATTGCACCATTATAACCCCAAACTTAAGATTACAATATAAAAAAAAATCACGCTTAACCATATAACCCCCACAAAAATCTAACTGAAAAAATTGAATGCCTCCCTCCCCCAACCTCTTCGTCCCATATGCCTGCAGCAAACTAACCAGCAACCTTTGGGTGGTGGGCCACAATGAAGATACAATAGAGAATGTGGGATTCAAAAGAGCGGCGGGTCGATGGCGGCAATATATGAGATATGAGGAGGAGAAAAGGAGAAGAGTGTATAGAGAAGAGAGAGACAGAATCAGTTAGTTTGCAAGTTAAAATAAGAATCACTCTTGTAGGTTGTGGAGTAAGATAAGAGAGAGCCCATACCACCTTTTATTTGCAGAATAAAAATTCTAATTTCACAAGTCAGATGAAGGAGGGGGTTGAGACTGGTGTTGCGATTTCCCCATTTCACCATGACCGGTGGACTAAACTAAAATTAGGTTGGGGCCATGATTAACTTTTTTAGTTACTTTTAAGTGGGGGTTATGAGTAAATTCTTTTTTAAGGATATAATAGTAAATTTTTTATTTAATTTAATTATTATTTTAATTAAGAGCTATAATGATTAATGAAAAAATTGAAGGCTATGTTTAAAATTATTCTTTCTATGTTGGGCTTAGCTCATTTTATTTTGGGCTTTCAGTACGGCCCAATAAATAAAAGCCTATCCTTTTTGTTCTATGTCGATAGTCTCTCTCTCCATTGTTACAGAAATGTCTGCTTGAGTTGTTGAATAGAAAAATGGCACTTCAACTCCAGACTATTCTCAGAGTTGCCACCTCAAGCTACGCCGGCGCCGTCGCCGGCGCCTCTGTCTGGGGTCGCAGGACTTTGTTTACCAATTTCTCCTCTAATTTCCCCAACTCTACTGCTTTCTCAGGTACTGCTTTCTTAAATTCTTGATAACAATGTCGGGAAAAATGATTAATAAAAGATCGTGCCTTTTATGTTTGTAACAAACTGCTATCAAGTTAAATTTGTAGAAGTGAAGTGCTCTGAAGTTCTAACCTTCTGAATACAACCTTATATTTATCTGTGTGTGTGTGTGTGTGTGTGAGAGAGAGAGAGAGAGAGAGAGAGAGAGAGAGAGAGAGAGAGAGAGAGAAATTGTGTGTGTGTGTGTGTGTGGGGGGGGGGGGTGCTCTGTGGCAGAAATGTTCATTATTGAATTTGCCATTTCTAGTGGGTTTTGGGAGGGAGGGAGAGAGAGAATGTGTTGGGGATTCTGTGGCAGAAATGTTCATTGTTGAATCTGGCATCCATGGGTTTTGTTATTGGTTATTGATTTTATGGCTATGATATTGTGAATCAGTAAGATTGGTGGAGGCCCCGGTGCATCGGTTTGTCAGGAGCTTTGCTGCTTCTAGTGCGGAGAAGATTATAGTGCCGAGAAAGTAATTGCATCATTTCTCAATCTGTTCTTCTTCGCTTGTCTTGTGATCTTTAGCATACTTAATTGTATTGTGTACATTCAGGAAAAAGAGACTGGATCAAGTGTGCCTTGAAAGATTTGAGCAATATAGTCGAACACTCATTCAGTCGTGGATTTGTCAGGGTACCTCTCTTCAACTCCTTGTCTCGAGAATCATGTCGTTGTGATGTATTATTTGAAGCATCTATACTCACAGATCACTCGGGATTGTTAAAGGGAAGTGGTTCATTCCTCTAGTATATTATTTGTCTCTATGTGATTAGGAAGCAGTAGATAACTGATAATCTATTTATCACCATAGTTGCATCAAATGTTAATGCAGGAAAACTGTAAATGCTGGAACTATGTTCTTGTAATCGTTACTGAGGAATTAAATCTAATTTATTCCATGGTACATATTTAAAAGTTCCTTTCCTATCACCTGTTAAATTTCAACCCCACAAAGGAAGTCCATCGTTGTATTTTAAATGCTTTTTTTGACCAAAACTGTCCTCTCGATCATTAATCATCAGAGATGTGCCTTCACCTTCTAGAAAGTGAAGCTCAGGAGACCCTTGTATGTTCCGTTGACAAGCACATAGAAAAACTATATGAGGTTTCTGAGTGTCGTAAGGCATCATTGCTTATTTTAAGTGCATTATAGGTTGTTAAGCTGCTACTCATCCCGCTACATTGGTACTTGCTTGAGCAGCTTTTATGCATTTTCATAATTTTACTTCACAGGCAAAGTATTTGTTGATGGGAAAAAGGTAACCACATGTGGAGCACAAATTTCTGATAAATCTGTTGTAGACATCAAGGCAGAGATTCCAAAATACGTATGTAGGTGATTACTCTATTCGAATAGCTCTTAAATACTATATTTTTGTCGATAATTTATTGCAAAAGTAAAAACATTGGAACTCTTTCTGAAAATCTTTACTCACAGAGCTGGTCATAAGTTAGAGGCTGCATTAGAACATCTAGAGATCGATGTTACTGGAAAAGTGGCCCTCGACTCAGGACTTTCTACCGGTGGATTCACAGATTGCTTGCTCCAAAGCGGTGCTTCATTCGTCTATGGTGTTGATGTAGGCTATGGACAGGTATCCCTACATCAGTGTTTCCGATGGGATCCTTCGGTCTCAAGAATTGTAACTCTATTTTCGTGTTCCTTGCATGGTTGGTTGCCATATTGCTCTAAGTAGTTCTATTGTTATTGTTTCTGTTCAGGCAGCTGAGAAAATACGTCTGCATGAACGCGTAAGTGTCATTGAACGGACAAACTTAAGATATTTAACAGACCTGCCAAACAAACAGAAAGTTGATATAGTTACCTTGGATCTTTCTTTTATTTCCATATTAACGGTAAGTTACTGCTTCTCTTGCGTTTTTCATTCAGTCGTTTACTTGATCTTTTGCTGATATCTTATACGTTGCAGGTCATGCCTGCTGTTATCAGTCTGATGAAGGATGACGCGATGTTAGTTACTCTCATTAAACCTCAATTCGAGGCAGGCAAATCCCAGGTACGGGGAATCATCATCTCCTGATTATGCTCATAATTTCCATGTTTTTTTGTCTCTGTTTATGTTCATCAAGATAAAATTCGGATAAATAATAATTTGAACAAACATTATTATCCTAAATTCAATAAAGAATAACATGGGATTTTCCTTAAGGTGGGAAGCGGAGGAATAGTCAGAGATCCGTTAATTCATCAGGAGGTAACGTCTTACCTAAATTTTCTCGACTCCATGTTGGAATTCTTTGTTGCATGAACTCCAATTTTGTTTTGGTGCTGCTTCTTAAAAATCCACCAAAAAAAAGGACGTAATTTCTTGTTATTGTGTTTGGACCCTTTTTAGGTTCTTGGGAAGATAATAAATGGTATACAAGGTTTTGGATTTGAATGCCAAGGCTGGATAGAATCGCCATTGAAGGGCGCTGATGGAAACAAAGAGTTTCTGGCTAGCTTCAGCCGGATAGACATGAAAGATGGAGATCCTCCTGCTGAGGCAGATATTGCTCGATTATTCAGGAGAGTCAAGAGCAACCAGCAAAAGCAAAAGCAAAAGCAAGAGCAAGAGCAACCAGCTACATGACCAATAATTCATACACAAGATGCTTGTTTCTACCAAATTACAATTTTTGGTGGGGATTTTTTAGGTTTGATGCAACTTGTTTCTGAATTTGGTGCAACTTATTTCTGAATATTGAATGCACTGCTGTTTCTCTATTACAATTTTTTCACTCATATTTCACATAATACACATTACAAAGATGTAGATATCTGATTGACTTTGATTTTAGGCTATCAAAACAAAACTTAACAAAACTAAGAAGAAACAATGCACATCACTGTATACCAGAATGATTCAAGGCATCTAAAAAGAAACTTTATACCATAATCACATCGAACAAGATAGGATAAATCATCACTGCGAAGCAACAAGATTCAACATCTCAAAAGGAAGTTTAATACCAAACACCTGTCCGACTACTGAGAACCACGAAAGCATGTATTTTTCTAAAGAGGTCGTGTTTTGAGCAGCTGTAACGTCGCTGCTTAGGAGAAGCTTCATCCATTCACTTGTCCCACAAGGATGTAACGTGTACCATGGTCGCTTTAGTTCAGGGTGCTCCTGCAGTTTCATAAAATTGTTACATGCAAAAAGACTACGACGAAAGTTTAGGTTCCTACTGAAGGAGCTTATCAGTGGAGCATTTGTGGAAAATGATGCAAAGTATAGTCCAAATATACATAAAATAATTCCCTAAAGCTAATGAAACAGTAATGACAAGCAGCCAAAAATTATGAGAGAAATTAACCTCCTGAGTTATAAATGTCCATTTGGCTCTAGTTAGCAGTTGGGCTGAGTCGATTGAGATATCTTTCTCGATGTCATCTAACAGCAGAGGCTGCCCGTCTGCAAGAGATTGCGAGAGTAGATTTAATAAGTCATTAGTTCAGCATAACTTTAACACATTTTACTTATAACAACATCAACAACCACAACTTGAATGGTTTCACTAAGTAAAATGCCAATCTTGAAAGCATTAGCACAATGTTGGTCTAAAAATAAAAGACAGTGAGTCGATAGTATCTATGGACCGATTTCCGCAAAGAAGTCCAACTAAAAACTAGTTCTGATACTAATCTGTAAATCAGCACTAACTGCATGTGTTGACAAAGCAAAAAAGAGATCCTATCGAGCTGTTTCTTGTTATCCGAGGACCAAGAGTCAACTTACCATTGCGGTAAGCACGAAAATAAAGAACCGGAACCCTGTAAGAAGCACTGTAAACAGCATGGAGGTCATAGCGATGTTGACCAGGACCGTCGTTGAGAGTCTAGCACGAAAAGGAAACCACAATGCAGATAGATGAATTGCATTCCTTTGCCATTAGATTTGTGATTCACTAATCCACAAAGCCATTAATGTCGTTACTTCAAAGCGAAATTAAAAAAGTTGCTGTGCAAACACTGTACATCATATTTATTACCACAGAGCAGAAAATGGCAATTTCCAGAGACAAAAAACTATCTCAAAAATAGGGACACACATTTCAAGTTTTGACAACCAGAGTAAGATTAACAAGAATAAATGCACGGAAAAACTAATCAAATACCAATTCTATTATTAAATTAAACAGAAAATGTAATTCAACATGCTTACAACAACTGCAGTATCAACGACCTCATCTTCATAATCACTATCGCACTCTTCTCTCTCTACCAGATCGCAGTTGTGACGATCTCCCTACAAATTCAGATATTAAAGTAAACATAAACATCATTTTTTTCAAATATATTTCAAAAAAAAAAAAAAATTGCACAAAATTTTCAACGAAATGGCATTCGTGGACAGAAAAATAGCCCACCTCTGATAATTTGGGCAGAATCACATTTTCCAGGGACAAGTATCCCACCTTAAATATACCAAAAAAAAAATATCAAAACCAAAATCCGTGTAAAATTTGATGAAAATTGACAAATTATGGAAGTTTGAGAGTAGAGAAAAAAACGATACTTGATGATTAGTGGAAAGCCAAGGGCGATTAGAGGAGGGAATCCATGTCCATTGAGGAAGAGATGAGTTGAATTTTTTCCATTGCTCCGAAAAAGTGGAAGCTGCGATGAAGAACTCAGTGCAAGAAAGCGTGCCGTCCCAAGATTCCACCATCAAAATTCAATTCAAATATAGAAATTTCCGGAAATCGGGATTTCCGTCCTACTATATGTCGCTACCCTCGGAATCCAATTAACGAAGTTGATTACACTTTCATATACAGAATTTGGTCGTTTGGTGAGGAAATTAAAAGAAAAAGGTTTTCTTTACGAGGACAACAGTATAATATTCATAATTAAATAATTTTTCAATTTTTTTAATAATTAATATAATTAGTATTTTATCTATAATACTTTTTTCCATTTAATTATATGTTAATCTTAAAATTTAATTAATATTTTGAATTTTCAAAAATTTGTGTATGATATTAATTTATTTTAATTAATATTAGAAATTAGCATACAATTAAGTGGAAAAGGGTGTTATAGATAAAACACTAATTATATTCATTATTAGAAATAATTAAAAGAGTATTTAATTACGAATATATCACCGTTGTCCGGACAAATGTTGTCCAAATACCAATACTCTTTCTTTATTTATTTTATTTATTTTTACGAAAAGGCTATTTTTTTTTTCTATTTTGCACAGGGTCAAAAGAATAAAATACATTAAAAATCATCAAAAAAATATAAAATGTTGAACAAATTGGTTTTTAAGTTTTGGAATTTTACTTTTGACTTGACATAATTATAGATTTAGAATATACTTTCCCCCTTTGACATATTATGCAATTATGGTTCATTTTAATGTATTCTAATTTCAAAATTAAAAGGTTAAATTGCATATTCCCTACCTTTTATCAATTTCTCGTTTATATCTCTACCTTTTTAAATTAGGTGAAAATTCATCACCTTTTAAATTTTCACAATTCGATACCTCCAACCATTTTCCAACCAGTTTTCCCCAACTTAGCGCTGACATAGAATCCGAAAATGCTTACATGGTAAAGCCCGTCGGAAAAATAAATGACGTAGTTTTAAAAACACTTGCTCTTCGATCGGTGCCCTAATATGCATAAAAAAAATATAAATATAAGTGTTTGTGTTTGAGAAAACGACGGCGTTTTGTGTTTTTGAAACTACATCGTTTGTTTTTTTGTCGAACTTTGTCATACATGCATTTTCGGATTCCATGTCAGCGTTAATTTGGAGGAAAATACTCGGAGGTATCGAATAGTAAAAACTTAAAAGGTGGAGAATTTTCACCTAATTTAAAAAAGTTGGGATATAAACGAGGACTTGATAAAATGTGGAGAATTATATGCAATTTAGCCAAATTAAAACTAGAATGGATCCATATTTTCAATATTAGAATGTAGAGTTGGTGGCCTGAATTTCATGCACCATTGCAAATATCTATGAGTTCAACTTACTTTCCAATTCCATCTCATAATTCTCAACTTATTAATGCAACACACTGTTCAAATTTATAAAAAGAGTTTCCCACTAATAACAAAAATAGTACTTACAAAACTGTGAAATTGGCAATCTCTACAATTGTGATTTGGGATCACAATAATTGAAGTTGGGCATTCATGGAGCCATTTCTACTTTGTTAAATAAGTTCCCCTTTGATCCTACAAAACACCAACAACTCTGCTGCAACATACAACACCCATAGACCAACCAAGATGGCCTCACTTTGGCTTCGACGGAGTTGGGGAGGACGGAGGTTTCAAATCCGGGTACTGCACAAAACAACGAGCAAGCAATACTTAGTATACCGCATTTCTTTTTGAAGCCATCAACAACTAAGCTACATGGCTGAGAAACGCCACGAGAAGAAAAAACAGTAATGCAACTTTGCAAAGGATTTCAAAGCAACGCCCAAGAAAAAGAGACGACTTAGATTCAGATAAACTAATAAGGCAACCAAACCTTTTATACTGAGAGAGAGAGGGAGAGAGTATGACTCATACATTTGGGAATGGAGACTGTGGCCTTTGACCCCCTTTAGATTCGATAGTGGGACTAACGGAATTAAACTTGTCATTCTTGATTTCTTTACTGGCCTCAGCAGCAGGAGAGCCAGTATCTAAGGACATGTCTATATCTCTGTCCCCTCGAATAATCCCTCCATTTGTACGTAGTTGTTTTGACTTCTTGGTCTTTTTCTTTGGATAGATATGTACTGAAGGAGGTAGGAGGGTCTCTTGTATCTCCTGCAGAAATGATACAAATTATTCAAGAGTTACCATCAAATATACAATGAAAAACTGCCTGAAGTACTGTAACATTTGCACATCGATCTAACCAATACATACAAATTCTGGCAGAAGACCAGAAGGAGGATGGGAGAGAGAGAACCGAATAACTAAACTTGGGTGGACATGGAAATATGTATAGTATGGATAACTAGCAGAGGAAATGAGAAATTATAGTTGTAGAAAAAATTCTAGGTAGAGCAACATCATATTTTACCAGAACTAAATGGCAAGATAATTACATGGAAATTCAAGGCGCATAGAGAGCAACAGAAAGGAAAAAGAAATCTAGGAACACAAACTTACTTTGCAATATCATTTCTTTGTCATTCAAATACTCAATTTTGTAAATTAGTATACATTTATGTATGACAACTGACAACATGTGTATCGACAGCAAAGGAAAATAAAACACTCCAATAGTATGTTGTCATGGTTTTTAAAATTTGATAACGGAAAACTGTGAATGAAAAAAATAACAACTGAACTCACTTGGCATCTTTTATTTTCAGTAAAATGGAATTCGATCCATGTACCCTAACAGCTAATTGCACTTGGCTGGAAAAGAAAAATTCATAGTAGGTGAGACGTGTCAACCCAATCGGTCCGTTTTAAGGCGATGTTGATGAGCAAAAACTAACCACATAACTGCAAATGGCCAGATTGCTCAAAAGCTCAAGCTTTCTGGTAAAAACTAAACACCCATTAACTTCACGAGAATAAATTGTAGTAAGAAGTAGCCATTGCATCAATAGATACTAACAATGTCTGTCAAAGATCAAGCACTTACGAACATTTCATTTCTGCAGGAGCTAAAATAAAAAAGACCGAATTAATTCAGTTAATGGAAGAAAGTAAGAAGCATACCTGCCATCCTTTTTCTCCCCTGATCCCTCCCCGAATAGCATAGGCCTCTTTAAACCCATTCTTCACCAATAGCTCGGCCACTTTGATAGAGTTGCCATCAAAACTACCTTACACATGTAATTTTTAAACTTTATTAAACCAAAAACGAAGAACAAAAACTTTATTAAACCAAAAACAGAGTTCACCACTATACAAATGTCTTCAATTCTTGACAAATTAATTATTAAACATCCCATTCAACAAGCACTCAACAAAATTCTGTAGATCTTGATCGTATGCATATCCAAATCTTCCAGCAACGAAATAAAGATCCCAAATTAACAAAATAAAAAGCTTACTTGTCCAAGATACAAAGAGTAGTGTTATCTGGGTCCCCAAAATTCTTGAGAACCCTCTTCACAAAAGCTTCTTCATCTCCTTCTCGAAATCCGACCTGCACAGCATTCTTATTCAATATTTTCAAATTGGGAGAGCCCAAATAAGCTACGCTCTTATCCTCCCTTATATCTAACAACTGGGCGGTGGGCTCACTCTGCAGCTTCTTGAACGCATTAATAGCAGAAATAAATTGAAACTTCTGCAGATAATGCTCAATTAAAGGGATCGCAACAAGCCAAATGAAAACGACTGTAGCAACGAAAAAAGGGTATCGGTCGAAAAAGTTATCGATCGAAACTAAAATAGATTCCAGGTTAATTCTACCAGAAGCTTCCTCATTTGGGAGAGCAGTGGTTTCGGCGGCAAAGCAGGAAATTGGGAAAGTGAATCCAAGCAAGGGCAACGAGAATTGGGATTTGAAGAGTAGTTTTTGGGAATTGGAAAAAGAGAGATTTTGGGAGAAGTTATGGGGGGAAATGGTGGTTGTTGAAGTGTTGGTTGATTGATGGTTTGTGGTTTGGGTTTCATCGGTGTGAGAGGGAAGGGGTTGAAGAGAATTGCGCGAAATAAGTTTGGGATTGCAAAGCCGGATGTAATTTGAGAGGAAAAGATGTGTTTTTGGAGTTGATTTTTGGGGGGTTTTACAAGGGTTTAGTAATGGTGGGGAAGCTGAGATGCATCTGGAGAGAGACTCCATTAAAACTTTAGAGAGAGAGAGGGAGTTGCCTGGGATCTAAAAAAAGGAGCGATGATATGATGAAAGAATTAGATGATAAGATGGCGCCATATGCAACGGCCATAATTAGTTTGACCACTTTCGCCTTCACTTCCTCACCCAACCCAGGGGCAAATTAGTATTATCCTATCCAGCTCAACTGTATTATATTTCTGGGGACGTTTGACTCTAACCACCCCTTCATATGCAACACTCATTTGTTGTGGAATTTAGTTTAGGTTAATTTTAAGAAATTGAAAAATAATTTAAAGTAAACACCCTCTTTCCAGCCAACGACGTTACTTCCGTTTACTAATACTGTTGCTCTTATTAGTTATTCCTCTCTTATAAACAAAATCAAAAACCCCCCTAAACTGAGAGTTGCCAAATCTGCCTCCGTTCCTCTCTTCGGCACTGCCCGTCATAATTCTAGGGCAATGGCAATGGCAAACGTGTCCAACGGGTGTTCCTTGGGTGCCCGGGAGTCGACAAGGGCACCTACGCTGCCCGTCTCTCGAATCTCTTCGGCGTTCCCCACATCGCCACCGGCGACCTCGTCCGCCACGAACTCTTTTCCTCTGAGTCCCTCTCCTCTTTGGTATCTCTCTATCTCCGGTTTTAAAACGGATCATTTTTATGCAGTGATCAAATATGTATCTCTTTTAATGTTTGTCGTGTTTCAAAATGCTTAATTTGTTACTTTTCTCTTATTGATGGTGAATTGAAATTAGTATTGTTTGAGATGATTACTTAGTTTGTAAATCATTAATATAAACAATTATTTATATTTGATGAATAAATTCTTTCATTAGCTAAAGAAATCCATTTTAGCATGCTAATTGCCGATTGTATCATTTCACTTCAATAATTTCAAGTTGGACTTTGGCTTGTTGGAGTTCATTTCCAGTGCATTAATATTGAATCTCGTATTATATAATGACTCATGTCCTTAGATTTTTCTATCTTTTTTATACCCAGATTAGTTCTTTGTTCTTCTGCAGCTCACAGAGATTGTTTACCAGAGAAAATTGATCTCAGATGAGATTATCATAGACCTCCTTTTCCAAACGTCTGAAAGCAGTTCAGTATAATGGCAAAACATGATTTATTCTTGATAGCTTTCCTCTGACCATAAGGCAGGCGGTAAGCAATTGAGTCTGATAGATTATTCGCAGAAAAATGTAACGCTTCTGTTTTTTAACGAGTCTGCTATCTAGGTGGGGCTCTTACATTTATGAAAGCTTTACTTATGGTTATAGACGCGGTGTGATCATTTATTGACTATTTAAATCGCTTGTGTTGGATGGTTGTGGATATGATTTTATTTTCTTCGTTGATTTTGTCTTCACTTTCAAATTGATCTGTATTTATACTTAAATTTGTAGTACCAAAATATCACTATTGATCCCTTTGGAATTTGGAATTCTTTCTCATCTCTAAAGATTAGACGATCCTTGTGCCTTTATGTGTTGTTACTGGTACCTGTCAGATGCCCATGTTTCTTGGAATCAGTTTTGAAATAGTGCAATTAGTTGTTTCTCTGTCTTCTTTCTATTTTTGCCTCTCCTTTCTAAGATTTCGTTGCTATTTAAAGGGTTCTCTATTGCCAGGGGTACAGAAGAAGTCTTCTTGTCATTATATGTTCGTAATGCTCTGATGATACAGGAAATTTTGGAAGACGTCATATATTTATATGGCAAGCAATCTAAAACTCCTAGAAGAAGCATTAATTGCAGAATACCTTGGGAAAAGAACTTGCAGCGAGTGTGGAAGAATGTGTAATTGATCGAGCTGGAACACACACTAAATAATAGACGATATATTCAGGGACTCATTATGAAGAATTCATAAAAGCAGCTGTTGCTGATAATGAAGTTCAATTTGTAGAAACAAACAACACAGAGGCTAAAGGATTATACCTGTGGGGAAGCCAACAAAAACTTTGTTCGATCTTGTGAAAAGCAAACCGGAGTATTACACGTCATTTGGTGAGTTCATTTATGGGAGGCAGTTGTATCACAATTGCATTTCTAACGAGGAGTTTTGTGACTACAGAGAAAAGAAAAATACTGCAAAACCCCGAAGGTAAGATAAAATATGACCAATCTTGAGTTGTTATTGCTTATGTTGGTTATTGATTGATCTTTTCACGAAATTCATACATCCTTCATGTTCACTGAATACGAAGGAAAGCTGATATTGATGTTAAAAGGCCTTTTAACAAGTTACATATTGTATCCAACAATCCGAAATAATATTTTTGCATATTTGAGAACGATTACAGAGGTTTTGCCTTCATTTATTTATAACTTGTTTGTGCAAGAAAAGTTTTCAGATCTATGGTTCTATCTATCTTGTCATTTAAACATATTTTTTTTTGCAGAAAAAAATGGACACGTCAGTTCGGACTACATCTTGTATTTTTGGAGAACAAGTTCCCATTAGTTTTTGTAATGACTGAGCTCAACTCTGCTAAAGTGTCGAGCATGAACTAGCTACAGGTTGTTCTTTTATCAGGCGTGGATATTTTTGCAGTTGTTTTATGTTTTGGTTTTTCGAGTTGATAATAAGTTGATTAAATGTCTTATAAGTTATTACCAAACATGTTAGTACAATCATGGTGAATATGATTTATGGGAGCCTTCAAAAGTGCAATTTGATACTCCCTTGTATGTTTAAGTAGCTATATGTCCTTGCTGAGGATGACGACTTTCAGAAGCTTCTTCAGCCATTGCAAGAAACTGCTAAGAAGTTCAAGTCGCAGGTAGACCAAGCTGCAGACCTCTAATCTTAAGCTTCTATTTTTTCTTCATGTATCTCTTAACATGTTTGTGATATTGGAGGTTATGTTTGTAGCTGCAGATTTTAGAGGGGACAAACTGTTTAAAGCTCTTTTTGACTTTATTTGGTTCGGAGGAGTCGGAGGATGCAGTGGTAAATTCTCTAGTAATTCTTGCATGAGGCCAGCTGCATCTGCATGCTATGCTCAATTTCTTATACATTACAAAATATTAACACTATGTTGCGGAGTGGTGTACTTATTGTGACAAAATAGCAGAGGACATGTCACATGTATGCTAAACTTAGATTTTCTTATGCGATTGTTATTGTATCATGCGATTAAGCTCACGTTCTAGCAGCTAATTAGTCGGTGATTATTGCTATAAGTCTACGAACACAACCAAATTTATTTGTGATAGGATTTGGTTGTTATGCTTTCAATGAAAAAATGTGCCCTGGTATACTGACTCAACATATGACTTTTTTGAGTAGGTTATGTGCGGGAGGCGTGACAATAGATGCCGAGTTGTTAGATGCATGGTGAAGCTAATATAAAAGATTTTGGTATATATCAAATGAACATAAGTTTGTATTGGATCTTTAAAGTGTTGTAATGAATATTGCAATTATGTTACTTTGTAACTAGAAATCATTTGTATTACAAATTCAGTTTGGTCATGACACATGAGTTTGATTGTGATATTCTTGATACAACACTTGTCTTAAATACGCATGTTAAAAGTATACCGTTGTGAATCGTGGACTTATCAAAGGACCAAAGAAAATAGGTATTGTCCTGAATGTCAAATATGATCAACCACAATAGTTGTCCCAACTATTGCAATCAATCAAATAGGCAATAGTAGCAAAAAAAACTACAAGAAATTAAATATTACTCCCTCCTTATTATTTTATTATACCCAGTTGGTTGGGCGCACATATTAAGAAAATAAGTTGTTTACAATAAAGTTAATAACATAAAGTAACTTTTTAGGGTTATTTTTGTCACATCAAATAGGAGAGAGAAGATAGTTAGTAGCTTTTTAGGGGTACTAATATAAGGATAGTCTCAATTGTGAAATATATCCACTTTCACTTTTTCACAATTAGTTATATACGCCTGTGAGAAAATCAATTAGTTATGTCTATATTTGGTATGAAGAGACTAATTTACCCTTAATGTTGTATTTTTTATATTATATCTCTTACACATTGAGTGCGATTTGACTGCTTTTCACTTTGACAGTCATTAACCGAAAATGATTGTGATGTAGGGCATGGAAGTTAGCAAAGTGGTCAATAATTAGATAATTAGTGTTGCAATCATTAGTTTGTCTAGGGCATATCCAATAAATTAATTACTCAATACTAAATATTTTCGATACTATATGAAATAAAAGGAGGAAAAATATATAATTTATACTAAAATAATTAAAGCTTTAAGATTATTATGATAAATGGTTATCAATTACTATTGTTTCAATTAAATTAATTATATAATAATATTTAATAGGAGTATGTATTAACTAATTAACTAACTAACTAGTTAAAATAAAAATAAAAAAATATGTAAACTATACAAAAATAACCCTAATTAATTGATTTGCCAAATATATAGAAATCCCGCACGGCAAGATTACAAATATTGGAAGATCCCACTCAAGATTTTTGAAGATCTCACTCAAGCGGGATCTCCCAATTTGCGAGCAAGATCTTGTGTGTTTGAAAGTTAAAAGATTATTATGAATAAATAGTTAATTAATTACTCAATTTTTAATTAAATTACTTATATAATAATATTGAATACGTATTAACTAATTAACTAATTAAAATGAAAACCCAGAAATATGTAAATTACATAAAATTAACAATAATTATATCAATGACAAATAAAAAGAAATCCCGCTCGGTTAAATTGCATATATTGGAAGGTCCCACTCGAGATATTTGAAAATCCCACTCGAGTGGAATATTTTAATTTTCGAGCGGAAACTTTATTAAATATGTCTGAAAATTTATATGCATGAAAATTAATTATTTCCTAAAATTTATCTCCAATAATTATATAATAATATTGAATAACTATTAAGTGATTAAAATTAAAATTAAAAAATATGTAAACTATATCAAAATAACAACAAATTTATGAATTGTAAATTAAATACTAATCTCGCTCACCAAATATAACAAAAATGAAGAAAGTGCATGGCTTATACGATGAAAAAAATCCAAAATTGTTATATGTGTAATAAATTTCACAAGAAAATATATCATTATCTACAAATCCAAGATCCCACTCGATTTTACAAAGATCCCGCTCGGTTATGTGGCATATTTTGTAAATCCCGCTCTAGTGGGATCTACATTAACCGAGCGGAATTTACATTTTTTGCAAATGGTTAATTTTTTGAAGTTGTTTCGTGTATTTTTTAAGGAGCTTAATATTGTTTTTAATAAAAACAATAAAAATGCATGGCTTATACAATGAAAAAAAAAAATCCAAAATTATTATATGTGTGA
Source organism: Schizonepeta tenuifolia (assembly GCA_029490685.1). Taxonomy (NCBI): domain Eukaryota; kingdom Viridiplantae; phylum Streptophyta; class Magnoliopsida; order Lamiales; family Lamiaceae; genus Schizonepeta; species Schizonepeta tenuifolia. Next base: position 96,683,285 of record CM055958.1, on the reverse strand, counting down.
TAAATTTCACAACAAAATATACCATTATCTACAAATTCAAGATCTCACTCGATTTTACAAAGATCCCGCTCGGTTATGTGGCATATTTTGTAGATCCCACTCGAGTGGGATCTACATTAACCAAGCGGGATTTACATTTTTTGCAAATGGTTAATTTTTTGGAGTTGATTTGTGTATTTTTTTAAGTTGTTTAATATTATTTTTAATAAAAACAAGAAAATGCATGGCTTGTACGATGAAAAAAGTCCAAAACATTTCCCATGCGGCATTGTCACTTCCCCATTTTTTCGCTGAAGAAAGCAATCGAAGTGATGTTTTTTTGGCAGCTTCCAATTATTCTAAAGGTGTATATGTAAACTTGGATATAACTAATTTGTTTTCTGGTAGGTGTATATAATAAATTTCACTTTTCACTAAACGTATATAACAAATTTTCACTCGATAAGGATAATCGTCGGACAACAATTTGGATTTTTCAATTCGCTCAGTGGCCTTCAGCTCCTCTCGCTCGAATCTTGACCAAAAAAAAAATGACAAACCAAAAGATTTTTTTCATAAAGCATAGTGCATTTCATTACACCTAGTGGTGCATCTGATTACACTGTCTCATGCATATCAGTACACATAGTGGTGCATCTCATGAACCACAATGTGATAGATGCACCACAACATGAAAGTAGATGCATCATATGTTGACATAAGATGCACAAGATGAGTAACTGAGATTAATTCTCATTTTTTAGGATAAAGATCATTCTTATATGATCCTAATTCTAATATATATATTATATAATTTTTCAATTTCAGTCATATTTAGTCTTAATGAATTACGGTCAATAATTGCATCAAAATATGTTGAAGAGGTATTTCTTATTTAACATTTGCAATCTAATTTTTCACTTGATATTAAAATGGTAAAATTTAGTGTTTTAAATAATAGGTTATGATAATATGAAATCTTCGAATTAAATGTATGCAGATGTATATTATAGGAGTCTATATTAATTGTATTTTATTAATTAATTAATTTATACTTTATGCTTAGGCTTTCAGTCTCACAACCCACGTTATCATTTAAGAAAAATTCATAGTTTATGTTGTATCGTGATTAACATACATCATGGATATGATTAACAATAAAATACAAAGTTTAATTGATTAATAATTGAGTGATTTATAGTTTGATTTGCATAATGAAGGTTTAATTGGTAACTAAGAGCATGTACTACGGGAGATGAAGAGAGGAGTCGAAGGCCTGCGTCGAGCCGCGCGACCCAGCCTTTGCTCGATGCAAGTGGAGTCGAAGCCATAGTGGAGCTTAGACTCAGGGCTGGGTCGAGCGAGAGGTCGAGGGCTGTGTCGATTTTTAGACACAACCTTCGATTCAGTGATGACGCAATATGGGGACACGTGGCGTGTCCCCATTGGTCCGATCCTTTTTTTTTAAAAAATCTGATAAAAAATAAATAAATTAAAAGGCAACGGCTATGAGCAACAGATATACACATGTATCCAACGGCTAAATCCCCCTTCTTCACTATATATATCCCTTCATCATTCATTCATTCTCCACACAAATTTCTTTCTTCATCCATTCTTCTCCACAAAAAAATTCAACCTTTCAATTTTATTTTGTGCAAAAAAATGGCTGACGAGCAGTTCAATTCGTGGTACTCGCAAAATTTTGGTTCAATCCCACCGAACCAATCTCCAAATCCGGCGAGTCCAAGCTCCCAATTCTCCCGTTCTCCCAGTTTCGGCCAATACTCGGCCCCTGCAGGGTTTGCATCTTTTCGCAGACGCCGGGTTTCTCTCAATTTTCCTCGTCGGCGGGGTTCTCACAGCCGCAGTGTCTTGTCGACGCGGTTGTGTCGAGCCGGCCGACGAGACAACCACTGCGGTAGTCTAATAGATTGGCAAAAACTAGGGTGCAAATGTTGCACCGTGCAACACCAGTCCACCCGACCCGACCCGTTTGACCCGGGTCAACCCCCTTTCACCAATTTTTTTTTTCAATTTTTTTTTAATCTTTTTTTTATTTGCCACTTTTTTTTAGTCAAAATTCGAGGAAGGGGAGTCGAATGCCTCGATGTAGATAAGGTGTATAGGTCTACACCCAAGTCCTACTCTAATAGATTTAGTAATTTAAAACTTAAAAGATGGATGAGGATGACAAACTAAAATTACGACTAAAATTTTTAGTTCCGCGCCTGATACCAAAAATATTCCCGCTTAAACCTAAAATAAGACAATTATTAACTACATGTCGCTCTTATATTCACCTCTCAACGCACGCCTGGCATATTATCTTTCAGGTTTCTAGGTTTTCTGTTCTAATGGCGGCAGAATTCTGAAATTCTGGAAGATTTAGTTGTAACATTTCTTGTCTATTACAAAAGCTAAGAAAAAAGACATTAATGTAGGGTTATTTTCACATTTAGTTTGAATCTGCCTTTTTCTTCCAGGTAATGGTCTTGTGATTTATGATGGCTTAGCTATAGATATTTGTATCCTAGACCAGTGACATGCCTTTTTTCCATCGTTGTCCTTCACTGATTAATTTTTATACTTTATTTGGCCTTTATAGAAAGTGATTCTGATTGGTGAACAGATTAGCAGGATTTGCTCTATTAACACCACTTATGAATTATTTATTGGTGGCCTGATTTCCCTTCAAAATTGTCGCAACAAGCATATAAGCCAGTAACACGTACAACCAATGGTGCATCAGGTAACAACAGGTTTTACTTTTCTTAAATTGCAAATCTTGCTTACGAATTGTTTGGTAATTTAGTATTCTTTCAATTTGGGAATAAATGAGTATAATTTTGTTTCTGTAAGTATATGTAAGAACATACTTGATATATATAGATATATGGTAAAGTATATATATATACGCATAGTAATTAACAGAATATTTATGATTGTTAATGCTTTTATATAGTAGTAGTTATTTTATTACCTAATCATTGTAACACTAATTTTTTAGAATTTTTGTTTCACTTATCCAATGTCCAGGTTCCAAATATATTGGCCAAAGATTCCAATGTGTTTCGATTACATATTTCGTTTCAGATATTTACTACACATATATCTGCACCAGCAGTATATACCCTAGCTTGTAATATAATAGAAGACAGATTGTAGAAGCCATTAGATGGATGTGAAAACCTTCTTAAAAGCTTTAAGACCAGGTATAGTTTGAGATTTGGTCTAGTGCTCAATGTTTGTACCATAGCAATCTCTCAAGGTAACATTACATTTCTGAGCAAGTTTATGATGAACTTGATGTGATGGCCAAGTAATCTATTGTTGGCTACTGGTTTGGGTTGAACTCTTAAGACACTTTTCCCATTCCCAAGCATTTATCAGTAGTTTTTCATAGAAAATTCCCCTATAAAACAATCACCTTTTTGTGCCAGCAGAGTATAATTGCTTTATTGAGATACAAGTTATGTAAAGAAATAAGTTGTCATGTTTTTTTGATGTTTCTTGGTGATGTCCTTTATGCATGCTACATAATCATTTTCTTCTTCTTTTTGAGGGACTGAAGAGTGAACTTCTAATTAATACTATGAATAATAAAATGCATACCTAATTTTGTACATGTGGAAAAGGGAAAATTCCATTGTGCGTGAAACGCACTACTGGCGCCTTCAATGAAGGGCTCAGATCCTTTGAAGGGTTTTTCAATTTCTTTACATTTATGAATTAATTTTATTAACAAAAATCTGATTATACAATTTCTTTTAATAGAATATTGAACCATGGTTGGCTTCTATTCCAAGACAAATTTGAATGTTGTTGTACTTGTATTGACTTTTGTTAATCCCTCTTTTTCCCTCCCCCAATATTTTACAGGTTTTTTTTTCTTTTTAGTTTATATTGTGTAAGATTGATATATTTATTTTTTTATTTATGGCTTTTTGTTTGGAATTGTTATAACAGTTTTTTTTGTAGACGAAAATTAATAGTAATTTTCTAGCATGTATTGGATTGAAGGGAATTTTTTTTAATTTCTTATAGAATTATATCTTAAGACTAATTTTTCAAGACTAATTGTTTTGTAATTATAAAAAACTGATATGACAAAATTAGAAATTTGCAATGATTATAATATTGAATTATATTTAATTTTATAGCAGTTTTTTGTAAGAATAATTTTTATGATTTTATTTGTATTTATAATATTATTAATATTTAGTGATTAAAATGGTAATAAAGTAGTATTTAGTAATTATTGTGGAAAAAATTATTTTAGGGAAAAGATTTGTTTATTGTAGTTAAGTTTTAATATATTTTTGGGGTAATCTGAATTTTGTGCATATATTCGTAATATATTATTAATAGAAGTTATTTTCTAAATTTGGTAAAAAAAAAAGCAATTAAAATATCCTTCATTGGACAGAGATTAATTTTTCAAGCAGTACTTTATTTTTTCGTGTTGTTTTATTGAAGTATTGTACCCAAGCATTAAATGTTTGTACTCAAGCAATACTTGAGTCATTATTCCCTTCGCACAAAATCGATAGAGAGAGAGGGCGGCGGCTTGAATGGCGATTTCGGCGACGTCGAATAAGTGAAGAAGCGAGGAGCGGGCTTCATGTTGGGTAAATAATCAGTGTTCGAACGAGTTTTTCTGTAGCTTCGAATAAATTTGGTGGTGGAAGAGAAATTCTGGCCGAAAATGCCGTCGGAAGGTATTTCTCTGTTTTCTCAGTTTTGGGTTTTGTTTTAGGTATAGAGAAGATGAATTTGTGAGTGGTTATTCCACCGATGTGGAAGCTCGAATTTGCCATTTCTGATTTCGTGCATCTGTTAGGGCTTATATTCATGTGAAGTGAATATAAGCCCTAAAACCAAATGACAAAATTGATTAGTATTGCTCTGTTAGGTGCTCCTCCCTTAGGTTTATTTTGTTTTAGATTATCGTTTCTTTGCACACAGTTAATAGAATGTCTGTTCATGATGCAAAATTAAAGTAGAAATTTGCTTAATCTTTTTTTACGTACTCGTATGGCATTGGATTGTAAGCTTAGAGACAGTAACATTTTTGAAGCTTTTTCTTTTTAAAAAAGTGGCTGGCTGTTATGTTTAGAGGTTGTAGTTGATAGAGCAATACTAATGAATTCCTGTTTTTTCTCTTTTGTCATTTTGTAAATGGTTTTAGGGCTTATATTCATGTGAATGTTCTGGTTTTGGTTGCTTCTGGAGTTTAGGGCTCGAATTCCTTTTCAGTGCTTGGGGATTGTGATTATATTAATTTGTAATCAGAACGTGCAATTTTTTTATGTTGCTTGGAGTTTAGGGCTTGGGGTTTGTGATTATTGGTAAATATGTAATTTGTAATTTCATACTATATGAAATGTATAATGTAGTTTGGTCAACTGCATGTGTGTTGTCTAGAATTAAGCAATAAGTATATATTTTAATGATTTAATTACATTAGTTGTTAAACCCTTGATTAGTATTTGTATTAATCTTAATCATGTTGGTCCTTGACATGAGTTATTATTTGTATATATAGGTGCAATTGTTGCAGCAAGGTGCCATTCTCATAGTGTGATTAAGTTGATTAGTGACACTCTATATGACGAAAATATGGCGCTGTTTAGAGATGGTCCATTTGGTGAGTTGCTTAAGTTACAACATGCCTCCCAAAATTACCAATGCCAGTTATTCTATCACTTCATGAAACTAAGGAAGGAATTGAAAGGTGGGCAGTGTTCATTGGCGTTTGATTTGAATAGCTCTGAGGTTGTTTTCGGTCCGCGTGATTTCTATTTGATGTCGGGCTTAAACTTTGGTCCCTTTGAAGACTGTCCCACGACTTCAGTTTTGTGGGAAGAATCTTTTGGCTCCACTAAAACACTGACAATGAGTCAAATTAAAGAAGCCTTTCAAACTGCCAAGGAAAGCAGCGAGCATGGTGCTGGGGGCGGGGAGACCTGCTTGAAGATTGCCCATGTCTTGTTTATCTACGGTGTATTGTTTCCTCGTGATGCGGAGGCGAAGAAGCTCGATATTCAATACTTGCATGTTTGTGATGATATGGAAAGAGTAAGGCAGTTTCCTTGGGGATTGTATTCGTACAAGTACTTTGTGCAGGAGTTTGAGAAGTCTTGCGATCGGATGAAAGGTTTAGTGAGAAGAGCTGTTGGTGGGAAACCCAACATAGAGATATTTGGATTCCTATTTGTTTTTCAATCCTGGATTTATGAAATACTGCCTACGGTTGGTGCGGATTGTGCTGATATTCTAGAGGGTTGGGAGAATATTTATCCGCGAGTTCTGAGATGGAAGACGGCACCTGGACAAAGGACATTTAAGCATTTGAAGCTTCTGCTTGCTGATGCTAAGACTTTGGTAATGGCGGTTTAAAGAATTGGTTTGTTTATATTTTTTCATGTACTGTTTTTTCAAAAGTAACATGAGTAACAAATTTTGTTTTTGCTTTCTTGCAGCATCCTCTCACAACCTCTAATGAAGAGCAAGTTCGATTAGATGGGGTTGAGCAATATTTCGATGATGGATTTCTGTTGGAGCATGAGGACGAGGATGACCATGAGCATCAGAAGGAGGCGGTAGATGTTGCTTCTCCACAGAAAAAGTCAGCGAAGAGGAAACTTAATCTAGATAGTGGTGATTGTTCTCAGAAGCCCGAGACGAAGCGTCGTCCCGGTTTGCGTTCTGCTAAGATGCCATTAGATGAGCATGAACAGTCGTTGCCATCAGTTTCAACTCCCGATGCTAAGGTGATAGTAATTATTCTCTATTTTTGTAAGTTTTTATTGGATCCTTATCTATGTTGAAATCTGTGTTAATCCATTGTTTTTTGTTGGCAGGCGAAGCAAGTTTTGAAAATGTTGTTTGAAAGGATGGAGAAATTGGAAGAATGTTGCAGCAATATGAATCAGAATTTGGCTACTCTCACTGCCAACATGGGTAATATGACTGAAAAAATGGGAACTGTGTTGGAGTTTATTAATGCATTTAGTAGAAATGAGAGCATGCGTAGAGCATCAACTCCACATAATGATTTTTGTGATGAGGAGAATGTGGTTTATGGTGAATGTCCTTCTGAGTTGGTCGTAGATGATGACAAATTGAGAAGCATTCCCATAATTGAGATAGAAGACTGTGGTGATGGTCTCAATGAGGCCTGTCTTGATGATAATGGCCAGGTTTTGATGGTCCATGTTGATGATGTAGCTGATGATGTAGGTGCTGAGTTAGGTGGTGAGGTAGGTGTTGATGTAGAATTTCAAAATATGTTTAATGACGATGAGTATTCTGTGACCCATTTTGAGGAAAAATTTATGGGCAGGGCTAAGAAAAATGGTGATGATACTGCCAACATCCGTGTTGATCATCTTGATGATGATTTCTTCCAACAATTGGATGGTGATGGAGTTGAAGGTGATGGTGATGCACTGGAAGACAGTGCTGATAAGAAGGAAAGTGAGTTGGATGCAGTGTACCAAGGTGGTGATAAGAAGGAATCTCACTTGGATGCATTGGAAGAAGGAGCTGATAAGAAGGGAGGTGATAACAAGGAAGGTGATTTGGATGCATGTGATATTGTTATTGATTTTAGTAAGCTTGATGCTTTAGTTGACAATATTGCTGTGGAAAATTTCGTGGAGGTGAAGAATACTACAGTGAGAGGTAAAGGGGCAGTGGAGGTTGGTGTCGAAACAGTAAGCAACCAAGAAGATTTTGGTTCTTTGAAGTTGAACCCTCTAAGAAGGAAGAACAGGTTGTTGTGAGGGATATAGAGATGGGAAAGAGGCGTACCACTCGGTCGAACCCAATCCAAGTGTCATCGAGCAGTGAAGGGTCTTCATCGCTTAAACAAAACAGTTTTATCCGGAATCGACGCGGGGTGGGAATGGTGGCCAGTAGGTTTGCCGCACCGGCTAAAGGGGAAACAGTGACTACCATGTATGATCCAATGAGGGAATATCCAGCAGATTTTTTGAGACCATTTCAAACTTGGTACGAAAATCCACAGTATGAAAGGTATATTTATTTTAGATTCAGTAAATACGTCATTTTCTTTTGTTTATATGTATCTGCATGAGAAATTAGGGTTTCTGACAAACCCCCCAGGTCATTGAAGCTGAGAACTTATTGCCCGTTGAAGGTTGGGCCTTGGTTCTTTCAAAAATTGACTAACCATACTGAATGGATCTCCACTCAGGTAGTTGGATCACATTAATACTGGTGTTCTTGAAGTATATGTCCATTACTTTTGTTTTATTGATACAGTGAATATTGTTATTCATGTCCACTGTGCAGAATTGCGATGCTCTGTTGAACTTGGTCCTTTTTAAAGCAAACCTTCGAGATGACCTGTTCGTGACGCGGTGGACTGTTGTCGAAAATTGGTTTGCGGTGAAAAATTTTCCAGTTGATTAGTGTTTAATTATTAAGATCATTCGTTATACCGTAATTCCTAAATATGTTTTTTCTGTTTTTCAGTATTTTCTCTTAGGTCGTGACCTTACACCGAGCTGCAAGACTTTTCTGTTGAGATATCCAAATGGCAAGAGTCCTGAGATGTATGCCAAACCGTGGAGCGAGGTTGATCACGTTTACGGCATTGCTCGTTTATTCCAAAATCACTTCTTTGCTTTTGATCTCTGCATTCCAGAACAAGAGATAGTCGTTTATGATTCTATGTGCGAAACCTCAAGAAGGTGGGTAGTTGTGAAGAAGCAATTTGCTGTCATGTCATCGAGGCTGCCTTGGTTGTGCCATGAAGCCGGCCTTAGCCACTTCAATGGCCCTGTGAAAGAGGCATGGGACATCATACAAAATCCTGACACCCCACAACAAGATAATGGGCATGACTGTGGCATTTATGCACTTAAATGCATCGAGTGCTTGGCAGCGGGGCGGCCGGTCTCGTACTTGCCATTGGAGCCATTTGGTGCTCGTGCTCGTGACAACTACTGTGCCGAGTTATTCAACTCGAGGGTGAGACAGTAGGGCTTGCTCTAACTCGTGAATTTATTGGATGACGAACTCTATATTTTTTGTCGAAGCTCGAATTCGCAGAGTCTTGTACATGATATAAGAACTCCGTATTTTTTGTCAAAGCTCCTATCGATGATCAAACATTGTATGTTGATGGAAGTTGTTGTAAACTGTATTTGAAGCTTTTTGTTGTATGTATATATATCTTACAGGAGCTGCATTTTGTATTTTGTTTTCACCAAACAAGTGTTTGAAGTCTTATTGAAATCAGGAAGTTTGCAAATGTAGGTAATTTTTTATAATTGGAATTTCTTGTATGTAATGTCAGTTTGAATTCTACGAATTTGAAAGAGGCACGTCAAATGATCTTTCAACAAACACCTTACCTTACAGCCATTTCCACACCATGAGAAATATCAAACAAAAAACATTACATTTTTGTTTCTGAACTTTCAACAAACAATTGGCATTCACCAATAATACTAGCAAGAAAATGGCCTTTGACATAGAGCTTTGCACAAACACCTTGAGTTCACGAAAAGTTGCAGGTCAATGGCATTCATCAAAAAGATTGATTGTTAGCTCCACACCGTGTGCGTTGCAAAGCCTCGGTTGTCCAATGCCTTGATGGGCGGACGTAGTGGAAGAAGAAGACATTGTTGAGTTTGAGGTGTATGAGAAAATTGGCATAAACCTAGTTAGATTAAATATAAATACTCATTCCTAACTTTTGCAGCCTGAAATTTGGCGCAATTTTTTACCATATTGCCGCCCAATTTATTTTTTGTTCAAGTGTTGAGTATAATAGGTAAAAGGTGGAGAATAAAAAATTTAATCTTCAATTTGGCGAAAGTAAAGAAACTAATTAATCTTCAAGTTCGAATGCATTTTACGATGTTAACTTGTTCTAAGTTTTGCATTCGCGTGTCACGTATTACATGAGGGCATGGATCTACTTACACCTCATCACTTCACTTTATACCCATTTAAAAATATAATGTTTTATTCAAAATTTATATTTTAATCAGTTAAGATTAACTTGATAATAATCCTTCATTATAGATATTTTTAAAATATACATTCACACATAAAATCTGATTTTACCTTTTCTTTTGTTGTACCATGGATCTAAGAAATGATTTGTCACTGTGAACGGAATTACAATTGGTCGTGGGCAATTTATTTTATTCTAATTTTTTTTAGATGATAATGGTCGTCGTAAATAAAAGACTCATTACGTTGGCAAGTGAATATTATGTAATCGGTTGACACATTGTATGTGGATCTCACATAAATAATTTTTTTTTTCATATTTTAAATAAAAATTGACTGCATTTTCAATACTGAGAATCGGAAATGTCAATGTAGTGAAAAATCCTTCAACCTTTGAGACCAACACTTGCATTACGCCACGATGATATTGGGCATATTTAATAATAGCCATTTGTTGGGAAATTTATTAGTATAAGTTTTGATGAATTCCAAAACCGGCTGACCCCAACCGAGTAGATGTTGCCAGAACCTAATGTTAGAATTTAGGCTCGCTGTTTGAGCAAAGTTAAGATTTTATCTTTACAGGTCTCCAGCTGAAGATGGCAACAAGGTGTCACTCAGACAAAACATCAGTTGTGAAGAAAGACAACTGAAAGTTCATTTGTTCAGATGCAAACAAGGGAAAGTCTTCAGAACATCAGTTGAAGGAAACCAACTGAGCGTTCATTAGATGAGAAACAGTTGAGAGGAAGAGAACATCAGATAAAAAGGAAATCATCTGAGGGTTCAAACCCAACTGAGTAAAGAAGTGGAAGACAACTGAGGGCTCAGTTTCAGAACCTCAGTTATAGAATCTGAACAAGGAGTTCGACTGTTTTGAAGTTCAAAGTCAGCTGAGAACTCGACAAATCGGAACATCAGCTGAAGATCACTCAGATGAAGGTCAGGACGTTCAACCGACAAACCTAAGTTGACTGTCAAAGATTTGAATTTCAAAAGGAAGTCACATGAGGGTTTGACCGTTCAGTCATTATCCCATCTGGCCCAACACAAGGCTGTCTCAGATGGAAAGCAGAAGAGCACAGATGCCATATCGGGAAAGTCTGCAGAGACGAGAGACAAGCCATCGCTTTCAACCGATCAGAGATCGACTGCTCCTCCAACGGCTAGTTGATTCTCTCCGCCTATAAATAGAGGCATCCTCTCATTCGAGCAAATGAGATATGCAGATAGACACATAGACGACGAAAAATTCAAGAGCTTTCTCAAAAGTAATCAAAGCAAATCTGCAACATCATCATCTAAGAGCATCAGCAGCTGAGAGTTCCAATTTGAGAGAACATTAGTAGCTGAGGGTTCCTAGAATTCGAAACCGTTTTTATCTTAGGTTGAGTGTTTATTCGTTCAAGCCTTAGATCCAGCTCTCATTATTGATCGAGCTGTAGTTGGAAATCCTACCCTTTCTCACACCCTAAAAAGTGTGCTAGGACCTTACTCTTCCTGTAATTGAGTAGTTAGGTCGTCAAGTACCCGCAAACTTGACTTAGGCTGTTTAGTGCCCGCAAACTAAACTGTAACGGTTGCTCAGCCCGCGTAAGTTGAGTGGAACTGTCCAGAAGAACTTGGACTGAGGTGTGTGGACTCACATCTCCCCGTGGACGTAGGAGTTCTCTCCGAACCACGTAAATCTTGTGTGTCGTGTTGTTTTGTGTTCAGTCATTATTTTGCATATCTCAACTGACAATCTAACCGCATACAATCTGCATACTTTCACAACAACAGTTTTGGTTTTGACCAACCGTGCATAAAAGCGTGAGTTTGATTTTACGAGTTTATTTTCCACCACATTCCGCACAGCACCTATCTTCCAGCTGAGGTTGCTTACTCAGCTGTGAGATCCCAACTGAGTCCTCTCACTCAGTTGAAGTTGATTTCAAGTGTTAAGTTTTTCGAAAGTTGAAAAATCCGAACTGGTGTATTTCCCCCCACCCCCCATACACCAGTAACTCGTATCGGGACCATCAAGTGGTATCAGAGCAGTGGTTCAAAAGACTGCTGACTCTGTTTCACGAGGTGTGAATTCGAGAATTTTCTTCAGTGGTCAACAGAACAGATCTTTTCACGCTAGTGCATTCTTGCTCGCATTTTTTTTGTTGTCCTGTTTTTGTTTGTGCAGATGGACGTCAAGGACAAGATCACAGTCATGTTCTTCGTTGTCAACTATACATCATGGAGAACTCGAATGAAGAAGATCCTTTTGTCCAAGCATCATAGGATGCAACAAGTTCTCACATCTGGACCAATCGTCATACGAGACAGAATACTTCGCACTCCCACAAATCCCAACGATGGAGATGCAGTGGTGGAGTATGTGGAGAAACAGCCAGAGGACTACACTCCGGAGGAGGCCAAGGTGAGCCAGCTGGATATCTGGGCTCAGAGCACAATAATGTCCACTGTTGGACAAGATTATCTGCCCTGGATAGAGGAGTGTGAGACCGCAAAAGAGATGTGGGACATCCTGGCCTCGCTAAGTGAAGGAAGCGATGAGACAAAGGAAAACAAGTTCTCGCATGCATGTCAAGATTTTGACAATTTCAGTCTGCGACCTGATGAGACTATAGATCAGCTAGAGCTCCGGTTTATGGACATCATCAGAAGAATCCAATCCATTCGGAAAGGAAAATACACTCTAAGAGAAATAAACCTCAAAGTGTTGCAAGCTCTACCTGCTGAGTGGGATACTTTCACAAATATCCACGAAAGCCGTGCTGACCTAGGTGAAATGGGAACTGAAAGATTGTTCTCAATCTTGAAAGGAAATGAGTATAAGGTCAACAGAAGGAGGTCGCAGCCCTCAAGTCAGACAAATAGAATTGTCGGCTCAGCATCAAAGTCAGTTGCCCTCCGAGCTGACTACTCAAAGTTGAGATCGTCAAGGCCAACCAGGTCGGCTGACACGACTGCAAAGGAGCCGAGCAGAGAAGAACTGCAACAGAACATTGCAGCGTTGTCAAAGAAGTTAGCCGATATGGATACTCGGTTCGGCAAATATAAACGTTTCTATAAATCAAACCGAACTCGAGACAGTTCGAAGCCAGTCACCAATGGTTGCTTCGAATGCGGCAAGGAAGGACACTTCAAAGCCGATTGCCCAGACCTCTCAAAGAAGGAAAGAGAAGCACTGAGGGCGAAGCAAACTGCAAAGAATAAGGCCATGGTAGCTGAAGAGTCAGCTGACGATATGGACATCTTCACAGACACTGAAGATGAGGATGACCTGACCTCTACCAACAAAGTCATCAGTCCGGATCAATGCCTCATGGCACTTGGAACCGACCAAGATGATATTGAGGTACATTCTAATCCTGCTCGCTTAAATTCTTCCAATACTTCTAACATGCAGGAATCTATGAACGATGAGTTGGAACCCTCCTGGAATGATTTTCAAGAACTCAGTGAGGAACTGCATCAGCAGTCGGTTGAGTTTAAGAGTCTTCAAGCCCAGTTCGCCAAGCTTGAAGATTCCTTAACCAAAAAGGACGATCTGATCAAGAGACAAGCTGAAGAAATTGACCAGCTAAAGATTCCTCAACTGAGTACAGCCAACCAAACTGAGGCTTCAACCGATGAACAGTTGAAGGAACAGATCAAGGCACAGAACGAACAGTTGAACAAGCAAGAGGCTCAGATCGACCAGCTGATGAAGACATCAGATGCCCAGACCGAGCATATAGCTGTTCTTCTCAAGGATCTTCAAACTGAGAAGGACAACCTGACAAAGCTATATCAGTCATCCGAGATCATCGAGAATCTCATCAAATACAGACGGCAAACGGATGATGTGTCTGGACTCGGATACGACGTGGCAAAGGACACTGGAATTCCACCAGCTACCTTCACCAGGGCTGAGGAAGTCATGGTTGCCAAACCTAACACAGTTGAGTATGCAACTGAACAAACACCCTCACAACCTATAAAGGTAACTACGGCTGAGAAAGGCAAAGGAGCTGCAGGTGGAGCACCAACGAAACAGTCCCTGGAGTCTACAACCGAGGGGGAATGTTCCAAGACTCAACGGAGGAACCAAAGACGTCGGAGTCGCAATCAAGCTCAAAATCGACAACATATCCAAGCTCAGAACCGACATAATAAACAACGGTTCCATCACCACAACAATCAGAGGTTCCAACAGAGTCAACCTATGTGGAAAAGTTACGACAGCTATGGTTACTCATGCCTCAACATGAATCAACATCCGGGCATGAACAACTATCGTCAACAGCCAAGGCAATGGAATCAGAATCAGTCAAGAAGATTCCACAATGGCGTCCGACCTCACAGACAAACTCAACAGAATAAGAATCGCCATCAAGACAGGGGGAAAGCCTCACCTTCTAAAGCCCAACATGGGAGAAATCCAACTCCTCTCAAGTAACAGAGCATCATTTCAAACAACAAGCCTAAGGATAACCGGGATGTTGTTATAATTGATGAAAATGGGCACATCATTTGGAATGACAAGGCTATTCGAATGTACAGAGAAAAGCGACGCACGGTTCCAGCGGGAACTGGTTCTAACCCTCCAGGACCCAACTGAAATTGGGGACCTAAGCGAGTTTCTCCTTGCAGGTACAAGAGAAACATCTGAGGAAGAAGAAGGCGTCTACAACAATGTGGGTGATGGATAGTGGATGCTCGAAACACATGACAAATCTGAAGGATTTGCTTGGAAGTTTCGTGGAGAAAGAAGGTCCATCAGTTACTTTTGGTGATAACTCAAAAGGTTATACCAGAGGTTACGGTACCCTTGAAACCAATCATGTTTCAATTTCTAATGTCTCTTTTGTTGATGGATTGAAGCATAACCTGCTCTCCATCAGCCAATTCTGTGATAATGAGTTCTCTATCAAGTTTGATGCACAGGGTTGCAGAGTTAAAGATGTCGGATCAAAGCAGGTGATATTGTTGGGAAATCGATCTCCAACAGGGAATGTATACTACGCTGACTGGAACAGCAGCCTCCCTGACACTTGCCTGTTGTCAAAGAGCAGTTCGGATGTGAGCTGGCTGTGGCACAAAAGGCTCAA
Organism: Schizonepeta tenuifolia; assembly: GCA_029490685.1. Lineage (NCBI taxonomy): Eukaryota > Viridiplantae > Streptophyta > Magnoliopsida > Lamiales > Lamiaceae > Schizonepeta > Schizonepeta tenuifolia. The sequence continues at coordinate 96,668,220 of CM055958.1, read as the reverse complement.
CCATCTGAACTTCAAGACAATGAACTGACTTGCTAGACAAGAACATGCAAGAGGCATACCTAACCGAGTGTTTTCAACAACACACATCTGCAGTGCATGCCAGCTGGGAAAGCTCGCTAGAACCTCCTTCCGGTTGAAGTCAACTCCTTCAACTGACCGAGTGTTACAGCTGATCCACATGGATCTCTTCGGGCCAGTTACACCAAAAAGCATTAATGGAAACGAATATACATTGGTTGTAACTGATGACTTCTCAAGATATACGTGGACCATCTTCATGCACCACAAAAGTGAGACCCGAGATGAGCTGCCCAAGCTGATGGATCGGATATCGAACCAACAAGAGATGAAGATCATATCTATCAGATCAGATCGTGGAACGGAGTTTCTAAATGAAACCATCATTAAGTATTGCGAAAAGAATGGCATAACCCATCAGACATCATCCGCGCGTACTCCACAACAGAATGGCGTAGCTGAGCGAAGAAATAGAACTCTGAAGGATGCAGCCACATCCATGTTAGCGAGCTCAGCACTGCCTAAGAGATTTTGGGCTGAAGCGATCAACACAGCATGCTACACACAGAATCGATCTCTTCTCACCAAGCGGTTGGGAAAGACGCCCTACGAGCTGTGGAGACGCAGAAAGCCAGATATTTCTTATTTTCGTGTTTTTGGATCTAAGTGTTATATTCACAACAATGGGAAGACTCAGTTAAAAACTTTTGATGCCAAAGCTTCGAAGGGCATATTTCTTGGATATGCAGCTCGGATCAAGGCATATAGAGTTCTCAACAACAGCTCTCGTGTTGTGGAAATAACACCTCATGTTAGTTTTGATGAATCTACCTTCGAGTGCAGGGAACAGGTAAAGGAACAACACGTGGATCCAGCTGTTCTACCAGTTCTCACCAGATCGCAAGCTCTTCGGGAAAAGAACCGAGCTGAACCACTGGTATGGGCATCTGAGGATGAGGACCCATACTCCTCTGAAGATGAATGCGAAGACCTCAGCTCGTCCCTAGGGGGAACTTCAGCTGATGTCCCTCCAACTGCATCAGCATCCGATGCCCAACCGAACTCAGTTCAATCTAATGTAAATGTTGAGGATCCAGACTCAACAGCTGAGCTATCACCAGCTCTGAAGACTCCAACTCAGATGTCTGAACAACCACTGTTGGAGGAAGAAGGAAGACGCAACCGAAGATGGTATGAAGTTCATTCCACCAACGACATCATCGGAGATCCAACCGAGGGTGTGCGCACACGGAGCAAAGTTGCAAATCCAGAATCAACCGAGGAAGAATCCAACACTTATGCCCAATATGCTGAGGAATTGGCAGTTCTAGAGGAGTTCAAGCAAGCTGGAGATGTTGCCATGATTTCTTGCTATGTAGCTGATGTTCCAGAACCGAAGAATGTTGGAGAAGCTCTCAATTGTGTCCACTGGACAACAGCCATGCAAGAAGAATTGATGAGTTTCTACGCAACTGTGTATGGGAGTTGGTAGAAAGACCAAATGGTGTCAAGGTGATTGGACTAAAGTGGATTTTCAAAAACAAGAAAGACGCCATTGGATTCATTGTAAGGAATAAAGCAAGGTTGGTAGCTCAAGGATACTGCCAACAAGAAGGAATTGACTTTGAAGATTCCTTTGCACCAGTTGCAAGGCTTGAAGCCATTCGGATCTTTCTAGCTTATGCCGCACATCACAAGTTCAAAGTATATCAGATGGATGTGAAGTGTGCATTCCTCAATGGAGATTTAAAAGAAGATGTATATGTTGAACAGCCTCCTGGTTTTGAGACTGGAGATGGAAGAGTGTACAAGCTGAAGAAAGCCATCTATGGTCTAAAGCAAGCACCAAGAGCATGGTATGACACTCTTTGTGGATTTCTTCTGGACTCGGGGTTCAAACGAGGTTCAGTTGATAAAACTCTGTTCACCATCAAAGTTGGAGAACATATACTTGTCGTGCAAATTTATGTCGATGACATCATTTTCGGGTCCAAGTCGGAGGAGCTGTGCAAGAAATTCTCCGATCTTATGAAGGAAAAGTTCGAGATGTCAATGATGGGCGAGATGAATTATTTCCTTGGATTACAAGTGAAGCAGTCACCTGAAGGGATTTTCATCAACCAGTCCAAATATACAAGGGAGCTCATCACCAAGTTCGGATTGCAGACAAGTAAGACAACCAAGATCCCTATGAACACGAACTGGAAGATCGAACCAGGAGCTGAGGGAAAGCTCATTGATGCCAGCCAGTATAGAGGGATCATCGGTTCGCTGCTCTACCTAACTGCCAGCCGACTAGACATTTCATACGCAGTTGGAGTGTGTGCTCGTTTTCAAGTCCAATTAAGAGAAGCACACATGTTGGCAGCAAAGAACATCATTAAGTATCTGAAGGGAACTGTCAATGTTGGATTGTGGTACCCAACTGATGACAATATCCAGCTGAATGGATACTCAGATGCCGACCTAGCAGGAGATCAATTGGACAGAAAGTCTACTTCTGGACACTGCCAGTTCATGGGAAGCAAGCTGGTTTCATGGTTCTCCAAGAAACAAGCGTGTGTTGCTACTTCGACAACCGAGTCAGAGTACATGGCTGCCGGAAGCTGTTGCATGCAAGTATTGTGGCTGAAGCAGCAGCTGAGAGATTATGAAGTCTCAACTGGACAGGTTCCCATACATTGTGATAGCTCGAGTGCCATAGCTATCTCTCTAAACCCTGTTCATCACTCTCGAACTAAGCATATCGATATTCGTCATCACTTCATCCGAGATCATATTGAGAAGAAGGATGTGTCCATGGAGAAGATCCCAACTGAGATTCAGAGAGCTGACATCCTCACCAAACCTCTTCCTAAAGCCCGGTTCAAGATGTTGTGTGATCTTCTAGGACTTTTGGATCCGAGCTAAAAACTCATCCGAGCTGAAGAGTCATCTGAGCAGAAGAGTCATCCGAGCTGATAAGGATTCATCCGAGCTGAAGAATCGGATATCGACTTAAGGGGGAAGCTCAGATGAAGGGGGAAGCTGAAAGGGGAATATCAGATACGAATTGCCAACTGAGGACATCAAACGTCAGCAGAGGAGATGAACTTGAGTCAGCTGATGGTATGCTGCAACAATGGAACAGACGTCAGCTGAACAGACGAACTCGAGTCAGCTGATGGTATGCGGCAACTGAGGAATTCAACAAATGAACACAGCTGATTCAGACATCAGCTGGCAGGTATCATTTATGACTGAAGGTGTTATGATATTAAATGAGAATATTTGAAATAAATTCAAACATTCCTAAACATGTCAGCTAGACTAAACAAGCCATCATATCGCATTTAATGTAAAGTCTGGCTGAACACCTATAGCCTTACTTTATAGTGCGACTGGGCTGACACCTCAAACTATTCACCTTCTCACTCGCGCGCGTGGTATATCAGTCAAAATTACTCAACAATCGCGAAATCACAGCCGTTAATAGATTCGCGCGATTTAACCCCAGCCGTTGATTTTATCCGAGTCAAAGATTATATAATACGGCAAATCAAGAAGTGATCCATACCTTCTCTTTTCATGCATATCTTTACTCACTATTCATCATCTTCTCAAATCTTGTTTCGCCATTTCCAGTAAAGTCTTTCACTCTTTCTTTGCATATATATCTCCTCGAGATGGCGCCCAAGTCAAAAGCTTCTAAAAAGATGGTTTCCTCAGAGCCTGCAACGTTCCAGGAATCGTTCGACATGGTGATGTCGAAGATTCATTTCGAACAAATTTTATCCAAAGCGGCTCTCTCATCGCCTGAGCTCGCTCCAATTGCCACCATCCTCTCCGACCACCATCTGCTTGATTGGGCCACCCTCTCTCCGGCCCTGTTGCTCAGGAAGCAGATCGTACATTTCTACCGGAATTGCAACGAGTCGCAAATGACGGGCTTGTCACGATCATCCCGTGCAAGCAACGCCACAGAACCTCCCGAACAGTAGAAGAATCCGTTGTGGAGATAAAGGTGTCGAAGGAGCTAGAGAAGCTCATCCCCAGAAACCGTGAAGCCACAGACGTGGTGGGGAACTTTTCTGACAAGGAAGCTGATGCCTTCCTTCAAACCATTCTTCTTGTTCCCGAACCATTTAAGGGGAGCATGCAAAGGACAAAGCTGAAGCCGGAGCACCGACTTCTTTTCGATGTAATCTCCAAATGCATCTTCGCATATGGTGGAGCCTTCGGGGACATCAGCCGTCCTAAGCTCAAGCAGCAGAAGGCCCTAGAAGAGATGCACCAGGTCGACTGGTTGGGATATATAAAGAGCCAGCTGGTGTCGGAGAAGCAGAAGATATCCGAGACGACAGCTGAGTCCGGAGATGTTCTGTTGAGTGTCAAGGGGACTCTCAATTTCGGGACAAAGATATCAGCCCTCATCCTCCAAGCCACAAAGGGTCTGCCGCTGACATGGGAAGGGAGTGAGGACACTCCAGTCAGCAAGCTGTCACTGTTCCCCTCAGCCAAGAAGGCCAGGGATGTTGTAGAAGTTGTCTACACCCCCAAGGGTGTCTCCAAGCCAGCTGTGGAGGCAGCTGCTCGTCGCCCTTCGAGGACTAAGTCGGCGAAGCGCCAGCTGGAAGAGGTAGCTGAGGAGGAAGAAGACGCAGAGGAGGAAGAGGAGGAACCTCTGCAGAAGAGGCCAAGGATAAGAATCATCCAGCCAGCGGCTAAACCATCCACAACAAGTCCAGTGGTGGTCAAGCCGGCTGAGGAGAAGGAGTCAACCGAATCCAGTCAATCGGTTGACCCAGCTGGGTTTATTCTTCAACCTCGCCAGGAGGACGTGGCTGAGGAGGCAGGTGGAGACGTGGAGATCCAAGTGGTGGATGCCAGCTCCTCCTCAGATGACTCTTCTTCATCTGAGGAGTCCCACGACAGTCGGTCTAGAGCTGATGCCAGCCAGGTTAACCCACCTGTGACTGAAGAAATCCTCCAGCCAGCCAACTCTCCATCCAAAGAGGATCCGGTTCTCTCAACTGGTCCTCAGTCAGATATTCCGAGCCTCTCGCTCGATGCCAACGTTGTGACCACTTCTTCGGCCAACTTTGATGAAACCATCGAACCCTTAACCTTCGATATCGACCCCCCTCAGATCGATGAAGAAGCCAACCGTCAGGCGATCCTGGCTGAATATGAAGGAAGACTCAGCTACTGCTTCCGCAAGCTGATTGGTATGTTCCCCGAGGCAACATCGATGCCCATTTTCTCTGTTCTCGGGACGGAGCTTATATACCAATTCAGTGTCATATTCAGCTACTGGTACGTGAAGGAGGAGACCCTTAGGATCCATGGCTGGGACAAGTTAAAGGTCGAAGAGTCCAACCTGAGGGAGTACTTCGACTACCAAAGCCTGGAGGTGGCTTACAACCAAAAGGTGGCTGTGCTCCGACGACGTCTGGACAAAAGCATCCAAGAAGGGACAGACACCAGGGAGCTGTGCAACAACCCTGAAGCTGTTCACTTTCTTGATGACATGCTCTCCAAAAATGCCTCCTGCATGGACGACGTCGACGCAGCTGATGAAGCGGCCAAGAGAGAAGAAGACAAGCTCAAGGCCTACCTCGCCAGCCGATCTGCCATGGTTGTCCTGGAGTCTGCTGCCCAGCCACAACCACCGCTCCTGCCCGGGCCCTCCGATCAGCCAGCTCTCTCAACCGACGTCATCTGCGAGCTGATCTCAGAGAGGGTCAACCAGCTGAGGACGGAGATGCTGTCCAAGATCCAGTTGGGCAAGGAGGAAGAAGCTGACAGGATGCAGCAGCTGATGGCAGAAAATGCCAGCCTGAAGAATCAGCTAGATCACCTCTCCTCTTCTCTGCAGCACAAGCTCGAAGATCTATCCACTTCTTCCAGCTCGGAGGTCTCGGCTCTAAGGAAGGCTGTTCAAAGCCTCAGCTCGGATTTCAATGTGTTCAAGACCGTTGCTGAATCTGACCTCGCAAAGTCCCAGCAGACTCAGGACCAAGAGTGGATGGCTCAGTTCGCCTCTTTCCGAGCTGAGTTCGTCTCCCTCCACAAAGAGGTCTCTGCGACCTTTGCAGCTGTGCAGCGAGCTGAGCAGGAGCGCCAAGACTTGGAGTTGGCGAAGAAGGTGGAAGAGAAGGACGCTGTTGATGAGCTGTTTTCCCGCATTCAACAAGCTGAAGCCAAGTTGACCTCTCTGGATGGCACTGTTGCCACCCTTTTGGATGATGCCAAAAAGGGGGAAGACAAGGAGCCAGCAGCTGGGGAAGACAAGGAGCCGGCAGCTGGGGATGGACAAGGGAAAGCTGTTCTCCAGCAAGGAGAAGGAGTGCCAGCTGAAGCTGAAGCTGAAGGGTCGCAGCCCGAACTGGAAGTCTCCCACGACCTCGTAGCCGAGCTCACAGCCGAGCTCGATGCAGAACTTGACGGGATATCCGTTGAAGACTGTATCGAAGCTGCCAAAGCTATGGAGGTGCCTAAGGAGAAGTACTTGAATCCCTCTTGGATCAAGAAGTTCGCTGCCGATCAGGCCAAGAAGGTGGCCAAGTTCGAGAAGGAGCTCGCCAAGGTGGAGAAGAACGTCGACAGAAACAAAGCCAGCCGGAGTGTACGAAGAATCAACAAGCACCAGATGAAGGCTGAGGCTAGAAAGTCGACGCATCAGCTGCAGAAGAACGCTCCGCTCCCGTCTCGATACCCACATGTTGACAAGTGGATGAATGCGGAGTGGAACGATGACTGGGAACAGTTCAAGCATGAGTTCGTCAATGACTTCTATTACAGGAAAGTCTACTCGACTGAAGACCCAAGGCTAGCCTTCAAGGAAGCCCTGTGGGAACTCAGATCTGGAGACCCTGGAATGTTTAGTCAGTTCAAGCGAGCTATGCTGAATGCTCAGCTTGATCCCAACACTGTTCCAGTTCCAAAGAAGTGCATATACCGCCCTCCGATGATCAAAGGCACAAGCACGCCAAATAGAAATACGATCTTGGCTGAGGCGAGGCAAGTATGCAAGGAACACGGCGTCAACACTGGGATTGAGTCGGAAGCGAAGAAGGAGATCTTCAACCGTATCTTCAACAAGTACGGTCAACAGTTTTTCTGAGCTGTCAAAGTTTTTGAGTTGATAATGTTTTTGGATGTTGTAGTTTTTGAAGCAACTGTTGTATCTCTCTATATTTTGCGCCTAACTTTGTAACCTTCAGTTGTAACAAAAACTTCAAAGTATATAATACGATTCACCTTGATGAACAATTCCTCATTGTCCAAGCTCTGAATCACAAAGTCTTTCAATTTCATGTTATAACTGTGCTAACCCTTTGATGTTTTATCTTATAGACTGTCTAGAATTTCAGCTGAGATTTTAGATAAGTTAGTGAGGTTTAGATCAGTAGTGGTTTCAAGTTGTAAGTGGTTTTGGCATCATCAAAAAGGGGGAAATTGTTGGGAAATTTATTAGTATAAGTTTTGATGAATTCCAAAACCGGCTGACCCCAACCGAGTAGATGTTGCCAGAACCTAATGTTAGAATTTAGGCTCGCTGTTTGAGCAAAGTTAAGATTCTATCTTTACAGGTCTCCAGCTGAAGATGGCAACAAGGCGTCACTCAGACAGAACATCAGTTGTGAAGAAAGACAACTGAAAGTTCATTTGTTCAGATGCAAACAAGGGAAAGTCTTCAGAACATCAGTTGAAGGAAACCAACTGAGCGTTCATTAGATGAGAAACAGTTGAGAGAAAGAGAACATCAGATAAAAAGGAAATCATCTGAGGGTTCAAACTCAACTGAGTAAAGAAGTGGAAGACAACTGAGGGCTCAATTTCAGAACCTCAGTTATAGAATCTCAGCTGTGAGATCCCAACTGAGTCCTCTCACTCAGTTGAAGTTGATTTCAAGTGTTAAGTTTTTCGAAAGTTGAAAAATCCGAACTGGTGTATTCCCCCCCCCCCATACACCAGTAACTCGTATCGGAACCATCGCCATTTTAATAGAGCGTTAACAAATTGCTCCACGATGGCGTTAGCAAAACAAAAAAATTAGAATGGCCAATAATGTTTATTCAACTTACACGTATTATAATTGATTATATTTTCTTTTCTAAAAAAATGTACTAACAATTTTGACAACCGTAGAAGATTCTCAAAATATTGAGGCACAATATTCAAACATAGAAGTCTCGCTTCACTGGAAAATGTGATTACCCAGTTGTGATATGCATGTATCGTTTAAAATCTAATAATTCAACTTAATATTACCTTTAATTATACGTAACGAATTAAAGAAATGATTTGCCATTGTGAACGGAATTGTAGTTGGTAGTGGCCAATTTCTTTTATTATAGTTTTCTTTATATGATAATGGCAGTCGTAAATGAAAGGCCTTATTATGTTGGCAAGTGAATATTAAGTAATCGGTCGACAAAACGTATCTAGATCTCACATAAAATTTGTACTTTTTCATATTTTAAATAACAATAGATCGTATTTTCAATAGTTGAACAGCTGAAGAAGGAAGTATATTTACGCAAAGAGTTGTAACTTTTTTAAGATCTACCAAAATAATCTATCATTGTAAATCATTATGGCCTTTGAAGCATTATATCAAAAAGAACATTTACATAAAATATGTAAAAAATGGAGCCATGGTACATATATGCATATTGAGACTCTTGTGACGTAGCCGGTGTTAATTGTGGCCAATATAGTTAAGATTATGGATAGCACATTGTTCTACCAAAACTTTAGGATATTATACATTTAATTAATTGCATCGCCATTCCATTAGGTGCTTTTAGAATTAATTGTGGTGGCAGATAAGCATCCATTTACATCTACGCAGATGAAGTGTAGCACTTAAATAATTTATTTGTCATTGTTAATATTAAGCATGCGTTTGATTTTGGCAAAAAACAGATAGACTGTATCAGAGTTGATGTCTTATCAATAATATTGACTTGCCATTGTGATCGGTCTTTTGTTAGACGAAGGCCTTCAACATCTAAAATATGTGGAATATAAGAAATTGGCCACTCCCAATTGAATAACCGTTGACAATGGCAACTCATTTCTTATCAAGTTAAAGTATAAAAATAGGCCATTATACATTTAATACTTATATCTTAGTCAATACATGCTTTCAGAGATCTCACTATCACAGTCTCGAGTGAAGCAAGACTTCTAGGTTTGAATGTTGTAGTAGGACATCTGGAGAATCCACTATTGTTCGTTACATTGGATTACCTTTTTATAGAATACGAATTATAATCAGACATGATGATTTATCATGCATGTAAGTTGAATAATCATTACTGACCATTGTAGTATCACCTTTTTTTAGATACCGCCACGGTGGCCGAAGTTGTGATATGGCGATTACTATGGCTGTTGGTTAATATGTCCAATGGCATCATGGCGAGGTTGTCAATTCTCGACTAGTATGTCTATTGTTACTTCGTCATGATAATTGTACTTTAAGATTAGCTAGAGATGCACTAGTATTGAAGTAACTACAATAATAGTCACTATATGGTATAGTTAACAACGGAAAAGTCCAATATGCGTGACTCGCATTACTTGAGCCCTGAACGAACGGCTGAGATGCTTTGTAGGCTTTTTCAATTTCATTCCATTTATGAATTAATAGGACTCAATTAAGCCAAATTTGTTCAAGGCTAAAGTTATATTAATTATATAAATTTAAACTTACACCATAGTGGTATGATAATGCATAGAAGTCTTATTTCATAGAAAAGTGTGCTAGTCCAATTTTATATGCATGTATCGCTTAAAATTTAATAATTCAATGTATGATTACATTTAATTATACTAAAAAGATCTAAGAAATGATTTGCCTTTGTGAACGGAATTGCAATTGGTAGTGGTCAATTTCTTTTATTGTAATTCTTTTAGATGCTAATGGCCGTCGTAAATGAAAGACTCTATTACGTTGGCAAGTGAATATTATTAATACTTCAACATTTGAAGAAAGATGTATAGTTACGCAAAGAGTTGTAACTTTTTTAAGATCTGGAGTGGAGAAAGGAAGCGGCAGGCGACTGAAACGAAGATCAAATTTGAAGTTCATCGGCGACCCTAACGGCGGCGATGAGATAGAGGGAAGCAAAGTAGAAAGGAGGAGAGTGTTGCAGCGATGGCCCTAAGTTTCTTTTATTGTAAGCGATGGCCCTAAGTTTCACGTAAATTTTGAAGAATAAATCCATTCTTTCCTACTATTGCATCTCTAGTTAGTGTTGAAGTCAAATTATCATATACAACTAACAATAGCCATACTAATACAACGTTCACAACATTCGCCATTATGACATTGGGCATATTTAACAGTAGCCATACTAATAGAGCGTTCACAACTTCGACCACGATGGCGGTATCTAAAAAAAGATGAGAATACAATGGTCAGTAATGATTATTCAACTTACATGCAATTCTCGAGATATTCCATTATTTATGTGAGATCCACATACAATGTGTCGACTGATTACTTATTATTCTCTTGCTAACGTAATAGGTCTTCTATGTATGACGGCCATTATCATCTAAAGAAAATTAGAATAAAATTAATTGGCCATTACCAAATGCAATTCCGTTCACAATGCCAAATCATTTCTTAGATCCATTAGGTATCGTTAAATGTAATAATACGTTGAATTATTAAATTTTTAGGTGATACGTGCATATCAAGATCAGACAAACACATTTTCTAGTGAAGCAAGACGTCTATGTTTGAACATCTTCAGAATCTTCACTTGTCAACGTAATAAGGTCTTTCATTTACGACGACCATTAACATCTAAAAGAATTAGAATAAAAGAAATTGGCCACTACCAATTTATTATGTTAATTCACTATCCCATAAACAACTCCTCATTGCATCTCAGCCGTCCTTGCAATACTTGACACGCATATTGGATTTTTCCATTCGGATACTTTGTTACCATCAATTATCTAGAAATTTTTGTTTTACAATTTAGAGGATTGATTCCTATCAATGAGATTAACTTGCCATTGTGATAGGTGTTTTATTTAACGAAGGCCATTAACATCTCAAATATTTGGAATAAAAGAAATTGGCCACTCCGATGTGAATTACCGTACGCAATGGCAAAGCATTTCTTAGATAATGAACATATATATAAGCTTAATTATACATTTCATTATTACATCGCATGCAATACGTCCTTTATGCGATAATACTATCACATACTGCAGTGATGCAAGACATCTATGGCGTGGTTGTGTCTTATCAATAATTCTGACTCGCCAATGTAAGAGGTCTTTTAGTAGAATCTGTATTTTGAATTGTTTTCCTATCACTAATATTAACTCGCCAATGTCATAAGTAAGTGGTCGGACAAGGGCCATTAACATCTAAAATCTTAGGACTATAACAAATTGGCCAATCCGAATTGAATAACAGTTGACAATGGCAACTCATTTCTTATCAAGTTAACCTATACATAAAGTTAATTATACGGTTAATAATTATATCGCAGGCGATACGTGCGTTTACAAATAAGCATTCTTTACCTCGTCGTGCATAATATTTTGCACGAAGAAAAATATGTGGCCAATTAATTTGTTGATGTAGTAGATAACTAAATTTGAAGTATAATTTTAATTTTAACTTACTTTTTTTATATGGATATTGTTGGCTAATTTTACCTTATTAATAGTCAAAATTAGGAGAATTACTTACGAAAATAAAGGAAATTGTGTTAAAAATAAATGACTTCTATTAAGTTAAGGAATTTACCTTTCAACTACTAGTATAAATATGAAAATTAGGGTTCCCTAAATAAGAAACGCATGCGATAACTCAAAAAGGGAGAAAACTTCCCAAAATCGGCAAATTGAAAACGACGGCACGACCCATCGCGGCGGCGGCGAACCAGTTCGTCTTCCAAGTGAAACCCCAGGTTCTTGTCTTCTTCGACATTTTTTTCGTGCTATTATTTCTTCCCCTTGGAATTGTAATGATTCTAGCATTAACTATTATTTGATTCTATATTATGAAGTCTTGCGATGACAATGCTAATTAATCGATGGAGAATCCGTAGAAATAGTCGAATTAGGAAATATTCGAATTAGTATTACATTTTGGAAACATGAGTAAGAATTATCTGTAGAGAGAGAGAGGGAGAGAGGGAGAGGGTACAAAGGTAGTGTATTTGTGCAAGTGTATATGAGAGATAGAGAAAAGACAGAAAAAAAAGGATGCTTCTTTCCTACGACAGAAACCATACTTTGTGGAGACTGAATCTAATTTCTTTCGTTTTGTCTCTTAATGTGAATTATGCTCAGATCTATTAACAGTAATATTTTCTATTAGCTTTTGTATGTTCCAACTGCTGAGTGATTTGACTGGCTGTCAAGGCCGAAATATAGCTGGATTTAGGCGATAGGTACCAAGAAATATTGAATTTTGGATTGTGGACGATTTCTCTGCACGAAAGTATACGTGTTTAATGCAATGTGAATCATCTTATTCTTTTTAGAATTGAATTTATATTGCAATTGTTTATTGCATTTGCACGTGGGGTTGACGATTCGTTGTTGCCTTGGTTTAGGACGAGGAGGGAGAGCCCATGTTTTTCCGGATGCGTACAACCACTGAATTTAGGAAACTGTTTACTGAATATTGTTACGTGAGACACAAACCGCTTCATTTTTACACCTTCATCTACAACGGGAGGAAGCTTAAAGAAAGTGACACGCCTGCTACGGTAAACTTCTTACATTTCCGTACGTTTGCGTAATTTGTGGTTGAAAATCTGGGTACATTGTCCTAAAATGTGCCATTTTTTTAAGGTGGGAACGGAGGACGAGCTGGCCGAGGTCCTCCTGGACGAAAACCTTGAAGGCATAATAGTTGATGCCATTCACGAGGGGACAGCTGGTTGAAGATTCTAACACCATGCAAGTGTTCGAGCGTCGGCGTATGTGAATATTATGCGACTTTCTAGTAGAATCTGTTGTTGCACGGCACTTTTGGCCATGCTTCTATGTATGAACCTCGTAGTAAAGACTTTTATTATCTATTATGATGCGACTTTGTAGTAATGATATTGTTGCATGGCACTTTTGGCCATGCAAGGTTGTATGAACCTAGTAGCACTTATCCATTTTCACTTGTTTAGGATTATTATTTAAATTGCATACTAACTCCCAAAATAGTAGTCCTGTTGCTGTTGACGTAACAACACATTTCCTTACACCTGCAAAGGCTATCTATGCACAAGCACAAGGAGAAAAAGTGCAGTCTCCTAGCAAAAGCAGTTGGGAACTTGGCAGGGGGCATGTTTCCTCTCAAGAAAAAAAAATTGTTGTCAAAGCATCTTTGGCGTTTAGTGTTTGGAAATTATTCTCTTTGCTTGCTAGAATGTTATATAATGGAATTTATTAGCCGATTATAGTTAGGAAGATCAGGCAAATTCAAATACACACTTCATAATTGAACATGGATCCAGATGAAGAGCCAAATTTCCAATGTTGTCTCCCCATTCCTCATGCACCAACACTTACACTGACCATGGGATGTGCGCGCCTCGATGCGAGTTTTGATGGAGGCATACCGTGCGGTAGCATCACCGAAATTGTAGGCGAGAGTGGTGTTGGAAAAACACAACTCGCCTTGCAATTGGCAATCACTGTTCAACTACCGGTGAGTCGAGGGGGTCTACATGGTTCCTCCCTTTATTTGCACACGGAAATGCCTTTCCCATTCCGCCGTCTTCACCAAATAGCATTTCAACGGGGCCATAACGAGGAGACAGTGTTCGACCGGATTTTCATTCAACAATGTTGTAGTTCAATTGACACGCTACAAGATATCTTGCCCCGGTTGGAAGGTATGGTTCCTGCATCTAATATAAAGCTCATTATTATTGACTCTGTGGCTTCTTTATTTAGAGGAGTTTTCGGCAACAATTCGAAGGCTATGAAGGAAAGAATGAATTTATTCTTCAAGATTTCGGTGAAACTTAGGGCCATCGCTTACAAGTTTCAAATAGCTATCGTTGTAACGAATCAAGTCACAGACGTTATTCCAAACTCTGATGTAATACGAATAGGAGAATGGTTAATGACATCAGGAAGAAATGTAACGGCTGCGTTGGGTCTTTCGTGGGCGAATTGCGTGAACACGAGGTTGTTTATGAGTTTCGTTCAAAAAAGTATTGTTGATCACAAGCGCAAATCTGTACGCTTAGGAAAAGGCCGTCGCATACAAGTTGTATTTGCACCGCATCTAGGAAGTGTTTCTGTAGAATACTCGATTAAGGCGTGCGGTGTATCGGGTGAACCATAGTGCAATGAAGCATATCTAATATGCATGTATTTTTTTTTATTAGTGTGCAAGTGTGGTACCCAACTTTTTATTATTAATGTATTTTCCGATTAGTAAAAATTACAAACTCATCTGACTCGTGCATTCGAAAAAATCAACAAAAATCATATTTATCCATAGGTGCAATGCCAAAGAAAAATAATTAAAAAAAACGAGAAATTTGTTACTACTGAACTTAAACATCATAGCATAACTTTATTCATAAAACATCAAAAAAAACAAATAAACATTTCTACTTTGCCGAATGCGATGGGGTTGGCGGTGTCCTCGTAATTCAATTCGAGTAATTCATACCCTCATCATCACTTGAAGGCATCATTATAGCTTCAACTTGTGCCTCTAAATCTGAATGTGGCGAAGGCGTTGGGGTTGGCGGTTTCCACTCTGTGAAGATGCGGCTCAAATTGTGCCAATTCTGCTCTCCTTCATTAAGGTAGCATAGAAGTTGGGGATTTTCCTACACCAATATTAAAAAAATGTAAGATTTTAAGCATTATATCCACACCATATACCCATTAAATAAATACGATAAACTATTTTACCCTTGCGATGCGACGCCATGTAGCTTGCGTGGCCTCCACTTTGACATCCAGTATTGTATTTTGAATGAACCGTACATCATCCCTTTCACTAAGAGCCTTGAAGTTATTGTAACGTTGTTCCCACTCTGCAAGTTTACGGCGCCACTCCTCCACCGGGATGATTCGGAAAGCGGAATCCGTTGCTTGTTTCGCTCGATGGAGCATCGCCTCTCGGGTGTAACCACTCTGCCACTCCCAATGCAGCTTGTGCAGAGCAAAGGCCTCTACGCGTCGTGTCCACACACCCGTGTAGAAGACTTCGTCTTGAGAGATTGCTCTTAGGGGTGCCATTTTTTGCAACCAACAATACACTGCATATATTTCAACTACACACATCGATTATATAGACTAAAGTTTCCAGATATTTGTTTATATGCGTAGTGAGGATAGTGACAAAAAAGCTACAACAATTAAATGAAATTACTGACCACAAAATAGAGGTTGTAAGCTTTGCAGCACACGGGTGAATAGTACTCTAATGCATCACGTGATAAACCTGGCCATACATGCAGATTTCGTTGCATTTGTTCTGTGAAGAAGACAAAAAAAATGAATACAGACAAACAAAATTTTAACTTTAACTATTTGCAAATGTGCTGCCATCAGTGATTATGTCGATTAACCTGTTAAATCACCATTCAAATGAACAGAGCCATAGTAACAAAACCCTAAAACGACACATCATCTTATATTGATTAAACCTGTTAGATGACCATTCTTATGAAATGAACATAGCCATGGTAAGAAAACCCCAAAACAACAGATTAATTCTATCATAAAACGATGCAAAACTACAAAGCCACAAAAACTGAAAATTGCAAAGTGGAGTATGCAAAATCAACGGCAGAAAAATACAAGTTACAACCATCACAGAGTCAAGGGCCACAAATCTTCAGAATCATAATTGCAGTGCTCACTGTTCTCCCCATGATTTGTTGGCATGAATTGGTGGATTGTGGGGCTTGGTGGTGGACTGAATTTGGCCTTCTTCCCTACAAAATGAAATTAACTCAATATTCAAACACATGGTATAAACAATTACAGGCAAAAATATTTTGGGGATGATTTTGGACCTGATTTTTTAGCTGATTTTGGGCGCTCTTTTTGAGCCCTCTTTCGACCTTTGCCATCGTAGGGCTTCGAGCTTCGAACATTCGCAAATCCACGGGGGCAAATCTTTCTAGGATCGCGAAAAAGAGGAACTACTAAGCTGGGGGATTCTGTCACGGCACGGTCAGCAGCAACGTGTTTCCAAAGCAAGCCGGAGAATTCTTCTTTCACTTCCTTCAACCGTTCATAGAGTTCCAAACGTAGAGGCTCGCAATGCATGGAACTCGACACCAACTCAGACATGAATCTCATGAACTCATTACTAAATGTCACGTGCCTCATTACAGCACTCTCCTCGGCAACATTTTCATGCACAAACGCATTCATATCTTTGGCTCTTTTAGTCCACCTCCGGAATATCATTGAATCAGGGATGTCATCAACATCTTCGATGCAGAATACTTTCAAAATGTGACGACATATCAATCCCTCAGCTTCCCACTTCCCGCAATCACATGTGGCAACCTTTGTCACCGGATTGAACACTACTTTTCGTTCTCGAGCAGAAAATTCTTTGGATTTAGCATGGTATTGGATTTTGTTGTTGGGAAGGATAACACCAGCCTTGGGATATACATGCACTGTGAGGCAGTTGGCATAATCGTGCTCGAATTGCTTGTAAATTGTACGCGTGAACACTGAAGCAGCTCTTTCAAGAAGTCCACTGTGATTGATGGCACGACCTGGATTCCAAATACTAAAAGTATCCTCCTTACGCTCTGTGCTTCTCCAACTACTTAGAATACCTTCGTATTCTTTCACAAACTTGCTCAAGGACACAGTGTGGCGTACAACATCCTTCAAAACCTTATTCGTCAGCTCACTCCTCGAAGTGGCGAGGAGACCTGCGGTAAAAGTGCCGCGTGAAAAACAGGAGGCCCACCGTACACGGAGATTATGCATTCCATCAAACCAACTTCTCTTGGGGATGTCATAATTTTCCATCATCTCCTTCCAAGTAGTGTTGAAGTCTTCTTCTGTCTCAACAATATTCATGCATTTGTACCATAAAGCCTTGAATGTTGAATCGCCATGCAATTTTCCAAAGTGTGCTGCACAATTCTTCATAATATGCCATTGACACAAACGGTGTTTCGAATTCGGAAACATGACGTCGATGGCATTCATCATTGCCCTACACTGATCGGTGAAGATAACCGTGGGCTGTTTTCCATGCATGGATTGCAAGAATGATTCAAACAACCACATGAATGTTGCAGTAGTCTCGTCGGACAACAAAGCCATGCCGAACATTACGTTGCGCGTGTGATGGTTTATACCAACAAACGGGGCACAAATCATGTTGTATTTATTGGTGCGGTATGTGGTGTCGACAGAAAGCACATCGCCGAATGCATCATAGTCCATAGCGCATCGATTATCTCTAAAAAAAATGTTCATGAGACGGCCATCGTCATCCAATTGATACTTACAGAAGAAGAAGGGGTCTTCAAGTGATTTATTACTGAAGTATTCTAGGAGCAGCCTTGCATCTCCATCATCTACTTTCGTTTCCATTCTAACTCGGTCCATGTGATGATATGTATCTTTTTTTGTGAACCCAACATTCTGCACCCCTCCAGTTTCTTTCGCCATAAATTTGAAAGCAGACGTAACACCAATACCGGCAGAGTTCAGAGCTTCCATTACGGACTTCTTTGCATAATTCATGTTACGACTGGATCTTAAGAGAAATGTCTGATCAGGCTCTACAAGGACATGATTGTGGTCCTTCTCAAAAAAAGACACCACAAATGAACCCATGTCAACCCTTGAAACAATTAGCCGGGCTTTACAATCGGATCAGATAACAAGCTTCTTATAAACAGCTACCTTGCGATTTGAACTACGGTCATTAGGCAGGCCCGTACATGAACAAATGAACTCCTTCCACCTAATAGTAGTGCTCTTACCGAAATAGCGTTGCTCTCCTTTACGGACACTGAATCCTTTGTAGCGGGCGTACTCGTAAAATAACAAATAAACCTTCTCCAAATCAGGAAATTCTGTACCGACCTTTAGTTTCTCCTCAAGTTGAAACGACTTTAGAGCGGCACTCCTTCGATCAGTAACATCTCCATCGATTTCTGATTTAGGTGTCTTCATCTTCATTTCACCATCCTCATCATCCTTCTTATCAACATTTTCCTTTTCTGAATCTGTCAACGGAACTTCGTTGTCATCCTTCCTATCAACATCTTTCTTTTCTGAATCTTTCAACGGAACTTCGTTACCATCAACATCACATTCTTCATTTTTCTTGGAATCCTTCGATGGAACATCCTTATCATCAACAGGTTTTCCATCATCAACATCAAATTTTCCAGTTTTCTGTTCCGAAAAGGGTAAATCCTCCTCAATCACTACCTTACTAGAACTTGTTTTATTCCCACTACCCTTCTTAATAATTCTCACAATAACAACATCTGACTCATTCCCCCCTACATCTGAATCACTCTCATCAACACACTGTCGCTCTGCATTTGACTCAAATTCAACATAATTAAATTGAGGAGGGGGCACTGCTAAACCCAAAGCCACGTTCAAATCAGCTTCACTATGCAAATCTGTCAAGCAAATAAATTAAAATAAATATATAACATCATCACATCATGAAATCACAACAATGCAAACTGCTAAATGAACTCATTCATTTCAGTTGACATAATCTCATTAACACTCAAAACTACATTGCCACTAAGACTACTTCATTCACTTCAAAATGCTAAATGAACTCATTCAATTCAATTGACATACAATCATAACATCATACTACAATGCCACTACATCAGTTCACGTAGTCTTACAGATAAAAAAAAAAAACTTCAGAACTTCCAACAACACTCAATAAATTCACATAATCAAATAAAAACTTCCAGCCATTATGCCAAAGAACACCACAATTGAGCTATTAACGACATTTCAAACAATGAAGCAGAGATCAAAACTAACCCGTACCTGCCACTCCATCCATGACCCTGCCAATTCAATTCACAAAAAATCAATCAACCTGCAACATACCAAAAAAAAAAAAAGATCAGTTCACAAACAACACGAAAACAGGGATTGATCATTCGTGAGAACAAATGCAATCAACTTATTACAATAACTCAACGTTTGCCAAAAATCCAAGAACCCCAAGAATGAAGAACACAGAAGTGAGACTTACTTTCTATCAAAAAATCAGAAGCGCAAATCCCTACCACCCCACGCAATCATCTTCACCAGTCAATCCTCTTCACCATATATTACGATATGAAACGACCCACGAAATCCTATTCGAGCTGAACCCAAGCTCTAACGCGACTTCTATTAGCTGAAATGAATTAAACCCAAAACTATTACTCCTTAGCAGCCCATTCCAGATGAAGCTTCGCGCCAAGAGATGGATTCGAAGCCGTTCACGTAATAAGATTCTCAAAGTTTCGTGGGTTACAAATTCAGCTGGAGGTGGAGGAGAATAACTTGTCATTCGAAATTTCAGCAAAAAAATATGAAGGACACCTAATTTCGAAACTTTTGTTACAAACAAAAAAAAAATCGCCATCCACAAAAATACGTATTAACGAAGACTAAACTAAGAGATTCTTCATCGCCATAATAAATCTTCAAAATCCGACAACATTCCAGCAGCGTCGACGTCGATGGCCATAGAGTTTTCCGAGTTGGCCATGCATCTGTGAGTTGGGACCACTCAAATTTGACCAAACATCCCTTTTGACTAGAAAACTAAGGTGGATAATGACTTAAACTATGGTTACAATATAATAATAATATATATTTTCAATAAAATATTATTT
The DNA here is from genome assembly GCA_029490685.1 of Schizonepeta tenuifolia. Taxonomy (NCBI): domain Eukaryota; kingdom Viridiplantae; phylum Streptophyta; class Magnoliopsida; order Lamiales; family Lamiaceae; genus Schizonepeta; species Schizonepeta tenuifolia. The sequence continues at coordinate 96,648,349 of CM055958.1, read as the reverse complement.
TTTAAAATGGCTCAAAAATGAAGTGATGACGTGTCGGAAGATCCAATACCTCAAGCACTGCTTGGCATGCGTAATGGACTCTTCCTGTGGAAAAGTGAGTAGTGTCCTTTTTTTAGCACATGATTATTATGAATAAATAGTTAATTTGCGAGCAGGATCTTGTGTGTTTGAAAATTAAAAGATTATTATGAATAAATAGTTAATTAATTACTCAATTTAATTAAATGAAAGGCTCATTTAAAGGTAACAAGTAAACTGTAATTAAATGAAATCTGCTAATTAACATGATTATACTAGTGGAGAGATTAAAGTTCCAAAATTGTTCATTGCTTGAGCACCAAGAACCAGAAACTTTACAGTTCGACACAAACCACCAAGAACTCCTACTTCAAAATAGCACAATATAGAACAAAATTTCAGAAAAAATAAATCCTTAGCCATTCTAACTAGTAAGGCTTTAAGCAAAAGACGAACTCAAATTTCTCAAACACTCAAAACTACTTGGTCACAAAAATAGCATTTCATAATAATTCAAGAGAAAAAAAAGGGATGCAAAATGAAGAACAATTTTCCCCTTTACTTACACAAGAACAGAGGAGAGGGCACTGAGCTTCCAGAACATGGCGTCTGCGCAGTCGTATTGCTTATAGGGAGACCCAATTTCTAGGCAATACAGAAATAGATCAAGCTGAGTAGACCTATGAGCACAAAATTTGAATTAGGGCATGAAAATTGACGATTATAGCTTATTTGAAATTTAATATGTTATTTTCTAATTGAAATTCAATTTGCAAAATTTGGTGGAACTCTCGACTGAGCATACTCCTCATGTCGCTAAAAAAAGAAAAAAGAAACAAAAAAATCCGCTCATTATTAGTGAATGTGTTATATCTCTAATCAAAACTTGGAAAGATAGATACTAAAAAAGCACCCAGCAACAGGAATCCAGCAAACCCATATTTCATCTTCCAGAGGATTAGTGTTTTCTAACTTTTTAACAAAATTACATATAAACTCCCAGTAACAAAAAGGAAAAAGAGGTTTTCATCTTTGCGGAAAAAGGACATTCGACCAGCAAAAAATCGAACGAGGTAGACACTTTGTACTTACCAAGAAACCAGAAGCATTAAGGCACCCTGCATTGTGCTCATCTTGATCTTAAACTGACTTACCGCTAGCCTTCTGGAGCTGCGGTCGTCCTCTTGCTTGTTTCCAGCGAATATGAGACGCTTCTATTCCGAAAAGATGTCATCCTCTAACCTCCGTGGCGATGGTCTTCCACGTTAGGGTTTTGTTTTTCCCCCTCCGCGGCGCTGGAGAAGCTGGGACATTGAGGGAAGGCAAGAAATGTATCTGGGATCCTCAAATATGATTAGGAGGAAGATGGCTGAATCTAGGAAGAGCGATGACGAAGACAAAAACCCTACGGGGAGGAAACCGGAAACGGGAAGAGAGAAACGGGCGGCAGAACAATAATTTAATAATTTAATAATTAATAAAAAGAGAAAAAAGTAAAGTAAAAGAAAGTAAAATCCACGTGTGAGACGATAAGGAGGGGTATGCATGTGAAACTGGATGTAGTATCAAATATCCCTATATTTCTGCAAGTGCAAGTGAAGCCTAAATAAAGGGGTGAATCTCATTCATGCACAAAATTTTATCTAATAAAATTTGGTGAAATTTGGTGAAAAAAATTTATATATTTGGTAAATTTTATCACAAATTTGGTAAATTTGGTAAATTTTATCACAATTTTTTTTTTATATATATTTGGTGAAATTTTTTTAATAAAGTGGCATTTTTTCATCACTGCTTTCTATGCATTAATAAAGTAGCTTCTTCTTGTTTCTGTCGAGAATAAAAAGAATATATTAACAAAAAAATAGATAAGTATACCGCACAAATATATGTATAGAGAAATTATCTTAATATGGTTTATCATGAATATACACTATATGTTTTGAAATATACAGATGCAGTAGACCTTTTTGATGGACCATGAGTGAGAATAAAATCAGCGCCAAGTTTTGATACCTCGAAACGATTAAATAATTTACACTGATTGATTGAACCTCAAAAATATTTAAGAATTTTAAGTTGCCATGTTGGAAAATTGGAGGCAACTTGAAGTTGCACAATAACGTGAGTAAAATCACTTATGGACGAAATAACAAGATCGATATCAAATATTAACAAGGATATAAACACTGAATAGATATATTAATAACATATTTCTTATATTTCTTTCAAATCATAATATTATATAAGGTATATATTATCGATAAGGTAAGTTTGTATTTCTTATAGTATATTATATATTATATCTTATATTACGTTATTGCCCTTAATTTTAATAAGTAATAAGGATATTTTAGACTATTTAAATTTCAAAACAAAACTCTTTTTATATAAGTTCATATTGCACGATGATGTGAAAGAAGAAGAATAAATAAAAGAGAAAAGAATTTAAAAAATATAAGAAAATAAATTTGGGCCCACCATTGCGTTGAACCTGGCTTTTGTGGCCAGAAATCGTTTTATTTTTTTAAGTTTCGAAATTTCCTACCGTCTCCAATGTTTGGAATCCAGTTTTTGGTTAGAACCTACCGCACCCTTATTACCCAAGAAATAACTTAAAGCCATCTCCATTACACACTTAGATTTGTTTTGGCGGTAAAATGGCATAACTGGTAAATATAACTACAACTCACTTTTTTAAGTATTGTATAGATTTGACACTGTTTTAAGATTGACAAGTTATTTTTCAAATTGTTGGAAAATTTGACCAAACGAAAAGTAATCTCATTAGTGCAACTTTCAAAGATTAAACAAAAATGACAAATTGAATCAAAACTCATGCATTAAGTCATATATACAGCAAGTGAACTACCCTGAAGCACAAGAAACTTCAGCTAATGCAGAATAAGAAATTTCATATCATCATTATATTCCTCTAGACAACCACAACTAAGAACTGACGCTAACCAAAGTGATGCAAAAAAAAAAAAAAAAAAAAGAAAAAACAACCTAGATACCACTACATAGTCTATCTTACTCTCTCTCTCTCTCTCTCTCTCTCTCTCTCTACGAAGTCAAAAGAATTAGAATTTCACGACAATGCTGCAGTCCTGCTTTGGCCATCAAATTTCTTCTCATAACCTGTCAAATACTCCTCCATACACGACCTATACATATGCATCCCCGGCACCTTGTTTGCAAGTTCCAAACCCATATTCATCCACTTCTTTGCCGAATCCACCTGCCCCATCTTCACGGGGAGCGCCCCTCGGTTCCACGCTGTCATGGCTAGCCACTTAGCTTCTTCAATCGGATAATTCCCCTCCTTCAACCCAATCATAATCCGGTATGCTTGCTTGTACAACTCCATTATGGACTCCTCGTCCGGCTCTCCCTTATGCACACTGCCAATTGATATCAGATTCCTCAAAACCACAGCCACGGTTTGGTAATCTGGACAAGGGGAAGCAACGAGGGCTGCCAGAGACGCGTTCAAAGCAAAGATTGCCACGTCCGGGTTGGACCGTTGACCCTGTGAAGCCTCGAGCCCAAACTGAACCAGATGCTTTGGGTTGCAGCATCTGGAGCTGGCAAAGTTTTTCACCAGTTGGAGCTGTTGGGAGCTTGTGTCACTTAGCCTTGAGTACAGATCGAAGGCGCTCCATGTATATACGATTAAAAAGTGAGGTTCGATAGCTGCGACATCATCATCATCTTTCTTTATGCTGCTCGAGCTTGAGGTCAGTATCTGCACTCAGGAAATCGAATGAGAGAGAATGAGTTTATCTAACTAAAAATATATATACTTATCAATTAAGGAGGGATAGATATACCTTTCCTGCCCTGTTTAGCAGCTCAATTGCTCGTCTGATTTCAGCTTCCTGCAATGTACCCTTCTGATGCTTCTCATCAGCAATAATGGCAGATACTGCTAATATTATAGATTTACAAACCATCACTTCATTTCCCTGTGTTTCTCCATCACCTACAATTCCATAAAATTCTGATGCCAATTTGAAAAACTCAACGGATAATTCGTAGTTCTTCTCCTGTCCAGTTCTTACTCCAAAGTTCCAAGCATTGGCAGCTAACCAATTCTTTTCTCGTCTTCCAACCTCACACTTTCCAAAGAAGAGGTCAGCTCCAACCTCAGATTGTCGGTCATGAGCTCGTTTCAGGTGTTTGAGGACATCGGTGTCGTTACCTGGATCCTGACTTAGAATTGTAACCAAGGTGCGGAACACTACAACCTCATTGATTGGCATTGCTTTTCCCGTGTTATAGAAATTCAAGAGCTGGGATAGGGAGGCAACGGCGACAGGAAGGGAACGACACGCAACAGCTTCGTGTGCTGAGAGGGAGATGAAATCAGTGGTGAAGTCAAGGCAGCTAGGCATTGCTTGCATCTGAGCAATGGCGCTGCTGTGGTCTTTCTTCTGCAAGAAGATCTTAAACTGCCATATGCAAATCATTTGAGTCAGCAAAACAAATAATTTACAAAGGTTATTGACAAGCATGATCTTACCTTTAGGAAGGAACTTGCTATATTTGGTTCTAGCTGCATAAACAAAATGACATCAGATTATTAAGCTATCAAGGCTAATAGTGTGTAAAATTGATTTAATGATACTAATCGAGTACCTTTTCAGCCTCATCTATATATTCTTGAGCTCTATCTAGTTGCAAGAGGCCTAAGTGGCACAGGCACAGAACTCGATATCCCTTCGCTCTTAAATTTCTATTTTCCATTCCATGAGGTATATATAACATGGATTTTTCATACATCTCAGCACTAAGTAGATAATCTTTTGATCGAAAATGGTCAGTAGCACTGCAAACACAAGATCAAAGTTCAAGTTTACAACCAATTATTGCTCAAAAGAGTGCTGAACAGTTCTGCCACAGATGCCCATTTGAAACTATAAAGTAATGTTCCTTTCATTTATCACAAACGACGATAGGAAAATAGGATTATGTTAAGATTGAGAAAAGATTACCAGTTCCAGAGAAGAGCATGCATGGTTGTCCTCTCCTTAACAGCACCTTCTCTGTCAAACAGAGCCACCATCCTCTCATCCGAAACCAACTCAGCCACAACTTTAGCTCTCACCTTCATTCCTTCACCGTTGCTCAATCCATTTCCAACCACCCTATTGACCACCCTAATAGCTGCACTGGCACTAACATGGCAGCGCTCCAACAGGCCAAGAAAAACTGCTTTGACGGTCTCTGCGCCTGCTGCCCCCGCGGAGAAGAAGTACGATTCCACAGCTGATACCCACACACACTCAGGTATCCCCTTATTCAGCACCATGCCTTTCAACTCCTTCTCCGCCTCCGCAAACCTCCCCAGCCCTAACCACGCCTTCATTGCGAGAACACTCAAGCTAGGATGGTGATCCCCCCCACCCCCAACATCCCTCAAGACCTTCACACATTTCAACACACTCTCGAATTCATCGCGCTGCAGATGAGCGGCAGCAATGAATCTCAGAGTTTTCAGCCTCAACTCCTTCAAACTCAACGTATCCTCAGTCCGTTTCACTACTCTCAGCCCCTTCTCACAGAGCTCCAGCGCATCATTCATCAGCTTCAGCGCCTCATTTACAGTGGAGACTTCACTCGCCGATAGCAGAGTCTTTCCAAAACTTAAGTATTGGTGAGCTAGGGCGCTATAATTCCTCGAAACTCCAAACAGGACATTTTTGGACCTGTTTAACAGTGCAATAGCCAAATTTCGATCTGAAACTTCCCAAGAAGCTCGAGATCGGGCAAGGTTAAGATCTAAGAGCAATTTCCGCTCGTTTTCATCCGAAATTGAGTTAACTTCAAAATTGGATACGAGGTCAGTGGCTTTCTCGAAGCAAGTGTTAGCGAAATCAAATTTCCTTAGATCATACCAGACCAAACCGGTTTTGTAGAAGAATAGAGCCGCTTTGAACGCGGGAGAAGGAATCCCCGCCACATCGGCGGTGACGAGTAGCATCTCCGCCGCGACTTGACGGAGCTTGGCAAGCTCCTCGGAGATCTTCCGGCTGGAGGCATTGGATAGGTCGACACACGCGTTCCAGAGGCGGTAGCTTAGCTTCCATACAAGAAGCTTGGCGGAATTCGGCAGATGACCGAGTTGACTCAGCTGAGCGACGGGTAGTCGGATCTCGGAGGAGTATGAATCCGGCAAGGGATGCGCTGGGGGATGACGCTCGAGCGATTTGATTGCGGACTCGATTTTTGAGAGCACGGCGGAGTGGTCGGAGTCGGCATCGACGGCGACGGCGGAGGCTCGGCGGTGATCTGGTGTAGGGGAGATCTCGGCGATCCTCATAATTATTGGCGGGAAATGATGAGTGAGATGTATTGGGGAAAGTGAGAGCTTTTTGAACATAAATAGATAGATATTTTAACAAAACAAATTACCTCAACACCTATTTTAGATTTTTTTTTTTTTTTTTTAAATGTGGAGAATACATCTTGAACCTTCTTGTTCATTTACGATGTGATACTCCCTCCATTCGCGAAAACAAGTCCCATTGTATGCTGGGCACGAAGATTAAAAAATCTGATAAAGTTGTTGTGAGTGGAGTTAAGGTCCCACTTATTAAGAGTGAAAGAAGTGGATTGGAAGTTAAAATTATTGTGAGTGGAATATGAGTTCCACTTGTTATGAGTGAAAAAGATAAAATAGAGTTAAAATTGTTATGAGTGAAATAAGGATCCCAAGTTAAATGAGAGTGGAAGTTGCTGTAAGTCCACTTGACATAAGTGGAAAAAGGTAAATAGGATTTGTTTTGGTGAAAAAAAAGAAGGGCAAATAGGACTTATTTTCGTGAACGAAAGGAGTATCAATTACATAACCTTATTTTTCATTCTCACTGTTCAATATTACGTTGTTATAAATTTTTGTAATTCCCAATTATGTGCACCATAAATTGATAAGAAAACAATTATTCTCTCTCCATTAATCAAACCCAACTGTAGAATTTTGTCACACAAAAACTTACATGTTAAGACAGTCTACAAGTCAAAAATCCGCATGCATTCTCAACATAATCAAACGGCATAAAAAGGCAAAAGCAAGGCGTAAGAAGATTAATACAACATTATAAACATTAGAAAGAGTACAACAATTAGAGCATCATCATATTAGCTATTACAACAGACTAGGAATTAACAAGTCTAATCCCCCCCTTTTTTTAGTTTTTTTCCTTCCAAATATTAAGCTGCTGAAAAGTTGAACATTACAACAAGAAATTGGAGCATGTTAACACTAGTAGTCAACGGATGATCATCAGTCTCAGCATCTCTACTGATTAGTGCAGGTATGCAGTTTGGTACTGGTAGGGATTTGGGAAGAAGTTTCCATGACTAGGAGAGAAGCTATACGCGGGAAACGACGGGACATGGTGCTCGGTTGGTCCCGTGTAAGCATAAGGCCTTTCGTACATGTATTGCTGCTGCTGCTGCTGCTGTGGATACCTACCATGGAAGTTCTTGTCAGCAACGCGAGGTGCGTGCCCAACACCATTGGCGCGAGGCCTTTTTGATTGTGGCTTAGAAACTTCTGTTGCGCGTTTCTTGTCTGCCTTGGCTTTCTCAATCTCGACGACCTGTTTCTGGAGTGGATCCACGGGGAATTGCTCCTCAAGTTTATGATCTTCAATGCACTTAATTACAGCTTTAAGTGCGGGCAGCTCTTTCTCATTCACATCAACCTACAACAAAAGGATTATTGTTTTCATCGAGGCAGCCCATAAACTTCAAAGTGGCTAAACTAAATAAATATGTAGTTAAGAGTGAGGCACCATTAACTGCTTATTAGCTTAAATCAGTTAGGTCAATATAGCAGATTAAGCATCCTAACAAGCTAGAGCCCAAAGGTTCAGTTATAGAAGAACCTCAATAAAAATATCAGAGCAAGTTATGCCAATGATTTTAGCATGCCCTTGTTTCAAGTTGGTGTTTGTCATGAAAGGAATGATTTCTCAGGTAGGAACAATACATATCAACAATCGTTAAACTTGCAAAGTTTTTCCACTACCACCATATACATAGTACTACTGCAGGTTTTCGGCAAATGTGATATCGTAGATGTTATAAATACAAACAAGCAGAGAAAAGAAGATTAACTCAGCAGAGGCACAAGAAATGGACCTGTCTAGAAGCAGCAGGGGACAAATTTCCAGATTTGGCAGGTGATGGCGCTTTTTTGGCCTCGTGCAAGTATGATTTCAGTAAAGAAATAGGCTGAAATTGATCAGTAAGCTCAAAAGCAAAAGCCAAATTCACAGCATCGATCTGCCTTCCATTCTTTATCAGCACATTTATAACACCTGAGAAGCCATGAAATCAACATGTAAATAGAAGATCCATGTTATGAGAACTGGAATTTTCTCAGAGAAATTTTTTATGAAATATAGAACCAACAATATTTTCACTTGCAAATAGATGAAACTAGGCAACGGATCAGACAGAACCATTAAAGGAACTGGATTGAACAAAACAAACACAATAATTCATTGAAAACATATTAGGAGCAGCCTTCATCTGCAAATAAAATCATTACCAAACCCCAGCATGTTCTTACGTACAGTAAAATAATTTTAACCAAGTAGCAATTGCAATTTGCATCTAAACCAAAGCTCAAAGAGAAGAGGAATCCAGGTCAGAGTTATACCATACTTTAAATGGACAGTTGTACCTAGTATATTACACACAGCAAACTGAGTGAGATGCAAAAACCACTGACAGAAGAAGTTTAGAGCAGAAGTTACGAGAAAACTAGGATTATTTAGGAATAAGAATGAAAGTTATCATCACATTCCATAAATAAATTAAAGGAAGGTAACATGTTTTTATTCTGAAAATTAAGCCTGATAACAAATAACATTTCCTGAAAGTAATCAGAGAAGGCATAATATATAAACTCTAGTGTTTTGGAATTAGTCAGAGAAATCAACCTGGCATTTTGTCCGATAAACCGAGGTAACGGCATAACTCAGCTGTCTGACGACGGCGAGAAACCATGGGTATCAACTTGGACAAGCTTTCCTGATCAAAATGTGAGTTAATGCCAAAAGTAGCCAGAAGTTGTAGGAATGCATGCGCTTCTAAAGAATTTCCATTGCTGGCATCAGAATCAAGATCATCCAGCTTCGGTTTCCAATCTTCAGCTATAAATTTTGCTCTTCCTTTAGCATTTTCTGATATAATAGCAGAGAGGGAGTTCGCATCCAGATTTATGAATAAGCTGCAAAGGCATTCCATCAGCATGATACAAGTACGACGAAGGCCCAATAGATTTGAATCTTTTTTCGCATCTATGTTTGCCACATCTGTGCCATAGAAACCTTTCAAAGAGTCCAAAATCAGAGAGGAGGGGTCAGCAGCAGCCTTGAATGCAGTTGGAATTTCCTCCCTCAAAGCAGCAAGGTTCTTGCGGTTGTCTGATATAAATTTGTGTAGGCCTTCAGCATTCATCTCTTGGCACAATTTAACTAGCTCCGGATAAGACTTGACCTCCACATTCATACTTTCAACAGGCCTTTTCATGGCATCCATGTTATCCTCAACTACTAGTGCATCAGGTATCTTTTCATCAGTAACAGGTGCTTCAATTTGATTTTCGCTATTAGAAACACCTGAATCCACAGAAAGAGGAATCTCACGCTTCTGCACAGCAGTTAAGATAGCTGAGACAGCAGCATCCCGCTTCTCTTGAAGTCTCTGAAGTGAAGCTTGTTCCTTAGTCATTACAGCTGCTTTACGCTTCTCCAGCATCTCATTGGATTCCACTACTTTATTGTCAAATTCTCTTTCTTGTTCTTCCAGTTCTGTGAAACGCCTCTTCAGAGACTTCTGAAGTCCATGAAAATGCTCTTCTAATTGCTTCCATTTCAAGTTGAGACTGACAGCTCGATGACTTTCAAGTTCTGCAAATGCTTTCTGAAGTTGTTGTATCTTAGAGGCTGTAGAGTCGATCACAGTGGCGGTGGATAAGTTGCCTTCCATGACATAGAAAACCTAGACAAGGAATAAGCAGATTCAGTTCATGAGCAAACTTACAGGAACGGATCTAGTGGAGAACAAACCAAAATTTCTAGCACAAAACCATCTGAATGATGAATCGAAATGTACTGAATAGGTTGGTATACAAATGAAAACACATTTCTGCAAATTTGAAAGCCATTAAAGTTAGGTCTGAGTTTATGCAACAAACAAGCCATAGCCATCAAAAAGTAGAAAATCGAGAACTGTGCATGTACCTAGGGGAAAAAAAAACAGCAGAAATTACACAAAAAGGAATATGCAGTACTTTAACTGTATGGCATGCAGCAAAAGAACCATCAAAAACGGAAAATGATTAAGCTGCAAATAAAGTTGGTACACAATAATCTGAAAACTAAAACACAGAAAGTATTACAAAGATTTGTGAGCATTTGCTCCTAAAATCACCCTGAGTAATTAAGAACTTAAGATATAATCAAAATGAAGTCATCATAAACTAACTAGTATCATAATGGAAGTAATAACGCTCCAACTTTTCAACGATCTTTTAAACAAAAACCAAAATAAGTGCTAAGCCATCAAGACATTAATTCAAGAAGACACCTAAAGGTAAACTATCGAGCCAAAGAAGAAGGCAGAAAAAAATTTAAATGAAGCCATATCAAAACGAGCAAACCAAAACTAAAAACCAACTTGCCAATAATCCGAAACACGAATGACGCTGAGCCACTGACATTTAGATAATCTGAAGGATGTTAATAAGAAACAAAAAATAAAAAATCCACCACAATCACAAAAGACAAATCAAAATTACACTCAACTACAGCTCAAACTGAAAAATGCAGCACCAAGTAGCATCATCTAACTCAAATTTTGAAACTACAAGGCATTTATTCACTGACGATTAGAACACTCACTAAAAAGAAACTCAAAAGACGACTGCTAATCTGGAAAATTAGCGAGAAAAGGCACACAGTAGAGAGCGTAAGCTCACCGATCGACGGCGGCGGGCGGTGGATGACGGCGGAGAGATTGGAATCTCAGGCCATTTTGGCAGGAGCGAGGGTTTGGTTTGCGGATTTGGGAATCCCTAGAGAGAGAAATAGAATTAGAATTAGAATTAGAATGTTGTTTCTTGGAAAGAGGAAAGTAAGAGTCTCCGACAGCTACACGCACAAAAAGCACGCACTCGCACGCTGACACCACGTGCATTTCCCTTATTTGATTTCCTCTTTTCTTCAGCCACGACTAAAATTGCTATCACCAGTGAACAATGTTTAAATAATCAGATTTTTTTCTTTTTACTTTTTTTACTTTAATGCATCGAACTTAAATTTAGAAAGTAAGAGGAAAGTAGTATTAAAACTAGACTCCTCCAATGTTTTAATCTCCTATTTACTCTTCAAAATTTGGCCATAATTTAAAGTTTTATTCTACATTTTGGACATTCTCACCTTTATTTTAACTACTAAATTACTACGCTTTATCATTAATGGTCTCACTCCACTCTTTTACACAACCTAATTAGGATCTCTAATTAAATTACTAATCCCACCCACTCTACCCATCGAAATAATACCAGCCCACCCACCCTATTTCCACAATTATTCATTTTTCTCTTTTTCGATACTCTGCAGTATCATTCCCTTCTCTTGAAAACCCTAATCTTGCACTGCTATTACTGAAATCTTTCTCATCTATTTTCTTCTCTTCGTATCTCTCTCACCAAATCTTTTCTCTTCGTATCTCTCTCTTAATCTCACCTCTTCGATGATGAGTTCCTCCGAAATAAAGTCGAGTTCCATCGAAATTGTTCCTGAAACCATAATCGATTCTCCTCCTAATTTTATCTCCTCTGTGATGTCGGCCAAGTAGGCACAGATGTCCGATTCAACCACTGTCGCTGATTGGGTGATTCCACCCTCTGGATCTGAGATTTTCTTGAGCAGATCTGCAGACTTTGGTTCCTTAACAGAATAACGTGATCGTTATAGATTAATTAAATTAAACTCGAATAATGTATCTCTCGAGGAAGACTTAACGGGGAGACTTTTGTATTACGAAAAGAAAAAGAAAATAAAAATGAAGAAGTAAAGATTGATTAGGGTTTGTTGTCTAATTCTAAGGAATTGAAAATACGAATAATCTAGACAGAATTATAAATCCTAGTTATAAGAACACAAATAAATCAAATACATAATTAAAAGATAAAATAATAACTCACAATCGATTGAAAGGAAAATAAGGAAGAACTGAATGAAATCTGAATCCGTAGAGGAATTCTGTCACAAAAATCCGTACGAATCGAACATAGTAAATCTATCTAAGAGCGTCTGAAGAACTGGAAGAAAACTAGAAAGAAAAATAACAAGGTTTTCTTGATCTGGAGGCGGAAGTAAAAATGTCTGTAACAAAATCTCATCTTATCCCTATTTATAGGGATTTAGCACCGCCCTAGCACAAGCGATCGCCTAAAACATGTGACCGCCTACTTTTTACTTTCCTTCACGCCGCCTTAGACTCAAGCGATGGTTTAAGTCACGCGATCGCATAGCCATCCCTTTTTGCCTCAGGATAGGCGATCGCCTATCACAAGCGGTCGCCTAGTATTGCTCTCAGTTGTTGCTCGCCATGCTTCACAACCATGAGACAGACAGGCGATCGCTCAACATGACTCTCTGTTCCTCTTCCTCGCTCATCACTTGTCCACCACCATAGGCGACCGCCTAGCTTTTGCCGCAAACTTGAAATCTCCGCACAATTAATCGATAATCTTGGAGCAAAAACCTGCATTTCTCACACAAAACTCGATTAAAAGATTGGTGCAATTTTGACTTAAAAACAACACGAACCAAGTTAAATACTATAAAAAATGCACCCTAAATTCTATTCAAAATACGACCAAAATCAGATAGAACAGTGCCGGAGAAATCTGTGGGAGTTGCCGATTGTGATATTCTTTCACCTTCACCGGAGAAATCTGTTGATTCTCTCATTATGGTGCCGGAGAAATCTATTGATTCTCTGATGATGGTGAGTTCCGATGTTCTACCTTCGCCGGGTGAGAATTTAGAGCAGATTGACGCAGAGTTGTTGCCTACAGATGATGCATATTTCCTGCTGCGTGAAGTCTTAAAATTTCGAAGAAAAAGGAATGCCCGAGAAACTATGGAACACGCTGGAATTAGGTGATTGAGTTCTACTCTATATAATTATTTCCTTTTAGTGTGTGGGCTGATGATGTCATTTGTGATTTGTTGGTTAATTTTCGGATTCTAGGATTCATGCCAAATTGCTAAGGCATTTGTCATGCCATTTGTAATTCATGTGATTCATTACAAAAAATCGCTGAATCATTGACGGAAAAATCCGTCGGTAATCCCATTAATTTCGTCGGTATTCGGATCATCGACGTAATGATTCCGTCGGTAAAACACGCGTCGGTGATAAAATTACCGACGAAAAATATGTTCCGTCGATATTTTAGCCGGAAATTCGCCGGGCAGTGAGGTTGGGAAATTCCGTCGGCGATTTTTTAATTATTTTAATTTTTTAGTTTTTTTTTATAACCGAGCCACATGAGTGCGGTTAATCACACTCGGTCACAAAGTCGGACACGTGCGCCATGACTCAGTCAAGCTTGTTCACTTATTTCTTGAAGAGTTATGCAACAATGTGTAATATATACGAGCCATTTTTCTTGTAAATTTTCGATGTGGGATACTAAACTGGGGAAACACCGACGGAAATTCCGTCGGCGATCACCGACGGAATTATTTCCATCGGTAAATCCAAAAAAAAATAAAAAAAATAAAAATAAAAAATTGAAAAAGAACACCGACGGAATTATTTTCGTAGGTAATTCAAAAAAAATTGATTTTTTTCGAATTTTTTATTTACCGACGGAAATTCCGTCAGTAAATCCGGCACGGGAATTCCTACCAATTTTTCGTCGGTGTTTTGTCGGAATTATTTTTTTGTCGACCCGTCTTTTTACCGGCGGAATTCCATCGGTAATCACCAATGAAAAAATTTTCGTCGGTGTTTTTGCCGATATTTCGGCATTTTTTTGTAGTGATTTCTGATTCGGATTATGTGATGCCATTTATGATTCATGTGATTTATGATTTGGATTATGTGATGCCATTTATGATTTGTTGGCCTGACCATGTGATGCCATTTGTGATTTGTTAGGCTAATTCTATGATTCCTGATCTGCTTAAAAATGCATATTTACAAGATGATGCATTTGTGATTGGTTGGGCTGATTCTGTGATTCTATGATTCCTGACATGCTTAAAAATACATATTTACTCTAGTGATGATGCCACCACTAGAGTTTCCTAGTTTTGGAGGTTGACTTAGGTAACTTAGGAGTCAAATTAAACAATAAATGGTGCAAAAGTAATGTTGATACAGGAACTCCAAGGGCTTGTTGAGCAAATAAACCAGTCACAAATCCTTGTATGTGATGCTCATCCCTTTTTATTGCAGCCGCACAAGAACTCCAAGGGCTTGTTGAGCTGTTACTGCTTGCCAAATCCTTCATATTGTCTTCAAATCAAGCTGGAACTTCTCTGCAGCTTCCTGTTTTGCACCGTACAAAAGCTTCCCATCCGAGCTATGTTGAAGTAACCACTGTGCGACTAAATTTTTGGCTTCTCCAGTAAGTTTCCTCTTGGATTTAGGAGGTGACATTCTTTAGACTCTTTAATTTTCTGCTTGTTTGTAGTTGAGATACAATTGAATGAGCTTTAAATTCATATTTATTGGACTAATAGGTGTTAGGTGTAGTTTAAACTCCCCTCCACATGTTTTTAATCACATCAGTGTACTTTTAATGGTTATTTAATGAATAAAATTTGGTTTTGGCTCCAAATTGAATTTGTTTTGCCTCCATAATTTTAATGTGATGCTTTTTTAATTCATTGTATCCCTTCCACTCTCTCATCGATGGATTGCAATGAATTTCAGATTCACTATCTTATGTTTATTTAATTTATGCTTAATTTATTTAATTAACAGGAATTCAGTTTAATTTGTTCTGTTTAATTGCTTACGAACATTTAATTTCCATAACACGATTCAATTCCTTAGCACGATTTAATTCCTTAGACATGCCCAAAGATGGAATGATTTCCATAACACGATTCAAATATTTGTTAATTCCTTTTGCGATTTAATGCTCGCGTATAATTTAAGTCGACATAATAAGAAAAAGAAATGTCGAAAATACTTATAAACAAAAATCAATTGGAATTAATGAACCAAGTTGCTATGGGTTCCACTCTATTTATTTTAATGTAAAGTAGTCTCCCTAATTCAAATATTAACAAAAGTAATCCAACATCATTAACACTACCCTTTTCTCCCACCACTTCAAATTTTTCAGCTTTCTTAGTTTCTGTGTTCAGCACCAAGTAGGGCACTAAAATAGGGACGGGGGGAGTACTTATTTTAGATGTAATCCCATTGCCCCATGTTATATATAACTAGTGTATAACACGTCGAAATTCGACGGTGTCACTTAACGTTATGATATTTTATTTTTAAAACACAATTAAATATTTTGTTTAAAGTCATAGTACGACCGAATCACTAAGAGAATTGTTAAATTACACACAAATGAAAAGAATTCAAGTGAAAAGAGGAGTTGGATTCACTTGTTCACCAACTTCTTTCAGCTCTTAGAAGCCAAAGGAAATCAAAGTAAACACATTCATAAAATAAAAATAATCAAATTTTAAAATAATTATTTTTATAATTACCTCTCAATCTGTTGAAAATAATAATTATAAAAAAAATTAAATCCAAATCTGTTTGGAATAAATACCCGTTAATTAATCTCATCCAAATATTTATAAACATATACTCGTTAACCAATTAAAAAAATTAAGTTTGTTCACATATTAAGCTCGGATAATAACGTTATTATATTATATTTAATACTACAATCATAAAGTAAACATTAATAATAAGTGTCAAAACTTGATTTAAAATAATTTTACATTTTGTTATCGTTTCAAACTCGCATAGTAATACATGAGGAAATCCTGAATATTATACTTCGTCTGAATCCCGATTAAGAAGTAATTTTACTTCGTGTCATACCATGTATAGTAATATCCAGTAGTGATTTGAATTTATTTATTTATTTACACGTACCCAAATATTTCTAATTTTTTACGTCTTAAACCTCTACAGTAATTATTACCCGCTATTCACAATAAACTTATATATTTTACAGTAAACATTATTAATATTTAGTACAAATACTACAAAAATATCAATTAATTTTAATTTTAGATATAAAGTAAGAAATTTTACAATATAAAAAATTAATTTAAAATTTATACTTAACCTAAATTAATTAAAAAATAAATTTTACTCAAGTTAGGCTCTTTATAACAAACGGAGCCACGACTAAAATTGCTATCACCAGATTTTTTCAAACTTCAAAGTGAACAATGTTTAAATAATCAGATTTTTTTTTCTTTTTTTTTTACTTTTTTTTAACTTTTTTTCCTTTACTGCATCGAACTTAAATTTAGAAAGTAAGAGGAAAGTATCAAAATTATACTAATTTTTAGATGTAATCCCATTGCCCCATGTTATATACTATAATAATGTTGCTGAGACGCGTATAATCATAACCTATTACATAGGACAATAATAAATGAACACAATAAATGAAGCTTTTCATACAACAACGAAGAGTGTTTATTCAATGCACATAAAAAGTAATAATTGTGAATTCTGACTATATAAAAAATAGCAAAAAAAGAAAAAAACTTTTCATACTTATATTAATAAATAAAAAATTAATCAACATGGTAGAATATGATAAAATTAACAAAATTACTTTGGCAATAATTAAATTTATTTTCATTGAATGCTTTATATTATCCTTTAGATAATGTTATAAGCACATGATTTAATTTTGAGATAAATTATCGGTCATTTGCAATATCAAATAATAGATTATCATGTTGGTGATTTCATGTATTAATTTTGTTGTGGTCGATAGGTTTGGATGATAAATAAGAGGATGATGTCTCCCCACCATGGATATTAACACGTACATTCCTAGAAAGAACAACTCGGTCACATTTTGCAAGAATTTCAATAATTTTTAGGAGCACTCGACTATTAAAACACGATATAATATGGATATTTTTAATGCATTATTGTCTGATCATATTATAGGTAAGAGATTAACTTATTATTCTCATACCGTTTTCGTCCTATTTTAATCTATGGACTGTCAACGAACCAACTACAGAGGGCCGGGTATGTTATGATCTTAATTATGTTGATTCATTGACCATTGTCTTCATTGTCTTGAATGTTGGGACCATCTCATTGTGTATAATAAATTTACAAATGGTTACTTTGTTTTTACTCTATGTACCATACTAAGTCACGTCATGCATTCATAATGTTTGCAAATTTTTGCGATTACTTCGAAAGTAAAATAATTGGTATTTGCCACATAGCATGATTGCAAACACAAGTTTAAGAATGGCACACTAAAAAGTTCAATACTAGCGTTGTCAAGTCATGGGACTAGGGGTGTGCACGTATGGAATCGAACCAAATCGGAAAAACTGACCGAACCTATGGGTTTTGACCGGATTTTAGGTCCATCGGTTCTTGGCTCGGTTCTAAAAACTTGCAAATTTCGGTTTTCGGTTCGGTCCTTGGTTTGCATAAATTTGTTCGGTTGGGAACCGAACTGACCAAATATATATATATATATATGCTCTTTATATAGACATTCGTAATAAACTATTACTAACACTATTACAAACTATTGAATAAACTATTACTAACACTATCACTAGATATTGACTAGCTTTTGCCATATGACCGACAAAAACAAAAATAGAAAGAAAAGCTAGAAAGCTATATCTAGTCTAAAAAGTAAATTACTACTTTTAGAATGTTTTTGGCCGACATAACAATCGTGGCCCAAAATTAAAAAAGTAAAGAAAACTTTTTGACAAAAATGCTAGTAACGATAAAATTTTCATCACTGCTTTTGTCATCATCTTCTAGAAATTCCTGTGAGTTTCTGGAATTTCTTCATCTGTATTACTTTCTTGGTGTCCGAACACTTCTTTCAGTATTGATAATGTGTTCGTCGTCTTCTAATTTTTCTCCTTCACCGCTGAATGGTAAAAGCATTTTCCAATTTTCTGTCCCAAAGATTTGGGTGAAATGTCCTTCTCCAAAGAGCCTATACTGAATATTACTTCGAAACCAATATTTTATTGATAATATTTGTACATTTCAGAATTTTCAATGTTCTTGAAGTCAAATGTTGTGGAATCGTGATCCCTTAATCTATCCCTTTCATCCATAAATATCCTCTTTCTGGATGGTCCCTAAGATCCATTGATAACTTGTGGAAGAGAGGATTGAATTTTGCAAAAAATATTGCCTTTGAGGGGTTTTGATGTCATGTTTCCTCCAATAAGCAAGAATTTTTCTCCAAATTTCTCCAGAATTTCTTCAATTTTTGAGCCTTCTTCTTCGAGGCGAAACTCAATGTAATCCACCATGCCATTGTGATAAAATTTTAAAATATTTTCACAATTCATGTTGGTCAAATTTAAGTCAATTTGGAGTTTAAAAAGGCCTGGGACTATTCCTTCTGGGATCTCTGGATTTTCTTGAGGATCACAGAAGAATTTAGATTTTTGAATGACCTTTACTCCTTCGTCTTTAATTTCACCAAAGATCATTCTTATGATTTGTTTTGGAGATTTTTCAAATCTTCCATCATTCCTTTTGAGGCTTTTGATAAGATTACTTGATCTAATTCGGGAACTTCATCAAAAAGAGGTTTTAAGACTTCCTGATAAGGGAGGTCAGACATTTTTGCCTTGAAATTTTCAAATTTTCTCTGAGGAAATGAATCTTCTTTATTTTTTAAATTGTTAATTTCAGTGTTCAGAGAAAAAATCTAAGCATTAAGATTTGAAATTCTTTTTTCCATTGTAAAAATTGTCTCATCTTTAAAATTTAGAGCCTCATATTTCTTTTGATTTTTTAAATTAAAGAGAGGGTTGACTCTGTAAATCAGAGATTTGTTTTTATAACTAATGTATTACCCCTACTTGGGCTGAAATAACCCCACTCGGATTTTCTTCTGAAAAGCTTTTTACTTCTTCTGATTCAATAAAAAAAGTTATACCTAAAGTTTTTCTAGCATTATATAGAGCATCTTTAAAGGTATAATATCCTTTAAAAATGGGGTTTGGGCAATTTATAGATTTTAAAACTGTATCATAGTTATGAAAAAGGCCTAATTGTAAACCTCTATAAACAACATAATGAGAAAATCTTCTTTTTAGGATTAAATTTCTTTTCTGCCTTCAATTCTGAGAAGTAAAAGCGAAAGGCATTAAGAATTTGAACCTTGAAAGAGGTAGCATTTGGAACGGTTTGAATATGCCACAGATTATCAAGCAGACATTGTTGTTGAGGGTTAATCTCAATTCCAGTGGATGGTTTGAACTTTTTATTTTGATCTGTACAAACAGAAAGCATAACAGATCCAAATTGGAAATTTGTTTGCATAATTTTTTCTCCTCTCTTTGAATTTTTAAAAATAGGAGAATTTTGAGAAAATTTTTCCATCTGCGTAAATTTAGAACTGGGAGACATAGTCGAAGTATGTCCCAATTTTGTAAATTTCGGACTACTTTCTGAACTTAACGTCTTCATTGGAGAAATATCTATAGAAATTTTTTCTTTTCCTTTTGGTCTAATAACTTTCTTATTATTCATGACCTGTATTCAAATATTTAAAAATATTACGGAAAGTAAATCAGCAAGATTATTATCTTTTCCTTTAATGTGCTCAAAATTTATTGTATATCCTCTTTCTTGAATTAAAGTTTTGTAAATTTACCCATCTTGTTCTATTAACTTTTCTGTTGTTATCATTTTTTAGAAATTTTACAATTGCTTCACAGTCTTTCCTTAATGTAGATTCATTATTTAAATAAATCTTAAAATTTTCTAATGAATTTATTAATGCTTGTATTTCAAAATATAGGGAAGTCCAATTACTTCCAATTTTTCCAAAATTTCCACTGCTATATGCAGCAATTCTTTCTTCATTTTTTTAGCAGTATTTGTTTTTCTTACATAGCATAATAGCTCCTCATCCTTCTTTGGAACCATCACATTCTATGATGATATAATCTGTTACTAGAGGTAATTCTAGTGGTTTAATTTTTTAACTGCTTCTTTTATTTTCTTTACTAAATTAATGTCTTCTTTATTAAATTTTTTCGACCGTTTTTAGTAGTCTTACTATATAATGGTCTTGCAAGCTTACTAAGATTTTATAAATTTTCTAGCATAATTTAGCAATCCTAAAAATGTTTGGATTTATTTTAATCCTTCTAGCTTATCTGAAAAATTTAATAGTGTTTTCTGCAATGTGTGGTTGTAGTTCAATTTTTCCATCTCCAATTTCTAATCCTAAAAAAGATATTTTTCTTTTGAATAATTCCATTTTTCTTTTACTTATTACAATACCTTGTTTTTCTATTTCTCTAAAAATTATTTCTAAATGGTATTCATGTTTTTTAATGCTATTACTTGCTACAAGAATATCATCTATTTAAACTAGGCAGCAATCATATTTTAGCAAAATAGAGTCCATAAATCTTTGGAAAACTGATGGTCAAATTTACTAAAATTCTTTTTATTTTGGATTAAACTAATTAATTCATCTTTATTTGGAATATTATACCCATCATCCATTGTGTTATCATTTAATCTTTTATAATTGTAAACTATTCTTGCCTTTCCCCTTTTAATTTCTGAATGAATTCTTACTATAAAGACGATTGTTCTATGTGGACTTTCTGATCTTCTTAATAATTTTTGTTCTATCATTTCTGGAATTTATTTTTTAAATTCTTCTCTATCAAGAGGAGAATATTCTATATTTGTTGTAATAATCCTTATATCCGGATTTTTAATTTTTTGTTTAACTAGATAATTTATTTTTGTTTTAGTTATATCTTCACTTATTAATCCTATTTTTTCAAGTCTTTGAATTATAGGGTAGTTTAGGCTTTCTGTAATTTTTGGTCCTTTTTCTAATTCGTGACCTAAAAAATTTCCTAAATAAAACATTGTTTCATTTTCTATGTGATTTATTCTATGATTTTCAGATTTTTTGAGGAAATATAATTCAGCAGTTCCACCACGCTTTTGAGCTAACTCTGATGTCTGGCTATATCTATTTTTGGGAAAACTATAAACTTGTTTACTAAGAGTAATTTGATTTTGTGCTATTGTAATTGACCCATGTAAACTTATAATAAAGTTTAATCCTAACAAAAAATCTTCTGATTTTACTAATTTTGGATTAACAATAATTTGTGGTAATTCATATTTTGTAATCAAAATTTCCTGCAAAGTCTAGGAATTGAATTCCTATTGCTTGAACTTCGTGTGTAATTGTCATTGTTCTATTTTCTACGGTTCTTGTTAGTATATTATAGTTTAATTTTTTATGATATTTTTCTGGAATTAGACTATGTCCTATTAAATTTTTAGTACTCCTAGTATCAAGTGTGGCTGCTAGTGGTATATAAATATTTTGATCTACCCAAACTCTACAATGTAAAGTTATTAGGTTTGGAGTTCCCTTATTAATACTTTCAAGACTTTTATTATTTATAGAAATAACTTCTTGTGGTTCTTTTATCTGTTGTTAAATTTTATTACATTAATTTTCGGTTATAGGTATATTTTTTCCTACATTGTATTTTTCTTCTAATTTATTATACTTAAATTCTAATTGCTGTATTTTTTGATTTAGGAGTTCAATAGTAATCTCATGTTTATCTATTCTTTCCTTATAAAAATTTAAATTTTTACTTTGTTCTATTGTATTTGATATGCTTCCTTCTAGTTCGGTATTAATTTTAAATATTTCATGTATACATAGGAAACATATTTCTCTAAAGCATTTATTACATTGATATCTTTTATCAATAGCTGGAAAAAGTTTACAAATGAAACAACTAATATGATTATTTCCTTTAAATCTTATCCAATCATGTTGACACTCTGTTTATATATCCATATATGTATAAGTTATTTGTGATTTTTCTTCTTCACTATATATACTATATACTGAATTATTATCTGAGTTTGTTTTAATTTCTCCTATTTCGAAATCTCCTATTTGTTCAACTAAATTATTTCTTTCTCTGTATCTACTATTTTTATTTTTATCACAACATCTATTTGCTAAATTTGGATCCCCACAAATAAAGTATTTACAATTTCTATTTTGTGGTTTTCTAACATATTTATTTTTATCGTAGCTTTTATTTTTATCAAAACTAGTACTTTTTCTAATTTTTTTTATGTTTTTTAGTTTTTTCATAATATCCATATGTATGTGGTGTATAAATTGTTGTTTTACAAAAAGCTCATGCTTGACTTTTAATTTGTTCTTGCATTATAGCTTCTTTGCATTTTTCTTCTAATTTATGAAAAACAAAAGATACTCTTGGCCCAATTCCTAGATTTGTAGGTTTTGGGTCAAATCTTTTATATTCTTCATGGAGACTTCTTCCTAAATCTTCTGGTAATTTTATAAAATATTTATCACATAATTCATCTTTCATAGCTCTTCCTGTTTGTGATATTATTCGAGTAAAATTTGTACTAAATTCTCTAATATATTTAAAATGTGAAATACTTAATTGTTCTAAATTTCTAATTGCAGTATCTTGTATAAATGTATTTTCTTTTGTAGGATCTACTCCTAATAATAATATTCTGATTTGACTTGTGAAATTATAAGGATTTTCTCTTAAGGATTTTATTTGATTAATTTGTTCAGGAGCTTGATTCTTTTTACTTTGCCATAATTCTAAAGCAGTTGGTCCTAAAGTAGTTTCTAAATATGCAAACATATCAATATCTGTTCTTTTATTAGTCTCTCAATTTCTTACTATATTTTGTTCCCAAACTAAAATTTCATCTGGCCATAATTGAGGACTTTGTTGTTCTAATAATAACATTTCTTTACTGTATAATTTTCCTGTTGGCATTCTACTTCTTTTTCCCTTAAATTGAGATTCTCCATCGTACTTTAGATTAGAAGGAGCCCAATTTTCTCTACCCGTATTTTCTGTTGCACCTGGTCTTGTATGTAAAAGTTCCATTTTTGGCCTTTTATATCCAGTTATAGTTGTATCCATAAAATTTGCTTCTTTTTTATAAAATTCTGTAATCATACTTTTTCCATTTACTATATCATTTACTAAGGACAAGTTAAAGTATTTTTCTAATTCAACATATGACTCTTCATAATTCATACCTAATTCTGTCATACATTCAATTATCATATCATCTACTTGTTCTTGTATGTTTAATTCAGTGAAATTTTTATTTATTACATGCTCAATGGAAGTTTTTGCTTCTTTTATTTTAAAACTTGTTTCCATTTCTATCTTTGATTCATTATCTGAATAATCATTTATCTCATTAAATTTACTATATCTCATTAAATTTACTATATTCAGGGGGTTATGACGTGTTTTTTGGGGATACACGTTAATCCACATAATGAAAGAAGAGAAGAAGAGATCTTACAACAAGAATGCTTCTAGAACGGGTAGCTATCCAGGCTGGTCAGATCGAGATAGAAGTATGCACAACGGAAATAAAACTAATAATAATTTTTTTATTGGGATATATTATATGAACTAGGAAGAATTAACTATTAGCTAAAAACTAAGACGGAGAGAATTTAGAAGAACATTATTCTCTTCATTGTTTCAAAGGTGTTATGTGTGTGGTGTTGTGTGTTTTACAACGAAGAGCTAAGTTCTTTATATAGGCATTCGTAATAAACTATTACTAACACTATTACAAACTATTGATCACTAAATTAATTAGTAACTATTACGCAACTTTAACGAGTAATTGTAATAGTAGTAATCGAGTATCGATTCTCGAGGACTATTGGATGAAAATAAAGTGAAAATGAGGTTTATGCACTTTCATACTATTCAAGATCTAAGATTGTCATGATTCATGAGATTTGCAAACTAAAAGAAATAAGAAATTGACAACAAAGAGCAATCAAAGAGAAATTAAGCAATTAACAATCAAATAAGACAATATAAGATGGGGGTTGATTCTAGGACCCTTGCTCAACTTAAAACAATGGGGAATTAAGCTATTGACTCATCCAACCATTTTAATCCAATTCTAGTGAAGGAATCACTCACGTATGCACACTCTCTCTCTCGACAAGAATATGCAAGTTAATCAACTACTCGTCTATCTCGATTAAGACTCAAGATAAGGAATTAACTCCCAAAAGCACCCGAGTGTTAGATTCTGTCTTGGTGTTTTTGATCTTAGTTTGAGTCTTCATTTGTTCAAGCTTAGATCCTAGCTCACTTCCTTGTTTGAGCTAGTAGTTGGAAACCCCACCCTCATACACATCCCCTAAAAAGGATTGTTAGGACCCTGCTCTTCCCGAAATTGAGTAGATAGGTTGATAAGTACCCGTAAACTTATCTTAATGATTGCAAAGCCCGCGTAAGCTTTGTGGAAACTGTCCTAAAGAACTTGGACTGAGTTGTGTGGACTCACAACTCCCCGTGGACGTAGGAGTTCTCTCCGAACCACGTAAATCTTTGTGTGTTTGTGTTTTCTGTTCAGTTATTTATTGCATATCCAACTGACCAACTAACCAGCACTCAAACTGCATTTTTACATTCTCAACTGACTTGGTTTTTGACCAACCTTGCATCAAAGCGTGAGTTATTTTATACGAGTTGTTATTTCCACCACATTCTGCACAACACTACACTTCCAGCTGAGTTTCCTTACTCAGTTGTGATTCCAGTTGAGTCATATTACTCGGCTGTGATATTTTTCAGGGGGTTGTTTTAAAATTCCTAACTAGTTTATCCCCCCCATACACCAGAACTCGTATCGGGACCATCAAGTGGTATCAGAGCAGTGGTTCAAAAGACTGCTGACTCTGTTTCACGAGGTGTGAATCGAGGTGTTTTTCTTCAGTGGTCAACTGAATAGATCTTTTTCACGCTAGTGCATATCTGCTTGCATTTGTTGTCTGTTTGTTGTGTGCAGATGGATGTTAAAGACAAGATTGTTGTCATGTTCTCGGTTGTGAACTATACATCTTGGAAGACTCGGATGAAGAAGATTCTACTGTCAAAGCATCATCGAGTGCAACAAGTGATCACATCCGGACCGATCACCATCATGGAGAAAGTCACTCGCACTCCTACAAATCCCAACGATGGGGATACAACTGAAGTGATGGTTGAGAAAAAGCCAGAAGACTTCACTCCAGAGGAAGCTAAAGTGAGCCAGCTGGATATTTGGGCTCAGAACACTATCATGTCCACAGTTGGACAAGACTATCTTCCTTGGATAGAAGAGTGCGACACCGCTAAGGAGATGTGGGATATTTTGGCGTCTCTTAACGAAGGGAGTGACGAAACCAAGGAGAACATATTCTCCCATGCTTGTCAAGATTTTGACAACTTCTGTCTACGAGCTGATGAAACCATTGATCAGTTAGAGCTTCGGTTCATGGATATCATCCGAAGGATTCAATCTATCCGACGAGAAAAATATACTCTGAGAGAGATCAATCTCAAAGTATTACAAGCCCTACCAGCTGAGTGGGACACCTTCACCAACATCCATGAGAGCCGAGCTGATCTTGGAGAGATGGAAACTGACAAACTGTTCTCAATCCTGAAGGGAAATGAGTACAAGGTGAACCGACGAAGATCAACTCAGTCCTCGGGGCAGACGAGTCGACATGAGGATGTTGGTTCAGCAACAAAGACAGTAGCACTTCGAGCTGACTATTCCAAGCCACGAACATCCAGGGCAACAAGATCTGCGGACACAGCTTCGAATGAGCCAAACAGAGAAGAGCTGCAACAGAGTATAGCCCGCCTGTCAAAGAAGCTAGCTGACATGGATACTCGGTTCGGAAAATATAAGCGGTTCTATAAATCCAACCGAACTCGAGATAACTCAAAGCCTGTGACCAACAGTTGCTTTGAATGCGGCAAAGAGGGACACTTCAAAGCTGACTGTCCAGATCTTTCGAAGAAAGATAGAGAAGCGTTGAGGGCCAAGCAAAATGCAAAGAACAAGGCCATGGTTGCAGAAGAAACAGCTGACGACATGGACATCTTCACCGACACCGAAGATGAGGACGAGCTGACTTCCACCAACAACGCTATCGGACAGGATCAATGTCTCATGGCAATTGGAACTGACCAGGATGATGCTAAGGTACATTCTAGTCCAGTTAATTTAAATTCTTCTAATGCTACTAACATGCAGGAATCAGTAGAGGAAGAGTTGGAACCCTCTTGGGGTGATTTCCTAGAACTCAGTGAGGAATTGCATCAACAATCGGTTGAGTTTAAGAGTCTTCAAGATCAGTTTGCCAGACTTGAAGAATCCTTAACCGAAAAGGACGATATGATTAAAAGTCAAACCGAAGAGATTGTTAATCTCAAAAATCAACTGAATGAGGCCAACCGAACTAAGGCTCCAACCGATGAGGAGTTGAAGGAGCAGATCAAGGAGCAGCATGATCAGTTGAACAAGCAAGAGGCACAGATCGACCAGCTGATGAAGAAGTGACGGAGCGCTATCGTCACACACTTCGCACAAATAATATTTATAACGCCTCTTTCCCAACAAGATAGTAGTCAGCGGCAAGCGGGATCGTACCCAAGGGACCTGGTGTAATCTGTTCTTCAGATGTTGCTCAATAAAAGGGTTTTGGTCACGAAGTATCTTAATAACCTGTACTCAACAAATAACAATATCAAATAACAAAAGAGTTTGGATTGGGTTTCGAATCCATGATCATAATTACTCTTCACTCGTTCATCGGTGCAAGGATATTCAATTAACTAATTCTATCACTTGGTTTAAGGAAAAGATTAGCTAACACCCTAAGGTCACGAAGTCACGATACTAACACACTTAACCTATGTCTAATCAATTTCACAGATCTTGACCAGAAGGCAAGATCTTCTTTCTCGATCAACAACGTCACGAAGACACTTCAGTAACGATGCTGCCCAAGAAGCATTAAGAATAAATAGACCCAAGACAGCCAAGAGGTAGGTCAATACCGACTGCTCTCCAACACCCTTTACCTTCTTGGGCACGAAAGACACTCTCGTGTTATTCTCAATTTCTGTTGATGACTTAATCTCAATATCTAGATGGTGATCAATCAACTTCAATATCAATTAAGTCTAGAATTAATCCTAAGTGTTTCGGGAACAAAATCAATTAACGAACTAACACAATTAGACCTCACAAGTTTGAACGAGTAATTTAGAATCACTTCATCTACATCCAACCCAAACAATAAACTTAGCTAGACATAATATTAAATAAGAACACAAAGCAAATAAAAAAAAGCATACTTAGCATAATCTGAAAAGGGATTGCTGCCCAAAAGCGTAGTCAGCAACCAGGGTCTTGGCTTCGCGCCAACAACTAAAACTAAAGTACAGAAAATATAAACAAGCGAAATAAACTGTAATTGCCCGTAGGACTTGTTCTTCCTCACTTCCACTCGAACTAGGATGCAAACTAATCTAAATCTACTGAATTCGAAGAGCTCTTTTACATGATAGAGTCGGTCATATATATAGGTGATGAGATTCTAAGGTTGAAGGGAAGTTTCCTTGTTGAATAAGGATTCCTTGTTGAATAAGGATTCTTCCCATGCATATCATAACCTCCGCCTCTCTCTCTTTCCTTCGCATGCACGTTCCTTCTTCCCTTGTGTGGTAGATTTATTCCATGATTTGGCTCGGCTAGGATAAGGAAGGAAACATCCGATCCTTATCCTCTTCCTTGAAGGAAAAGAAACCTGCTGCTGCTCGACTCTCATCTTGCCCTTCATCGTCTGCATCCTGCTTTGCTTCCGGTGTTGACCACGATCCTGGCTCCTCTGAGTACTCTGTCTGTTGGCTTAAGGATATGGGGAAGTGCTTCCTGACTTGTAGAAAGGATGTTTCGATGTTGCCCAGCTACAAGCTTCCATCCCTATGCCCATTCGCATCGTATCGCCATCTCAGCATCTCAACAACAGATTTTCCATCGGATTTGCCCAACATCCACCTGTTCTTCCCCTGCACACTATCTCTCGACTTGCGTGTCCTCCCAGACACATAATGACTCGATAAAGACTAAAAACACAAGAAAAATACAAGAAAAGATGGACACAAATATGGGTTCATCACACCCACACACTTGAATTACACTTGCCCTCAAGTGTATGGTCGCGACTTTGCCCAAGACTCAAACACAGAAAGACAAAACAGAAAACACAGACTCAAAATAGATCAGCATCTCATATGTCAGTCAAAACAGAATATGTAACAGATAGTGCCATCAAACAGGTCGAGATAGAGTTATCAGGCAACACGGACATCCTCACCAGCACTCATCTCTCAAGTGTATAAGGTTAAGTGTTTACGCTCTTGACCATGATCAACAAAGTTTTTCCATAGGCTTGCCTGCCCTCTACATCTCTACTTCTTCGAACAAATTCAAACTACTTATCCTTAGGTCTTCATTGGGTTGTAATGTGTCTTATGACAAAAGGTAGGAAAATATGGAAACTAGCTAAGTCAAGAACTAGGTTCTCGAACAACACATTGCCCTTGATTCCTTACTCCTCTTTATTTAGCACACTTATTCTAGGCTTCTTATATATTTATTTATATATTTTTTTTTCTTTTCTTTTTTTTTCCCTTTTCTTTTTTTTTTCTTTTTTTTCATTTTTTTTTATATATTTTTCTCAACCCAACACCTCTATCTTAGGTGATTCTGCCCACTATGTGCTACCCAACATTTCCTCTCATCCCTCGTTCTTCTAGACCTGAGTTCTTGACCGGGACGGCAAAAATTCAGGCTTCTATAAGTGAATAGAAAGAATACGATCCAAGCTCAAGGGGGCTAATCAAAGGATAAATGTTATGGTAGGAAATTTTTAGGCCATGGCTATTTTGAACAAAAATTGCCTAATTCATCTAAGTAATTCTACTAAGTTACATGAAGTTTTAATTAAGAGATGCAGGCAAGTTCTAGATCAACACATGTCAACTGATCATCATCACACAAGAAAGAATAATGCTGCATATGTATATAGCATTTTAAAAGCTCAAATCCTCACAGTTAATGCCCAATATCTCATTCTGTCCTACCTATTTACATACGACATCATCCATAAACCTATTCTAACCTTCATGCTAACATGCTGATCAATAACTCAAACACACTTTAAGAACAAAACAAACTGACACCCCCCAACACCCACATACTTTGCCTTAGGCAAAGTGGGTAAAATGTTGGGCAACAAACAAACAAAAACAAACTGACTTAACAAACACAACCGAGAAGGCAATAAGGTCTTCACCACACAATTTGCTGAGCAAATTGTGGGTGAAGACAGCAAAATCGCCCTCTCGACAGCAAGACACTAAATAACACAAAACAAGACTCAACAATAAAACACAAAAACGAAAATTAAAATCCTAAACTAACATAAAAGGGAGGAACATAAATCAAAGAGAAGATTCAGGTGGATACCTGAATCCTTGGTGTGCAAAGAATGCCAGCTGGGCATCTCTGATCTTGGTCAACAACCTCTTCACATTGGCCAGCCTGGTCTCGATCTCAATGTTGGGCAGCACCGCTGCACTGGTGCTTGTCTCCTCCTTCTTGCCCACTGGTGGTCGCCTGCTAGATGTTGGTCTGGAATGATCAACAAACACATATCTGCCATTCCTGATCTCGATGTCATTCATCTTCCTCAAGGCAGTTTCTCCCAACATGTTGACCGACATCATAGACTTTCCCTTCAGATCACCATAGATCCCGACTCCATTCGCGAAGGCTGTCACAAAGTGGCCACAAGTGCATCCCAACGTCTGCTTTGCCAACACAGTCTTGAGCTGCTCACCAAGGAACGCCGCGAAGTTGACTTTGGTTTTTGTATGCATACACCATAGCAGATATCGCTCCTTGTTGCTCAAGCTGTTGCCGCTATCACTCTTGCCATACAGGTTGTAGGCAAGGATGCGGTGGCAAAGCCTCAGGGCAGGTGTTCTTAGCTCAGTACCCTTGTTGTTGGCTCCATAGTAGGGCGTCCCATTGCTGATCTCCTTCCACTGCTCCTCATAAACCACATCTCCTGGGGATGGCACCTTGGTCCTGGCCTCCATGAACTCTTTCCTGGCCAAATCTCGCAGACTCACCATCCCGAGAATCTGATTGAGGGCACTGACTTGAATCTCATACTTCTCGCCCAACAGCGAGAAAGAAATCATGCTCACCCCATTCTCAGGGTCACTTGTTATTGCCGCCGTGCTATAAACTTCCTTGACTTGCTCCTCATAGACCTCTACAGGCCACTCCAAAAACTTACTCCAGCCGATCCCTTTGAACAACTCTCTTACTTCCTGGGCAACACCCAAGTTCTCGTAGAATTTAAAGTCGAGAACTCGAGGTGCAGTCACCTTCCACTCTTTGGGCTTGCTACACGTCATCACCGTGGGCCCCTTCCTCTTCTTTCTGCTCTTAGCACTTGCTGGGGTAGACTGCTCATCATCCCCTTCCTCCTCAAGATCGTTTCCTTCTTCCTGCTCACTGACAGTCGTTCCCTTCGAAATCGACGGCTGAAAGGACCCGGCGTCCGAAGTAGCAGACTTGTGCTTCTTCGCCGGCGTCCCCTCGCCATCGTGAATGCATTTCTTAGCTGCCTTGGCTTCCTTCTTCTTCTTCGCCAGAATTTCCTTTGCCTTGGTCTTCGCCTCCACCAACGCCTCCGCTGCCAGCGTCGCCGCCATTGCGTCAATGGCTTCATTCACATCATCGTTGTCGCCTTCTCCCTCATCATCTTTTTCTTCTTCTTCATCCTCGCCAACGTGTTCCTCCTCCTCTGCTTCTTCCTCTAACTCCTCTTGCTCAGAAACCTGCTTCGATTGCGTCTCCTCCTCTTGCTGCTTCTCCGCCTCTTCCATCAGGCTAGGGTTTTCGTCGCTCATCAAAAGCGTGGTGTTGACCGGCGGACTCTTGGGTACAGTAGTTCCGATCGAAATTTCTGGTTGTTGGTCGGCAGAAGGGTTGGCGGGTTCCATGGGTAGTTTCCTTTTGGTGATGATTTTGGGCTTTGTGGTGGTGGTTTTGGGTTTAGCGGTGGTGGTAGTGGGGTGTTCGGTGGTGAGGTCGATATTGGTTCCGGCGGGATCTTGTTGAATTTGTTTTTGGGACGAGTAGACACCATTGTAGGGAATTTGGGAGTTTTGATGGAGAGAGAAGAGAGAAGATGAGAAGTTGTAGACTTGAATTTGAAATCGGGTAGTGGAGGCATAGACGTGGTAGATTAGTTTTAAAGGGCGCGTAGTTTTAGGGGTACAGTAACCGCCTCAATCGTTGTTGACCAACAACTTAGCTCTTGCCCAAAATTCTTGCTCCACTCCCACAGCTCCTTCCCTTAGAGTGGATCCTGATCTACAACCTGTATCTTGCTCAACATCTCCTGCACACTTACAAATACAAACACACTCCAGAACAAACTTCCCCTTATGGTTAGACTCGATCATAAAATGCTTTAAAATAAAATACTTAAAACATAAACTAGCTAAACTACACTAATTTTTTTGGATTTTCATGATTTTATGAATATTTTTGGATTTTAATATTTTTACGGAAATAAGATAATTAAATAAAAACACAAAATTAAACTAAAAATAAAATAAATAAAATACTAACCAGGTTGCCTCCTGGACAACGCCCCATTTTAGGTCTTGGGCACGACACCCCCCTCTTTAGAAGTCAGAGGTCCTCCTCGACAGGAAACCCAGATGGTTTCCCCTCAACAAACTGTTCTTGCCCAAGATAGGCCTTCAAGCGCTGGCCATTAACTTTAAAAATCTTCTCGTTCTTGGGATCCTTGATCTCAACAGCTCCATTAGGGAATTGAGCTTGCACTTCATAGGGTCCTGCCCACTTGGTCGAAAGCTTCCCCGATGAAAGCCTAAATCTTGTTTGATAGAGCAGCACATGTTGCCCAAAATGGAACTCCTTTTCCTTGATCAAGAGGTCGTGGATCTTCTTCATCCGTTCCTTGTAGAGACCGGCATTGTCATATGCTTGGAGTCTGATCTCGTCGAGTTCCTGGATCTCGAGCTTTCTTGATTCACCTGCTTCATTCCAGTCGAGGTTAAGCTGGGCAACAACCCAATGTGCACGATGTTCCAGCTCCACGGGCAAGTGACATCTCTTGCCATAGACCATGCGATAAGGGGACATGCCAAAAGGTGTTTTGAAGGCAGTCCTATATGCCCACAAGGCATCATCCAAGCGCATACTCCAATCCTTCCTTGTTGTGCCCACAGTCTTCCTCAAGATCGTCTTGATTATTCTATTAGACAACTCCGCTTGTCCATTGGCTTGTGGGTGGTAGGCTGTTGACACACGATGGGTAACTCCATACTTCTTGAACAAGGTAGTCACCGTGGCGTTGCAAAAATGAGTCCCTTGATCGCTAATTATAGCTCGAGGAACGCCAAACCTATTGAAAATTTGAGTTCTCAAGAAGTTAGAAACCACCTTCGAATCATCCTTGTATGAAGCACGAGCCTCTACCCACTTCGAGACATAATCCACTGCTAATATGATATACTTGTTGCCTTTTGAACTTGGCAATGGTCCCATAAAATCCATGCCCCATATATCGAAAACTTCCACGGGCAGGATCGGGATCATGGGCATCTCGTTCCTTCTTGTGATGTTGCCTTCCCTTTGGCACTTCTCGCACATCTTGACCCACTCGTAACAGTCTTTAAACAATGTTGGCCAATAAAAGCCACACTCCAAAATCTTCCTTGCAGTACATTGGTGCCCAAAGTGTCCACCACACTCCTTGTTATGACAATGCTCAAGAATGCTTCGTTTCTCTTTATCCTCGACACACCTTCTAATTATTTTATCCGCACATTCTCTCCATAAGTATGGTTCATCCCATAGGTAGAAACGACTCTCATGTTTCAGCTTGTTTCTTTGATAACGCCCAAGATCGGAGGGAATTTCTCCAGTCACCAAGTAGTTCACGATGTCTGCATATCATGGTTCATCTTGGGCAAGACTCAGATGCTCGTCAGGAAAGGTCTCCTTGATCGGTATCCCATCGTCTGGCTGGAGGATTCGACTTAGGTGGTCGGCAACTTGATTCTGGGCACCACTCTTGTCCTTGATCTCTATGTCAAATTCCTGCAATAAAAGAATCCATCTAATCAATCTCGGCTTGGACTCCTTCTTGCTCACCAAGTACTTTAATGCCGCGTGGTCGGTGTACACTATGGTCTTGCCTCCTAATAAATATGATCTGAACTTCTCAAAGGCGAAGACGATGGCCAACAACTCCTTCTCCGTGGTGGCATAGTTGCATTGGGCAGGATTCAATGTCTTTGATGCATAGTAAATAACATAACTCTCCTTGCCTCGTTTTTGCCCAAGAACGGCTCCTATGGCATAACCACTGGGATCACACATTAACTCGAAAGGCATACCCCAATCTGGGGGTTGGATGATGGGGGCTGTGATCAAGTTCTCCTTCAAGGCATGGAACGCTTCTTGCAATCTCCGTTAAACTCCCATGGTACTTCATGTTGAAGTAGTCTCGTCATTGGTTGGGCGATCTTGGCAAAGTCCTTGACAAATCTTCGATAGAATCCAGCATGCCCAAGGAATCCTCTTAACTCCTTCACAGATCTTAGGTAAGGCAATTTGGCAATGATGTCGATCTTGGCCTTATCCACCTCAATTCCTTTTCCCAATATGACATGCCCCAAAACTATTCCTTCCTTGACCATGAAATGGCATTTCTCATAGTTTAACACTAGGCTCTTCTCAACGCATCTCTTCTCAACGCATCTCTTCAAGACTCGATCCAGGTTGTTGAGGCATGTGTCGAAGGTCTTGCCGTAGACGGTAAAGTCGTCCATGAAGACTTCGATGCACTCTTCAAGAAGGTCTGAAAAGATGTGCATCATACACCTTTGGAATGTCCCTGGAGCGTTGCATAACCCGAACGGCATCCTCCTATATGCAAAAGTGCCAAACGGGCATGTGAATGTGGTCTTGCCTTGATCATCGTCAGCAACCCAGATCTGCATGTAACCGAATAACCGTCAAGAAAATAATAGTAGTTATTACCAGCTAACCTTTCAAGCATCTCATCGCTAAAGGGAAAAGAAAAGTGATCCTTCTTCGTCTTTTGGTTGAGCTTTCGGTAATCTATACACACTCGCCATCTAGTTTGTAGTCTCATGGCCACCATCTCGTTCTTGTCGTTCTCGACCACCTGGATTCTTGATTTCTTGGGCACCACGTGCACAGGGCTCACCCATCGGCTGTCAGAGACGGGGTAGATGATCCCTAAGTCAAGAAGCTTAAGTATCTCCTTCATAACCACTTCTTTCATGGCTGGATTCAATCTCCTTTGTAGATCTCGTACGGGGGCAGCATCCTCCTCGAGTAAGATATGATGAACACAGTCCAAAGGGTTAATGCCCTTGATGTCGGCCAACGTCCATCCTATTGCCTCCTTGTACTTGCTCAGCACCTCACCAACTCTGACCTCCTCCATGCTTGATAACTCTTATGATATGATCACGGACAAGGTCTCGTTCTTGCCAAGATAGATGTATTTCAGGTGCTTGGGCAAGGGCTTCAGTTCCAATGTAGGTGCTTTTTGCAATAATGGCACCAACCTGTCCTCCGATTTTAGTTCAGGGATATTGAGTGGTTCAAAGCCCTGAGGCTGGATGTTGCCTGGAATCCTGGCATAACTGCATTCCTCTTCATCTACTGGTTCTTCGTTCTAGGCAAGATCCTCTTCTGTTTGCAAGCTGGCATCCTCCTCAAGAACTGTTTGTTGCCAAAATTTCTCTACTAACTCCTCGGTCTCATCATGGGGTAACTCCTCAAGTTCCTCATCAAACTCATCAAGGGGTTTTTGTTCCCCTACATCCTGTTCTCCATCATCTCCACGGATGTTTTCAAACACGTAATTCTCCAACTCTTCGTCTGTGGAGTAGTCCTCATCGTTAGAGTCGAAGCTATGTCCATGAACTGACTCTTCCCAAAAATCTTTCTCACTTTCGTACTCATCTCCTTCGTAGAATTTCATCAGAGCACCATCTTCCTCATTATCCTCATGCTGATCAGGATCCTGGTCAAGATCCTGAGCTAGGTTGAATTCCGCCCGGATTGCTTCTTCGTTGTCTTCGACGAAACAACTTAAGCTATTCAAAGTCTCCACTTGCTTTCCACATGCACTAAGGGTGTTGAGGTGTTCCAGGGCATCATCTTGATTTTGCCTATAAGCATCGAACTCTACTACTTCTCCTGCTACTTGGACTGTCAACTTCCCAGTATCGCAATCAATCTTGGTACATGTTGTCCTCAAGAATGGCCTCCCGAGCAAGATCACTGGGTTCTTGATTGCTTTCTTTCCCATGTCAAGAACATAGAAGTCGGCTGGGAATAGAAGATCTCCTACTTTGACCAACACATCCTCCAACACTCCATCCGGGTAGACTGTGGATAAATCTGCTAATTGGATGGCAACACGTGTAGGAGAAAGAGGTCCAAAACTCATCTCGTCAAACATGGCTCTTGGCATCACATTTATCGAAGCTCCAAGATCAAGCATCGCCCTGGGTATTGACATAGTACCAATCGTGCATGGAATAGCGAACATGCCTGGATCCCTTTTCTTGATCGGGATCTGGGAATTCATTAGGGCTGACACATTCTCCACATGAAAACGGGCATTATCTGGGTACTTTGTCTTCTTTTGGCACATCTCTCGCAAAAATTTTGCGCATTTAGGCATAGATTGCAATGCCATCAACAACGGTAGGTTAATCTCCACCTTCTTGAACACCTCCATCATGTCCTCCAACTCCCTCTGATCACGATCGCGGGCAAAACGTCTGGGATATGGGATTTTGGCCTTGGTAGTGCGCGGAACGATCCTCTTGGCCAAAGCCTCTGCTTCTTTTTCAGCCTGCAAAGATTCCAGCATCACGTCATCTTTGTCAATTCCCAGTTTAGATCTCTCCATCTTTACGTAATCAAACAAGGCTTCATCCTCCTCATTATCAAAGATTGGGTTCTTGTTGGCCTTTATCTCTTCTTCACGCTTTGCCTTCAACTCCTCGTAGATGTCATTGATATCTCCTGAACCCATCTTGGTCTCCTCTATTCGCGTTGGTTCCTTGGGTTGGGTCCTGGGCAACATCTCTGGCAAATTCTTCCCACTGCGCAACCTTACAGCATTAACTTGCTCCTTGTTGACCTCTACCTGGGCAGGAAGTCTGCCTGGCTTATCTTCTACCAACTTTGACAAGGTTTGATTGATATGAGTCAGTTGAGCTTGAAGGTTGTTGGACTGTCCTCGACTTTCTAGTTGGAAGTTCTCGAAGTCTCTCCTCAGCCTTTGGTTCTCGTTGGTAAACCTTTCAATGGTCTCCTTCATGAATTCTGTCTTCGCTGGTTCTCGATGTGGAGGTACATAATTATTTTGATGTTGAGGTTGTTGTTGAGGTGGAGGCACATATTGCTGTTGTTGCCCAACAGGCTGCTGCGGTTGTTGGTGGGCAGGAGGTATCTGATAGTGGTTGTTGCCATACCTCAGGTTCTCGTGCTGATTCTGCCTATAACCATAGTTATTGCCATAGTTATTGTTATTGCCATACTGGAACCTTTGTTGCCCTCCTCCTTGCTGGTTCTGACCTATTGCCTTCACCTCTTCTCCTTCTTCCACGAACCAACTGGGACATTCTGAGGTGACATGTGATGTTGCCTGGCATACTTCACATCTCTTCACAGCTCTTTGAACTTCCTTACCATTAACCTGTTTCTTCAAATCCTCCATCTGGCCAGTCATCTTGGTCATGAAGTCTTTCATGGTGCTAACCAAGTTGTCTTGGTTGCCCTTGCTGCCTTCGTACCCCTCTCTTTGGATATCATCTTCATCTCGGGATTGCTCAGCCATGGCAGCTATCTTTTTGAACACTTCAGATGGTAGTTGATCGACTATGGCTCCTCCACACGCTGCAATGATGTTTTTTCTCTCTGATGCCCTTAATCCCTTCAAAAAATATTCGATCAAATCGATATCCTGAATCCGATGTTGAGGACATCTTGCCAACAACTTCTTGAACCTTTCATAGTAGTCATATAATGACTCACTTCCTCCCATCTTGATCGATGAAATGACATTCCTTCCACTTTGTATCCGGCCAACGGGTATGTATTTGTCAAGAAAGGCCTGCTGCATCTTGCTCCACGTATCAATGCTTCCCTCTGGCAAGGTGTAAAGCCACTCACGTGCCCCATCAAGAAGTGAGAACGGGAACGTGAGCAACCTTACGTAGTCAGGAAAGGTGTCTTGGGCAGTATCTTGGTTCCTCACAACTTGTCCTTGTCTATCCCCATGGTTCCTGGTGGTAGTAGTGACATTGTTTCTTACTGTGCTAATCGCCATCTCAAAGTTTTGAAGATGAGTTTGAGGATCTTCTCCAGGATGGTCACTGAATTTGGGCAGTATGTGTATCAGCGAGTGCTTGAGCTCCCAATTGCCATCGATGATGTGCAATTGGATACTTGATGGTCTGATTCCCTTGTTGTCAGGGAACATGATCTGACGGATGTTTCTCTCTGGTGTTCCTGCCATGATTGTTGATGTTTTTGCTTCTGAACTGGATGTTGACTTCTCACTGTCTGAACTGGCTGTTGAGCAAGATTCGACTTCTTGCTCAGTATCCTGATCGTCTGTCAAGCTCTGTGACTCTGAAGGTTCGTTGACGCCTTCCTCCAGATCTCTCTTCTTCTTGCGTTGTTCTGCTCGATTTCTCCTAGCTATCACCTCCGGGCAAGCACCGTGATTTGGTGGATCTCCGTTACTTCGTAGATGTGGCTTGGGCATAAACCGTGCTTAACACAAGCTAGAAGAACAAACTAGCTTAAAACCAAGTCCCCGGCAACGGCGCCAATTTGACGGAGTGCTGTCGTCACACACTTCGCACAAATAATATTTATAACACCTCTTGCCCAACAAGATAGTAGTCAGCGGCAAGCGGGATCGTACCCAAGGGACCTGGTGTAATCTGTTCTTCAGATGTTGCTCAACAAAAGGGTTTTGGTCACGAAGTATCTTAATAACCTGTACTCAACAAATAACAATATCAAATAACAAAAGAGTTTGGATTGGGTTTCGAATCCATGATCATAATTACTCTTCACTCATTCATCGGTGCAAGGATATTCAATTAACTAATTCTATCACTTGGTTTAAGGGAAAGATTAGCTAACACCCTAAGGTCACGAAGTCACGATGCTAACACACTTAACCTATGTCTAATCAATTTTACAGATCTTGACCAGAAAGCAAGATCTCCTTTCTCGATCAACAACGTCACGAAGACACTTCAGTAACGATGCTACCCAAGAAGCATTAAGAATAAATAGACCCAAGACAGCCAAGAGGTAGGTCAATACCGACTGCTCTCCAACACCCTTTACCTTCTTGGGCACGAAAGACACTCTCGTGTTATTCCCAATTTCTGTTGATGACTTAATCTCAATATCTAGATGGTGATCAATCAACTTCAATATCAATTAAGTCTAGAATTAATCCTAAGTGTTTCGGGAACAAAATCAATTAACGAACTAACACAATTAGACCTCACAAGTTTGAACGAGTAATTTAGAATCAGTTCATCTACATCCAACCCAAACAATAAACTTAGCTAGACATAATATTAAATAAGAACACAAAGCAAATAAAGAAAAGCATACTTAGCATAAATCTGAAAAGGGATTGCTGCCCAAAAGCGTAGTCAGCAACCAGGGTCTTGGCTTCACGCCAACAACTAAAACTAAAGTGCAGAAAATATAAACAAGCGAAATAAACTGTAATTGCCCGTAGGACTTGTTCTTCCTCACTTCCACTCGAACTAGGATGCAAACTAATCTAAATCTACTGAATTCGAAGAGCTCCTTTACATGATAGAGTTGGTCATATATATAGGCGATGAGATTCTAAGGTTGAAGGGAAGTTTCCTTGTTGAATAAGGATTCTTTCCATGCATATCATAACCTCCGCCTCTCTCTCTTTCCTTCGCATGCACATTCCTTCTTCCCTTGTGTGGTAGATTTATTCCATGATTTGGCTCGGCTAGGATAAGGAAGGAAACATCTGATCCTTATCCTCTTCCTTGAAGGAAAAGAAACCTGCTGCTGCTCGACTCTCATCTTGCCCTTCATCGTCTGCATCCTGCTTTGCTTCCGGTGTTGACCACGATCCTGGCTCCTCCGAGTACTCTGTCTGTTGGCTTAAGGATATGGGGAGGTGCTTCCTGACTTGTAGAAAGGATGTTTCGATGTTGCCCAGCTACAAGCTTCCAGCCCTATGCCCATTCGCATCGTATCGCCATCTCAGCATCTCAACAACAGATTTTCCATCGGATTTGCCCAACATCCACATGTTCTTCCCCTGCACACTATCTCTCGACTTGCGTGTCCTCCCAGACACATAATGACTCGATAAAGACTAAAAACACAAGAAAAACACAAGAAAAGATGGACACAAATATGGGTTCATCAAGAAGTCAGACGCACAGACCGAGCATATAGCGGTTCTCCTCAAGGATTTGCAAACTGAGAAGGACAACCTGATAAAGCTATATCAATCATCCAAAATCATCGAGAATCTTATCAGTTATCAAAGACAAATGGATGACGTGTCTGGACTCGGTTACGACATGGTCAACGACTCTGGAATTCCACCCGTAACCTTTGTCAAGGCTGTGGAGGTACGATTGCCAAACCAGATCCGGTTGAGTCTGCAACTCCCCAAATTAATCCAACCTCCACGTCACAGCAAGCACAACCAGCTAAGGAAACTGCAGCTGACAAAGGAAAGGAAGCTGTGGTTGGAGAACTGAAGAATTCATCAGTTGGGACTACAACCGAGGGGGAATGTTCCAGGACTCAGAAGAGGAATCAGAGACGTCGGAGATACAATCAGAACCGACCTCAGAACCGACCTCTGAACCGACCTCAGAAGAGATGGAATCAACCGAACCAACAGGGATTCAACCATCAGAATCAACATCGGTTCCATCATCAGAACAACCAGAGGTTCCATCAGAGTCAACATCAAGGCATGAACAACTGTCGTCAACAGTCAGGAAAATAGAATCAGAATCAACCACAAAGATTCCAGAATGGCGTCCGACCTCATAGGCAAAATCAAATGGATCAGAAACGTCAACAAAATATGGGGAACGCCTTTCCTTCTAAAGCTCACAATGGGAGAAATCAATCTCCTCCCAAGAAACAGAACATCAATAATAACAACAAGCCTAAGGATAACCGAGGTGTTGTTATAGTTGATGGAGAAGGAAAAGTAATCTGGAATGATAAATCTATCCGAATATACAGGGAAAAACGACTCACAGTTCAAGGGGGAACTGGTTCTAACCCTCCATGACCTAACTAAATTTGGGGACCTAAGCGAGTTTCTCTGTGCAGGAGCAGAAGGAACAGCTGAGGAAGAATAAAGCATCACAAACCATGTGGGTGATGGATAGTGGATGCTCGAAAAACATGACAAATTCGAGGGATTTGCTTGGAAGTTTCGTGGAGAAGGAAGGACCATCAGTTACCTTTGGTGACAACTCAAAAGGTCACCCCAAAGGCTACGGTACCCTTGAAACCAATCTCGTGTCTATTTCAAATGTTTCATATGTTGATGGATTGAAGCATAACTTGCTCTCCATCAGCCAATTCTGTGATAATGGTTTCTCTGTTAAGTTTGATGCACAGGGCTGCAGGGTTAAAAATGTTGAAACAAAGCAAGTCATATTGTTGGGAAATCGATCCCCAACCGGGAATGTCTACTATGCAGATTGGAACAGTAGTCCTCCAGAAACATGTCTGTTATCGAAGAGCAGTTCAGATGTGAGCTGACTGTGGCACAAAAGGCTCAACCATCTGAATTTCAAGACAATGAACCGACTTGCGAGACAGGAACATGCAAAGGGTATTCCTAATCGAGTGTTTTCAACAACACATATCTGCAGTGCATGTCAGCTGGGAAAGCTCGTTATATCCTCCTTTCGGTTGAAAACGATTCCCTCAACCGACCGAGTATTACAGCTGATCCATATGGATCTCTTCGGGCCTGTTACACCAAAGAGCATGAATGGTAACAAGTATACACTTGTTGTTACTGATGATTTTTCTAGGTACACGTGGACCATTTTCAGGCGTCACAAGAGTGAAACCCGAGATGAGCTACCCAAGCTGATGGATCGGATATCGAACCAACAAGAGATGAAAATTATTTCCATCCAATCAGACTGTGGAACCGAGTTTCTAAATGAAACCATCATCGAATACTGTGAGAAGCACGGAATCACTCATCAGACATCGGCTGCTCCACAACAGAATGGAGTTGCCGAGCGAAGGAACCGAACGCTGAAGGATGCGGCTACATCCATGTTGACAAGCTCAGCTCTGCCAAAGAGATTTTGGGTTGAGTTCAATCAACACAGCCTGCTACACCCAGAACCGGTCTCTTCTAACCAAGCGGTTGGGAAAGACTCCATATGAGCTATGGAGACGCAAGAAGCCTGATATTTTATATTTTTGTGTTTTTGGTTCTAAGTGTTATATTCACAACAATGGGAAGACTCAGTTGAAAACTTTTGACGCCAAGGCTTCGAAGGGCATATTTCTCGGATATGCCGCTCGGATCAAGGTTTATAGAGTTTTCAACAACATCTCTCGTGTTGTGAAGATAACACCTCATGTTAGTTTTGATGAATCTACCTTTGAGTGCAAGGAACAGGCTAAAGGACAACAAGCAGATCCACAAGTTCCACCAGCTCTCATTAGATCGCAGGTTCTAAGGCAGAAGAATCTAGCTGAACCATTAGTATGGGGAACCGAGGATGATGATCCATGTTCCTCTGAAGATGAATGTGAGGACCCCAGCTCATCTCAAGGGGGAACTTCAGCTGATGTCACTCCAACTGCATCAGCATCCGAAGCCCAACCGAGCCCGGTTCAAAATATTATCTATGTTGAAGATCTAGACACTACAGCTGATAAATCACCAGTTCAGAAGATCCCAGCATCTCCCACAGCTCAGGTTATACCATCAGTTGAAATTCCGGAACAACCACTGTTGGAAGAAGAAGGAAGACGCAACAAGAGATGGTATGAAGATCATTCCAAGGACAACATCATTGGAGATCCAGCCAAAGGTGTGAGTACTAGAAGCAGAGTTGCAAATCCAGACTCAGCTGAGAAAGATTCCAACACTTACGCCCAATATGCTGAGAAGTTGGCAGTTCTTGAGGAATTCGAACAAGCAGGAGATGTTGCCATGATTTCATATTTCGTAGCTGACGTGCCAGAACCGAAGAATGTTGTGGAAGCTCTCAACTGTGTTCATTGGACAACAGCTATGCAAGAAGAGCTAAATGAATTTCTACGCAACTGTGTATGGGAGTTGGTAGAAAGACCAAATGGTGTCAAAGTCATTGGATTAAAGTGGATTTTCAAGAACAAGAGAGACGCCATTGGATTCATCGTGAGGAATAAGGCAAGGTTGGTAGCACAGGGATATTGCCAACAAGAAGGAATTGATTTCGAGGACTCCTTCGCGCATGTTACAAGGCTGGAAGCCATCCGAATATTTCTAGGCTATGCCGCATTTCACAAATTCAAGGTTTATCATATGGATGTGAAGTGTGCCTTCCTCAACGGTGATATCAAGGAAGACGTTTATGTTGAATAGCCACCGGGTTTTGAGACTGGAGATGGAAGAGTGTATAAGTTGAAGAAAGCTATCTATGGCTTAAAGCAAGCACCCAAGGCTTGGTATGACACTCTATGTGGTTTTCTTCTGAACTCGGGGTTCAAACGAGGGTCAGTTGACAAAACATTGTTCACCATAAAAGTTGGAGAAGATATACTTATTGTGCAAATCTATGTTGACGACATCATATTCGGTTCCAAGTCGGAGGAGCTGTGCAAGAAATTCTCAACTCTCATGAAGGAGAAATTCGAGATGTCGATGATGGGCGAGATGAATTATTTTCTTGGGCTACAGGTGAAACAGTCATCAAAAGGGATTTTTATCAATCAGTCCAAATAAACAAATGAGCTCATCAAAAAGTGCGGATTGCAGACAAGTAAGACCATAAGGATCCCGATGAATACTAACTGGAAGATTGAACCTGAATCTGAGGGAAAACTCGTGGATGCCAGTAAGTATAGAGGGATTATTGGTTCTTTGCTATATCTAACCGCCAGCCGACCAGACATATCTTACGCGGTTGGAGTGTGTGCTCGGTTCCAAGTTCAGCCAAGGGAAGCACACATGTTGGCAGCAAAGAACATCATCAAGTATCTGAAGGGCACTGTTAATGTTGGGTTGTGGTATCCAACCGACGACAATATCCAACTAACCGGATACTCAGATGCGGATCTAGCCGGAGATCGGTTGAACAGGAAGTCCACATCTGGACACTGTCAGTTCATGGGAAGCAAGTTAGTCTCATGGTTCTTCAAGAAACAAGCATGTGTTGCCACTTCTACAACCGAGTCAGAGTACATGGCTGCCGGTAGTTGTTGCATGCAAGTGTTGTGGCTCAAGCAACAACTGAGAGATTATGAAGTTGCAACTGGACAGGTTCCCATTCATTGTGATAGCTCAAGTGCCATTTCTATCTCTTTGAATCCTGTTCACCATTCTCGGACGAAGCACATCGACATCCGACATCATTTTATCCGAGATCATATTAAGAGGAAGGATGTATCTACGGAGAAGATTCCAACTGAGATTCAGAGAGCCGATATCTTCACCAAACCTCTAGCCGAAGCGCGGTTCAAGATGTTATGTGATCTACTTGGATTGTTGGATCCATCAGATGAGGAATCAGTCGAGGTGAAGAGATAGATATCCATCTGAGAAGGAAGCTCAGATGAAGGGGGAATCTCAGATGTGGATCGCCAACCGAAGACATCAGACTTCAGCTGAACAGACGAACTCGAGTCAGCTAATGGTATGCCGCAACATTGGATCAGACGTCAGCTGAACAGACAAACTCGAGTCAGCTGATGGTATGTCGCAACATTGGAACATAGCTGATTCCGACATCAGCTGGCAGGTATCACAGCTGATTCCGACATCAGCTGGCAGACATCATTTATGGCTGAAGGTGTTTGTGTCTTAAATGAGAATGTTTAAAATAAATTCAAACATTCCTGAGCATGTCAGTTAGACTAAAATAGCCATCATAGCGCATTTAATGTAAAGCATGGATGAACATCAATAGCCTACTTTATAGTGCGACTGGGCTGACATGTAAACAGTTCACCTTCTCACGCGCGGGTATTGGAACTCGGAATTCAACGTCAAGTCAAAGCTAGTCAACAGTCGCGAGATCTCAACCGTTGATGGTTCGCGCCATTCAACCCTGGCCGTCGATTTCAATCGACCCAATAACCTATAAAAGGCAGAAAATCAGGAAGTGATCTCTTACCTTCTACATTTGTGATTATCTGCAGTAACTGTCTCACCATTCGCCGGTGTTGTCTCCCCTCGCCGATATACTCAGGAAGAACGGCCTTCTGGATTGGGCGACGTTATTTCC
The DNA here is from genome assembly GCA_029490685.1 of Schizonepeta tenuifolia. Taxonomy (NCBI): domain Eukaryota; kingdom Viridiplantae; phylum Streptophyta; class Magnoliopsida; order Lamiales; family Lamiaceae; genus Schizonepeta; species Schizonepeta tenuifolia. Next base: position 96,603,494 of record CM055958.1, on the reverse strand, counting down.
CACCCACCTTCTCAGGCGTCAAGTCGAAGAGTTTTACTTGAACCTGAAATCTCCGATCGACAGCAGAGATGGCCTTGTTACAGAAATTTCTTGTCGACAGCGAGATGTTCCGGCCAGAACCATCCCCCGTGTCACCGTCCCTATTCAAGTTTCTGATTTACTACGCTCCATCATCCCTCCAAACCTGACTGCCACAGACACAGTTGAGAACATCACCGATGCAGAAGCCGATCAATTTCTGGAGAGTGCTCTCATCACCCCAGAAAAGTTGAGGAGTAATATGCAGCGAACGAAGTTGAAGCCAGAGCATCGACTTCTGTTTGATGTTGTATCCAAAGTCATCTTCGGATACAGTGGTGTTTTTGGAGACATCAGCCGACCGAAGCTCAAGCAGCTGATTGCTTTGGAGCACAAGCACAAGCACGAGATCAACTGGTTTAGTTATTTCGAACACCAGTTGACACTGGAGAGGCAGAAGATCTCCGAAACCACAACCGACTCGGGAGAGAAGTTGTTGAGTGTCAAGGGAACTCTCAACTTCGGAGCTAAAATTTTTGCCCTGATCCTTTTCGCAACAAAGGATCAGAACATGGTCTGGGAAGACTGTGAAGAGACCCCAGTCAAGAGACAGATGCTCTTCCCAACCGTCAAGAAAGCTCAGGATGTGATTAGGAGTGTCTACACTCCGAAAGACAAGAGGGAAGCTGTGAAAACAGCTGAGGTAAAAGACACAGCTGAGGAGCTGCCTCCAGCTGTCGGCCGCACATCAAAATCTACAACTGCACGCCGACACAGAGCTGAGTCGGAGAAGGATAAGGAGGAGGAACCAGCTAAGAAGAAGTTGAGGCTTCGCCTCAAGAAGTCAGTTGCCAAACCAGCTGAGTAGGTATCAGCTGAGGAGATACCAGCTGAGGATATACCAGCTGAGGAGACTCCAGCTAAGGAGACACCGGCTAAGGAGCCATCTGAGTCGAGCCACTCAGTTGACGCGGCTGCCTTCGAAGTTGTTCCTCATAGAGACATGATGGAAGGGATGGAAATAGAACCAGCTGATGAGCCGACTATCTCCTCGGATGCATCTTCTTCATCGGAGGAAACCGAAGATATTCCAACCTCCCTCACGGCAGGAGCTGATGTTGTACAGCCCGAACAGGTTATCCCAACCGACTCTCAGCCAAATATTCCGAGCTCTTCGCTCGATGCCAGCATTGAGACCATCTCTTCGACCAATGTTGAGGAACCTCTTAACACCAACCTCCCCACACAGCCAGAAATTCTGAGCTCTCCGCTCGATGCCAACGTTGAGACCAGTTCTTTGGCCAACACTGAAGAAACCCTTGAACCGATCCCATATGAAAATCTATCTCCCTCCCCCATCGACGAAGAAGTCGACCGTCGAGCTGTCGCGTTGGAGCATGAAGGCAACTTGGCCTACTGCTTCCAGAAGCTGATCGGGATGTTCCCTGAAGCACGCGATATGCCTACTTTTGCCACGCTTAGAACCGAGCTGCTGTATCAGTTCAACATCATCTTCAGTCAATGGTATGTGAAGGAAGATACCATCAGGATACACAGCTGGAACCAGCTGAAGGCAAATGAGTCGCGCATAAGGGATTACTTCAACTACACCACCCTTGAGGTTGCCTACAACAACAAGGTTGCACTGCTGACTCGTCGTCTGGACATCAGCAAGGCAGAAGGAAGAGACACGAGAGAAACAGCCGAAGAAGACTGTGTCAAATTCCTAGACAACATGCTAATCAAGTCGGCTGAGTTTATCGATGACCTTGACGCAGCCGCAGCAGCAGCCAAGCAAGAAGAAGAAGAGCTTCAACAGTACATGGCCAATCGCCAAGCCATGATCACTGTTGAACAGCCAGCACCTTCTGACCAACCAGCTTCAGCTGATCAGCTAGCACCCTCAACAGAAGAAATTTGTGAGCTGATAGCTGAGAGGGTCAATCAGCTGCGAAATGAGATGCTTGCCAACATCCAGCTCAACAAAGACGATCAGCTGAGGATAATGGAAGCTCAGGATGAGAAGCACAGGCAGTTGCAGGAAGAACATGTTGCAATGAAGATGAAGCTGGAAGAATTCTCAAAATCCACCAGTCAAGACATCTCTGATATGAAGTCAACCGTTCATAGAATCCGATCGGATCTGAACATCTTCAAATCCATCTCTGACTCCAACCTGGCCAAATCTCAACAAACACAATATGAAGAATGGGACACTCGATTTGAATCAAGATGGGCTGAGATTGTCGCCTTCTAAACCGAAGTAAATGAAACCTTCGCTGCACTAAGGAAAGCCGATCAAGAGCGCCATGACACTGAAATAGCGAAGAAGGTTGAGGTTGAGTGCGCAGTTGATGAGCTTTTCAACCGGATTCAGCAAGCTGAACAGCAACTCACCTCTCTGGATGGCTCAGTTGCAAGCCTTGTTGCTGATGCCAAAAAGGGGGAAGAGGTGATGCAGCATGATGAGATGCAGGGGGAAGATGTAATTGGGATAGATGAGACCCAGGCTGAAGAAGAAATGCTAGCTGAAAAGAAATCTCAGCTGAAGAAAACCCAGCCGAAGAAGACTCCGAAGAAGAAGTCCGCTCCGAAGCCAACCGATGTCGGCGGAGCTGAAATGGCGAAGGATATGGAGCTTGCCAGGGAGTATGGAGTTTCCTACAACTCCATAGCCGAGATTGCAGCCGAGCTTGATGCTGAACTCGACGGTATCACAACCGAAGAGTGTATTGCTGTTGCCAAGGCTATGGATGTTGCTGAGAAGGACTACATGAATCCTGTCTGGATAAAGAAGTTTGCAGCCGGCCAAGCAACGAGAGTCAACCAGTTTGAAGAAGAGCTTACCAAGATTACAAATAACCTGGACAGAAATATTGCCTCCCACAACCGACGACGAATAGAGAAACACCAAGTGAAGGTTGAGGCAAGGCTGAAACAACAAAGATTGCCAGGGAAGATAAAGCTCCAAAGTCGCTTCAAACATGTGGATAAGTGGATGCCTGCAAAATGGAATGAAGATTGGGAATCATTCAAGCAAGAGTTTGTGAATGATTTCTACTACAGGAAGGTGTTCACAACTGAAGATCCAAGGAAAGCCTTCAAGGAAGCCCTGACCGAGCTACACTCTTGGGATCCAGGCATGTTCAGCCAGTTCAGGCGAGCAATGATTGATGCGAAACTGGATATGAACACAGTCCCCGTCCCTCAGAAAGTCACTTACCTTCCTCCATTCCTCCCAGACTCAAGAAATCCCAACCGTCAAAAGATAGCAGCTGAAGCAAGGAAAGTTTGCCAAGAGCATGGGATTGACATTTCGAAGGAGTCAGATGCGAAAAGAGAAATTTTTGTCAGAATTTTTGGAAAGTATGGGCTAAAGTTTTAGCCATGTTAGAGTTTTTGAGCAACAGATGTATTTTTTATTTTTGTGCATTTTGTTGTAACCATCAGTTGTAATGAAAACTTTCATCAGTTATCCGATTCATCTTGACGTACAATCTCTCATTGTCCAAGCTCTGAATCGCAAAGTTATTTCAATACCATGTTATAGCTGTGCTAACCCTTTGATGTTTTAATCTTATAGACTGTCTAGAATTTCAGTTGAGATTTTAGATAGGTCAGTAGGGTTTAGATCAGTAGGGTTTTGGCATTATCAAAAAGGGGGAAATTGTTGGGAAATTTAAGTAAAGTTTTGATTGATTCCAAAACCAATTGACCCCAACCGAGTAGATGTTGCCAGATCCTAATGTTAGTATTTAGGCTCGCTGTTTAAGCAATGTTGAGATTTTATCTTTATAGGTCTCCAGCTGAAGATGGCATCATGACTACACTCGGATAGAACATTAGTTGTAAGAAATACAACTGAGCGTTCAAGGAGGAAGATGTAAGAAAGACAACTGAGCGTTCAAGATTCAAAACATCAGTTACAAGAAAGACAAATGAGCGTTCAAGAGATAGAACATCAGATGTGAAAGACAACTGAGCGTTCAAGATACAGAACATCAGTTGCAGGACTCGAACTGATAAGATCGACAACATGAAGTTCAAGACAGCTGAGAGTTCAACTGTTCCAATTCAGACAGAAGGTCAGATGAAGATATCGATCAGATGGAACATCAGCTGAAGACCACTCGGATGAAGACCAAAACTTCTCAACCGACTAAACAAGGTTGAAAGTCAAAGGTTGAAGATTTGAATTTCAAAAAGGAAGTCACGTGAAGGTTTGACGCTCTGTCATTACCTCATTTGGCCCAACACAAGGTTGTCTCAGATGGAAAGCAGAAGCACGCAGTTGCCAAATCAGGAAAGTCTGCAGAGATGAGAGACAAGCCATCGCTTTCACAAGAACAGAGATTAACGGCTCTTCCAACGGCTAGTTGATTCTCTCCGCCTATAAATAGAGGCATTCATTCATTCACCAAGATCACGAGAGAAGACAGAAAAGAGATAGACGAGCGAACATCACCAGTTGAGAGTTCATATCGCAAACGAGCTAAACTGAAATCAATCTCTAAGAACATCACTAGTTGAGAGTTCCTAGAGTGTTAGATTCTGTGTTGGTGTTTTTGATCTTAGTTTGAGTCTTCATTTGTTCAAGCTTAGATCCTAGCTCACTTCCTTGTTCGAGCTAGTAGTTGGAAACCCCACCCTCATACACATCCCCTAAAAAGGATTGTTAGGATCCTGCTCTTCCCGAAATTGAGTAGATAGGTTGATAAGTACCCGTAAACTTATCTGTAAGGTTGATAAGTACCCGTAAACTTATCTTAACGGTTGCAAAGCCCGCGTAAGCTTTGTGGAAACTGTCCTAAAGAACTTGGACTGAGTTGTGTGGACTCACAACTCCCCGTGGACGTAGGAGTTCTCTCCGAACCACGTAAATCTTTGTGTGTTTGTGTTTTCTGTTCAGTTATTTATTGCATATCCAACTGACCAACTAACCAGCACTCAAACTGCATTTTTACATTCTCAACTAACTTGGTTTTTGACCAACCTTGCATCAAAGCGTGAGTTATTTTATACGAGTTGTTATTTCCACCACATTCCGCACAACACTACACTTCCAGCTGAGTATCCTTACTCAGTTGTGATTCCAGCTGATTCCTATTACTCGGCTGTGATATTTTTCAGGGGGTTATTTTAAAATTCCTAACTGGTGTATTCCCTCCCCCCCATACACCAGAACTCGTATTGGGACCATCACATATCATGCAAACTTAAATTCAATAATCATAAAAACCGATTAGGCATTTTTACAAACACTTGGCATGCTAAAATAGAGACCACCTATTATAACATGAGAAACAAGCACCAAGAAGCATGAACTACAAATTGGAAGGCAAAACAATATCAATAATAAAATTCCACCATCAAATGAGCCTCACAAGTTTCCTAAAATCAACTAAGAAGATTAGCTAGACATAATTAGAGAAATGACAAGAGAGAGAAGAAATAAAGCCATAAATAAAGATACTACTGAATCTAAATGGAGAAATCTTTAATTGATTCTTCAAAAGCATCCAACACAAGTCTTGAAATTGAATTAAAAGCACAAACCTTAGAAGAAGAAAGTTGGAATTTGAAATTGAAATGAGGAATAAAAATTGTCTTACAAATGGGGGAAGACCCCTTTTAAATAGGAAAAAAACTAGAGTAGAAGACAAGTCATAAATGAGGGGTATGATAGTAATTTTGACACAAAATTCGCATGGGGCGCGCAGCCAAATTACGTCGAAATGCAGCCGCTTGGATTGGAGCACAAGTTTGTGCTCCGTTTTAAGCGGGCGCTTTTTCCGGAGCACGAAGTGTCTCGTTTTGAGGTGCCTCTGCAGTTATATGCTCTGATTCAAGTGGGAGTTTGAGATGGAGCACAAGTACGTGCTCTGTTTTAAGCGGCCACTTTTGTCGGAGCACGAAGTTTGGTTAGAACGTTGTTGCACTTGGTGTCTTCACACGAGTTGAGTTGCCTTTACTTTTCCATATTAAGCACCGACTTCACTCACGAGCTCCAAACTACATCTCTTGAGCTTTTCCTTCTTCAAACCTCGGCAAAAGTTCCTATAAATACACAAAAACGAACCCCGAGTATCAAATTCTTCAAGAAAGCAATACTTAACAATATAGTTCATCATACACACGAATTTGTATTCTAAATCATTTAATTAAACCTTTAAAATCACGCAAAACTCAAGATTATCAACTATTGAATAAACTATTACTAACATTATCACTAGCTATTGACTAGCTTTTGCCATATGGCTCATAAAAACAAAAATAGAATGAAAAGCTGCTATATCTAGTCTAGAAAGTAAATTGCTACTTTTAGAATATATATATATATATATATATATTATAGAAATTATAAAGTTAAAAATAAAAAATCATAAGAGCATGTACTATGGGAGTTTTAGAGGGGAGTCGAAGGGCGTCATTGAGCAGCTCGACCCAGCCTCCGCTCGACGCAGGTGGAGTCGAAGCCATAGTGGATGTTAGACTCAGGGCTCGGTCGAGTGAGAGGTCGAGGGCTGTGTCGATTTTTAGACACAGTCTTCGACTCAGTGGTGACTCAATATGGGGACACGTGACGTGTCCCCATTGGTCCGATCCTATTTTTTTTTTTTAATTTCTGAAAAAAAAAATTAAATTAAATTAAAAGGCAACGGCTATGGCAACAGATATATACATGTATCCAACAGCTATATCCCTCTTTTTCAATATATATATTCCTTCATCATTCATTCATTCTCCACACAAATTTCTTTCTTCATCTATTTTTCTCCACAAAAAAATTCAATCTTTCAATTTTATTTTGTGCAAAAAAATGGCTGACGAGCAGTTCAATTCATGGTACTCGCAAAATTTTGGTTCAATCCAACTCCCAATCCGGCGAATCCAAGCTCTCAATTCTCCCATTCTCCCGATTTCGGCCAATACTCGGCCCCTGCAGGGTTTGCATTTTTTTCGCAGACGCTGGGTTTCTCACAATTTCCTCCGTCGGCGGGGTTCTCACAGCCGCAGGGGTTCTCCCAATTCCCTCCGGCAACTTGGTTCTCGCAATTCTCGCAGCCGCCGGCGTACTCCCAATACCCGCTGTCATACGGCTACTCGCAGCCGCATGGGTTCTCTCAATTCCCCCCGACATCAGGGTTCTCACAGCCGCCATCGGATTCTGCTCGATTCAGACGTTTCTCTCTTAACGACGACAATGACGATGTCGAGGTGGAGGAAGAGGAAGAGGCGTACGGAGGTTCCGAACAAGAGAAATCGGACGAACGCGAGCCAACACCACCGCCCCCGCTCCGCCGCAAGGAGGAAGCTCGCTTCCTCAAGCACGGCCAATTCTCCGGCCAAGGGAAAGGAAAAGACACGCCGCAAGGGAAAAGGTCCCGCGACCTCAACCGGCGAGCAGAACCGGCTACTGCGAGGTCCTAACTACACAACCGAAGAAATTGAATTCCTCGCACGGTGCTACATTGATTACGGGATGGACGCGGTCACCAGCAACTACCAAACCTCAAACGTGTTCTGGGAAAAAATTATGCACCGCTTCAACGAGTACATAGCTCCCGCCTACCCAAGAGAAAAGGATGCGATGAGGAGCGCATGGACCCGGGCCAAGAAACAGATCCAGAACTTCTCCGGCATGTACATCCAAGAAGAGAACAACCTCAGAAGCGGGCAGATTGACCTCGATCTATACACAAGGGTCCAAGATCTGTACGCTGCCAAGCATTAGAGAGAGTTCCCGTATAGGGCTGTGTGGGAGGTCTTGAGGCATATCCCGAGTTTCACCAACCCAAAGAAGCCAACAGCTCCAAAGCGGACGAAGATAAATAAAGCTGGCGAGTATACTTCGTCTGCTAGCGGCACCGCATCCACCACATCCGCTGGAGGTTCGCCCCGCAGGAGTGAAAGCTGTGAAGAAGGGGAGGAAGCGCAAAACGGCCCTAAAAGAGCAGGCGGCAAGAGAGTTGCAAACACTCAACGAGAAGTTCGCAACGGACTCCCGTTCAGCGAGGGAGCAGTGGGCGTACGGTGTCTATATTACAGATACGTCAAAGTTTACTCCCGAGCAAAAGGAGGCGCACGAAAATGTCTGCCGCGCTCTTGCAAAAGAATTTAAGTGGGAGTAGTAGTTGTCCTAATTTTTTTTTTCTTAATTATTGTAATTTTTTTTAATTATTCAATTCGTAGTATGTTTTAGTTTTTTTAAATTTAATAAAATTGTCATTTATTAATTTTTGAATGTAATTAAGTAATTTTTTTATAATATTTATTAAAAATAAAAAAAATAACAACAAAATAAAATCTATTCAATCATTAAAATCACGCTTCCTTGTGCTTCAACCTAGGTCTTACTCAACCCATTTATAGTGGAAAAATCAACCTAGGTCTAACTCAACACCACCATTCATTAAAATCACGCTTTCCAAGTGCTTCAACCTAGGTCTAGTAAGACCCCTGTAGTGGATGCTCTAACACCCCCCTTCAAGTTCTATCCGTCGTTCACTTCAAACTTCAAAAACTCTAGTCTCTACTGATCTACTGTACTCACTCGTCAGTCCGTCAACCCTCCCCTTCTCCAGCTTATTCACGGTCGGTCGTCGCACCAGTCACCACTCCGGTGACTCCGTCCTCCGAGTCTCCAACTTCCTCTCCTTGTCGGCGCCGCTCCACTGTTCCGTCTTTGAATTCGCTCAGTCAAGCATCGATTGAAGTGCTCGTCGGCGCTGAAACCTTCTGTCTTGGCCAATTAATCTCTCTATCTCTGTTTATTTTACATAATAGTTTCGATTCGATAGTAGTTGTTTTCAGGGTTCGATTTTTGTTGTGTTCAAGTTTTCTGAAAATCCTGCATCTCTTTTTAAATTCTGGATTTTTGAATTGTTGTGGGGAATGTTTGCAAGTTGCAATATGCATTTGTTAACTTTCCCACGATATGGTTACAAGTTGTAATTAATTATGTGTAAAGCTGAAATAAAATTCAATAAAGCTATTGTGACATACTATATCCAGACATAATTGGTTCGATTAAGTAAAAAAGTAATTTTACATAAATTTTAATTAATGTTTTTTTTTTTCATTAATTTCGGCCATTTATGAATATACAATAATATCCTTTTCGAATTTTAATTAGAAGAGAAGATAAGAGAAGATGTTTATGTCGATGAAATATGGTCTTAATTAATACAGTTTTAATTAGGAAGAGATTTCTTTGGGGGATGAGAGGGAAAATTTTGAGGGGGAGTGAATGTGGTGTAATACCGCCGATTTTTTTTTCTTGATCGAACCGATTATGTCCGGACATACTATGTCCGAATAGCATCGCCCAATAAGCTAGATTTTGTTGTTGAATACAAATAGTGATTGCTACCACGTAAATGTCATTATTTTTTTTAACCGGTTAGACAAACCGGCCGAACCAATTGACTGTTTTCAGTTCGGCCTCAAGTTCAGTTCAAAAAAAAATTCGGTTCGGCCCGGTGCAAAAAAAAATCATTCAATCAGTTTATCGGTTTAGTGAAATGACCGACCGACCAATACACACCCCTACATGGGACGGGTCGGGCCAATTTTCTAAAAAGTAGATTTACAAGAATCAATATCATTTTAAAACATTCTCAAACTATTATTCCATCTATAAAGAGGTCAGAACTGTCCCTTTGGGATGGCCTAGTGGTAAAAGTGAGCATCTGAGACTGAGAGGTCTCAGGTTCGAACCTCATGAAGCGCCTCTATAGGTCGAGCCTGTCACACCTGTACTTGAAAAGTGTGGTTTACCTGCACAAGGGACGGGGATTTACTCAGTGTGCACCAAAAATAGCGGCTGTAGGTTCCCACAATATCAAAATATATACATATATATATATATATATATATACATATCGAATTAACTAAAAACCTAATCTTAACCACTGATTATATATAATTAACGGTTTAGATTTAAATTGTCAATTTAGTTGACTTAGTCATGCGCCAGTTTTGTTATGGGCTATTTTGTAATCTTATTTTATGTGTAACGGTTAAACCCTTAATTCATGGAATTTCTTCCATGTTTAATTATGTTTATTTTAGGAGGTAAAATGATGCATCTCTCTTTTTTATCTTTTGTTTCACTTTCCGGACAGTTTTTATTATAAAAGAAAAATAATGCGTTAAACATATTCCATTTTACCAGTAAAACATATTCAAAGATTGTAGAATTAGATACTCTGGATAAATATAATCTAGAAATTGAATAAATAATTATCAACAATTATGCTTGTAAAAAAAAATCAACAATTATGTATTAATTGGATTATAAATATTAAAGAAAGGGCTCCACTTTTTTTTTTTTTTTTTTTTTTGAGTTTACACATGCATACATGACTCGAACCCTTAACCTCTTGATTGTAGGGGAAGCATCTTACCTCTAAGTTGTGCTTCATTATCCTATAGTTATGAAGCTTAATAAACATATTTCTTATGTTTGCTTACAATAATGTTTCTCAAATGGATATTATTAAGCTTTTGAATTCACTATATATGTTTTTCAATTCCTTTACTTTTACTTGCAAACAAGCATTAACTAACTGTTCATAGAGCATTGTATCAAGCAATATAAAACATTATAGGATCATGTTTGTTGTGTTAATATTTTTAATTTTCATCATAATGTTTTTTGTATCAATATAATGTTGTATAAACCATTTTTATCATCCCTTGGAATGGTAAATTAAAAATATACATTATGTGAAAATAGATAAATAATAATGCACAACCATACTAACATTACAAAACATTCTCTAATACTACAACAATTAATTAATATTTTCATATACTCATTATAATGTTTTCACTTTTCACGTCATCTGTAATAAAATGCAAAATAAATAAATAGAATAACTATTGAGAATGTTTAAAAGTATTAAATCAACATCACATCTGAATATCAATATGACTATCCACAAATTAAATTATAATCATCATTAAAACCACTAAATGCACAAAAGTATAGTATTATCCTATTACGATATGCCAAAAATAAATAAAAGTGGCACCTAATCCAAAAATCCGTCTTCTATTATTTACACGATCTATCTTATTTTTCTTTTTAATCCATGTCAGATCCAAAAATATTATTATTTCTGCTCACAAATTTTTCATTCTCGTTGTTTGCTTCTTCTATCAAATGAGAAAAAAAAAAAGTTAATCGAACAGCCCTTGAGCGATACATCTCAATCCAAATTTCTAAACATTAAAATAGACATTATATATAGAGGGAATGTGGTGAAATACCCAACAAAAATTGTAAAATACCACTTTAAGTTTAAAAGTTGTAAAATACCACTTTGAGTTGTAAAAAGTCTAATATACCTTTAATGAGTATACAAGAAGGCTAACTTTCATTTGAATCATACAAGAAGACTAATTTCATGTATGAACTTCCGGCGAAAAACTTCCGGCAAATTTCTCCGGCGAATTTCTCAGGCGAAAAATTTCCGACGAATTTTTCCGGCAAACATTCGAATCATACATGAAGCCTAACTTCATGTATGCATCATACACGAAGACTAACATTCATGTATGGATCATACAAGAAGCCTAATTCGTGTATGCATCATACACGAAAATTTTTGCCTCCAAAAAGTTCAAATTTGTAACATACATGGATATAAGTTTTCATGTATGATACATACACGAAGACTGACTTTCATGTATGCATCATACACGAAAATTTTGCCTCCAAAAAAATCAAATTTATATCATACATGAAGATAATTTTTCATGTATGATACATACACGAAGATAATTTCATGTATGCATCATACATGAAGTTAGGCGAAAATTGTCGCCGGAAATTCATACAATAAATTAATCTTCGTGTATGATACAAATTAAATGCAATCTTCTTGTATACATGAAGGGCATAAAAGTCCTAAACAAACTCAAAAGGGTATTTTGAGTTTTTTTTAAAAAAAAAGGCTATAATTTATCTTTTGTGTTTGAGAAGGGGTATTTTGAGTTTTTGCTCTTATATATATGTATATATAAAAACAGCATTAAAAACAATATCAACAAACATTATATCTAAACAATTGAAACATTATAAAAAAATTCCTTTGCACTGTCAAGCTTAAGAAACATATAGTTACTGAAACTATTTTGTTGAGTAAAAAAGAAGAGTAATGGGAAGTTACTTTATTATTGCATTTGTTTAACATGAAATTGCTTAAAAAGCACGATAACTCCACTAAACAACTAAAAATCCATGTTCAAACATTGAACTCTCTGCCGAAGAACATTATTCATAGAACAGAAACATTAAAGAACGAATTTAATTGAAAAAACGTGAACCATTCCCCGCGACGTACTTCTTCATCAACTCTCAACTCTTGAATAACGGCTTCCTTCTTTTGCATCGACATCATATATTCAGTGAATCTTCACTCTTAAATCAATGTTCTAATCTTTTGGAATAGCAGCTTTTGGTGTTTGAGGGATTCTAGAAATTTGGGTTTCGCGTTTCAACGCAGTCAAATGAAGGAATTTACAGATGTTGGGGTTTCTGTTTTCTTTACGTTTATACTGCGTCAGGATTTTGTTGGCTTGAATTATGAAGTTGCTGCAAATAGGTTAAACGTGTTTACAGTTTTACCCTCACTCGACTTATTACAGATTTATTAAATTAAGAATCAGATTCATGAATATGATATCTTGATCATTGGTTATAGTTGATCAATGGTGTAAGATTAGTTTCTAGTTAATACATAACAGTTGATTTTCATATAATCCCATCCCTATATATATATATATATATATAAAGAGGTCAGAACCATTTTTTTTTGGTTCGTCCAGAAAGAATGTGACATATTTAAACTATAATCTTATCCATTAATTTACTTTTTTATTTATCTACATCATTTTTTCTACTCACTTAATACCTATAAAGCTTTTATTAAAACTCATATCACAATTTAATGGTCACTCTCTTTGTGCAATACATGAAACCATAGCTCGGCTTGACCCGAAATTTTGTTCATGCATGTAAAAGTAAATCACCTTATCTTTGCGACACCACTCAAATCATTTTATGTTAATTCTCTTTACTTTTGCATTCCATAGCTCGACAGTGATGAAATGCCAACTCCAAATAGTAAATTATTGAAGAGAGATCACCAATAACTTGGAACATTATGCAGAGGATATTTTATACATAACCCCAATTATCATTGTTATAGTATATTATAGACCAGGTGTGGGGGGCGGAGCATTGGCCGGAAGAGGTACATTGGTTGATGGGGTGCTGAAGTTATGGGAGGAGAGGAGGTGAATTTGACTGAGGAGGTGGCGGTGATGGAGTAGCAGAGAATTCTATTGCGCGGGGAATTTAAAATAAGTTTCCCCTCATACTCATAATTCCTCAATTACTTCCTAATTTTCATTACAATCTTCTTTATAATAGGAGCATGAATCCTTAAGCCCACAGCCATTCTCATGCCTATATGGCATTTTGAGAATTTTTCTTTTACAATTATCTAAAATCTTAAATATAGTCATATATTCACTCTCAACATGTGAATTTAACTGCCACGCTTAATGATTCAACAAATCTGAAATTAAGAAATTAATTTAGGAAGCAAATATTAGTCAACTTTCATATTTGGAATGATATGAATAATATTAATTAACAAAATTATACGCTCTTTATATTAGTCAACAATTTGTATTTGTAGGAAGTGCATGTAAATATGGAAATATTCAATCAAGAAAGAACGCCGGTTATATCAATCAATTGATCTCTACCAATACAAAATGCATGAAAGTTTGTAATTATAAATAGATGGTTAAGTATATATCCAGCTTCAAATTTACAGCATAATGCATCTTACCTTTTATTTGTCCGCAATAAAAACTCTCTGCTATTGGTTGGTTTTGAAGATCAAGTCAAAATATATTTCCAATACATATGGCTCGAATATTGTCTACCACCAATGAAATCGATCATTTCAAATGATCTTGACGAGCGAGTCAATTGCTTCTTCTGTTTGCTTACGAGGTCCTTGCTGAGAATAAATTAAGTTTTAAGTTATATTGATTATGTCTCAATTGTAATATTTTTTTAAGGTTGTAAACTTGTGATATAGTTTTTGATTGGCTAATTGTGATTGTTAATTTTTAGTATTATATTTTACTTCAATCTTTCATGAACTTTTGTATCTGTGGGTGTACTAGTCTTTTGATTCTTTTTTATTGTGGACATGAATCCTGATATTTCACCTTAAAGTTACTTGATACTGTCAATTTCGAATGTAAACCGATTTACCAGCTCGAAGCTCAAATTTATTTCTTCATTACTAATTCTTCTTTCCTTAAAAAATCATCTTTAAATTTGAGAAAAATGGGTAATTGGAGAATCTAATCTTTCCATTTTCTTTCCATCTTCTGCGCTTGAGAAAATGCGAGATTATGATGTGAAATTTTCGGCAATGGCATCGAAATAATTATATGTACTTTGATGTTGTTGTAATTAGTTTAGTAAATGATAAATATACAAATTGGACGAAATTACAAAATCCATATTGCTATTCAGCCACGTTAAATGCAAGTAAAATAACAACGATGGAACAATTGACAATTTTTCTAGAACCTTAACTTCAACCAAATATGGGAAATTTGCAATCCACAATTCAATCCACAAATAATTTCCTGACATTATAAAACGAACAAAGCAATATAAAAATCTTAAGCCCTAATTAGGAAAACTTATATAATTAAGTAAATAATTAGTAATTTATTTAAACTGCACAATCCAATATTATTAAAACACATTAATTAGGAAATATAATCATAAATACATCATGCATTAAATTTTAGATATCAAATTCATTAGTATAAATGAATATTTCTAATGGTGAGATATTCTTGAAGGTGAGATATCAAAGTCATCCGTATATATTTGTGTTTTCTAATGGTGGGAGAATTTAGTTTTAGAGAATTATATGGAAGATTTTTTCAGTAAGTTGGAGCAACATATATGAAATTATAATAACTTCCATTTAATTAATAATTTGAATAATGAATGACTATTGTTATATAAGTTTGAATAGACGAATGATAAAATTTTATTTTAGTAGAGGAGACGATGAGGATTGTCATGGGAGTGAAGACTATAAGAGCATGAACCAACCCTTTTTTTTCAACATCATGATGAAATTATGGTGCCAAGAGACTGAGTTGGTGAGAATGGCGGCGATAGTATGGATGACAATGAGTCGGGTTTTTATGAATACCCGCCTGCCAAACCTTGTGGTACGGGTTTAGAAATTATATAATTATTATATAAGTATTCATAGATTTGAGATGTGTACAAATATAAAAATTGTGTTGAGTTTGAGACAAATATAAATTGGTGATTTTAGTTGACAAAATGGGTACAATAAATGGAGTAACATTATCCCTTCTTTTTTTTTTATTAATTTGATATGGTCGTGTAACACTCTTTCAATGAACTGTCGCAATATTGTCACTTTGATATAAAATTAGTTTTTTAAATTTATACTTATGTAATTATAACAGAAAGTGATTTCCCGTCGATGCTCGACGAGTCGCACACTATCAAGTGTTCAAAGTTGCTCATTCACAAAATCAAATTGAAGGAGGGATGCATCATCATGTTAATTAAAAATATCAATCAGTCGTGACACCAGGATGATAGTAAGTAAACTTAGTGACTATGCAACTGAAGCCAAATTGATTTCAAAAAAGGAAGTTTCCAATAGCGAGAGTGATCATAAGCCCCTCAAATCTTTCTCAGGGTCAATCTCTTTCCAACGTGGAACTGTACCATAACCAGATGTACATTGCTATCTCACGGGTCACTAGAAAAAAAAGTCTCAAATTTTCGATTTGTGGCGGTGATGGTAATGCGCATGACACAACAATTAATTTAGTGTACGATGAAATTTTTGATAGATTGTGAGATATTTACAATATTAATTATTTTTTAAAATTGATTATTGAGAAATTGAATGCAGTCCATTTCTTTTTTCTTGAATTCTCATCATTATATATGTAACAATTTTCGGCGAAATTCATCGTTGTATTATGACTTTAAATAAATTATTGAATTGTATTATTAAAATAATATATTATAATGTTAAGTGATCCCGTCGAATTTCGATGGGCGGCCGAATAACTAACTATTTTTATAGTTTAATTAAATTTTATTTGGTTAATTTATTAGTTGACCGAATAAATAATTATTTTTTGTAGGGAACCAATTTATTAGTTAGCCGAATAAATGGTTCTGAATTCAGATTTGTGACATTATTCGCATATTCGAATCGACTTCGAATATTTTTTTTATTTTTATTCGATTCGTAATGATATTCGCGAATATTCGATTCGAATCGAATATTTAGATTTAAATATCTACTAAAATCTTGTGTCCCACATCGCTTATTCAATGAAACATCACTTATTGAAAAGCCTACAAATACCTAAAATCAATGTGTATTTTCTCATCTTTTGCACCAAAAATTTTATTTGGCCTATTTATTTATTAGTCAGCCGAATAAACAATTATGGGATAAAGAGATATTTGTTGTCAAAACGAATCACAACAATTATCATAATTATTTTTCTTTTCTAAATGACAAAAAGACAATTGTTGTCAAAATATTCATCAAATTGTCATATGACATCGACGTGGGGAAATCATTATATTATTAAAAGGAAAACGATTCTTGCTTTGAAAAAATCCTACGTGGCACCTCTCTTAATCCATCATTCCTATTTATTTAAATTCTCAAATTTTTGAGTTTTTAAATATAAAATAATAGATTTTAAATATCTCTACTAAAATCTTGTGTCCCACATCGGTTGTTCAATGAAACTTCACCTATTAAAAAGTCTATAAATACCTAAAATCAATATATATTTTCTCATCTTTTGCACCATCAGTTTTATTTGCCCAATTTATTTATTAGTCGGCTGAATAAATAAATATATTTTTATAGTTTAATTAATTAAATTTAATTTGATCAATTTATTAGTTGGTCAAACAAATAATTATTTTTTTAGGAAACCAATTTATTAGATGACTGAATAAATAGTTGCATAATAATTTGATTAATTTATTGGTTGGCTTAATTAAAATTTGAAATAGTATGATAAATTTTTATTTAATTTAATCAAAAATAATTAATTTTAATTAGAACCAATTCTCAACCAACGGGTATCTTAACTTGGGATCACACGTGACACATCTCCATTCTTTATTCTAATTTATTTAAATTTTTCATTTTATGCATTTTTTCATGTATTTTCTAAAAATTAGATTCATCCTCAATGTATTAATTTTTACTACGTTATTTGTACTTGAGTTTCCAACTTTACATAATTTATAAATAAAATTAGTGAATATTACTATACATTTAACGACGAGAACGAATGGTACAATTAATTTTTTTAATTAATTTTAATTCAGTCAATTAATTAGGTAGACGGACTAATCCCAACCGACGAGTACCTCAACTCGGTATGTAGTTGGGTTCCCAAACTTTAAAGAAGAGAAAGAATAGTACAATCATTTTTTTTAGGTTAAATTTTGGGTCTATATAAATTCTAAACGAATTACGCACTTATAAATCAAAGCCATGGTTAGCGAGCCAATTCTGACCCGCAAAAGTTGTTGTAGATGGGTCAATTCCTAACCGATGGGTAACTCAACTCGGGAAATTTTTTATTTACGCATTTTTCCACGTATTTTCTAAAATCTAGAATCATCGGATTTTCAATTTGCATAATCTATAGTAGTAAGTAACAAATATTACTATACGGTTAAGGACGAGAATGAATGATATAATCAATTTTTTTTTAATTAATTTTGGGTATATATAAATTCTAAATGAGTTTCATCAATTACGCACTTATAAATCAAAGTCGTGGTCAACGGGCTGGTCCCGGGTTGGAACTGTGGCGATAGATGGGTCAATTTCCAACTGAGGGTATTGCTATAAAAAAAAATTAGAAAGGAATACAGGGTTTGAAACAAGTACGTGTATATAAATTTAAAACAAGTTTGAATAATTTTAAACATACCGTATCAAATTGTTTGATTAATCATTTCCGTTGGAAAACGTTTACATGCATTGGAAATTAGCACTAAATTTACTAATGATTTGTCAACGGGCTAATTCTGACCCAAAATTGTGCGCATTGAGAGACCGATTCAGTACCAACGGGGCAACTTTTATTTTTTTTAGAATTTAGGGATTATCTGATATAAAAAGAACTACCTCAATTCTCATACAA
Organism: Schizonepeta tenuifolia; assembly: GCA_029490685.1. Taxonomy (NCBI): domain Eukaryota; kingdom Viridiplantae; phylum Streptophyta; class Magnoliopsida; order Lamiales; family Lamiaceae; genus Schizonepeta; species Schizonepeta tenuifolia. Next base: position 96,585,179 of record CM055958.1, on the reverse strand, counting down.
GATCAATACAAGACGATTTTTGAGAACTAAATAGTTATTGTCCTACAACAGTTTTGAGAATATATAGGACTTTCAAATTTATCTATAAAAATAATAAGTGCGAATTAGATTTAAATTTTTAGTGAGTAATATTAAAAAAAATAAAAAATAATTAACAAACAATCTCTTTCTTATATTATCACATAAATTTTATTAATTTTATTAAATAATTTTCCGTCGAAAATCGACGGGCAACACACTAATTTGTTTAAATAAAGAAGAGGTGGAAGAAAAGGAATCCCTTAGAAATGGAGTCAATAAAAAATAAAATAAAACTAAATCCAAATTTAATCACGAAAAAAAAAGAGTTATTTTATTTTCTTTCTTTTTTCTGGAGAGGAAAGTCTAGCCCTTAATTTATGGTCGTCGCAGATTGTTATTGTAGTCTTCTGTTCGTTGCAATCGGTCGACTCTTGAAGTCTCTCCCCCAGTGGGAAAACGAGCTACCAAAAATCAAACAAACTATTTTTCATCATGAAAATCAACTTTGACCCGCCACTCAACAGTAATAGATTAACATTTATTTCCACAATTTTTTATTTTCTCACCAATTGCACACCATCATAATCAATCCCACCCGTCTCCATTCCACAACGAAGATCCACTCCTTAAACTTGAGGTAATTTTTTATATTTTTTTGTTCCAGTTTCTGTTGGGTGATTTCAACTGCAGCCTTAGAAAAAGACTTGACTTTTCATATTTTTCTATGCTGGAATTTAGTTTGAAATTCAGGGTTTTCTGAATTGATATACACTTTTGTTTCTCGATGATTTGTGGTATTTGAGGTGGGTAATTCAAGTAAAAGTTTGCGTTTTTTTTATTTGGGAATGTGAATTGTGTTTGCTCGGAGTTTCTTTCTGTTTATTATTTTGATATTTCGATCCTTGTTGAATTTGTTTTTTCTGAGGTTTTCTTGATTGTTGAAGCATGAATTCTTGGTTTAAGTAAATATAATTGATTGATGAATTCCTATCCCTCTTCCTCAGATTTTTCAGTTACCAAGATTTTTTATGTTTATTTTTTTGGTTGCTTTTGTTTGCACATACTTGTAAAGTCACAAGTATTTTGTTAGTTCCCTCTACTTTAGCTTTCACTTTGACTGATTAGTGTAAAATTTTTAGTGGTGTGTATGTTCTCTTTACTAGTTTTCTCCTTGATGTAGAGTTGTATGTAATTATGTTCTTGGAGATTTCTGATTCTGGTCATCTTGCTTTCTTATTTCTCAGAAGATGATGAAGCTTTTCCTCCTGTCCTAAACATCTTGAATCGGTGTATGTTCGTTTTCCTCGTTTCATGATGGCTGTCGTATTAATGAGAATCTTATTAGGATCTAGAGCTCCCTCTGCTTTCATTAGTATTCTTGTTTGGTTCCTCCTAACCGAACCATTTGGCACTTCTGCTCAAAACGACGTTGAGTGCCTCAGAGCAATAAAACTTTCTTTGGAAGACCCGCTGGGCAACTTAGGTTCGTGGGATTTCAGCAACAACAGTGGAACATCTATCTGTAAGTTTAGTGGGATCGAGTGCTGGCATGAGAATGACAACCGAGTATTGAATATCAAGCTGTCGGACATGGGACTTAAGGGGGAGATTCCTCAAGGTCTTGCTAATTGCAAGTCCCTAACAGGCTTAGATCTTTCTAGAAACAGCATCAGAGGAAACATTCCAAATAATATCTCAAAGCTAATTGAATATGTCACTTCTCTCGATCTTTCGTCCAACCAGTTATCCGGAGAGATTCCCATGGGTCTTGCAAATTGCACTTTCCTAAATGTGCTGAGACTCGACAGCAACCAACTGACCGGTCAGATCCCTCTTCAGATCGGTCAACTTAGCCGACTCAAGACATTTAGTGTAGCAAATAATCGATTGAGTGGACAAGTTCCCTCATTTGCAAATGCTACTATCCCAGAACAAAACTATGCAAATAATGCTGGACTATGTGGTGGACCTTTATCTCTTTGTCGTGGCAAGTCGAATGGTAACCATACTCCTATCATTGTTGGGGCAGCCATAAGTGGTTTGACTGTCGCAGCTTTGGTTTCCGTGATGTGTATGCTCTATGTGCGCAGAGTTTCTAGAAAAAAGAAGGAAGACGATCCTCTGGGCAACAAATGGGCGAGGAGTATCAAGGATGCAAAACGCTTTAAGGCAAGATAAATGCTTTATACCACTCGTGTAAATTACTGTATAATCACAATTTTCTGGAACAACCCTCGATTTCCCTATCTGTGTTTTACATACACTAACAATTTTTTCTCTATTGTCCATGCATGGAATGACCATAACAGTGTTTTCTTGTCTTGTCTTTTTCAGCTTTCTATGTTTGAGAATACAGTTGCAAAAATGAACCTGAGTGATCTAATGAAGGCGACTAACAACTTTAGCAAGGAGAATATAATTGGGTCTGAGCGAACTGGGACAACGTACAAGGCAATACTTGAAGACGGGACATCCTTTATGGTGAAGAGACTGCAGGACACTCAACACTCGGAGAAAGAATTCATGTCAGAGATGGCTACTTTAGGCAGTATAAAACACCGCAACTTGGTTCCTCTTCTAGGTTTTTGTGTGGCTAAGAAGGAACGGCTCTTAGTCTATTCATACATGCCTAACGGAACTCTGCATGATAAACTACATCCCACTGATGATGGTAAAGTCATGGATTGGCCTCTGCGGCTGAAAGTTGGTATACGGGCTGCTAAAGGATTTGCATGGCTCCACCACAGTTGCAATCCTCGCGTCATCCATAGAAATATTAGTTCGAAATGCATTTTGTTGGATGCAGATTACGAACCAAAGATATCTGATTTTGGACTTGCTAGGCTCATGAATCCTGTTGATACTCATCTGAGCACATTTGTAAATGGTGAATTCGGGAACTTGGGTTATGTTGCTCCTGAATATGCTCGTACTCTGGTGGCCACGCCAAAAGGGGACGTCTATAGTTTTGGTGTCGTTCTTCTTGAGTTAGTGACTGGTGAGAAACCTACACATGTGGCTAAAGCCCCGGAAACCTTTAAGGGGAGCCTCGCGGAGTGGATATCCGAGCTCTCTGCTGCCTCCAAGCTTCACGCTGCACTCGACACGTCCTTGGTGGGGAAAGGTTATGATAGTGAGCTTTTCCAGTTTCTTAAGGTCGGTTGTAGCTGTGTGCTGCCGGGGCACAAAGAGCGGCCCACTATGTTTGAGGTGTACCAGCTCCTGAGAGCTATAGGCCAGCGGTATGACTTCACTACAGAAGATGATCTTATGATGCTGCCAGATGGAGGGAGTGCAGCAGACGACGTAGTTGAACTCATTGTTGCTCGAGACAAGTAGGAGATGAAGATGTACGAACAAATGGTGAGTGTATCCCTCTTACATTGTGTAATTATGTGTGGTGTAATAATTTTGTTTGTTAGATCAGTTGTGCCTATATTATATGATAGTGTATGCTCAAAGCAAGACTGCTTCTACTCAATTAATGAATTCAAGTGAACTTAGTCTTGGACTCTTGGTCACTTGTTTGCTCAGCTATTGTATACTGGTTGTGTTGGCTTTCTTGATTAAAGATGAGATTTTTGTGCCATTACATTACATGGTTCTCAGCTGTTGTATAGTTATGGATAAAAAATGTTTGCTTTGGGTGATAATTTAGATGGATAAAAAAATAATACTATAAGCTAATCCATCACATAATCAATTAAAAAATTTGAGCAGGTAATCCTTCTAATGCTCAATCTTGTAGGTTTTATATTTCGGGTGATAGCTTAAATTATTTTCCTCTATTACGCTGTAGCCGGCCAAATATCGTGTGTCTAATTTATCTCCCAAAGTAAGGAAAAACTAAATTAGATACTGTTGTTTTATCGATCGAACTTAAGCATATATCCCTTTCATATCTAAAGCATCTTCATCCTTTGAAATCACTAAATGATGCAAAAATGATTGCAGAAGTCATCTGCAGTAGATATAAAATATATACAATATCTATTTTATTTATCTATAAATATATAGAAATGATTTTAACAACAACAATGGTTTGATCAAATATTTTCCTTAGAAAATCAACCCTTATTTGCTCTTGTGACGTACCAAGAATATGAAACAAAATTTGGAGGAAAAAAAAAGTTAAGAGAGGAAATTTTTAACGGGAATTGTTGAGCATTTTTTAGTTGGAAGCAAAAGTGACAAACTCACTTTTGGAGATTACGGGAGGGAGAAGGAAAGAGTCAAAGAAATGGACATCTATATTGGAGTATGTGGTTTAATTCTATGGACACAATTGATGCATGAGCCGTAAGGACCTACATTCAGACAAGGAAAGGCAATTGCCCCGCCTTGTTTTTTTTAGTATTTAATACTTATATTACCTTTAATTCATTTTTTATATACCTGTATATCCTTAATTATATTTAACAAATAGCCTTGCTTTCTAATTTTCAATTTTTACCCAATTGCAACCATGTACATGCAAACTTTAAATCCTAATTGAAATGTTTTTGCAATAATGGATTTATAGTTTGATGTAACAGTTGAGTGTCAAAATAAATGAAAGATAGATAAAGAGAAATTGGGGAAGAACTAAATAAGACTAGTATAAGTAGATGCAGATGAACGACAATCGATAAGGGAGAGCGAGACACAGAAATTGAAGGAAGTGGTTTGAGTAAGGAAGTAAATTGGTCCATATCCCCCTCTCTAAGTTGGCTTAATGGTGAAAATTTGTTAGTTGCAACAATTTTTTTTCTATACTTCTTATTTGAAATCTTGCGTCTGCTGTTGTCGGGTTACCATCATGTTTAGTTGTCATTGTTGAATTTGGAACTCTGAACAAACTGTCGTTGATAAGTCGGAGTAAGAAAAGCGAAGATGATTTCAAGTCATCATGCCCCTTATGCCCTCTATGACACACGTGCTAGAGTGTTGTTTTCTCACCATCTCTATATTGTATGAGACAAATGTATACACTTCAGTTAGGCTCATATTGTATGGTGTGTAAGACAATTGTCTCTACCACCTCCCCAAGTGTAGTACTCCCTTCGACCCAAAAGTAGATATGAGTGGAGAAAAACTAGAATTAAGGTTAAAAAGTGATAGTAAGTGATGACCAATCTATACTTATATAAAAAGAGTTTTATTTTACAAAAATTGAATCGCCTAAAACATTCTTACTACTTATCAAAATTAAGGGCAATAGCGTAATATAAGATATAATATATAATATGTCATAAGAAACACAAACTTACCTTAGTGATAATATATACTCCCTCCATCCAATTTTAAATGCCCTGTTTGGCCTCAAAAAAGTGTCCAAACTTAATTGCCCCATTTGGACAAATTGACCCATATACCCTCATTCATTCACCTATTTTCTACCTTTTTTCACTATGGGTCCACCATTAACCCACTTTATTCCACTTTATTTCACTTTATTATTACCTTTTTTCATTATGGACCCACCACTAACAACCTTTATTCCACCAACTATTATTTTTTTATTCCACCAACTATACTTTTTCAGCATTCTTTAAACTCCGTGCCCACCCTCAAATGGGGCATTTAAACTTGGACGGAGGGAGTATTATTTACCTTATATAATATTATGATTTGAAAGAAATATATTATTAATATATCTATCATGTGTTTATATCCTTGTTAATATGTGATATCAATCTTGTTATTTCGTTCATACGTGATTTTACTCACGTTATTGTACAACCTTTTTTTCTTTTCTTTTGCAACTTCAATTTGCTTCCAATCTTCCAACAAGGCAACTTAAAATTCTTAAATATTTTTTAGGTTCAATCAATCCGTGTAAATTATTTAATCTTTTGAGATACCAAAACTTGGCGCTAATTCTATTCCCACTCATGGTCCATCAAAAAGGTCTACTGCATTTGCATATTTCAAAACGTATAGTGTATATTTATGATAAACCATATTTCTCTATACATATACTTGTGCGGTATACAAATCTATTTTTTGTTAATATATTCTTTTTGCTTCTGTGCTCACAGAAGCAAAAAGAAGCCACTTTGTTAATGCAAAGAAAGCAGTGATGAAAAAAAAAGTCACTTTATTAAATTTTGTTATATATATTTTAATTTTTTCACTAAATTTCTAAAGACAATTTATTAATTCAAAAATAGCAGCGATTTGATGAAGAGTCATATATCTTTAGGATTGAATTGTTCATGTTGGGAAATTTATTAGTATGAGTTTTGATGAATTCCAAAACCAACTGACCCCAACCGAGTAGATGTTGTCAGTTCCTATTGTTAGCTGTTAGGCTCGCTGTTTGAGCAATGTTAAGATTTTATCTTTACAGATCTCCAGCTGAAGACGACAACAGAGCAACACTCAGATACAACCCCGGATGAAAGATCGGATGAGGAACATCAGTTACAAGATAAGAGAGCTATGCTTTTTGACAGCTGAGAGTTCAAGCCAACTGTTCAGTTGGAACATCAGCTATAGAATGCCATCCGATAAAGAGAATGTTTCAAGAAGGGGGAAGTTATAAAGAAGTCTCAACATGAAGTTCAAAGTCAGCTGAGAGTTCAACGGTTCAGACAGAACATCAGCTGAAGACCACTCAGATAAAAATCAAGACTTTCAACCGACTAACCGAGGTTGACTGTCAGAAAGGTTTGAATTTGAATTTCAAAAAGGAAGTCACATGAGGGTTTGACCGTTCAGTCATTACCCCATTTGGCCCAACACAAGGCTGTCTCAGATGGAAAGCAGCAGAACTCAGATGCTATATCGGGAAAGTCTGCAGAAATGAGAGACAAGCCATCGCTTTCAACAATCAGAGATCAACAGCTCCTCCAACGGCTAGTTGATACTCTCTGCCTATAAATAGAGGCATTCTTTCATTCGAAGATAAGATATAGAGAAGTGCACTCACAAGAGAAACAAGCGCAAGAAAAATCTGCAAAAATCACATTCTAAGAGCATCAGCAGCTGAGAGTTCAAGAGTGATAGAACATTAGTAGCTGAGGGTTCATAGAGTCATAATCTGTCTTAGATCTTAGTTTTTATTCGTTCAAGCCATAGATCCAGCTCTCATTCATGATCGAGCTGTAGTTGGAAAATTCACCCACATACACACCTTAAAAAGTGTTTGTTAGGATCATACTCTTCCTGTAATCGAGTAGTTAGGTTGTCAAGTACCCGTAAACTTGACATAGGTTGTTAAGTACCCGTAAACTTAACTGTAAAGGTTGATAAGTACCCGTAAACTTATTGCAACGGTTGTACAGCCCGGGCAAGCTGTGTGGAACTGTCCAGAAGAACTTGGACTGAGGTGTGAGGATTCACATCTCCCCGTGGACGTAGGAGTTATCTCCGAACCACGTTAAATCCTGTGTGTCTGTGTTTTATTCAGTTACTTATTGCCTTTTCAACTGACCAAACTAACCGGCATACAAACTGCATATTTGCACATTCTCAACTGTTTTGGTTTTTGACCAACCAAGCATAAAAGCGTGAGTTGTTTTACAAGTTTTATTTTCCACCTCATTCCGCACCGCACAACTCATCCAGCTGAGGTTGTTTACTCAGCTGTGAGATTTCCAACTGAGTCCTTTTACTCAGTTGAAGTATTTTTTTCAAGGGTTAGATTTTAAAATCCTAACTGGTGTATTCCCCCCCCCCTCCATACACCAGTAACTTGTTTCGGGACCATCAGTTCAGGTTTCATTTTCTAAGATAAGTTGCTTCTTTTTTCTTTTCTCGATTTTGTTTGTTATTTATAACCATTTTCTTTTGGATTATGTTGTATGATCGTTCAAAATTTGATTTAATGAGTTTAATTTTGAAAGAACAAAAAAAGTGAAAGTTTTAGGATTTGTTCTTTTTGTACTTTAGGAAGATCAACATGATATTCATTGTATGAGATGGACGGTTTATTTATGTCTAAAGATTACGGAGATAGCTGCATTTTTCTTTTGTTCTATGTTATTAGAAGTTGACAATATATGATTATGTGACACCATATTTTGTTGTTTTATATGACTAGACAATTCTAAATATTCTTACAGGCCAAGATAAAAATAAAATAATTATGTGAGTATTATAAGTTGGCAACAAGTATTTCTTTTACTTAAAGATATGGATGGAAATTAATTTGCTCAACGTTCTTCTTTCATTTTAATATAAACATGTATTTTATGGTCTACATTGTGCCGTAGTTAAAACCACCAGCTAGAACGACGTGAAGAGATTGAAATTAATTGTATGTTCTTAATTAATAGAATGATGAATTGACATATATAAGAGATTTTGAAAATTAGACAATGAAAATAATGTATAATTTTTTTAGAATGTGTTTTCTTCATGCAATGAATGCAAAAACAGCGATATCAATCTACTTGGAGATAATAGTTTCTTGCATTTAATAAAATTTGTGTATTTTATTTTGAACTCTAAAATCAAATGGCTAATTAGTGTAAAATATGATCTTTATTTTGAACTTTGTACTCCCTCCATTGCGGAACATGGCTCGTTGTCTATATTGGGGTGTCCCATAACAAGTGGCTCGTTTCCAAATAAGAAAATAATTAACCCTTCAAAAGTTGTGGGTGATACCACTTTAACCAATTTTTACCTTTCACCTTAATATTTGTGCCGAAATAAAATGAGCCATTTATTATGGAATGGAGGGAGTAATAATTATTGTTTTTAACGCGCGAGTGCAAGTTAATTATACTAGTGAGGTAAAAAGTGTAAAATACTACTTTGATACTTATTTTTGCAAGGTTGCAATAAAATGTAGGAACCTCTAAATGCAGATTATATCGACCTAAAGCGAGAGAGAGGCAGAAAGGAAGGAAGGCTTTGTTTTACGCCTAGATCGAGTAATGGACGAATGCATATTGGGTTATTGGATCAATCTCGATCTCCTATGAAAACACTAATATGATTGTCGACATACATACTTGATTTATAAAATGTTTGAAAATTCGGTAAAACAATATAGAAGATGAAGCCCTATCAATATACAAGTGCAACAGGAATTAAACGTTTCATTAATGAACAATGTGTGTGATATACTGCATAATACACCTATTTAACTTTTTAGTTATTATTATATAATTATAACAGAATCCAGAGTGGTTGGAAGCCAAGCCACGCAACGCTCTTTCTTTTTCCAAAAAAATAACGACTTTAATTTCTTAAAAAATCAACAATCAACGAAGAAACAAACAAAATGATTAATGAATAACGAGAAGCTCATCTTCACATCCCAACTTTCCCCACCATTTTCACGCCTTTCCTTCAAATTCTGAGCTTCAAACTTCCAACAACAAGGGCGTTTGCATCCTCAATTATCTCCGAATTAACTCTATTTTAGCAACAAAATTTAATCATCAAACTACCCCGATTCAACAACTGCCGAATTCAATGGAAGAATCCATCTCCTCTGACTCTCCCACCACCACCACTCCGATTCCCATCTTCTCCACTTTGATTTCACCATTTCAGAGCTCTCTCGATGGAAGAAGCAATTCTAACTCTTCCACCAGAAAGCCCCTTAGCTTGTGGCCAGGAATGTACCATTCTCCGGTGACGATTGCTCTTTGGGAGACGAGGTCTAAAACCTTCGAGAGGCTTCTCGATCCTCCGCTCGACGCGCCGCCGCAGAGTGAATTGCTCACTGAAACCCCATCCAAGAGCAGAATGACTATTCTCTACAACTTCTCCACTGATTTCATTTTGAGGGAGCAGTATAGAGATCCTTGGAATGAGGTCAGAATTGGCAAGTTGCTTGAGGATCTCGATGCTTTGGCCGGCACCATTTCCGTCAAGGTAACTATAATTTGTTTCAACTTATTGAAATTGATGTTTAGCTATTGTGATTTATAGAAATGCCAAATTTCTGTGGGGAGCTTGTATAGTTCTAGCTTGATATGTATGCATAGCATCTTAAAAATTGATGATTAGGGCTTGAAATGAAACATAGTAGCTATTCTAATTTTGCTCAACTGATCATGTTGCATCATTGGTTTTATCCTTGTGGGATGTTAAGGACTGCACCTAGTGAGTTGTGAGTTTTCAGAGTTCCTGAATTCGTTTATGGTGGCACGAGCTGCTAACAGCCGGTACTTTTGTATTAGCACTGTGCAGATGATGACAGCACTACTAGGCCGCTTTACCTGGTTACTGCTTCCGTTGACAAGATGGTGCTTAAGAAACCCATCAGTGTTGATGTTGATTTGCGTATATCCGGTGCAGTTACCTGGGTTGGCCGGTCTTCTATCGAGATTCAGCTAGATGTCACACAGCCTCCAAGTGGAAGTGGTATTCTTTCAACACCAATAACACAACTGCCTTGAAGTTACTTTTAAATTATATTCGACTAAGTTACAGTTCTCCATATGTCTGTTGCTGGCTTGATATAGAGATTTTCTAGTTTACCGGTTTTTAATGCATTTTCTCATTGAGAGAGTTATATTGTGTAAAGGCCAAGTTGTTGGTGTAATAATGATACCTCATAGATTTCCGTTTCTTATCTCCCAAAAATTAAGCAGTAATACTAAGATGATTGAAAAGTTTCACATGCTTGTTTCTTCCTATTGGAACTGTTGAGTATCAGGTTTTAGAGGCTTTATTAAGTTCACTTGTCGATAATCATGCAACAGGTCCATTACTCTGCAATTATATCCTCAAATTAAATCTGTTTATACCTATGTTCTTATTAATACTCTCTCCGTCCCGTTATTCTTGGCTTGTATTCTTTTTCGGGTTGTCCCGTTATTCTTGTCATGTTTCCTTATTTGGAAATAATTAGGAGATGATTATGGTTCAATTAATTTGTTAAACAACCCACTTTACACCTTTCATCCTACTTTTCCACCTCATTTTTTGTGTCATTCACTATTCTCCCTCTCTCTACCCACTTTATTCCACTTTATTTCATTATTCACTCTCTTTTTACCCACTTTATTTCACTTTAAAAACTCCAATAAATATATATTTTCTACTCTTAATTATTTTCTCCTTAAATCCCGTGCCCAAAAGAATCAGGCTAAGCCTGGTGGGATGAAGGGAGTAATTAACAAATGCACTTCCAACTTAGATAAAGATTTATTTTTGTAGGTTCAGCTGAAGCAACTGATTCTGTCGCTCTGACTGCCACGTTCATTTTTGTGGCTCGTGACTATAAGACGCTCAAAGCTGCCCCAGTGAATAGACTGTCTCCAGAAACAGAACGTGAGAAGTTGCTTTATGAAGCAGCAGAAGCAAGAAATAAACTGAGAAAAAGCAAGATTAAAGATGACAAGAAGACAATTGAGAATGGAGACATTAATAGAGTTGAAGCATTACTGGCCGAGGGGCGGATATTCTGTGACATGCCAGCCTTGGCAGATAGAGATAGCATTCTTCTTAGAGAAACTGGACTTGAGAACTCCTTAATTTGTCAGCCACAGCAAAGGAACATTCATGGTCGAATATTTGGAGGATTTCTTATGCACAGAGCATTTGAATTAGCCTTTTCAACAGCTTATGCTTTTGCAGGGATGATGCCATCCTTTCTGGAGGTTGATCATGTTGATTTTCTTAGACCGGTGAGTATCTCCTAGCGAACTCCATTTCATTTTTTTAACCATGTTTATAATAAACGAATATCAAACCAAGCCCCTTTGTATGGCAAGAAACGGAGATAATGCTGGCATTTCAAAGATTTGGTATAGATATGCATGTAAGAGCATTGTTAGTATATTCCCAAGTTTGTTTCTAGCAAAACCTCATAGTAATAATTATAGAACTACTGTGTGTTGGTTATGTAGGTGGATGTCGGAGACTTTTTGCGGTTCAAGTCTTGCGTACTGTATACAGAAAGTGAGAGTTCAGATCAGCCTTTAATCCATGTGGAGGTCGTGGCACACGTTACAAGGCCCGAGTTCAGGTCCAGTGAGGTATGCTTCTCTAGTTAATGAGCTTGACGTACTATAGCCACACTTTGCTACATGACACTGAGTACTTTTATTAACCAACATTGCATGGACAGAAAAATCACATTTGCTTATATTTGAACTTTAACTATGTGATCACAATGGAGTTAAATAGTTTTAAGACTAGAGAGACTTATTCTGATATTTCTTCTGAAAATAGCCTCCGGAATAATGGTTCTTTAACCAACAAGTGGTATTAATATGATCTTCTTATACCTTGTTTATCTAGAAGTGGTCGCACTTTCTATCAACTGATTATTTCTGTTACAGGTGTCCAATAGGTTCTACTTCACATTCACAGTTCGACGCGAGGCGAAGGCTAAGAACAATGGAGTTAGGATCAGAAAAGTGGTTCCAGCAACAGAGGAGGAAGCACGCAGAATCATTGAGCGCATGGATGCTGATTCTTTGGATTCATGATTTAATTAACACCATACATATTCTTGAAGAGAGAATAATAACTTTTAATTAGATGCTACATTACAGAATCATATCTGTCCATTAATAGAAAAGCCATGAATTACTAGATATAAATCTAAAATAAATTATTGTATTTGAAAGATATTGGCCATGGCTTATGATATCGCTTTTCAGTTGATCAAAAGTTGTTATTTCTCGAGATTTATAAACAAATACTAATCGAAAGCTGAAGAAATCATGCTTATTTACAGCAACAATTCTGAAACCATTACTTTTTACACAGTAGAGATGCAAACATCAACCTGTGACTGAGATGCCTTATCGCTTGGAAGATTTTCTTGGTGTATATCTGTGAGCCATGAAGTTTCAAAATCTTTTACATCCATTCATTCATCTATATATATAATAAATACAAAATGTAAAAATGAATAAGCTAGTACCTAAAGAGGTTAGGAGGCACCATCCTTATATTTTCATTGCCATGCCACCACCTCATGTGTGAGCTAAACTAAGAACTATCCTCATCAGAGGAAGAGTGCTGCCGTTTAACGGGAAACCCCCCAACGACTTGCTGCAACAACGGGTTTACAGGAACGGGGAACTTGTGGGCCGAACTCACTATGGTTCGTTCGTTTATCATCCCTACTTCCTTGCACACTCGGTCCAAAACTGTTAGGAAGTCCCTCACCACCAAGAAGATTCTAAAAGGATGGGCCTCTTCCTTCACTGAGTTTCCATGGAAATACTCGGTGATTTCCTTCACAAGTGACAGCGCGACACTTTCTTGGGCTTGAATCCTAATAATTTCCTCCTCTGCCTTTTTCATGAAGCTGCTCATCGAGCCACAAAATTTACTGCTGCTGCTGTCCTCCAAAGATGTTGCATCAACTAATCTTACAACCTCAGCTATATTCTCAATTCCTTTTGAAAGCTTGGAAACGTCGCTGCTTAGCACTTCTGCATCCATGGTAGCAGCTTTCTTTACATTTGATAGCTCACCACTAAGGGCGGAAACAACTTGGAGGCCAAGCTTTCTGCATTTGGCATCATCATTTGTGGCAGAGTTCTCGGTTGGGGGCCCACCAGAAAGACGAGCACCCTCACTTCTTATTATCTCCTGAACAACAAAATGCAAGAGCGTAGTTTTCCCATCAGCTCCCTTGACATCAACAAGCTTGAGGAGCGTGTCGAGTTTGAAGGCATGCGCATCACCCCGATTTGTTCCCACATTCATGCGGTTTCCAGTCTTTAGTACTGCTTCTAGGAGCTTGAGGAACATCCTGCTGGTCCTGAGTTCTTCACAAGCTGCCTGTAATATCAAAAACTTCTAAGTTGACACCACAGTACATGTGACATTTCTTTACATATAATTAACATATCGATACAAAACTTTATTCTTTTTATGGTCAAAAAAGCAGATTAGGTACTAACATTTACCTGACATTACAACCAATCTAGTTTTCAAGAAGAACGAACTTAGCGTCTATCTAGCAGAATCACATCCTATCAGACATGCTATTTTTGACTCAAACTCAGGTTTAATGAGAGTTTTTAGGTTGAGAGAACATATTATTTCTGGCAACAATGAAGACAATGATATAATTATACCAGCAGGACTCTAGTACAAAAACATAACGAGGTGTACTCCTAAGCACAGAGCTTCTGCAGGCCATTTCTGTCCAGACTTACACTATGGTGGTAGTGACATTCCTTCGATACTTGTGTCAAGCTTCTTAAATATATAATTACCATTTAAATTTCCGACCACAATCTATAATAGATTGAGAATGCATTAAAAAAGCTGATGATTGAATGAAGTAGTACCTCCAGTCTTGTAAATGAATTTTTTAGGTATTCCACCTCATATTCAAAATTTGATATGTACAGCATCGCATCAACTCTTCTGAAAGCATGCGGTATATCAAGAACTGCCTTCAAAAATCTTTCAGCAGCTCCAAGCTTGGTAGGGGAAACATCTTTATATTCTTTTAGCTTTCTCTCCTCTTCTTTAGTTGGTGCCATCTTCAATAAACTCTCAAGAAGCTCCGTACCAAGAATATCAGTATTGCCTGGACCAAGGAGCAAGATGAGTTAGAAAGAAGCTCGGTTGATCTTCAAAAATGAGCAGAGAGTTGAGTTGAATATTATCACATTTTTTGATGTGATGTTGCTCTATTCCCCTGGCATCAATGAGCCAATTCAAATCCAAATATGAGAAGGATTTATCGTCAAAATTTACAGTACTCCAGCCAGACAAGAAATACGATGCTGACACAGCATGATCCCAAAACAATTTCTTATGGGGCAACTTGATGAATGCAATAAAATGCCTAAAGTAAAGTCATTATCGAGACAACCAAATGGATAGGTAAATTTGAACGAATATGAGATCACTGAGCATGAGACGCGGGAAAAACCACAGAGAGGCATCAGGATGCGATGCAACAAAAGGACAAAAATATTGTTATCTGGATAATTGCAGATCTAGATATTCCAACAATTTCTAGCTTTTGGCAAATAAGAATAGACCATCACATACGTGCGTGCGTGTGTGTGTGTGTTTCTAGTATTGCATGATTTTCATCTCCCTTTCTACAACCAGCAGAAGCATATAACTTGCATAGGCTATCATGGCATATAATTTCCTCTATCTAATGTTAAAATGGGCAAAAGATACGAGATCAATATAAAATACCTTCCAAAAGGCCCTCGCAAACCTCATCAACTGTGACATTGAGCGCCCTAAACAAGATTGCAATGTTCTGGGCCTTCTTAGGATCAAGAACCCTATTATTATTGTCTTGGCGAGATGTGGGAAGAACATTCCACCTCGTTGCTTCGTTTGCAGGTGGTTTTGAAGCATTTGCAATGAACAACGTCTCTATCATCTCCTCGTTCAATCTGCATTCAAATCAACACAGGTCTATATATCAACTTAACTGAAAATTATAACATAGTTGAATTCACAAAGAAGACCAATATATAATTATATATCTTTCGAGAAAGTAAGAATAATCATACTTGAAAGAGCTGCATTTGAGCTGATCCCACACCATTTCACGATCGGAGCTCGCCCTTACTTTATCCCAATGCAACGGCTTCAACTTTGTTTTGGGAGTAGTCTCCTCGTTCCCATTCTTCCCAGGCAACTCAACCGGAGAAATCAATGTGGGACTTTCAACAGCAATCGGTCTTAACGGCATAGCCAGAGCAGGTGGCTCGGAGACGAGCTTTTTGGCGGGCGGAGCTGGAGTTCGTGGACTCTCCCACACTTTACCCGCTACCGATGGCAGAGGTGGTGGCGCGGGGATAGAAACTGGTGAGTGTGAGGGCACTACAAGAGGCGGTGGAGGAGGCGGAGGCGGTTTTGGCATAGCACTGGCGTTTTGCTGTACAGGAATGGTGATTCTCACCGGAGAATCCGTGTTCTGATCAGAGAAACTCGAAATCCGCGGCGATGATTCTTCGCTTTTCCTAGAGTATCTCTCTGGCGATGATGAACTTGGTGGGGACGGAGATGCGGACTCCTTCAACATCGAATCTCGCAGAGGAGGGGACGACATCATTTGTCGATGCAACGGCGCGATATTCTGAATCTCAATTAGGTCAGGCGATTTAGGAATCGAATGCCTTGGGCTCAAACTGTTTGCTGGAGAGAGACTCAGCGAAATGGACCTCGCCGGAGAGCCTCTGCCCGATCCTGAAGCTGAAGAAGTGTAAGTTGAGGAAGAATTCGAAGTCGAGCCATTAAAATTCTCCACTTCTATGGCGGCGAACGCCCTTCGAGAAGCTGATCCGGCGCCGATTGAACTCTCCCTACCGTTCAACGAGCCTTTGGGAGAGTAGAACTCTTCATCTTCATCGTCTCTGCTCGACGTCATATCGGCATTGTTCCGATGACTCCGCCGGAAACTCTGCTGCGCGCTCAACGGCGGCAACGGGCGGAGCTCGGGGGAGTTCATTTTCCTTGGATTTGAAGTACGGTTTTCACTAGTGGCGCCACTGCTTCCATTGTAGGTAATGCCGCCGCTGTCGCCGCCGGAAGAGGCGACGGCAGCGTGTGAATTGACCAAAGTGCCCAGGTACAGGAACTCAGAGCTGGTCTGCGAAGGTCTTTGAAGCTTCGGAATATGGTGGTTATCAGGTCCAGCGCGAAATACGGAGGAGGCAGTGGTGGTGCTGTCGGATCTTTGCGATTTAGAGTTGTCGTGCGCGGACGATCTCTGGGTTTCCCTGCGCTTTCGGAAGTGGATGAAGACAGCGACGGCGAGGATGACGACGGCGGCGATGACGGCAGCAATAGCGACGATGATGAGCTTGGAGGAGGTGGATTTGGATTTGGAGTGGGGGAGGTTGAGGGAGGTGATGTTGGCGGGGAAGGAAGCGAGGGAGGCGGGGGAGGGGGGTGGCGGTGGAGGGGAGGGGTCGGATGGGAAGAATGGGGTGTTGTTAGTGGGGATAGAAGTGGAAAATGGGAATTTGGGGGTGGGTGGTGGCGGTGGCGAGGAGGTGGGGGGCTGTGATGGGGGTACGGAATCCTGGGGGAAGAAGGGCTGGTGGAGTACACGGCGGTTGTGGATGGCGGCGATAGTTGAGGGGCTGTTCATCCAGGATAACAGGAAGAGGAGGAGGAGGAAGAAGCTGGTGGAGGGCATTGATGTTTTCTTGTGTGGAGGTATCTCACACTTTTCCGTGCGGGTGCGATTTTGTGTGTGTGTGTGTGAGAGAGAGAGAGAGAGAGAGCGAGAGAGAGTAAATGCAATATTTGGGTGTGGGAGAGAATGTGGGAATGTGCAGTCACATTGCACATACACACCGTGTTGCTCCGCGTCTGTATGTGTGTGTGTGTGTGTGAGAGAGAGAGAGAGAGAGAGCTACCTGAACATGGTGAGTCTGAGTGAGAGTGTGAAAGGGTGGGAAGGGAAGGGGGGATACAGAAGATACGACGGTAAAGAAGAGAGAGCGGGGTGAAAAAGGGTGGAGAGAGAAGGGTGGTTCAATTAGGATTATTTTAAGAGAAAAATAAATAAATAAAATAAAATAAAATAATTAGGAAAGGACTAATGTTTTATGCATGAAGGAAGCCAGCTAAGACTCTGCTGGTAGGGGTCTCGTCTCATACTTCTACGTCGAAAGGGAAGGGAAGAAGGGGCTGCTCCATGACGTCACTTCGTTTTTATACCTACAGCTACGCATTACTAATTTTATTACCAGATTATATTTAATCATATTCGCTACCGACACTATAGTTACCCATAATTATAGAAACACCCCATGATGTTTCGATAATATCTGCTGAGCCCCAATGAAACGTTTTTCTCTAACCCAACCCTACCTTGAATCAAATTTCACATTTAATTGCAAACTTTATTTTCTCAATTCTGCTCTGATAAATGGAACAAAAAAAAAATCAATCGAGAACAATCTTGCAGGACAAAATAAAATACTACAGTATATCAATAAAATACAATCAAAATTAATAGTCGCATGTATAAATAGCTTTTGTCTCATAGAAATCAGCAATCAATCAAAAATTCGAAACACAATATTTTGCCGTATATTATTTTTTATGTGAAGTTTGACACTAACGATTGTAATTACCGTGAGATTGATTTTTTTTTTCTTCTATAAATGCGATCAATTGTGATGTCGATCAAGTGTAAGGTCTATAAAATATGCTCATATTGTTGTTCTTGTGAAAATAATATCTAACTAAAAGTTTTAAAAATCCAATTTATGAGTAAATTGAGAGAATCTAATTGTAAATAGTAAGTGGTTTTCATCGAGTAAATATTTTTTTGGCTAAAGTAATTGTTATTGTACTAAGTTGGATGATTTGATCAACTTGTAAGTGATGTTTTGGTCAACATAGGTCGATTAAATCTAGCTAACACAAAATTTATAGCAGTTTATATTACTCAAAATGTCCAAAACTACGGTGGGTTTTTTATTACAATATTTGAACCCTTTTTCTCGTTTGTTTTTTAATAATCAAAATATAATAACAACCCTTTCTCTACCAACATAAGAACAAACGGCACCGACTTCTTGACCGAAACCAAAATGAAGAGGCACATAACACGAAACAAAACACCCACAAATTTTTCCATGTTATATTGCAAAATGTGGCCCAAAAAAGAATAAAACATACTTATAAAAAAACATCATAATTGATCAAGTATCATCACATCATGACAACAGCACAACTTTTGTCAATATGAATATTAATCTCGGTGAATTTTACTGGGAAAAGTGGGTGTTTAAATTTGCAGATTAATTGAGCAACTTTTGAGGACTTATTATCTAAGTTATGGGTTATTGCTATTATTGGAAGCGTTTTTTTAACCTTTTCCTAGCTTTTGTTTAAGTTGCTTATTTAGTATGGTATTGTCGTGGACGTGAACGTGACAAACAGATCATTGTCCATTATTTTATAGCAAATCTTGATTCATGATTCAGAATGAGCAATAAATAATGCGTTCGTAAGCAATTATGATTATTATTATTATTTGGTTGATTTTAGATTTGGATACTATTATTGGAGAAAGAAAAAAAAATCCCTCGTCCACTTGTAAAATCAATAAAATAAAATAAAATGATGAAAGGGATTCGACATTTGTGAGGGAGTTATTGAATTCAATAATATCTTGATTTGGACTTATTTTGTAATATAGCATAAAGTTTCATGTGACTTAAATTGGTTGTTCCTGGGGCAACAAGTCAGTGAGCCTGTCGTTAGTAAATTTACTGAAATAAAATGAGACGCAAACGACCGTTGTTCTTTTTTATTTTGAATAAATAATTAATCATGAACTTGCAAATATACCTAATATATTTGTTGCAGTGTATCATCTAAATAATACTATGACAGAGAAATTTTTATGCACTACAAAGCAGGGAGTGAGCTACAATGGGTCATGATGGCCATTGAGCCCCCCACCCGTGGGCTCTGCCCCTATATATATTATATATAGCTAGTAAGTAGATTCGACGGAAAATAATTTTATATTTTCATTTCTATAATATGTTTTAAAAATAATTTTTCCGTAAATAATATTATTTTATTCACCAATAAGAGCAATGGAAGAAATACAAACATTTTGTAAACGACAAAAACCAATCACACCATTATAATTTTGAAAAAAACTTATTTTTCTCTCACAACGCTTCCCTCTCACTCTCTCTAGAATTTTTCTCCAGACTGACTTATATTTAAAAATAATTTTAAATTTTATTTAGAAGTTGTTATGTTGTTTACGTTAATTATAAATCAAACTTAGTAAATTAATTATATTTCACGTATGAAAATTTATAATTAGGAATGACAATAAACCACGTACTTATTCATCATCATGTATTTTTCAAATCTAAATTTGTTTATAATTTTTTTACATTTCGATTAAAATAGTAACTTTATTGTATATACTCGTCGCAAACCTATTGGGTAATAGTACTCAATAAAAATCTGAACACTACAAAGTTAATATTAGCTAAAATAGCAAAAATTATTCTTTTTATGTCTATTTGAATCGTCTCGTTGGTTTATAATACATTGATATCTCTAGTCTTAGCCCAAGTCCGAGATAAATATATTTGCATTTTCATTCTTTATTTTTCAAATCTAAATTTGCTTAGAATATTTCTACATCTCCATTAAATTTGTGACTTTATTGTATATACCCGTCGCAGACTTATTGGGGAGTACTCGATAAAAATCTGAACACTACAAAGATAATATCAACCAAAATTAGTCAAAAGAGTTCTTTTTATGTCTATTTGAATCATCTTGTTGGTTGATGATAAAGTGATATATTTGATCTTAGCCAAAGGCCGAGAAAGATATATTTACATTTGCAAAAAAAAAAAAAAAAATTATGTCTATTTGAATTATCTCGCTGGTTTAAATCGTCTCGTTGGTTTGAATTTAAGGATTTTAAAATTTAAATTTGTTTAAAAATTTTCTACACTTTATTGTATATAACCGTCGCAAACCTGTTGGCTAATAGTACTCGTCAAACATCTGAACTTCACAAAGTTAATACTACTATTAACTAAAATTAGTAAAAATTATGCTTTTTATATCTATTTGAATTGTCTCGTTGGTTTGAATCGACTTGTTGGTTTATGGTAAATTGATATCTTTAATTTTAGCCAAAGCTCGATAAAAATATATTTACATTTTTAGGATTACTTTTTTTTTTCTTTATTTAGTTATTTATTCACACATTAGATTTAATGTGATATGAGTAGTATTTTTAGAAGGCACTAATCGAAGAGTTTAGGAAAATATGAATGAAAGATGCATAAAATTTCATGTCAATATGTTGATTGGATATATTTATTTAGTTTTCGTAGAGATTTTCGGTTACAAAATTTTATTAGCCTCTTAAATGCTAATTTGTTTATTGTGTTGCTCTAAATTTAATTATAGTCGCTATTTGTAGAAAAACTTTAAAAATAATTTATATTTTTCATAATTATTAAACAAATAATTAAGAATGAAAATGAGTTATATAATTTGTATTTAAAAATTGAGGATATGTATCTATTAAGAATTGAGACATGCTCCCTCCGTATTAGTTATAAAATTCCAATTTAAATGGGTACGATTATTAAGAAAACTGGTAAAGTGTTTTTGAATGGGGTCAATTCCAATTGTGAAATGTATGAAATGAGACTTTATATGTAATACGGAGGGAGTAGAAAGTAGGGGTAGTGGTATTGACAAAAAGTAGTGATAAAGTTGTTGGAAGGTGGACCCATCAATGGCAAATGAGTGTAAATAAGAGAGATTCTTGAGGGTGTATGAGTCCATAAAGTGAAATGAGACTTTTAAAAAAATACATATGAAATGTGTGAAATGAGACTTTATATGCAATACGAAGTGAGTAGTATATAATATTAATATTATGAATTAATAATATACAAAGCTTTAAAAAAGTGTGAAGAATAAGATATAAAGATATATAATAATAATAGATTTACATGTGAGACATAATGAAAAATTATTATATGAATATAATAAGTATATATGTGTATTATTATGAATTAATAATGTCAAAATTATCAGATTCAAGGAAAACTGAAACAGAGCACCGTAGAGAGAGCACTACTTATTTTTCTATTATTAATAAGATATAAATTATGATAATTTTAATTATATTTTAAAAAAAGTAGTTATGTTAGGTTTAATGCATCTCTCATATTCTATATTTTTTCCTTCTTATTTATCAAAATTTCTAGATACTAGAATTTTATGTGAAATTTATAGTAATTTTGTTTTAGTTCATTTTTTTTTTTATTGATTTCTCGCCATAATAATTAAAATATTATATTATTAAAAAAAGAGTTAAACTTTTTAGAATATGATCCTTTAGGAATATAAGCAAAACGAATTTAGATATGAATAATAACTTTAATTTTGAATTATCAAAATTACTAAAATATTTTGAGATTTTATTGTCAAATGTTCGTAGTTCTTGCATAATTGATAATGAATCTATTGTGCAACACTTTAAAATAGAAAAAAGAAATACATATCAACTTTAAACTCTTTTTAATGGTGTAATATGATATTATATTATGATTGTACTAGATTTTCTATATTTTTAAAAAATTTAATTTAATGTTTTACTTGTGATATTTTGAATTTATAACTAATTTTATGCCCCAAATAAAAGTTTTTAGCTCCGTCACCGCCACAAAGTATACATACTTTTATGAGTTTATTAATGTTTTTGGTCCCTTTAGAGATAAGAACAATAAAGTTGTACCCCAACTTTATTTACAATAAAAGAGGCCAACTTTCACATGATGAGACAAAAATACCCTTAATTATCACCAACTACCCACTTTTCTCTCTCTTACTTTATTTCTCTCTCCCACAACTCCTTTTCTCTCTTTTCTTCTCTGGTTTTTTTCCCTTTCTTTTCGGTGAAGGTTCTGCTGCATTTTTTTGCAGCTTCTGCTGCGTTTTTGTTTCTTCGCCGGCGTTTAAATTGTTGCTTCGTTTAATTTCTTGCTTCGTTGTTCCTCTGCATTTCATTGGTCGTTCGTTCTTCGGAACCTTGAACGGTGTTTCTTCTCGTTGTTTTCTCTCTCTTGGCATCTGAATTATTTTTCTTCGCCGTTGATTTGTCTCTCTTCTATTCGGTTTTCGCGGGTTGCCGGCTGTATTACTTTTTTGTCCGGTGGAGAGGACGATGGAGGTACTGAATACTCTTCTTGTTGTTTGTTTTTGATATTTGATGGTGGTTTTCGGTTAGATATGATGTTTTAGATCGCAAAAATTGTTCTTCGTCGCATCTGTACAGTCATGCCTGATCTGATTTTTATTTAAGTCGTACAGTCGTAGCAGGAGTCTATGCATGTTACGATATATATATATCGTAACATGATAGCACCATTTTCTTTTGCGAGATTAGTACTTTTATGAATCGCATGTTACGGTATATAGGAATATTTTAGGAATACTTTGGCTACTATTATTTCATAAGGGATTATGTATGATAAGATATATGTATATCGTAACATCTTATCACCATTTTCTTTATTATGATGTTACGATATATTACTATTATAGCAATTTTTATCGTAGGATGTTACGATGTATGAATATCGTAGCAATATCGTGGTACAATTATTTCATAAGTAATTATATTTTTTATGTTTCATTTTACGAGTTTGGTATGTCGTAACTATTTTGTGTTACGATATATATATATATCGTAACTTCTATTCCGTGCAGAAGAGGCATTCTTGTTTAATTGTTGCTCATGGTGGTGTATGGAATGATAATATGTATGAGGGTGGAAGGAAAGAGTATATACCTATACCACCTTGTGGTATAACGTATCAAGATTTATTGAGTAAGCTTGAGATTCGATTGAAGAAGGACAAGGCATTCTTTATTTATGATGTTGAGGCTCTAGTAAAATCTCCTACCGGTGAAATAATGAGGATGAAAGTAACTGATGACTTTGAGTTGAATAGTTTAATGGAAATGTTGGAGGTTCCTACAATTCATGTATGTGTTTGCCCAAGAGATATCGAAGCCTTACCGAAGGTCTCTAATGGGAATCGTCTAAAAGCGCGTGCGGATATGCCGTCTTTTGATCGCATTATTTTTAATGAAGATTCTTCAGTTGTGGGGTTAGGAGTCGGTGATGATGTTGCTATTTGTGATACGAACATGAGATTGAATAATGATGTGGATGGAGGTGCTTACCCATTGGGGGATGATTTTGAAGTTTGTGAAGACCATGATTTGATGCAACCATTAGATGTTTCGAATGAATATAATGAAGGAAATTCTAATCCAAGCCGGTTGTGGGTCATTCCTGGTACGTGTTTTAATAATAACAAGTACGATATTCACAATATCGTGTCATAGTGTGCTTATGCGTATGTTTATAATAAAGTACGATATTCATAATATCGTAGTATCATAATTACATGCTAAGCCAAGAACATCAAGTAATTGTATTATGGTTTCAATGTCTAGTACGAATATATGGTATTCATTAATAACAAGTACGATATACCTAATAATCGTATCACAGAGGATACTATGTACTTTAATGTTCCTATTCGTGTTTTCATGTTCTAGTACGATATTCGACATATCGTATAATTTTACGTATATGCTAGACTCTAAAAATAAGTTATCGTACTATGTTTTGACCCTCGACCAGGACTTTATAATATTCAACAACAATGAAGTACGATATTCCTAATATCGTACAAAGTGACAATATTTTTTTTCATCTATTATCTACACGTGTTTCTATATTATAGTGTGTTAATGCAGGTGCTTTAGAGCATGCGACGCTCCCAACATCAGATTTTGTTGTAGTAGATCATTTGGCTAGTGAAGAACTTGTTGTGGGTGGTTTGTTTGTGAATAAGCGGCGTATGAAAGAAGTTATTGGCATCTTTCATTTGAAAAATAATTTGGAGTATGTTACAAAGAAGTCAAATAAGCGGAAGTATCATGTTCGATGTAAGTATGAAGACAGATGTGATTTTATTATGCGAGCGAAAGGAATTGGGCAAGCATGGAGAATCTACAAATGGTCACTTCATACATGTGAGACTGATTTGAGGTATCACCCTCCACCAAGAGTGTCTGCTAAAGTCATAGCTTCATACTTTAGTCCTAAGTTGGATGATCTCGTTGAGCTTAGACCTAGAGAAATTCAAGGACAACTGCTGAGGGAACATGAAGTTCATGTGAAGTATCATGCAACTTTGTCCGGGAAGAACCAGGCAATTAGCTCGAGATATGGTGGTGCAGAGGAGTCGTTTCAGGTACTATTTTTGCAACTGTTTTTCCTTGCATGTTGTTACGATTTATTAATCTCGTAACGTCTGTGTCAATGTTACTTATCTCGTAACGTCTATTCAACTCGTAACGTAGTACGATATTACATAGATCGTAACATCATATGTGTCAATGCAGATGCTGGGGAAGTATTTTAATATGCTGGTGCGTGCAAATCCTGGTTCTGTGGTCGAGTTACAGACGTTTGCGGATGGTTGCTTTGAATATTGTTTTTTTGCTCTATCCGCATGTATCAGAGCATTTTGTTCATGTCGACCTGTAATTGTGATTGATGCGACTCATTTAAAGGGGAAATACAAAGGCGTGTTGTTTGTTGCAGCGACAAAGGACGGTAATGAACAGATAGTTCCTTTAGCTTTTGGAATCGGAGACAAAGAGAACGATTCCTCATGGGCTTGGTTCCTTAGGCGTGTTAAACTATCATTTGGATCTCCGAAGAACTTATTGATTGTGTCTGATCAGCACCTTAGTATTAAGAATGCCGTGTCTTCCGTCTTTCCAAGGGCACATCATGGTCTTTGCACATTTCATATTCAGCAAAATTTGAGGATTTGGGGTAGTGACGTTATTGACTTGTTCAAGCTCGCTGCTAGTAGCTATAAGATTGTTGATTTTGAGGAGCATATGAAGAATTTGAAGGTCATGGAACCTCGTGTTTATCAAAAACTATTGAACTTGGATCCTTGTAGATGGGCTCGTTCGAAATGTCCGGTGCGACGTTATAAATATGGAACTTCGAATGGATGTGAGGTGTTGAATGCTCGATTGAGGTGGGCTAGAAAATTGCTTGTTTGTCCTCTTTTGGAGAGTGTTCGTACGTTGCTCCACAAGTGGTTTTACGAGCGCCGCACTATAGCTGGAGATTCAACCACGGAGTTGACTCCGTGGGCTGCTACGATATTGAGTACGGCAATTGAAGCTGGCCGATCAATGAGGGTTGAACCAATTTCTTCTGTGTTGTTTAAGGTTTTTTCTGGACAGAAGAGTTACGTTGTTGATGTTGCTGCTAAGGAATGCTCATGTCTCGTGTTTCAGTTCGACTTAATTCCATGCTCACATGCTTCAGCAGCTATAAGGTGAATTTTGATACGATAGTAATTATAGTCGTACTTGAAGTGATCATGTATGTTACGATGTACATACATCGTAACATGATGGAACTATTTCTCCTGTTGAGTTTAGCACGTTTTAGAATCGTATGTTACGAGATATGGAAATCTCGTAGAAATAGCCTGGCTACAATTATTTCATAAGTGATTATGTACGATACGATATAAATATTTCGTAACATGCTGGCAGAATTTTCTTTGACGAGAATTGCACATCATTCCATCGCATGTTACGAGATATATGAATATCGTAGCATATTAACATTGATGCATTTGCTTTTTTTGATAATTTTGTAGTTATAAGAGGCAATCATGCTTGTCTTACGTGGACCCCTTCTATAGCACTCAGACGTGGCGAGATGTGTATGCTGGTGAGGTGATGTCTGTTCCTGATAAAGAAGATTGGCAAGTTCCGTCTGAGGTCGAAGAAAGGGTAATCTTAACCCCGGGAAATCCAAGGCATGCTGGACGTCCACGTACTAGAAGAATACCGTCCGGAGCTAGTAAAACAGGGAAAAGGGTGTGCTCGAGATGTCATCAGAAGGGTCACTACATGAATACGTGCAAAACTGTTTTGGAAAGCATTGTAGAAGAAGAAGTGAATAGCAGCAAAACAAGTGCGAAGAAACCTCGGAAAGAGAAGAAATGCGGCATTTGTGGTGTACCTGGCCACACTCGTGCAACATGCAAGGATCCAAATAGGTTTGAATGATGATGTTGGCTCTTATTGTTGTATTTAGTTTGTTACGATATCCTTAAACGCGTACCAACAATTATATTTTGTATAGGCTTAGGTTGATACGATATTCATAATTACCAAATCGTACTCATTTTGATTCAATTCTACATGTGTCTCTTGTTACGATATTCGTAAAATCGTACATGATTCGCTTGTCTTCCATGCCTTATTACGATTTTATGAGAATATCGTAACACGATACGAAATTCGTAGCAATATTTTGACAACCAAACTTGTTACGATTTATGTGAATATCGTAACAAGATACGAAAATCGAAGCGACATTGATTTATGTAAATCGTAGCATGATCGCTTATCTTGTAAATCGAAGTTGTAACAATATTAGAGGACTTTTGTTACAAGATTCATGTAAATCGTAGCATGATCGCTTGTCTTGTAACGAAATGATTGCTCGTGTTATGAGTTTATATGAATGATCATGTTACGAAATACATGAAAGTCGTACTAAAAGCTGTACGAAATACATGTTAGCAAATATAACTGATTATTTAAACTAAAGTCGTACCATTCATACTTAGAAAATGCAGGATATATCATACGTACATTTTTTACTACGATATTCCGAAAATCGTACAAGTAGTAGCAAAAATTAAGTGATATGATTTGAAGAAAAGTCATTGCAATCATACTTACAAAACGCACGATCTACATACTACCAGGTATTTTTTACAAAATGCGTACATAATAGAGTATTCCTGGTTAAAGTAGTAGCAAAATATACAAAATAACCCAAGGCAAAATATACAAAATAAACCAGGTGTTCAATATGGCAATATTGACAAAATAAGATAACAAGAGTTTAGGCGAAGTCGATATCTATCGGGAGTGTGTCTTCATTGGTGCTGTTTGCATAGATGGACGTTGCAATGTGGTGGCGATATGATTTTTGCTCAGCTGCATTCCTAAGACACTTTGGTTGCTTCTTCTTTGATATAAATCGCTCCACATACTTCAATGAATATAGACCACAACCGACGCCATCCTCGTGCTCTTGCTTGAAGATATCCTTTGGGTTTGCTCTTGGGAAACACAACGGCCACTGCGTGTAGTTTGGATTAGCTATTCCATGTTTTTCACAATAGCCAATTTTCTTCATTAGTTGTGGCAGCAACCTGGCCATTGGCAGGAAGTGCTGCAATCTATTCTCCTTGTGGTGCTTTTCAAATTCCCACGACTTGGGGTCGTATAGCCACAACTGCTGTGCTGCGAGATCGATGGCAATCGTTGCCCAGTGCTCGCTTAAATAAGCAACCATGATAAC
This sequence comes from Schizonepeta tenuifolia, assembly GCA_029490685.1. Taxonomy (NCBI): domain Eukaryota; kingdom Viridiplantae; phylum Streptophyta; class Magnoliopsida; order Lamiales; family Lamiaceae; genus Schizonepeta; species Schizonepeta tenuifolia. The sequence goes on along the minus strand of CM055958.1, from coordinate 96,557,302 downwards.
CTAGAAGTGGATGTGATATAGAGATTCAAAAATAACATGAGTATTCTGGAGAATTCTAGTACGATATATGGCAAATCGTACCACGCACTACGTTATGTTTGTATGAGATTAAGTATATCGTAACAACATCATGCAGAATTAGTTTTTGTTACCTTTTCGCAGTTGATCCATGGCTTCATGTTCTGTCCCCAACGTGGTATTCTTGCCTCTGCAAAGTGGACCAACCTCTTCATTTCGTCTTCCGGAACAACCTCTTCTCTATCAACATTAAATAGAGAAGGCTCGTATGGGTCCAATCCTACCCTCTTTGCCTTATGCATTGAATCAAAGACGTCCTCCATAGCGTCCTAAGAATTAAACGTCAATATTATACGATATACAAAATGTCGTAACAACTCTTCAAGACGATACGATGTACGATACTGCGAATATCTTAATATCGTACATTGATAACAGACACGATGTTGCAAATCTTATTGTACTATGTTACGAGTTATAATAATCTCGTAATATCATACTAAGCCATAATAGTTAAAATCATGTACGATATTAGTATAATCGTAACATACCATGAAATCAGTGGACGTAATGGTAACGTTGTCGTGAAGTTCTCCCAAGCCGGCGAAGGTTGGATTGGCGACCATAACAGATTTGTAGCAGTTTATGTGGTCGTTGTACAACATTTTTGATGGATCTAATAAGCTCTCGAAGAATTCAGTGTCGACTGCCCAGAGTAATCCGACATTCCTCCTGTTACGATATTTAGCAATACATACGAATCAACTCGTGTAAGACAAGCAGACTTGTTACGATTTATGTGAATATCGTAACACGACACGAAAATCGTAACAAGATTGGTTATCTTTCATGACGTGATTACTAATTTGTGTTACGAAACTCTGGAAACTCGTAGCAAGATCGGTCTTTCTATTATGATTTTATATGAATTTTGTTGCAATAATGACAACGGATATAAATTGAAACTTACTTTTCAGTATTAGCTTTCAAGAATGCTTCGAACCCATCACGCCTTGGGCGTACATCATCGATTAGGAATGGACTCCGACAAGCTGCTGACGGGTATCTCTGGTGAATGGGTCTCTCATTCAAATTTGGTGCGTGCACTTTTGGAGGTTGAACCGAGACCCCAGATGTGGTCGCCGACCCCCTTGGCGGAAGAAATGGAGTCGTCGCTGTTGTTGGAGTCACAGTATGTGACGAAGATGCATTTGTGGTCGCCAACAAAGAGTCGTATGCAGCATTCATTTGTGTATCACTGACATCTTATTCGGTAGCAGGCTGTGTAGGGTCCTTTTTATAAAACGTACCATAATACGTTATACTCTAATATTTCAATAATTTAATGCAAACTTGTATGCTACGATTTTATGTAAGTCGTACCAAGTGTAGATCAAAGCTCGGACCATCGTCCGGAATATCCATTGCTGCGGCTTCTGATGCTGCTGCTATGTGTAGTATATTATCATCTTCTGTCTGAGGAAGTTGTTCTTGGCAGGTAGATCTCTGGGAAAGATGTAGCAATGCAGATCAATGGATATATATGGTATCATGAAACAAGCAAACTTGTTACGATTTATATGAATATCGTAGCAAGATTGCATGTCAGTGTCGGCCATGCCATGATGAATAATTTGTGGTACGATATTCATCGAAGTAGTAACAATATCAGATGACTTTTGTTACGAGATTCGTGAAAATCGTAGCGATCGCTTGTTTTGTAACGAAATGATTTCGCGCGTTACGATTTTATATAAATATCATTACGGATATCAATGATCATGTTACGAAATACATGAAAGTCGTACTAATATTTGTACGAAGTAGCATGATTCGAACCGCAAATTACACAAATTTTAAACTAAATGCTTATTATCCATTGTTTAAGTGAGGAAAAAAAACAGAAATAAGTAAAATTGTTTTTCACGACCACACACGCAGAAGATACATGTTTATGCATTGTCTATGTCTCGACATGCATTTCCTTTACCTGTTCAGTGTTGGGCTCAGCTTCAATCTCGGCATCTACGGCATCCTCCAGCGCATCCTCAGCTTGCTCGGCATCCTCGACATCCCCCGCTTGCTCGGCATCCTCAGCATGCTCGACATCGTCCAGTGTTATGTCTGCTGGTGGATCCAGCGCTGGTTCATCCTGTGCTGCTGCTGCATCCTTCGTGGCCTCATCCACCGTTGGCTGATGTTTCTCTACTGGGGGGGATGGATGCTGCTGATCATGCTGGGGTGGTGCGGGGGTTCTGTGCTGGTTCATCCTCGCCGCGAAGTCTTGGTCCGTAGGAGGACCACATGCTTCAAGCATCTTCTGGAAAACATACTCTCCAACACCAACAATCATCTCTTCCCGCACAGCCGTGAAGAATGCCTCTGCTTCTAGCCTAGCCCGCTTCGCTGCAACCTCACCCGCGTATTCACCGATCTCTTTGATCAATGAAGCTCTGTCTTCATCGGTGAGTGGGGCTTGACGTGTAGAGGTCGTTGTAGCAGAACATGGAGCAGCAGGCCTAGCAGCATCACTCGGACCTTCCTCATCATCACCACCATCTTCGTGAGGCCTCTTCTTCTTCTTCGTGTCATTGGCATCGTACGTGAAGGCAAATTGTTTTCCTTCAGGATCTTGCTCAAGCGATTTCCAGTAGGGAGACCTCGATTCTGTCCTACCTGGTTCCAAGACGGCTTTAAGGTCCTACATGATAAATTAGATAAGTTAGTTGTGCATAAAACTGATACGAATTAAATAAATCGTACTTTAACGGCACGTAATCGATGTACGATATTTCAAATATCGTACATTGAGACAAGCATAAGAGTAAATCATATGGTGCATTATGTACGATATTCTTATTATCGTAACATCGTACACTTTTTCAGATATGCATAACAATTTTGTTTCAAATAAAGTACGATATTTAAAATCTCGTAGCATGACTTACAATATCATAGAATGAATTAGAATCTTGTAGCAATTTAAGTACGATATTTTAAAAATCGTAGCATGAATTAAAATCTCATAGCATAAATAAGAATCTCGTAGCAAATAAAGTAGGATATTACCAATATCCTAACATGCAAGCGCCTAACAAATTGAATATCGTAGTATGCAAGAAAAAATAGAGTACGATATTACGAATATATCGCAACAAATTTGCCAGCTAAAATCATCTTCTCACATAAATCGTAACATTATTTTTCAAACAAGGCATGCCTCAAATATCAAATAAATCATGCTCAATGGTGCAAGAAACAAATCTCAAACAATAAAAATGAGTACGATATTCGCAATATCGTAATAATAAAAATGGATATTGTACTATGCCGATGAATATCGTACCAAAAACAAGTTATTATACAAGAAATCGTTTCAAATTTTGGAGATCAACTACAATACAACCGCCAAACCAAATTTCATGTACGATTTATCGAGAAACAAACAGCAACAAACCCGCGAAATTCAAAAAAATTAAATATTCACAGATTCTTCAAATTTTGTTTGGAATTACCAGCATTTCACCGAATGGGTCGTCGCCCATCTCCTGTTGAGCTTCATCGACCGGTTGTTCGTCGACGGCGGCGGTGGCTTCTCTCTGTTTGCTGGCGGAGCCGGTTTTTGGGCGCTTCGCCGCCTTCTTTAGTCGTGCCATGGTACAACGGTTTTGTGGCGGTTGGTGGCGGTGGTTGCTCTAGAGAGAGAAATTAGGGCAGAGCGGCGGAGAAGACGTTGGAGGCGCAGAAGACGGTGGCGTTGTGGAAGACGGCGGTGGTGGAGGAAACTAGGGCTGGTGGCGGCGGTTGTGGAGGAAAATAGGGCAGACGCGAGAGAGAGAGAAAAGGGAGGCGGCGGAGAAAGGGGAGGCGGCGGATGGTGGTGGTGTTGTCGGTGGCGGCGGGGAGTAGGTGGAGGCGGAGACGGTTGAACGATTGCAGACGAGGGAAAGAGAGAAGGGTTGAAGGCATGGTGGTTGCAGACGATGAAGATGAAGGATTGGTGGTTGCAGACGAGAGAGAGAGAGAGAAGAGTAGTGAGAGAAAGTGGAGAAGAAAAAGTGGGAAAAAAGTGGTAAAAATGCTATATATATGGATGTAAAAATTCAAAAAATTACCCTTTACCCTACTAAGGGCATTTTTGTCTCATTACATCAAAATTGGCCTCTTTTATTAAAAATTAAGTAGGGATACAAAATTATACCCTTAACTCTAAATTGGCCTCTCTACTACTTGACTCTATTTTTATTCATCTATGTAGGGAAAAATCCGAAATCGGTGTTATATATAGAAACAAAACAAGACTAGTGTGTAACTGTGTATTTAATTAATTAAACTTAAGATAGAAATAAAAATACGAGAATAGAAATTAGCAAGAAGCTGCGGAAGTCAACGACAACTGCAGTTCTGTGATGCTTTCGTTTTGTCACGACTTCACAGTGCCGCCAAGGTCAATTTCGGAATTTGATTACTTCATAAAAAACTTGCCTGTATTAATTATATCGAGTAGTAATATTTTTAGTTAAGGGAGTAAATAATCAACTTCAATTACTAATGCTACATCACTACTACTACTACTACATATGCTTTTTGAATCATGTTACGGTACATTTTCAGTAACTTAGATATCATGTTTCAGGTAAATAAATGATAGCGCAATTATTGTTCCAATATGACATTAGTTAGTAAGTACGTGTGTATATAATAATGTGGAAAATTTTGAAAATAATTTTATTCATTCAAGAATCAAGACAAAGTATTTTACTCCTTCATTTAAGATACTAGTAACTAGGACCGCACCCAATATTTTCTCCCTTAATTTTTATTTTTCTTTTTTCGAAAGGACGATAAATACTGATTTTTGTCTTTAACGATGGGACTATAATTTCATTTTGAAGATACTGAAAACTTATAAATAAAGTTAGAAAGTGAAATAAAAGTTCGTAACGTGGTAGTAGCACCGACACTTCGAGTTAAGCGAAAAATAATATAATAAATAAATTAAGTTTGGACAAATAAACGTTGGAACCTATGATTCGTACAAATGATATTGTGGTCTTTGACTCATAATATTGGGGCTTTTCCAAAGCGTCTTTTCTACTTACCTTTCTGTTAATTACTATTATTACTGGAGTAGTATTATTATTAGAATTATTTATAATTATAATTTGTGTTGCGCCTTTTTATCGACAATGCGATTGCGATGCATGCCCCCACAATCAAAGCTTTTCTAATTCTAACGTTATATCTTTTGCTTAAAAATGAAGTTTCAACTCTACCGTTAGCATCTTCTTATTGCTTAGAATATATGATGTCATACATATTATTAAAATTTTAATTTTCTATATTCAAGACTATTATCCAGAACATAAGCAGAGAAATAAACGACAGCATTTTTATAGTTAAAATTAAATTAAAAGTAATGGATGGGACTTGGTAGCATCATCTCATTAATTTAAAATGAGAGACACTATATTAATATGTTGTGAGAAAGAGGATGTGGACTGTAAGTAAATATATAAATAATAATAATAATAATAATAATAAATAATAATAATAATAATAGTCTAATAATAATAATAATTATAGTCTAATAATATGCTAAGCCAAGATGCACCGAATTAAGGAGAGGCCATTTTGTCCCTTCATTGGAACCAGAAATCCCAATCAGTGGCCGACAAAATGTAGTATTAATAAACTATAAATAGATATTATTTTTAAATCAATAATTAAACTATACTAAAATATAGGCGAAAAAGAAACCTAATTAATGCGCATTACGTTTGAGGTTTTAAAAAAAAAAAATACTTATATTTGGCTTAATAAGACCACAACTAAAATAAATAGTACTTAATAAATATGTAATTATGTTTATAATTTAGCTCCTTTTTACGCAGTCGAAGTGAAATACTACCTTTTAGTTTTAAATAGCATTAAGTAAGGTTTCAAAGAGAGAAAATTTAATTAACTGAATTAACATGGAAATGAATTAGGAGTATAATTTTAGGATAGAATTGATAGATAGAGAAGAATTAGGAACTACTTCTGCCAGACGAATAAAGCAGTACTATATAAAATGAGAGAGATTTGATCTTAGATTCCTTTGACAATGCTTCTGTTTTGTTCCATTCTCATTTAATCTTCATTATAATAATTTATATATAAGCACAAATATCGACAGAATTAATTGTACACAATCGTACTTATTAGAAAACTAACTATTTCTTTCATGGGTAGATTTTCGAGCTAAATTTGTTTGTTAATTTTCTACTAGTATGTTTGGTTTTTGGGTAAAAATTCACTTAAAATGCCATCAAATTAAAGGAATTTGTCACTAGAATCCCCATATGATAAATCTAATTAAAACCTGTGACACTCTTCCGTATCACACTTATCGTGGACGGGGAGGATGGAGAGAGTAATTGATTAATTCAAAATTAAATTATTAAGGGTTCAAATAATTTTTTTAATAGCAACAAAGTTCAGTTTAATCTTTTCGTCTGCTATTGCACGGATACAATAAAGTTTGTGTTAAGAGTTTTTTCATGAGACGATATAATTGAGGGATATAGGTATTACATTTAGGTCATATTATTATTATTAGGAGCATTATTAATTTCATACCAAATTTTAACTACGAACAGAAAGCAAATGGGCCCTAATTATAGTTTGATGTGATTGGGATTGTGATTGTGATTCCACTCCACACCACCAATCTTCTGTATCATGAATTCATGATATCGCATAGTATAGTATAATCTATATAAATCAGGTACAATTATCACTGACCATCTATATGAATGTCAATTAAATGAATTAATTGTGAGCTGCCTAATCTAATTGATTTATTGAAGAGTTATGATTCAGTTGGGAATTATTCAATCTTATTGTAATTGTTAAATGGGCTCAATCTGCATATGCTTTTCTTATTCAATTTAGTGGAAATAAACTGCTTCTAAATTTGCTTTGATATATCTCACTCGTGTATAATACTATGCAACAGCAAGACCACTTATTCTGACATATCAACTTGCAAACTATATTAAAAAGATTGACTTATAATGTATTGGTGTAATTCTAAATTAAATCATTCGATATCGAAAAGGTAACTCCATCAACATTTCTCTCTCTCTCGAATCATAGTAGTATTACCATTTACCAAGCATAGAGTTGATTGGATTTAAATCCTACCAATGTTATTTCCCAGTTCAATTAAAAACTTAATATGATAGGATTATTGGACGTCACGTTATTATTTATTTGGTGCTAACGAACTAAAAAAACTTCTCATAAGAATATAAGATAGTGTATTATCTTTCTTTTAAACTGACCACCAATGAAAAAGCCGTTAAATCAATCGCACCGAATTAATGAAAAATGCATTAATTGAATTCGAATTTATGATACTATTGATCATACATTCATCGTCTCCACCACAGCAGTGAGTACAAACACAATAATGGTTCTTTTTTTTTTTTGAGCAGAACAAACACAATAATGGTTCTGTTTTAATTTATGAATTGTAATCCACATTAATTACCTATCTTATCCTTTTCTTTTTTCTTCTTTTACTTCTTCTCTCTCTTGATTTTCATGGACGAATCTGGGTAGGGATAATATTGGCAACTTTTGTCACCCACCACATTTTTAAAATATTATCTCTACGCACAGCTGACTCTTATTAGTCTTTTTCCAAACGTGAAAAAGAGTTTTTCCCTTTTGTTTTCTAGACTAGATGATTTCGAACATTTCCACAAACAAAGAACATAAGAAAGGACATAAAAGGAAAAACAGTCAAATACAAATTATTTTTATTAACGCAATGGTTATACGAAATTACGAATGGCAAATAGTGTAGGGGTGAGCAAAAACCGAACCAAATCAAAAATTCGAACTGCACCAAACGGTTCGGTTCGGTTTAAGAAATTGAAACCCGAAATTATTTCGGTTTGGTTCGAATTGGGCCAAAAAAGATCGACTTCTACCCGAAAATTGAAATATTTTTATATGTTAGTATATTTTAATTATATCTATATATTAATGTTATTTATTGCACTTTTTTCTTTAAGGGGATTTTGTCTCACGGTCATTATTATAGTCAAAACATGCAAAGGCATCGCCCATTTTATTCTTCGACAATATTATAAATAATAAATATTTTATACATAATTAAGTTTAAAAATAAATTGACTACAGAATTAATATTAGATGTTTACATTGATTGTTATACACAACTTTCACTATAAGAAGTTTTTCAACTTCCCCATCGTCTATAGTTTTATTTATCAAAGAACTTAAACTTTTAGATTACGTACTAGAATATGATTTGGCACTAAAGAATAAAGATGAAATGAGTTTATTCAAAGGAAACGGAAAATACTTGAAGGAAGAAAAAAAGAATATTCTGATACCTATGATTCACCTTACCGACATCGTAGTGAGGAACTCTGTTAAAATCTGAATCTCCGAAATTGATCTTTTTTTTACCATCACAGTTGTAAATACTTACTCATAAATTTTGAAACCAAAAAAATATATACTCCTCTTCTTAATAAATATTGTCAATAAATTGCAATTAAATTTCTAAATAAGGACTAAGAAGGAGTACTAGACAACTTTCCAATTCATTGACAGGGGGAGGCCCACTTAGATTACTCACATGTAGCAGGCCCATACACCCAATAATTACGATAGGGTAATTTTATCTTTACCTACTTTTTTAAAACTAATTTATAATATTAAGAAGTATATATATCAAGAATTTATCGAACAACGATTGAAGTAAACAATTTTAAAACAGATTATTAGCGCATTCTTCGATAACGTGGAGATGGGCAAAGATTATGAAAGCAGATCTTTAAGAGTAGATAAGGTTCTATGTTTTTAGATTAATTTCGTTATTTTTCAATAAGTTAAATGTCGCTCAAAAATTTTGGTGCAAAAGTTAAATAGAAGATTAAAAAATGTATTTTTATAAAAGTGTTACTATAAAATTTGCAATGACTTGGTTGAAACTTCCGATTTTCTTTGAAAGTCCAGTTGAATTCTGGCTATCTTCATGTTCAAATTCATTTTTGCAGTAGTTATTGAGAAGGGACGATACATGATGAAAGGTAGACCCTAAATCTAACTAATCTACCTGAATTATTTATATAGTAAAATTATTAAATATAAACCTCAAATCATTGATCGTTATTTTGTACTACCAAAAACAAACTTTAGGAAAAAAACAAAAACAAAAAAGAACTAATTGTGATACTTGTCCCTTGCAAAATAACGAAATGATAGAACTCAACGTATTTGTCCATTGCAAAATACCACAAGTATTGGTAGGCGATAGATCATTGAAAACGATCACATCTTGACCATTGGAGATAGATGAGATGACAAAACCTTCAGCAAATAAAAACTAAAGCATGGAACAAATAAATTATAACGATCGAAAAAGATAAAACTCACCACACTTTCAACTAATTTATTAGAAAATCTGATGGCAGAGAGATGAAGATGGAGATGGAGATGGCAATGCCAATGCCAATGATTGAAAAAACGTGTAATGCATACTATATATATATGATGTGCTATTAGATCAAATTAAATTTCAAAATAAATTTATTATGGATACATTTCACCAAAAAATAACCAACAGACATTTGACTAAAACTTTAATGGCGGACTCGATTATTAACTATGCCTTTATATGAAAAGTTAGACCAAGGAGTTCAAATTATTGAGCACTCCTTAAACCAATTAATAGGGAAACAAAAAGACTTTAATTTTTGGGAAACATAGAAGACAAGACAACTTCATGCGGCAAATTTAGGACAGAAAACTTTGTTTTAATATATTAGTATAGATGAATAGATGTATCTAAGTTTTGATGACGCAAATAGTGGGGATTGCATAAATATTTAATGAAGAAATATTAATTAATCAATATAAAAATAAATGAATGCATAAATACATAATTTATTACATAAATATTAAATAAATTAATACTATTAATGATTGAATATTTATTAATCTACAAAGAATTAAGAGAGGATGAATGATATAGCAAAATACCCCCTTAGGCTTAGATTACAATGTTTGTCATGCAACATAATATAATCAAATTCTAGTAAAATTTATGACTTTTGGACAATTATACCCTTACTTAGGGTGGATGTTTTATTTTTAGTTTTTCACCACAATTCAAATATATAAATTCACTACATTCTCTCTCACCACAATTCGTACACGACATTCTCTCTCTACCAAATTCTCTCTGCAACTCCCACCCCCTCCATTCTTCACCGCGATTCTTCACCACTATTCTTCACAGCGATTCTTCACCGCATTCTCTCTCTGCCTCATCTCCTCCATATGGCTTCCGAAAGCGATTGCTAGCAGTCTCACCGAGAAGACAAAGAAGTCCCCTCCAATTCCGACGACCACGGAGAAGAAGAAGCCGCCACCTCTGAAGACGACGCTTCAGCTCGTAATATTCTCGACAGAATTCAAGGTTTGGGATCTTCCATACTCTCTCTCGATTTTATTTCTCTTTCTCCATCTTTCTCTGTCTAGAAAAATCCTAGATCTAGCTTGAAATAATGCTATTTTCGTATTTGTTTTTGATGATTTACAAGTTTTCATATGATTCATGGTGATTCATGGTATATTTGGGGTGATTTTCGACTGATTTGAATGTATTGATGTTTTAGATCTAGTGCTTTAGATCTAGTTTTTCGCATGTTTACAAGTTTTCTCATGTTTCCTAGTGGCTTATATCTGTTACGAAATTTGAAATTCGTATTGAATATTCTGTTTCTATTTTATATATCCGTAACATGTTTGTGGCGATTTGAAATTTTCGCATTGAAAATTTGATATTATACATATTACGAATTTCGTAATTAGTAACATTTGTTACGAATTTCGTAGCTGGTGTTACGAATTTTGTAATTCGTAACTAACTCTGCAATGTGAGAAGTGTATTTGAAGTTACAAAATTAAAATTTCGTAACACACTTGTGTCGCTTTGAAAATTCCGTATTGAATCTTGTTATTGTCCTGTATTTTTTTCTCAGATCTATTACCCATGTTACGAATTTTGAAATTCGTATTGAATATTCTGTTTCTATTTTATATTTTTGTGACATGTCTGTGGCAATTTGAAATTTTCGCAATGAAAATTTGGTATTATACATGTTACGAATTTCGTAATTCGTAACATTTGTTACGAAATTTTAGCTGGTGTTACGAATTTTGTAATTTGTAACTAACTCTGTAATGTTATAAGTGTATTTGAAGTTATGAAATTAGAATTTCGTAACACATTTGTGCCGATTTGAAAATTCCGTATTGAATCTTGTTATTGTCCTGTTTTTTTTTTCTCAGATCTGTTACCCATGTTACAAAATTTGAAATTCGTATTAAATATTTTGTTTCTATTTCATATTTTCGTAATATGTTTGTGGCGATTTGAAAATTTTCGTATTGAAATTTGGTATTATACATGTTACGAATTTCGTAAATTCATACATTTGTTACGATTTTCATAGCTGATGTTACGAATTTTGTAATCCGTAACTAACTCTGCAATGTGTGAAGTGTATATTAAGTTACGAAATTTGAATTTCGTAACACATTTATGCCGATTTGAAATTTTCGTATTGGAGATTTGGTATACATGTTACGAATTTTGTAACTGCTACGATTGATAAATTAATACGATTTGTGGTTGAACTGATGGGTGAATTCATACGAATCTTGTTATTATCGCCTTTATTTTCTCAGATTTACGAAAAACAAGAATAAATGGTACGAAATGTGATTTTCATAATAAGGTTATAACTTTGTTACGAATTTAGAATTCTTATTGGATATTTTGTATCCCTATTACGAAATTCGTATTTCGTATCGTCATTTTTATGCTTATTGGATTTTTTTGTGTAGTTTAGTAACAATGTTAATTATATTGTTACGAATTTCGTATTTCGTAACAAATGATACCAATTTCGTAATAGGTGTTACGAATTTCGAAATTCGTAAATAATTCTGCTGTGTGAGATGTGGTTACAAAGTTATTTCATAACACATTTGGGGTAATGATACGAAATGTGATTTTCATAATAAGGTTATAACTTACCAATTTCTTAACATATGTTACGCATTTTGAAATTCGTAACTAATTCTGCTCTAAATTTGAATTTCTAACATATTTGTGCGATGTACATATTTTTGTCCTGTTTTTAACCTGGTTAAGAAGTATTATTTTCGTAACATTTATTGTTGATACGAATTTCGAATTTCGTAACATTGCGCTCTTTCATTTTTGTTGTGAATTCTTGTTACGCCTTAACTAATTCTGATAAGTTACGAAATTGTAAAATCGTAATAGGTTGTGTTTTGTAACCGTGTTACGAATTATCATTTCGTAACATAATTTGATATTTCGTAACATTATTTACATGTTCCGAATTATTGATTTGATTTTATTGTTTGTTTATTGTAGAACAAATAGACTTTTAAATGAAAGAATCTGGCATCAGAACACCACCAGATTATGCTAACTGGTGGCGGGAACACAGTAAAGGATATTCGATGTGTCTTAGAATCATTTGGGAAGAAATCCATCAAACAGTTAAGGCAATCAACAATTGGAGCCTTCATGAAGCTTCTCTACATCCTCTCAAGATCCGAAAAAACGCTCCATTACATCATGATTTGTTTCTCTATTTCGAATTACATTTTTTTTATTTCGTATCAATATAACTTGTTTTTCTATTACGAATTTACGATTTCGTATCAGTTTGTCACTATTTTATGTTACGAATTTTACATTTTGTATCAATATGCCTTATTTCTTTGTTACGAATTTATGATTTCTTATCAACATAACTTGTTTCTCTATTACGAATTTACGATATCGTATCAGTTTTTTATTATTCCATGTTACAAATTTTACATTTTGTATCAGCTTGTCATTATGCCATGTTACGAATTTTACATTTCGTATTAATAAACCTTGTTTCTCTGTTACGAATTTATGATTTCGTATCACTTTGTCATAATTCCATGTTACGATTTTATGAATTCGTATCAGTTTGTCATGATTCCATGTTACGAATTCAACATTTCGTATCAAATGTGTCTTGTTTCTCTATGACCAATTTATGATTTCGTATCAGTTGGACATAATTTCATGTTACAATTTTAGGAATGCATATAAGTTTATCATGATTCTATGTTATGAATTCAACATTTCGTATCAATTTGCCTTGTAGGTTTAATGCATCTCATCAAATGCATACATGGTATGGTCTTTTTTCAATACCCATTGGAGGAATGAGAATATACTCCTTTCTCCCAGCCACATATATATTCTCATCCCACTGTCCTCCATGCACAACAATTAAACAAGATGGACTCATCTGCATAAAAAGAGTAAGATTTTAAATTCGTAACAGATCTTCTTGTTACAAAAACAACAAATCATAACACAAAAACATAATCATAACAATTACAAAATCACAATACGACACTTCATGATAAAGCAGTTAGGAAGACAATAAATCGTAACACAAAAACAAAATCGTAACAACTAGAAAATCTTTACACCACACTACATGATAAAACGGTTACAAAAACAACAAATCGTAACACAAACCAAAAATCGTAACAATCGTCTTGTTACGAAAACAACAAATCGTAACACAAAAATAAAATCATAACAATTACAAAATCGTAACACTACACTACATGATAAAGCAGTTTGTCAGTTACGAAAACAAAAAATCGTAACACAAAATAAAATCATTACAATTACAAAATCGTAACACCATACTACATGATAAAGCAGTTACGAAAACAAAAAATTGTAGCACAAATACAAAAACGTAACAAATAGTTTCGTTACGAAATACACAAATCGTAACAGCATGGAAGGCTAAGGGAAGCACCTTAAGCTTATGATTAACAACACGATGTATATCAATTTGGCCCTTGTCCCCAGCCTCGGCGCTGGCAGAGCCGCCGACGTCCTTATCCACATCTCTCTTCACATACTTCTTGTGATTGGACAATGCGACATTGAAATCAAAGGCCTCATTCCTCTCATGGAACCCCAATCCTATAAACTCGTGCTTCCCACAACCATCCTCAATCCTGAGGATGAAGTAGCGCGACGAATTGAGCACCGCCTCGACGGCGACCTCCCGCTGGCCGGGATTGACGAAGCAGGCGGCGAAGAGGTCGCCGGAATTGGGGTACTCGATGCGGATCTAGTAGCAGGCGTGGTAGGAGACGACGCGGAGGCGGCCGGACCAGATCTTGTCGGACTTGAGCCATTTGCCGTTGCCGGCAGAAAGAAAAGAGAAAAGAAAAAGAGGAGGAAGAAATTGTAGAGAAACAATAACAGAGAAAGAAATGAAGAAAGAGAGAGAAGAAAAAAAGATAAAAGGATGAGAGAGAAATGAAAAAAAGTGAAAAACAAGGGTATTTTTGTCCAAAAAATACTTCTTTAGCTAGAATTTAACCATATTAAGTTCTTTGACAAACATTGTATTCCACTTAATCAAAGTGGCTATACGAATAGATTACAACTAGAATTAATGAATTGATTTTTGAGGGGAAAAATTTCCCAAAACTACTCTACTTTATTAATCCACAGAGAATTAATGAATTGATTTTGGAGACTGTAACATAACCACCAACCACATAAAATGAAGTAGATAAAGAAATCAATAGTTGATTCAGATTTGAAACGAAGACTAAATTAAATAAAAGTTCAAATGATAACAATTTATTAATATTTCATATTTTAGGAGGAACTATGGACCAAACGAGCCCTACCAAATTGCCGACCTTTTGTACAGAGTATCTTTTACATATTTGGGCTGGGCTGGACTGGGCTCTTAAAAACCCGACCGAATAGCCCGACCCGTCTTTTGGGATAAACTTCTTCGACTTATTTTGACTATAGACTGCAAATGCTTGCTTACTCATAAATTTTGAATTTAACAAAGTAAGTACTACTTCTAAGTATGTAACCGAAACTAATAGTTCTGAAAGTTGACTAATAGAAAAGACAAACAAATTCATTGGCACCCCAATTACACTAAAGAAAAAGGTAATCTTAATCTTAGTAAGGGTGTGTAAAATCGTTTATATCTGTCTAACAATAAACTACTTACAGGTATAAGCAAGAAAAACAAGGCGTATGAGCAGGGGATTGATTAGATGGTAATTAAGTAGTAGTAACAGTAATTATGTTAAAACATCCACCTTGGAGATGTATGCACTGCTGCAATCTGCCTCGGCTGCCTGTGGCTATGCTGTTGCTGCTCCATGTTCCTTTTCTTCATGATGGAAGAAACTGTTGGACTGTAGTAATCATTGCTCCTTTGAGATGTTGTTGCACCTTGTGAGTACACCTTCCTCCCTGCCATGAAGCTCTGGTGCTTCTCCACACTCGAGCCGCGGGCGATCGAGTTTCTCGGTACCGGGCCCCATCTGTTGTAGTTCACACAGCTCTGGCTCCTTCCCACCTCATAAAACCTTCCCTCTCTAGGACTCGTGTAGTTCCTGCTTTCGGCTGTTTCTGCCGAGTACATGGTGGTTTCTCCTTCGCTGCTGTACTCGTGTGGCAACTCCGGGATCTCGATCGGGGATGAGCTTGACTGAGCCTCGCTCAGGGCTCCGTTAACAGATCCCGTTGATTCTGCATCCAGGACGGGGCTAGATGGTCGCTTCTCGATACGGTGTTCGCCCTCGGTTGGTTTCTGCAACAGGAAATCCTTGACGTAGTTTTGATCGGAGCTGGGATGCATTTTTCTTGATTGTTTAGGTGGTGGTGATGCAGCTCTACTGATCCTTGGAGGAAAGTTGATGTCCAGAAGCTGGATTTGAGTTGTATCCTTCTTAACTGGGAATGAGATTAGCATTGGGGATTCGTAAATCTCGGGAGTCGGGATACCGGGTCGATCACCAGTCGAGGTCTCGTCTTCCTCAGTGTGGACAGCTGCTGAACTCGGTCCGGGTTGGTCTGCTGGTTTAGGTACTATGTTTGATGAAGTCGGTGTCCCCTCGTTTTCACCTTCGGTCGACTTAAAAACGCGCCGCATGGTGAACGATGCGCAAGAATGCTCGCTCTTCTGACCGGAGGACATCAACCTTATCAGAGGTAGTTTCGGTTTGTTGAGTTCGTCAAGGTTACCCTCCCAGTGCTGATTCAGCCAATGACAGATGACAGGGATGGGAATGCCAAATTGCATTGGGGAGTCTTTCTTCCACGATGATGTCGATGATGACGAAGTTGAAGAGGATCTGTTATTTGGAGATGTTGCAAGCTTCATAGGATCACAGACCATGAATGAGAGATTGCCATGAAGATCAAAACCAGCAGAACCTGGGCTCCAACTTACTCCATCAGTAGATAACTTGATCAGATTATCAGTAGCTATTACTACCTTTCCTTCACCGACGGCCAACTCCTGTTTATCTGTCAAACCTAAAAGATAAACGATACTTCCCAGCTCCAGATTTGGTTTCGAACAAGTCTTTAAGTAGTGAGGTTGCTGCACAGGAGCGTTCGACTCACCATCAAAAGCATCGAGTCCGACCATTGTCAGGTCAAGAACAGTGCTTGTAATAAAGAACCTGGATCAAATACATCAATCATTGATGAAATTATACTCTAATATCTACATCAGGAAATCAAGGGGGAAGCACGGACGAATCCTGCTATGACGGTGGTGAACACTTTGGATACATAGAGTGAAAGGCTAGTAGGGGTCATAAAAATGTACTTATTTGGTTATATCCATATCTTAATTTACATTCAGCATATGACAAAATTAGAAATCCCATCGTTATAGGAAAAGTTTCAAACTTAGATGTGCAGAGATAAATATTTGATTGATTGAGTCCAATAAACAAAAATTCATTGAAGCTCAACAAGTGATGAATCATTGTCAAAAGAGATGAACAAACCGAGTCTTGATGTTTAGTAACTATAAGCTCGAGGAGGTCGAAACTACTAAACTCTAGTAATCGACAATAATTACTAAATATAGAAGTGGCATTCCCATATAAGAGATGCGTATTTGCTGAAGGATAAAGGTCGCAAAATTTAGACATATCACCATAAATCAATAAAACTGTATGCCTCCTCTCGAAAATATAAACTTCTTCGCACCAATTGCGTCCCCATCGAGTAAAAGTTAACGGAACACAAGCACTATTTAATATTCCATTGTTATAAAAATTTGGTAGGTTTTAAAGATTGAGGTAGACGAAGAGAGTAGATTAATCTCTGTGGAAAATATTGGGCATGCAATCTTTCCCTCACGTAGGTATTTCAAATCGACATTGCGCCTCTTATTATACATCGACACCAACAATGTCAAGCTGCAATAATGATACATGTGGTTTGGTGGAACTTATACATTACAGAATAATGGCAAACAGAGATACCAAGAATTCCATGGCAACATAATTGCAAGAGTAATCACTCAATTTCCATCATTACTGTTCTTGCAACTGTTTCCATCATTACAAAATCATAAACCATTCATTGCAAGAGTAATCACTCAATTTCTTACCATAATGTATCTTACGAACACTGTCACCATTATGATCCCTAATGTCGATTGGTCAAATTAGCACAAATTACAAATAAAAACATATAAATTCAATCCAGCTTATTCCAAATTCAAATCATTGAAATTCTCCCATCTTTTCTAGTTTAGCAACAATGGCATTTCCATCACAAACTTCAGTTAAAGGACTCAAAATCTGGTCCCCCTCAGACCAAGAACCAGTCAAAAAATCAACTTGCACATCAATTATTAACCACCTATCCACTTTTTACACAAACTTTTTTTAAATAAAATTGTATCAGAATATCAATCCACATGCATCTCCCGTTAGCACACAATTACACACTTAACTAGGTGTAGAATCTACAAGGCCAACTCGATGCAATGTGCATAAGTCATAAAAAAAGGATTAAGCATATTCAGATAAAATTCAGCAGTTTGAACACTGACCGGTGAGGAAAAAGGGTAGCGGAAAGGCCATTGTAAAGTCGGATCTCGGCGGCTTCAGCGGCAGCTACCGAGGGGAGATTAGCGTGGGTGGTGAGTAGCAGATTGCGGTGGATCAAGAAGCCGGTGCCGCCGCCATTGATTCTCGCCATGGCCGGAGCCTTGCCGGAGAAAATGGCGCCCTTCATTCTCTCCGACTTGCCGCCACCATTGCAAAAGCACCACGACTCCCCCAAAACCCTCATTTTCCCCCCCACTAATTCCTTTGCAGGAGCCAAATTAGAAAATAAAATCCGCAACAAATCTTGGATCCAGAATGTGGAGCCGGAGAAGGATTCCCATATCTCAGTTTGCCATCGTCCCTCTCTCTCTCACTCTCTCCAGCTGGCTGTGATTCAGCAAGGTAGACAGAGAGTGCCTAGGTACTGGAAAATGGACGTGTAATAATAAATAAATTAAAATATACTAGTATAAGAATGGGAAGAAGAATGGGAAGTGGGGCAGACAGAGAGTGCGTGAAAACAGGGACTTTATTTAGAGCGAAGAAAAAGTGTAGAAGTAGAATGCCAAATCCATTAAAGAGCCGAAGAAAAAAGCTCAGAATAATGGATATGGAATGGAGTAAGAGTGAAGGTTAAAAAGAAAAGAAAGGGAAATGACGGCTCTATTGCTCATTTCCTTTTTTCCCTATTTCACTATGGAAATTGTGGTTTTTGTTTTTTTCTTTTGTATTTTACATTATTTTATAATTAATTTGGTTGAATTAGTGTAGCACGTTTGCTACTTATATGAAGTAAAATCTAGCACATAAAATTTATTTTGTATATGCGGTTGATTGGTTACAATAGATTTGTGTAAAAAAGCAATTTAGTGCATTTAATTGTTTAATATCTTTATAAAATGCATTTGGATTTAACTTTCATGTTTTAGTTTCACGAAATGAGATTTATGAATTATGATTCGGGATTATAAGGTTAAAAGTTATCTTTCTCAAAGAGAAAAAAAAGAAAAAAAAGGTCAAATGTTATTTAGAAATTAAATTTGGAGTCTTCAAGATGGATTTTTTCATTAATTACGATCAGTGACTTAGGGACAGAAGTTTTACCCTCAGGCTCTTAGTTAAAGTGGTTATTTAAATTTTTTTTTTATATATATCGTGGTAAACCGCAACCCCTACTTTCGGAGTTAAATCCATGTCTCTTAAAGTGGTTATTTATTAATATTATTATTATTATTTTTTTTTTTTTTGTTATGTAGTGGGAACTCGCAGCCGCTACCTTCAGGGGGACAGAAGTTTTACATAGTGTGTCATGAGATTCGAATCTAAAACCTTTCAGTCTCAAACGCTCATTTTTACCATCAGACCATCCTCGAAGAGATAAGTGGTTATTTAATTTCAACGTTATAATTATAGTGTTATTACATATTATTAAGGGACAAAACAAAAGCATAAATTTTGAGGTAAACTGTAAATTTAAATAAATAAAAAAGTTATTTTTGCAATTGCAGAACATTATGTTTTATGAATCATTTTGTGTTTCATGTTTGTTACGTAACCATCGTAGCCCTTAACTAGAACCACATTCGCTCTAATTGTTCCATTTATATCTGACAACATTTGTCCGATCCAAGTGTAAACACTTTGATTCGTGCACTTCTTTTACAATATTTAAAAAGTTCATACATAAATTATAAATTTGGAAAATTGTTATCAAACTTATAGATATCATAATTTTTTACACAAAATGTATCTATCTGTTGTTGCTATGCTGATGTAATCACCTAAATTAGGATAAATTATTTAAATGATAATAATTTATTAAAACAAAAATTATAATTGGAACCTCACTATCCTTAGCAGACAGTATAATTGTAGAAACAGTTTATTGAACGTAGCATCTTATTTTTGTGTCCATAATTCTAATTGTTCATCGAATCGTGTTACAATCGTCCTTTAAAAAGAGGCTTCTCATTGTAGCCACACCTCATTTATTTTAATTTTATATTCTACCTTCATGCCTAAAAAATCAGCTAAAATTTATTTGAACACCCAACAAATTCATTTATTACTGTCAAAGTTAAATAGTGGTATCTATATTTCTGAAATTCCATTTAAGAAATACGAAAAACATATATAATGCCCATTATTGATGTGGGGTGTGATGGGGTTCCACTTTTTGAGGCGAGTACAATTCATCCAACGATTGATTTGGATGCACATGCATATTAATAATTTGCTTCGACATATTTTATTTGACAAAATGAATGAATACTAAAAATGATTGGTATTTATGTTGTATTTAATTTCGAAAATAAAAGATTAACTGGAACATGTGAAAGTGAAAGAGGAAAATTGACAGTTAACCTTATGATGGTGACGAATGCATGAACTATTTATGATTTGTATTGGAATGACAATCAAATTGCACATTTGCGGGTCACGCCAAATGTTGCAAATGAGGAAAAAAGAAAAGAAATTTGTACCAATACAAGTATGTTGTCGACAAGAACTAAAGAATATAACAATTTTAGAATGTTAGTGATAGAATAAGAATGCTCATGACTAAAGTTCAAATAAACAAAACATGTGTGTTTAATAACTGAAATATCTGCGCCAAAATAAGAATATGAATAAAATTTCTAGTACTTAGCCTTAGTAAATTTATAGATCAAATTTGTGACGTAAAATTCTCTTAGTAACTATACAAAAGTCTTGTGTGCTGAGAAGCATAAAGAGCATAGTAGCAATTGGAGTGATTTAAAAGAGGCATGTGAGAGCTATATTAGTACATATACGGCGGCCCGACAACAAGCAGCTATACAAGCGTAAGTTCTCCCAGATGTAGGCGATTCGAAATGGTTACGTCCAAAGTGTGGACGATATCGTCTTGATGTTGATTATGTTATGGATGAAAGTAATGGCAGAGGTGGAGTGGGGGTTATTGTGAGGGATGGTGTTGCGACTATTATCTTTGCTATGGCCAAACTTGTCTCGATTTCGACAACGGTTTTGTATGGTGAACTTAAAGCACTAATGCATGGAATTTAAATGCTTTGAGGAGGGCATTTAACCAGTTGAAACTTTTACAGATTCTTTGCTAGCGGTGATGGCAATAGAAGAAGAAAAGGAAGCCTCAAGTGTCTTAGGTGAATACCTTTTTGATTTCTTTGATATGGTGAAAAAGTTTAATGTGATTTCGGTAAGCCATGTTCGTAGGGAAGATAATAAGGCGGTGATAATTGACCGTCACGACTGTTGAGTATTGCTAAGGATGATATTAAGTAATCAATGAAAAATATTTTCTTTCCAAAAAAAAAAAAGCACTATATAAATACGTAATCCGTTTTCATAGTAACTTTTTACACTAGATTTAAGAAATGCTTAAAATGCTAACACACAATTAGATCGTGAAGAGAAAAAGATCTTACGAAAAATAATCTTAAAAATTGTCTAACAAAATCTCAAACATATTTGAAACCAAACGGATAAACCAAAAGAAGAAAAGAAAAAAGAATGTAGTAATAAATAAATAGAAGGATAAAATTTTTCTCTGCGAATTGTCTGTTGTGAAAAGCTTGGAAGATCGCATCGCGTCGCGTTTTGTAGTTTGATCCGATGGCTTGTATTGATTTCAGAAAAGTTGAATGCATCATCATCTTCTCATTCATTTGGATCGGATCATCTTGTGTTGCGGAGTTCAAGGCTAGTTCGCGTTTAGGAAATCTATTGAAGAGATCAGACAATACGCAGAGAGAGTTTGATTTCTTCATGCTGTCTCTTCTATGGCCGGGAACAGCCTGTCTCTCCTCCGGCGGTTGCTGCCCCTATAATGCCTGCTGTCGCCGGTAAATCTGATTTTTCCTCTCTTCTGAAATGTTAGGTTATCTTCTTTTTTTTTTTTTTTTTTTTTTAAATAAAGTTCAATATTTGTGGGACTAATTAGTGTCAGTCCAATATTTGCAATTGTTTGGAAAGCTGATTCACAGTCACAGGGGTCCATTAAAGTTCATTAATGCTGTCACATTTAGTAGTTCTTTTTTCCTGGGGTTGTTGTACTCGAATTTCATGATATGTATGGTTTTTGTAGCTTAGTTCCCACTAATTTATCTCAACTGATTCGCACGTACATTATTAGAACTTGATGTTCATTTTCTCGTGTCAACTTTAAGCCAATTCACGAATACGACATGAAATTATCAGGTGTTGACTTATAACATCAACAATAAATGGCTTATTCACACCTATTATAAGACAGCACATTGTTCTAGTTTCCTTACATTTCTTGCAATGCAATTATTAAATCTGCATTTGGTAACTATCAGACTAATAAGAACTGAACGGAAGGAGTCTCTTTCTATTCTGAGGTACAAAGAAATGAAAAAACTCGTTTGCAAAGAGCTGCTCTTGGCACACTATAGCTTTTTTTCCCCCTCCTAGTTTTCTTCTAGGAGTTGTCAACCTTGGCATTCTTATCAAAGGCATTTAGCTTTCTTGATAAGCGTAGTCTACGTGTCGAGAGATTTTGAGCAGATGGCATAAACTGTTTAGGAAAATATAAAAATATAACTTCTCTTCCATTATTTGCTGATGATAAGCTGCTGTGTTATTCCTGCCTGTTGCTTAAGCATTCTCAGTATATGCTAAGGAGACTTACTTGTGTTTCTCTTTAATTTGGTTCAGTTCGAGTGCCTTGACAGAATTCACTATCCGTAAGTGAAGCTATCACATTCTTGAACAAAACAATGTATTGGTAACAAATGATCAGTAATTTGATATTTAAAATATGTCCGTTTATTATTTTTCATTCATTTCATGTTTATACATGGGTGAAGGATTGCTTCCGAATTGAGATAGAAAAAGGTTGATAAACACGTATTTACCTCCTTCTGGTGTAACGGCCATGTCCATGTGGTAACTCCTTTCCTTGCAGATGGACTTTGGCCTGATTATAATGACGGGACTTGGCAATCATGCTGCCCTGGCCGAAAATTTGACATTAATAAGGTACTATTTCAAGACTGTCCTAGTTTCTAGTTTGCATTTGCTTAGATGCTTTCTAGATTTTAGAATATATCTGCAAACCCTTTGTGTTGTATACGTGAATGTGCATGTAACTTCTTCAGCTGTTTGAAGCAGATTACACACAATTTACGAGTAATAAATTTGTATCTCAAACTGTCAAACATATAGGTCTTTCTTTTAGAAAGTTGCTATGCTTCGTCTTCTAAATTGATTTTTGGTTGTTGCAGATTTCAAACTTACTAAGCACCATGAATAAGTACTGGCCGTCTTACAGCTGTGAATCTATTTCAAATTGCCATAACGGAAGCGGGATATTCTGGGAGCATGAGGTTTGTTGATGCATATTCATTCTTTAGAGCTGGTGATGCCAAGACAAGAACTAACAATTGCTTCCTTTGTTTCTGTCACGTTCGGAATATTCGTATTGGAATGCAACTGGAGACAGTGGGGTAAACATCTTCAGAATTTTAGTTCTCCTTGGTTAACTATCTTCTTTTTTTTGTCTGACAAAGAAGCTTGTGATTTGTCATGATTCATGAAACCAAGCAGTGATTTCAAATGAACATGTATTTGGCTGCTACTGTACATGGCATTTATAAAGAAATTTAAAGAGCACTGCAACTGAAAAGGAACCTTACTTGTTCTCATTCTTTGTTTTCCAGAAAAACATGGACCTTGTTCATTTCCGGTCGTACATGATGAATATGATTACTTCGTGAAAGCTCTTAATCTGTACTTCAAATATAATGTCACGGTAAGATAATGCTTTTCATCTAACATTTCGTTTTTGTGCATATCATTATGTAGTATTTTGATCTGTAAAGTACTTTTTTAACCCATCTTGTATATGCATTTACAAAATGCAGGAAGTATTAAGAGAAGCTGGCTATGTAGCATCGAACTGTGAAAAATATCCTCTTGGAGGCATTGTTTCAGCCATTGAGAATGCTTTCCATGCCACTCCAGCACTTACTTGCTCAAACGATGCGGTTGAGGAACTCCGACTCTGCTTTGAAAAGGATTTCAAGGTCAGACTCTCGATAAACCCTATTGTTGTGTGGTATTATTACCCAAAATGTAGTTATTTTTGCTTGTTTGTTTCTGGGATCTTCTGCAGATTCAGGATTGTACCGTTGAAACTAGTGCAGAAGATTCATGCCCCAAATATGTCAGCCTACCGAAATTCATCTCGTCAGGTGAGTTTATCTTTCTTAAAGTCAATACCTGGACACGATACTTATGAATCAATCTTACAGTTTGTCGTCTTTTTTTTTTTTTTTTTTTTTTTTTTTTTTTTTTTCATCAGTATGACTGGGAAGCTTCTTCATGTTCATCTAAGTGGCCTAGGTTTGGGTTGTGTTGTTATGTTTAATTTGTTGTGTCTTATCCTTGTTGCAGATCTTGAAAAGAATGAAGCTTCAAAATCCATTTTAAAATCAGATAGTTGACTCAACTTCGCAGTCAATTGCTCATCGGATGCTTCCTAGTTTCTATATTTGTTAAAACTACTGATGGTGATATTTTATCTGCTCTACTGTTGGAAGCATATGATGATATCTCGTAATGTCATTCTGGCCTTATAAAACTTAAATTTTCCTGCAACGCGCAACAAAGAAGGCGACAGTCATTCGTTTCACTTGATGATCAGATAGTGTACCGTATTCAAACGAGTTAAGAACTTACTAAGAAATGAACATATCACCAACAAATGTAGTCTCATGGCCTGTTTTTCTTTCAGAAGCAAGCACGCCATAAACTCTCTCTTAACATGACGACAACAAACTCATAAGTCATAAGTGGCTTATCATTCACCTTGTAGTTTCAAGATACAGCTACGGGCAAGTCAGTGATCAGCTCCGGAGCCAAATGGGGCTTCATATTTACATTTCTGTCTGACCTGTATTACGAATTCAAGCCAGGAAAGAAGTAACTACAGAAGACGGCACCTGGACAATTCTGCGGGACAGTGCAAGTCCTTTTTCTCATGGCAGCTGAATTCACTTGCTGTAGGCAAAATAATCTTTCATTTTAGGAATTCAGGAAAATTGATGCTGGAAGAGTATTAAATATCAAGAATCAAGTTTTCATACAAACCTCACAACATTTTCATGAAGAGCTCTGTCTGTCACAAGGGAAATGTAATGGTATTTCCAGCTCGAGATTTGGCAAACAGTCCTAGACCCAAAAATTAAGGCATCATCTCGCTCTTGGCAAATGCCCACTTCAGCCACACAATAAAGCAATGCCTAGAAAGATGTTCTGGCAGATCCACCTACAAAACATGAGAGTGTGAGAGGTTTATGAAATAGTTTGAAGTTAAAATTCTCTACAAATGCACCCATATTTTGGTGCGCTTAACAGGTACAATGCAAAAGCACAATATCCAATAGTAAATATGAAATTTCAGGACTAGCCGGGAAGTTTGAGCCCTCATGTTTAGCCAACATATTTTATCATCTGTCGTTTCTATGGAAAAGGAAAAAAATTATCTCGGATGTGCTTTTATGGTTTCAGACACTTCATGTTGTCCCTACATTTTGTTGCCAAAGAGAATAAAAGAACTCTTATCCTCCAAAATTGGCATATGAATTCAAAAATTAGTTTAAAAATCTTTGTATAGACATCAAATAATCACATGCTAAATAATTTGACAACAAACTATTCAGTAGTCGAGCATGAGTACTGAATAGATGAAAATTAAACAACTTGCATACGGAATGTGAAGTGCAGAAACATAAAAGGACAGGTTCTGGACTTACACTGCTCCATGTAGAAGAATAGTCATCAGTAGAGAGCAACCAATCACCTGCCTTGGATTGCATATCTAGCCTGCTATTAGATAAATTATGCCCAACCAACTCATCTTCATAATCTTCAGCAGGATTGAAATTTTGTTTTCTTTTCTTTTTGTGTTTTCCACGCTTCTTGCGCTTGAGGTTCACTGAAGATCTTCTATCATAATCTGATCCACTATCTTCCAAGGATTCATCATCACGTACCAAAGCATACTTGTTAGACTTGCGAAACTTTATTCCACTGCTGATAAACAAAGACTCCCAGGACTCGGTAGTATGAAATTCCTGTGATAGCCTATAATATATCGCCCAGGACTGCACACCTAACCGTTTTATGACTACTAACGGTTTGCTCTTTAGGCCTTCTTTCAATATCGTTGCGAAGTCATTGGCATGATTTGACAGTTCACAGAGTTGAGAGACCAAATCTTTTATCCTTTCTTTTTGTTCCTCACTACCTTCTTCCTGCACAAGCCGCAGGAGATGGCGGCCTTGACTAGTCACTGCAGTCAGCAGAAGTAGCTGATTAAAGGTAGTAGAACCACTGTATTTTGAAAGTATATTCTCAAACCATTCAGATTTGCTGCCAAACACAGCTGCTTCTGATTTTTGTCTAAAATATTTGGGTAGCAAATCTAGGAAAAGACGCAAATCTTGCTCTTCAAGAATTATCAGAAGGTGATGGCATAAAAATGAGAAAGATTGCTCCATCAGGAATTCATCAATAACTTCCCATACTTCTTCCAGTTCCTCCTTATACATCAAGTCAGCAAACAAGTCAACGAAATATTTTGTATCAATCAGCAAAATACTACCATCCTTTAATGACTCCGAGAACTCATGGGATGACCAAAACTCAGGTACATACTCGAGAAAATTCTCAACAGTTTGCAGAACATCCAAATCAAGGAAATAATGGGGCTTCGTTGCAACCATGGCAGGAGACTGCCCATGTTTACCTTTCCACTCAAGCTCCTCCCAACAAATATCTCGGTTTATAAAAGCAAACTGAGACAATGCTTTAGCACCCTTTCTATGATCTGAGCCACCCGTGCCAGAAAAATTAGAGAACCACTGTAAGATACGCCTAGGATTTCCTGGAGACACGAAGGGGTTACGATTTAAAACATAGTGACAGCCGACTGAAAATTTGAATGAGAGTAGCGCCAATAAAATGATTGACAGAAAGTAAGTAAGGTCAACACTTCAACTCTACATGACAAGACATCACCAATTGCCATGTATGTTTAAGAATCAGGACACAATGCCGTTTCGATCTACTCAAGCAAACATATTGAACATTAACACTCAAGGCTGAACTTTGAAGAAACAAAAACAACAATATTTGTTGTATTCAGACAATCAATGGGGAGTTCAGACAAAAAACTGGTCAATTACATCCATTACATCTAAACAATTGAAGCTTCCAAATCAGAACTCTTCTCCACATAAACGAAATTCAGTTGTATAGATGTTGGTTCGCAGATCAGAGAATGATAATCGACATGGAAACGCTGAATTCAATGTCATTGAGTGAGAAAATTCTAAGTGTTTTATATAAGAAATTATTTATTAATCATAATAAAGAACCATGGAAAGCAACAGCTAAAATGTTTCTTGACCTAAAATGCTATGCATAGCAGCTGAAGTTCTGGTTACCTCGCCTGAAACTCAGTTCACCGATTATAATAGATCAAGGACGTTAAAGGTCTCAGAAGCTCTATAGAAAGTTTATATTAAATCCAAAGCCACAAAAAACAAACAGTAAAACTCAGCACTTGCCTCTGAAGAAGTTCTCCAACTTGCAGCTTTTCCTTGCTATTATACGCCCCATCTTTTGTGGTTGCTTCTCAAAGATCAATTGCAGAAGTTGCGATGCTAAGTGCCACTTGATTGGCTGTGATCTCAATAGCCTCAGAAATAAGTCTCGTTGGTGACGGGGGCTAATGGAGTTTATGCCTGAAATTGTGTTACAAAGCCACAGCCGAGCTTCTGATCGACTTCCTGATGATATGAATGACCAGATAACACTTTCTAACTCATCAAGAAGAGATATTCTCTGCTTACAATATTCATCACTCCTAGTGTCATCCTCCCAGGCGGGCTCACGCAGAAACAGCTGAAGCATTTCTGTAATGCCAATGATACAATTTACCACAGATTTGCTACAATATAATTATTAAAAAAAAATAAATTCCCCTTACTAATCCACTAATTCAGCAAACAGAAGCAAGATGTTTATCAAGCATTGCTTAAGTAAAAGGCACAAGCACGATCAAGGGACGTAATTCCATCCAACAAGAACGAAGTTAATTCATTATTTCCCGTGCCCATTCAGAGTGCCATGCGCATATGAGAAGGTTTTTAAGCAAAGAATTAAACGCACTAACAAACAATTCGCAAGCATATAAACGATTCGCTTCCTGAGAAGCAAATAAGCATGATAAAGGTTCTAATAAACATCTCTCACTTCAAATGGGATCCCGATAATCAACTCGTTCAGAACCCTCCTAACTCCATCATGATTAACAAGATTATCCCACCAATTACTGTAGTTCGTAACACACACAAACCCTTCTCCCCCCACCCAGCAATCAGGAACCAGGAATCCATCAGTATTTCACCATTTTTGCAGCTTCACAAATTACCACGGTCCTTATATTAATCCAAATGAACAAAGACACCAAATTCGAAGCGCGCAATTCACAAGTAGTACTTAATCAAGAAATCCGCAAGTAAAATACAAAAATGATCAATAATCACAGCAACATACCTGAAATCTGCGACGCCTCGCAGAGGAATTTGCGTTAGGGTGGATAATTAGGGACGCGAAATAATACAATCGTCTCTACCAGACTTGAAAAACTAGTAGTAAAAACTTATGAATGGTCTAAACATAGCGCCAAGATTCCACCCACTATTTATTTAGTATTTATGATAAAATAAAATTCGACCCGCCCCGGATAGACCGATTTGGGCCTCTCATGGAAATGGAGTATAAAACTAATGAGATGATACACTATTTTCTTTCTATTTATACGGAGTATTTTTGATTGGAAGGGGACAGATTATAGAAAAGTAAAGCCCTATTCCTCCCCTAAACCCAGAAGTTTACGCAGCTGCTGGTCGCCGCTCATTCGCCGGAAAAAGTGTACCCAATCTCTCGTTCATGTATGTGCCCTTCATCTCTTTCTATAGAAGTTGCGGTCGCTTAAAAAGTGAGAATTTGGGGTTTTCTGCTTCCCTTTTTTTCTTTTATTGATATTTGATCGTATGTGTACGGAATTTGGAACCTTACAACCCAGAAATCAATCATGGAATTGGTGTTAGTATTTGTTTTGGTTTCCTCGGTGGTAAATTGGAGTTGAATTTATAAATGGGAAAGGGTACTGCAGAGAGCAAAACTGATTTGGTATGTTTTTCTTGCTAGTTTCTTAGAGTTTGTTTGGAGTGATTGGATGGTTAAATGAACTATGCATAGTCGTTGATTTTATTGTCAGTGTCAGCTCGGTGTTATGAAAAGGGGGTTTTATTCAATATTTTGTGAGAAGTTTTGGACTAGCATCATTGAAGTTGAAGTTACCATGTGAAAAAAGTGCAGTTTAAGAAAAGAATATGGATGCCGATTTAAAATATTGAATCATAGTCTCTCCTCTTGTGTAATTTCTGAGCGGCAGACTTCTTTATCTATGTATGTTGGTATTACAATTTTGATAGAGGTTTATATTTTTGGTTCATGTCTCTTCAATTTCCTCAAGATTGTATGTATGTCTTATCGATTTTCTTTTTCTTTTTGCGGCGTGATTGGCGATTCAAGGTGGTATAATAATACTTGTAGTTGGTGACATTACTTTATGGGCTTCAGTGACGGATTAAGCTTATTATTTGCGGCTGCTGTTTGGTTCGCTACTTACGCTTTAGTTGCAGTTCTTGGAGTCTTCCAAGCTTTTGATTTTCTCCGAACCTCCATTTCCAGCTAACTGTGAGACACCGGTGAGATACATAGAAGAAAAACAAACAGCAAGCAATCATGGGCTTTGCACAACTTGTAATTGGCCCTGCTGGCAGTGGAAAGGTTATTAACAAAATTTATATTTCAGATGTTCAGTTGTATTTTACTACTAATATTCGGTATATTATAGTTCATCCAAATGGTGGCGACAATCCTGACATATTTAATCTCTTAAATTTGTTTCTTTTATGTATCTACATATTTCTATGATGAGTAATACCCTGTACTGAGATGCTCCCCATCTGGTTGTTGCAGTCTACCTACTGTTCTAGCTTGTACCAACATTGCGAAACTGTTGGTCGATCAATTAATATTGTAAACTTAGATCCTGCTGCTGAGAATTTCAACTATCCTGTAGCAATGGGTGAGCCTCCAACTTTTTTAGTTGACTTAACATTGTTACTGAGTCGATTCGGGTGTTGATTGACTTTAATATGGACTCTTGTTTTCAGATATTAGGGAACTCATTTCTCTGGAGGATGTCATGGAGGAGCTTGGATTGGGCCCAAACGGTGGCCTTATTTACTGCATGGAGTATCCTTCATAACATCTGATTCAATTCAGTTTCTGTCTTGTTTAACTTATGATTCAGTGTTGCCACAATTTAGTAAGTGTCGTTTACCAGATTGAATCAGTGATAAACAATTTGATGACATGTCGCTATGTCAGTCTTTCATCATGCTGTACATATTACACTATTGTACTCCCTTAACTAGCACAGGCACCTGGAAGAAAATCTGGATGAGTGGCTGACAGAAGAGTTGGATAATTATTTGGATGATGATTATTTAGTTTTTGACTGCCCAGGTACACGGCTGTTTCCCGACAATTGTCTATCTATGTTCAGGTTTCCTATGTGATACAATAAAACGTCCTAGACACTCATTACTCTAGAATGTCTTACAAAATATTCCAGAACGAGTGGACAATGTTTGGTAATGTTACTGTCTGTCCTGAGGGTTGCATGATTGCTGATCTCTATTTCCAGACAATTTTTTGTTTCACTCTCAATGTTAAAATGGCTTCAACTTGGGTGCTCATAACTTTTATTCAGATGACTTAGCAGTTTTGACCTTTCACGTGTTGGAAGTATGTTAAAATATATTAATTGGCGAAATTTATCATGTTTTTTGGTGATTTATCATTCAAAGCAATTGTAATAGAGGGTTTTTCAACTGATTATCCAAATTATTTTGCTTTATGAAAATTAATTATTATGTGCATTGCATTTAATTTGCCTTCTACAGCTGAATTCTGATGCCTCAGTATCTGGAATCTTTTAGGCCAAATAGAACTCTTCTCCCACGTACCTGTGCTTAAGAATTTTGTGGAGCATTTAAAGCGCAAAAACTTCAATGTCTGTGTTGTGTACTTACTTGATTCGCAGGTACCTATGTTTCTCGCACATTTATTTGCACGTGTTCCCATTTCATCATTATTTTCACTGAAATTCAATGTTGTTTTTGGTATAGTTTATAACTGATGTCACCAAGTTCATAAGTGGTTGTATGGCTTCACTTTCTGCCATGATTCAGCTGGAGCTACCACATGTTAATATTCTCTCCAAAATGGACCTTGTGAGAAACAAGAAGGACATTGAGAAGTCAGTGCTGTTTACATTAAAGAAATCCTTTTTTCTTCCCGACTTTGGGGCTTGTCAATCATTTATCTTGGCTTAATATTTTTTTATGCTGATATCACTTGTTTTGTTCTCTTAGTTACTTGAATCCAGAACCTCAGACCCTGTTGGCTGAGTTGAATCAGCGCATGGCTCCGCAGTTTGGGAAACTTAATAAGAGTTTAATCGAACTGGTATGTTTTAGATATTATGATTTCATTTTGGCATTTAACAGTAAAGAATCTGAACAATAACAGTCACTGGCAGTTTCTTATTATCTTGTGATTTCTGGTCTTAATTTTTCTGCGCTATTATATGGGGATTATAACTTTCACTAAGAATCAGTTGTATATTCTTGCCCGTTTAATTATCTGTTTATAAAGTGATGGGCATGCTTGAAAGGAAGTTTTTGGCCATTTTTGGTCATGTTCAGAGGTTTTAAAGCTGTTCCATATTTCTTGGCCTCAGGTGGACCAGTACAGCATGGTGAGCTTCATTCCTCTTGATCTGAGAAAAGAGACCAGGTATATCATTTACTCGTGTATCTTTGGACGAGATTCCAAAGTTTTATTATTATACTTCATGAGATTTTGCATAACCTTTTGTACTTTTCGTTGGGATTCCGGTTTGATGTCTTGATATAGGCAGTCGTGATCATGAGCTATTCCTTTATCACAAGTCAAGGCTTACACAATTGGCATACATTTTCTCCAATCCTTTGTGGGCCTTTGTCCAACTAAAGTCTTTGCTCTATTTATATTGTTTCAAGTTAATAGTATGAATATGATATGATGAAAAAATCTGTCATATGTGGCGACCGTTTGGTGCAATGGATTTTATGATTAGAAGCTGACTACATTGCTTGCCTTTAGCCTGAAGTATTTAATTGTGGAATTAGTAGCTTCTTCACACAACAATTTCTACTCTAGTTCCATCATATCATTAAGTACAATTCTGTAGTTTAGCTTGAGATGTAAAGATGAAACTAATAGTAATACTTTTGGTTGCTGCAGCATTCAGTACATTCTCTCGCAAATTGACATGGCTATTCAGTATGGTGAAGATGCAGATGTGAAGATTAAGGATTTTGATCCAGAAGACGATGATTGAACAAGATTTTTGGAACTCAACAAAAACAATACTATCACGCGGATTTGCATTCATTTTGACAGTTGTGGATTTTAATTCTTCGAAGCACTAGGGGGAAAAAAAACCAGCAATGTTGGCACGGAATTGGATCTGGTTTAATGGATTGACTGGTATATATGCTTTTATTTGAGGGGAAAAAACAGCATCTTTGGCACGGAATTGATTCTTCTTGGTTTATGTGATGTGGAGTATTTGATTTTAATTTGTTTTGTTTTGAAGTAATTGTGCATTAAAATTTGATATACGTTTTGAAGACAGAAAATACACCCTCGTTAGTAAATATAAGGAGAAATGTGATTATTGTTATTTTTATATTCAATTTCTTTTTACACATGTTGCCAATGTTTCGGTTTCGGGATAAAATTATTGTAATAAGATTTGAAAGTAATGTGGTAGGTATGGCTGCAAATGTAGGAATGAACGTATATTGTGAATTATCTATGTTCTTCCTGCTAACCAGTTTGACATAAACCACTTCATTAGAAGTAAACGACTAAACTAAAACATATTGCAACAAATTATTGTAGCAAGTGCTTAATAGAACACATGTTCTCAACAGATTGAAATATTACAAATAAATTAATATCTAAAATTTTCTTAAGATAAAGAGTCAGATATTTATGGTGCAAGTAATCAAGACAGTTCAAGCTCATTAGTCCACTTAAGTTCCTCAGCAGAAAATGGCACAGTAGACAGATAAGTGAAAGTTTTAACATAATATCAATTCTGATAAAGGAAACTTGTCCAAAAACGCAACAGCAAATTGTCATCATAACCCTATGAAAAATATAAGAATCCTCTGATTAACGCAACAAAGCACAAAATTTGACTGGATAATGATGGCTACCAACGAATGACGCTTCATTCATCATCCTCATCATCATCGTCGTCGTCATCATTACCAGCAGCAGAGTTCAGAGCATTTAATCTCTCTATCAATTTAGCCTTCCTCTCCTCATAAGTCAGCTTCTTAAGGTTGTACCTGCATAACAAGTCAATAAAACAATTACACTTGGCACTGCAAAATACAAATTTTCCTGATAATGATATGCGCGCCAAATAGATGTAAATAGTTATCATCATAAAATTTTAATAACAAGTCACATCCTAGCATAAAAAAGTCTTTACCTCTTGTGCTCGGTTGGTGGCTTCTTGTCAGATTTCTTCATTGTTGGGTCAGCGCGAATTGCTGCATGAACCTTCTTGTACAACTCTTCGATGTTCTCTGCCTCAATGCCCCTCTTAATGTACTCACTAAAGTGAGTCTGGTATTTCTCGGGCTCATCTTCAATCAAAGACTGCAGACATTTAACGTAAGATTAACTCGTACTCACCCAAGGATGGCAAAACCACAACAATGTAACCCCATGACATCAAAAGTTAAAGAAAATACCTGCATGTAAGCAGCAACATGGCCCCCATAGATATACTTGCGGTGCACTTCAGCATCAAGCTGCTTGCTGTCCTTGCCGTATCCAGCAAATCTCTTATCACTGTGTGGTACGTCGAGTCCACCATCCAGTGCTCCCTATAACACAACAAACCAAACTGTTCAAGCTCAAGAAGCAAATAACAAACATATAACACAATCTACTTGCAGGAGAGATTGCAGAAGCTTAAAAAACAAAGTTGTCGGATGCCAATATGGCCAACTTAGTACCTTGAGGGCACCAAAAACACGGTTTCCAGTAGTAGTCTTAATGAGGCCAACATCCAAAAGGGCACGGAAAGGCCTTCTGCTTTCAGCGGGCTCAACAGAATAATCCTCTCCTGTTGCCTGAAAGGACAAAAATTGCAGTGCTCAATTAATACATCATCAAAAAACAACTACCTGCAACAAAAACATATGAACACAGCGACAAGAAAAATAGGCTAACCTCAACATTTCCTTCATACTCTTGGTCCAACTCAAGTTTCTTCAGGGCTCGGCGACTCAAAAGAAGTCCAGTGCAGTATGCTGTCATACACCCCCAACCATCAGAGGATTCTTATTACTAAGAGATAAGATAATGATTCTAGATTTAGACTAACCAGCAGCATAGTTGGTCAGACCAACTTCAAGGCCATAACGAGGCAGCTCGTGTGCATAAGCAGCAGCAAGGACATGATCACCAGCAATGCTAGAAGATAAAATCTGGCAGATGATATCCTTATTGGTCTGATGATGATGTTAAAGCCAACAGTACATCATGCATGGTCTATCCCAATCACAATATAATCAAAATATGACAAAATAGCTACTAACAGTATATTTCATTTCAATCAAGAGTGTGGGATAAATTTGCAAGAGCCCCATTATCTGGAATAAATGCATTAGCCACAATTGAAGAAGTATCAAAAATTATTTAATCAACAACAATCAAAAGTTCAATACAGTGCGAACGAAGATGACATAGGAAAAAAAAACACTAAAGGCATATAAGGATACAAATCGCACAACAAAGCGAAACTTTGGAGTGTTGTATTTGTTCTTGTCCTGATTGATCATGCGAATCCTTGCCCGATAGTCAGTCTTTCCCTCTATATAGAAAATCATTAAGAAAAAATTAATCAAAAATAAAATTATTCCCTATAATCAATTGAAAAAAAAAAGAACAAATGAACACATTTCAATTAGTTAGAAGAAGAAAATGAAGAAAAATTGATTGCTTACCTCTTCTTCTCTTGTACTTGACTTGGAATCGCTTGAAGTAAGCTCTCGATTTCTGGGCTTTTGCAAACGCCTATAAGTAGCAAATAACTCATTAGCAAACACATAACATAGAAAATTAACCCCCATACAATACCACAACTCCAAACATATCCTAACACTATTCATAATTGTAACAGCACAATCAAATTACATCCACTGCCAGCCAACTCTAAAAAATGAAAAATGACGTGCTGGATTTCATACTAATCAAATACTATAACACAGTTTTTTTACAAACAACAATTTTTATTTTTTCACAGCGAAAAAGTTCAACAAGCGGGGTAAACAGAAAGTTTCAATGTTCCAGACCTAAATCTAGTAAACAGTCAACGCTAATTAAGTACCAGTTTCGCACACCATCCATGAGTGAACCCATTATCAAAAGCAGAAGCGGTACGGAGCTAATCGGCTCAAATCTAAGCAAAACTGAAATGTCGACTAAACAACAGCCTCAGATCAAATCTAAAACAAATTCCACGACCTAAAACCAACGCGCTGCCTCAAAAACAATGAGCTTCCATGCAAAAACAAAATGGCCTAGAAATGTTACTCCACGGTGATGAAGATAAATAAAATAACAACTATCGACATGTAAAAGATGAAGAAAATCAGAGAAAATTGCAGCTGACTGAATGAATTCACTGTAATACTTACCATTTTCACCAAATTCCGATGCGCTCCGCAGGGAGGAATCCGACGGGGTGAAGGTGAGGCGAGAATTAGGGAGACGCAGAAAAACAAGCTAAAATAGGGCAAAACCCTAGAGGGCAGATGGGTTTTATGCAAGCCTTGAATGTTAATTGGGCTTTGAAATCTGGGCCATTCTGTTGGGATACATTAGTTGTTGGGCTTCTTCACTCCTTTTCTTTCTTTTTCTTTTTTCTTTCTTTCAGAATTGTTATTGGGCCTCTTGATTAGGAACTTAAGTAACAAAATCTAATAAATTGACTCATTTGTTTAGGGTACAGAAATTAAGAATAAAGGAATTAAATGTGAAGAGTGTATTTAGTGTATTTTGTATAGAATACTTAATTGTTGAGAAAAAAACATTTGTAAGTGCATTTTCACTATTTATAAAAGCAAATTACTGTACACATAGTACTTAAACATTAAAATATTGTCTAATCTTTACCAAAAAGGAAACGAGCGGTTGAGTGGGGATGCTCAGAAAGGAAAGAGAGTCAAGTTGAACGAGACGAAAGGAGTACTCCCTCTATCCCATTGAACTTGACTCATTTTCTTTTTGGTACGGAAATTAAGAATAAAGGAATTAAAAGGGTGTGTTTAATGTAGTTGGTATATAATATTTTATTGTTGATAATAAAGTTGAAATAGTGATTTTTCATTGTTTTCTATAAAGAGTGTATTTAGTGTAGTTGGTATAGAATATTACTTTCCATATCCACGATATCGTTACCACTTTTTCCATTTAGATTCGTCAATGATATGGTTACCACTTCTATTATAGTAATGAGGTCCACATAATACATTATATTTAACGTTATATATTTCAATAATCCCCTCACATTTATAGTGAGACATTACTCCACACTCACAACAATAATCATTATAATCCACCACTACCCACCACTTTATTAAAATCTGTGTAGTCCACAATGTGGTAATGATATTATGGACTGGTCGGGTATATTGTTAATAATAAAGTAATCTTTGCCAAAAAAGGAAATGAGCCAAGTTGAATTGAACACCCAGAATACACTACAAACCAAGTTGAACTAGACGAAAAAGAGTATGTGTATTGGATTGCTACTTTGATATAGATGTTCAACTTTATCACTATAATTTATAATTAAATACTGTAAACACAAATATATTGTATTTATTCGATAATCACAAGATTGCATACAAATATAAGAATTTCAAAATATATGCAGGTTCAATCTCTATTTGATCCTCCGATTTTTCTCTTCACTTAACCCTCGAACGGTCTTCAAGCAGTCCTTTGAGATTTGTTGTAGAAGTATGTCTCCTAGATCTTCTTGGACTTGATCTTCAGGCTTTATAACGTTGACGTGGATGACTTTCGCCTTGCTTCCGAAGTAAACGTTGAGCTTTGATCTTTGTGCTTTGATGATGTTGACTTGAGCTTTGAGGTTGATGGCGTTGACTTGAGCTTTGGGGTTGATGGTGTTGATGCGGAGGACGTTCACCTTGTTTTCGAAGTAACGTTGAGCGTCGAGCTTTATAACGTTGACGTCGAGGACTTGCGCCTTGTTTCCAAATCAAACACCACTTGAGATATTTCCGCCGAAGAATGTGTTGCTTCCCACGAAGAACGCCTTGAATCTCGCCAGGACACCATGAATACTAAGAGAAATGTTAGAGAATTTCTCTATTCAATCCTTGAGCTCTTGAAGATGATTTTTTTAGGTGTGATTTGAAATTGTGTAGAGACCCCTATTTATAGTTGTAGAAAGAGAGAAGTTGAGTGGGCTTTGAACTCCATCATAGGCTTGATGGATGAGATGGCGCGATCTCATTGGCTCTTGAAGATTTATGCATATCTTTTACTTGTTGCCAAAGAAATAGATATTTATCAATTAAATAACTTACTTTAATATGAATATGATAAGATTCCATAATAAAATAAGAAAATAAAATTAATAAAATATTTCCTTAAAATTTCGATCTCTACAAATGCCCCCTCGAGACTTGTTCATGGACGACTTGTCGTGAAAATGAATGAGTCTCGATAAATTTGAATTTGGTAGATAGTTTATACTCATAATCAAGAGTTCTTGAATTTGCTAGAAAGTTTAAACTCGTTTCAAGGAGTTCTTTGAATTTGAAAGAAAGTTTATACTCGTTTCAAGAAGTTCTTGAATATGTAGTTTAAGCTCGTTTCAAGGAGACTTGAATTTGATAGAAAGTTTAAACTCGTTTCAAGGAGTCTTGAATTTGGACTTGGTTTTAGATAGTTTATGCTCGTATCAAGGAGCATCCATTTGATTTCAATTGTAGACCTTTTATACTCGTGTCAATGAGTCTTCACTTGATTTGAATTTGTAAACATTTTATACTCGTGTTAAGGAGTCTTTGACTTGGACGATTCTTCAAAAAATTTGATCATAGTTTTAAGGAGGGGCGCCGTACACAGTTTATACTCATGCGGGCCAGGAGTAACATGCAGTTTAGGCTCGTGCGTCATGGAGCAACTTGTCTTCAACTTCAACATACATGGGAAGTACTTGTGACTAAATTTGCAGTCTCTTCTTCATCTTCACTTGTAGCTTCTTTATCACTTGAACTTTCTTTAGGAGATTTGCCCCCATGGGTTGCTTCTTGATTTTCTTCAAAGTTGTGATCCTCTTCAATCGAAAGATCTTCAACTCCATTTGCGATTATGCTTAACTCCATATCATGAGCTCTTGTAGCCAATTCTTTGAATGTCTTTGGCTGAATTCCTTTTAAGATGTATTGAAGACTCCAATGCATGCCTTGAGTGCACATCTCAATTGCAGAAGTTTCAGACAATCGATCTTTGCAATTTAAGCTTAAGTCCCTCCAACGAATGATGTAGTCGATGACGGGCTCTTCTTTCTATTGACTTGACTTTGTAAGCTCCACCATGCTCACCGTCCTTCGAGTGCTATAGAAGCGGTTGGAGAATTCTTGCTCCAATTGCCCCCAACTATCAATTGAATTTGGCTGCAAGTCAGCATACCAATCAAAAATATTGTCCTTCAAAGAACGCACGAACTGCTTCGCCATGTGATCTCCATAAGTTCCAGCATCGTTGTAAGTCTCCACGAAGTGAGCTATATGTTGTTTTGGATTTCCTTTGCCATCAAATTGTTAAAACTTTGGTGGTTGATATCCAACCGACATCTTCAAGCTTTCAATCCTTGAAGTATATGGCTTGCAATAAGTCCATGAGGATTTAGATGTCCCTTCGAACTTGTCCTTGATTGTTTTCTTGATGAATGCTTTGAGTTGATCGGCGTTCATCGATCCATCGGAAGAGACTTCAAGCTCTTTAGTGGGAGATTTGTCACCATCTTTTGACTCAATGAAAAGCTCGGCTTTTTGATCGTCCTTTGCTTGTTGACTCCTTGTATCCAATGTGTTCGCCTTTTCCAGCTTTGCGAGTCGAACTTCTCGTTCTTCT
Organism: Schizonepeta tenuifolia; assembly: GCA_029490685.1. NCBI lineage: Eukaryota > Viridiplantae > Streptophyta > Magnoliopsida > Lamiales > Lamiaceae > Schizonepeta > Schizonepeta tenuifolia. The sequence continues at coordinate 96,517,840 of CM055958.1, read as the reverse complement.
AAACGTTTGGCAAGTCCTTCAACAAGCTTTGTCAACTTTGCGATTTGCTCCTCAAGAGTTGTAGACATCTTCTTTGGATTTGGCGAAGAGAAGAGATAAAAGGTAGAGATTGTCCCACCGGGCGTACCAAAATCTGTAAACACAAATATGTTGTATTTATTCAATAAACACAAGATTGCATACAAATAAAAGAATTTCAAAATATATGCGGTTCAATCTCTATTTGATCCTCCGATTCTTCTCTTCACTTAACCCTCGAACGGTCTTCAAGCAGTCCTTTGAGATTTGTTGTAGAAGTATGTCTCCTAGATCTCCTTGGACTTGATCTTCAAGCTTTATAATGTTGACGTGGATGACTTTCGCCTTGCTTCCGAAGTAAACGTTGAGCTTTGATCTTTGTGCTTTGATGATGTTGACTTGAGCTTTGAGGTTGATAGCGTTGACTTGAGCTTTGGGGTTGATGGTGTTGATGCAGAGGACGTTCGCCTTGTTTCTGAAGTAACGTTGAGCGTCGAGCTTTATAACGTTGACGTCGAGGACTTGCACCTTGTTTTCAGATCAAACACCACTTGAGATATTTCCGCCGAAGAATGCATTGCTTCCCACGAAGAACCCCTTGAATCTCGCCGGGACACCTTGAATACTAAGAGAAATATTAGAGAATTTCTCTCTTCAATCCTTGAGCTCTTGAAGATGATTTTTTTAGGTGTGATTTGAAATTGTGTAGAGACCCCTATTTATAGTTGTAGGAAGAGAGAAGTTGAGTGGGCTTTGAACTTCATCATTGGCTTGGTGGATGAGATGGCGCGATCTCATTGGCTCTTGAAGATTTATGCATATCTTTTACTTGTTTCCAAAGAAATAGATATTTATCACCATATAAATACATATTTATCAATTAAATAACTTACTTTAATATGGATATGATAAGATTCCATAATAAAATAAGAAATTAAAATTAATAAAATATTTCCTTAAAATTTCGATCTCTACAAATACCAAATTAATTAATACAGTGACAAAATTCGTCTTCTTATAAAGCTTGCTACTTGGCCCGGCTAGCATACATGATTAGACGTATTGGCCCAATAAGAATTTAATAAAATCATTGGGCTTAAGGAGCCCACATCCGAATCAGGGGTGTTCAATAACCTAACTGAACGTGTCGACGTAACTGTTATAATTTTTTATAAGTCGGCAAACTTGACAGAGTAACTGGTCAAATAACCTAACGAGTCAGATAACTTTTTTCCCATTGCAATCAAAACCGTCTAAGAGATGGAGGGGGTCAGATAAGGACGACTAAGGTGTAGAGAAAATCTAACTTGACTAAATGGTCACTATAAATAGATGGCCACCCACATCCGACTAATTCATCTAATTATTCGCACTCTTACTTTCCACTCCATCAATTAATATATTCGGCTCCATCTTCTTGCCACCACACCTACCCTCCTAACGTTCTCACACTCTATCACCATATTTTGAACGTCCCAGACATATGAGAATCCAACACTGCTTTATACTTCTATTATTCAATTATTTACTTTATTATTATCTTGTTATTCCGGTTATTCCGATAACTGACTTGAGCGTCGGATATTGGCTCCCCACCGATGTTCCGTCGGCCTCTTACCTATGTTACTTATGACAGACTGCTTTGAGCCTTGTCGTCCATGTCACCCACATCTATAAGTAGTGGAACTTATTCCCTACAATCAATATAACCTCAACTATTTGCATTCAACATAAACATATTTAACACCTTTAAAAAAAATTAAAAAAAGTAATACGTAGTACTCTTACTCTTTAAAAAAAAGGATTCGTAGTTTTAGGACTCTAAGAAAACTATAAATTTACTATTTTTCTTTATTTTATAAATAAGAGGCTAAGAAGACAAAAAATGAGCTATATTTTGAAGGGTTGTATATGAAAGCAAGACTTTTTGCTTATATACAATTGTTATTTATTTCACTGTAATTCTTCTATCTGAAATGTTTATTATCGCATATTAATTATTTGTCCAATTATCTCAATATTATAGATTATATTGTGTGTTGTAGATCATAGAAGATTATATAATCGCCATCTTATGAGATATAAACTAATATTCACAATCGAGACAACTTAGTCGAGTTCTTGGTTTAGATTGTAGCATAATATTATTAAATAGTTTATCTTGACTATTTATTTATGCTAGTACGTTAATCATATTGAAAGTATCACAGTGAGATTAATTCTTTGTTCTTACTTATTAAGAATTAAAGATCTCGATGACTTAAATAGTCTTAACCTTAAGTGGGCTTATTAATATGAATAAATGTGTGACTATTGCGTTGATATATTATAAATGAGAACTTAATAAATGTTCGAATATTTCGTATTTTGGGCAATGGCAGTTCTTATTTGATATTTGATAAAGCTGCAATAAGGATTCGTGTCCTATGAATAATGGTATGATAATATCCTCTCGTCGAACTTAATAAGTTTATTATACTAAACCTTGCAGGTGGAATTAGTTCCAGTATAATAATAAGTTTAAGTGGTAGCACTCGAGATAACTATTTATTAGTAAATAATTAATTGATTAATTAAATACTGTCAGAAGTATTTTAATTAATTAGTGGATATTCGATAATCTTAAACACGAAGATTAGTTAAGTCTAATACTAGCCCTGACTTAACTACATAAATAAGATGGTAAGTCAGTATTAATTCTTTAGTGGGATTAATTGATATTTATATCCGATTTATATTCTGAGCTGAATTAATTAAGTCGGATATTCTCAGACCAATCTTATTTAAGCTAGTAGATCCCTGAACTGGCTCAATAGCCTATGTCTCTAGTGGGCTAGGCGTCTATTTTCCTACGGCCCATTATGGTTGTCTCGATGAAATATGAGCATATATTTATCTATAAATACAAGGCTCATAAGACTCATTACTGACTTGCAATCAAAGCAATTAAAACCCGAGAGTGAGAGAGAGATAGTCGATGCCTACTGTGAGAGAGAGAGTTCGTGGTTCGATCCCATCCATCGACGAGCTCTAGTTGGGAACAGTTCAGAAGGTCACTCTGGAGTCTTTGTGTGCCAAGTTTGCAGGTATTTCATACGAACTTCCTACGATTGTAATTAAATACGTAGGAGCATGCTAGGTGTGGATTTTGTATGTGTTCCTTAGATATCCATAATTGATTCATGGGTGAAAACGAATCGATTTTCAGTAATCGGTTCTACCAGTTGGTATCAGAGCTATGGTTTGTGAATTATGGCTCTGTCAGATTAACGAGCAGTAAATCCATATAATATAAAATAAAATCTGATTTTATTTACGTATATATGCATGCATGTTCGTTTCTATTCGTTGTCTCGTCGTGGATTCATTTTTTATTGTTGGTTTTGCCGGTTTGGCCATTTTTACCACGAGAAAATCCGTGGTTAGATTAGATTTCAATTGTATTTGTTATTTTTTTTATTGTAATTGTTGTACGGTTCGAAAAAGAGCAATTGGACGAAGGGGAGGTAGCCGGCGGCGGCGATAAAAACGGCGCACGATGGCAGTTTCTTTAACGCGCTAGGGTTCACCCTTGACGTGATTTGATCGGACGAAATCTGATTCGCCAGAGCTTTGCTTCGACATCTATGGTGTCCGGTTGGATTCACGATGGGGTGGCGTTACACGTGACGGAAAGGCACCACAAACCACGACAGCGCGTGCGGTGGCACGTGCAGCTCATCATGGCAGCGGTGGCGCTTCGGCGTTGATCTGTTGGTGCAGCCATGCTAGACTGGATTTGAGGGTTCGGCCCTTGTTTTTCGGATGTATCGAGCAGTGGGAGCGGGTGGCGTTTCGACGTTGCCATGGCTTCAAAGCCACTGTGAGCGGCTGACTTCTTCTCCGGCGACGACAAGCGTGGCAGAACAACAATAACAAACCAACAGCAGAGGCACGACGAGCAGCGGTAGCAGAGGTGGGTAGAGGCGATGGTCGTGGCGAGCGCTGCAACGGCTTGAAGTCGTGTGGCTCGTCGCGACGGCGCCATGAGCTTGACACCATCGAAGGTGGAGCACAGCGGCAACACCATCTCACCCGTCGTATTCTTCTTGCTTCTACGGCAGTGGAAGGAAGAGGAAAAATAGGCGGCGGTGGTGGTGCGGTAGGGTTGGGCTCATATCGCGATTTCGGCAAGGTCTATCGTACGGGTTTTATCACGACGAATCGCTTGGTGGTGGTAGCCGCATGGTGGGTCCTCGTAGATTGGATTCGTGATAGGAAAACGAGATTTTTTTAAATCTCGTTTCCTTTATGGGGCAATTCTTCGAAGCGACAAAGAACGAAATTCTTGAAGACGAAGACTTGTTGTAATAGATAGTTTTATTTCCTATTTTATTTTGTAATAATTTAGGCATGTACCAAATATCTACGACGGGACGATGATTTATTTTTTTATCATAAATTGCATGTCGTGGGTTTAATCACCGTTAAGGTGTTATTATTTCTAAAGCATGTTATAATTTGCAATTATTTGAAATTATTTTCGTTTAGAAATTGCATGCTAGGAATTTATCATATTTTTCTAAGCATGTTATAAATTCAAGCGAGCATGATTTATTATGTGAGTTCTAGAAAAAGCATGTTTAGTAATTCCGTGTTTTACGTGATTTGGATGCGAAAACTTTTGAATTAAAAATGACTAAGCATGTTAAAATAATTTTAATAATCAAATTAGACCTCCACTATTGGTTTTAGACAAATTAAGTTGTTAGGCTCATGTAAACGTCCACACGATCGTGGCTTGCACGTGTTCTATTAAATTATAGATTTTGTTGAGTAAAACTTCTAAAAAAAAAAATATTTTAGTCTCGTGAATAGTGGGAGTTTTGCGTGTAAACTTCCGCACTATCGTGGTTTGCCTGTATTAATTCTCATAGATTATTCTAGGAGAGACTAGAATAAGATAATTAATAAAATTGTTTACAAGGCGATGTCGTTCTAGTAATTGCATCAATATGTGGGACAATTTTGGATTAGTTAAATTGTGGTATGTGCTTAGATATTGTCTCGAATACAACTCCCCATCGGAGTCCCTTTTCGAGATAATATGGTCTAGTAAGGTTCATTTATTAACTTTATTTATCATAAGGTTAACTTGGCATGAGATAAAATTAAGAACTAGGTGTTTGGTTGAGTGGTGCGCGCGTAAAGACCACACTATCGTGGCTTGCGCGTAAATCACTTGAGCTAATGAAGGTTTATTTTATATGATTTTATCAAAAGGTAACAATATAAATGTTACGAGCGTTTTGTGCAATAATTGTGACTTATGTGCGTTTTGAATGTTTAAAATTTTCAATTTTTCAGATATTAATATTACTCCGTTGTTGAATGTGCTTACTGCTAAGCCGCTTACCGAACCAAAGTTTTTGGAATGGAAGCGCAATTTGGGATATGTCCTAAATGCCGAAGAGTACCACTTTGTACTCACTACTCCTGCGCCTGCAGCTCTCATTGCAGACTCCACCGATGCTCAGAAAGAGAAGTCTAAGAAATGGCATAAGGTCAATTGTACGGTGAAATTCTACATGATGATCACTATGACCTTTGGGTTGCAGCAGCAACATCAGTCTTTGGACACGGCTGCTGCATTCATGACTAACCTCGAGGAGTTGTTCGGTGAGAGTGACTGTTCCACCCGATTCGAGATCATGAGGCAAATCATGAGCTCGAAGATGACGAAGGGCGCGTCTGTGCGCGAGCATGTGCTCGGAATGATCAATCATTTCAATGAGCTAGACATGCTCGGTGGAGGTATCATGGATGAAGCTAAGGTCGACATGATACTCCACGCTCTTTCCAACTCCTATAATTGATCCATGAGTGAAAGCGAATCGGTTTTTAATAATCGGTTCTAACAATGTTTACACTGCCCTTTTAATATTTGTCTTGATTATATTTATTCAATAGCATACAAAACATATAAACACGTGATGGATGGTCTATATATGGCCTCATGAGCAAATGTAACATACTTTTTTCTTCACTTACAACTAACTCAACAACATTGTTTCTTAATTCTTGTGTCACTTACTTCTCAGAAATTATTTTGGGATTGAATGTAGCAAGATATTGTATTTTTACAAATTAATTGTAATTAATAAAAAACTTATATGATGGTATGTTAATTAATTTATTTAAACATTGCCATGTTATTTAATATTCATATTCATCCCAATAATAATACTCCCTCCATCCCAATAGCAAGGTCTCACTTTCCTTTTTCGTTTGTCCCATTAGCATAGTTCTGTACAAAAAGTTGAAACAATTAACCATTTAAAAGCAATAAGACCCACCACTTTCTATCTTTTTACACTTGTTTCTTAATAGTCGTTCTGAAAGTAAGTGAGACATTGCTATTGAGACGCAAGAAGTATACATGTAATCAATTTTAATACCGATCATGATAGGAAATTAAATTAGCCACGATAAAAGAAAAAAAAAAGTGGTATTGAATCTATAAGCATTATCATCTTGACATCTATCTATCTATCTATCTATCTATTATTATATAAACGAAAACGACTCCACGTAAAAAAAATCGTACATGGCACCTCTCATATTTCTTCATTCTTATTTATCTAAATTCTCAATTTTTTTGAATTTATAATCAAATTTATTATCACATTTAATTATTTATATTATATTATATTATATATATATATATGTGGAATGAATCTACAAAAATCAATGAGACGAAATCTACAAATTATTCTTAGATTTTCATTTCTGTTTTGGTAAACCATACGAGACAAAATATACAAATTATTCTTAGATTTCAACCATCTTCACTTTTATTGTATACAAATTATTTTTAGTCATTTTTGTTTATATAATATATAGATATTTAAAATTATTTTTCTTTTCTAAATAAATATGAGACAAAAAGATTACTCATACAAAATCGACGTGGGACAACTCTTTAAGAGTAAAATGTTTTGACTCACATCAATTTTGAGAAAAAAGCTTTAAATCCTAATTAACTTTCATCCCAATTAAACTTCCAAACTTTTGGAGTTGGCATGGATGAGAGTGAAATTTGGAATAAGGTTAGTGATTGACAAATGGGATGGATTTAATTAGCACCAAACATCATTAGCTTGAAATTTTTTTCCGTGTTTGCATTCATTACCTCCACATCCCCATTTGGATATGTAGTTTGTACTTCAAACGGTCCAACCTACTTGGTAAATAATTTCCCCGACATAAGTTTGAACTTAGATTGATATAACAACACATGTTGCCCTTATTCAAACTTCTTGACTTTGATCAAAGCATCATGGGCTTTTTTCATCAAGTTCCTGTAGCTGGAGCTTTCTAGCTTGACCAGCATCGTCCCAATCATAATTCATTTTCTGAACTGCCCAATATGCACGATGTTCAATTTCCACGTGCAAGTGGCACATCTTGCCAAAGACCATCCTGTAAGGCGACATCCCAAATGGGGTTTTAAATGTTGTCCTGTATGCCCATAACGCGTCCTCTAAACGCAAACTCCAATCCTTTCAGTTGGGCTAACTGTCTTCCTCAAGACAGCCTTCACAATGCGATTAGGCAACTCCGCTTAACCGTTTGCCTGAGGATGATAAGCATTCGAAATCCTATGATGAACCTCATATATGCTCAGTAACCCTTTCACAGCTCCATTGCAAAAATGCGTTCCTTGGTCACTGATGATTGCCCTGGGCACACCAAATCGGCTGAAGATGTTGCCCTTGAGGAATTCCACAACTATCTTCGAATCATTTGTTGAAGTAGCCTTAGCTTCCACCCATTTAGACACATAGTCGACTGCCAGCAATATATATAGATTCCTCTTGAGTTGGGCAGTGGTCCCATGAAATCCATTCCCCATATATCAAAAACTTCCACTGGCATGACTGGGGTCATGGGCATCTCGTTCCTCTTACTGATGTTACCCTCCTTTTGACACTGAGCGCAACGTTTGCACCATTCGAAGTTGTCTTTGAATACATTAGGCCAATAAAACCCACAATCCAAGATCTTCCTTGATGTCCTTTTTGGTCCAAAATGTCCCCCACACACCTTTGAATGGCAGTGCACAAGGATACTCATTTGTTCCTTCTCATCGACACATCTCCGAATTACTTGGTCAGTACATATCTTCCATAGGTAAGGTTCATCCCAGATGTAATATCGACTCTCCATCTTGAGCTTATTCTTTTGATATGGGCTGAGGTCGCCCGGTAGTCATCCCAAGACAATGTAATTACACAAATTGGCATACCAAGGATCAGGGTTGTCTTGGGCAAGAGCAAGGTTTTCATCTCGGAAGGTCTCCTTGATCGGCTCAGCTTCTTCTTGTTGGATGATGCTGCTCAAATGGTCAGCCACTAAATTCTGAGCTCCAGCCTTGTCTTTAATTTCCACATCGAATTCCTGGAGTAACAAAATCCACCTTATCAGTCTGGGTTTCGTTTCCTTCTTGGCCATAAGGAACATCAAGGCAGAGTGGTCAGTATAGACTATGGTCTTGCCTCTGAGCAGGTATGATCGAAAATTTTCAAAGGCAAACACCACAGCTAACAATTCTTTTTTCGTGGTCGAATAATTTCATTGGGCAGGATTTAGAGTCTTCGATGCATAGTAAATGACATGGTTTACTTTTTTTTTTCTTTTGCCCAAGAACAACTCCCACAGAGTAGCCACTCGCATCGCATATCACCTCAAATGGCATCCCCCAATCTGGTGGTTGGATGATGGGTGCCGATACTAAGATCTCCTCAATGTATGAAAAGCCTTCTTACCGTCTTCATCAAAATTCCACTCCACTTCTCCTTGTAATAGCCTAGTCATAGGCTGCGCGATCTTAGCAAAGTCTTTGACAAATCTTCTGTAGAATCCTGCATGTCCAAGAAAGCCAGAGAGTTGCTTCACGTTGCTCGGGTAGGGCAACTTGGCTATGATATCGATCTTGGCCTTGTCGACCTCTATTCCTTTTTCGGATATAACATGTCCCAAGACTATGCCTTCCTAGACCATGAAGTGGCATTTCTCGTAATTTAGTACCAAACTCTTATCAACACATCTTTTTAGCACCATTTCCAAGTTGTTTAAACACTTGTCGAAATCCGATCCATAGAAATGAACACCTCCATGAATGTTTCAAGTAAATATGAGAATATGCTCATCATGCACCTTTGGGATGTGCCAGGTGCATTGCATAGACCAAAAGGCATCCTCCTATACGCAAATGTGCCGAATGGGCAAGTGAAAGTAGTCTTGTCCTGGTCTTCCTCCGCGACCCAGTTCTGTATATAGCCCGAGTAACTATCGAGAAAGCAGAAATACTTGTTGCCCGCTAACTTCTCGAGCATCTCATCAATGAAAGGTAACGGAAAATCGTCTTTCTTGGTCTTCTGGTTCAGCTTCCTGTAGTCGATGCATACTCGTCATCCTGTTTCCAGTCTCGTGGCCACCAACTCTCTCTGCTCATTTTCTACCACTTGAATACCAGACTTCTTGAGAATGACATGCACTGGGCTAACCCATCTACTGTCAGACACTGGGTAGATAATCCCTAGATCCAACAGTTTCAAGATTTCTTTCATCACTACCTCCTTCCTTGCTGGATTCAGTCTTCTTTTAGGGTCCCTTATAGGCATAGCATCTTCCTTGAGCAAGATGTGATGTCTGCACATAGTGGGGTTAATGCCCCTTATATCGGCCAATGTCCATCTGATGGCCAGCTTATACTCCACTAGGATTTCTTTTGCTCGCTCCTCTTCCTCAATAGACAACTCATCACTTATTATCACCGGTAGCATCTCGTTTTCTCCTAAATAGATGTATTTCAAGTGGCTAGGCAATGACTTCAATTCCAATTTTGGTATTTTTTTTTCCATTAATAGCATCAACCGGTCTTCTTGCTTCAATGTGGGTATCACCAATGGTTCTACCCTTCGTAAGGGTTCTACATTTGACCTCAGGTAATGTACTGCTTCGGTCAGCTCAACAGATCTGTCTTGGGCAATGACCTCAGTTAGGCCAATTTGGAGAACCACATCCAGCTTATCTTCAATTGTTATTTGTGGCCAGAACTCATCCACCATTTGGTCAATCAAGTCAAATCGTTAATGTCGAATGACACCACTTCTCCTCCGAACTCACGCGTTAATTTTTCTGTATAGCAGTTGATTCTTGTGCGAGCGGTCTTCAAAAATGGCCTGCCCAACAACATTACCAGTGCTTTGTGTGACGATCTCCCCATATCCAGAATGTAAAAATCAGCTGGGAAAATGAGGTCCCTTACCCTGACCAAGACACCCTCTAGAATTCCTTCAGGCCACACAGTTGACCTATCTGCCAATTGGATAGCCACCCTTGTAGGCTTGAGTGGACCCATCCTTAGATCATCGTACATCGACTTGGGCATGACATTGATTGAGGCCCCAAGATCCAGCATAGCCTTCTCAATCTCCATATCGCCAATGATACAGAGAATATAGAACATCTCTGGGTCAGTGCACTTGGTTGGCATGGGGGTGTCTTTGTCATAGCCTGACTTCTAGGGTATTGAAATGACTAGAATGCAAGGGGCAGTAAGATGGAACAACTAAACTTTACTCAATAAACATGCTCGATGAATATGATTTTAATTCAAGAATGGATTCATAATTTCAATAAGGTGGCTTTTTAATCAATTATTCTCAAATGAATGGATACTCAAACAAAGTTAAATATCGAATTGATCAAAGGATTTAGGTTTGGTGATTAACAAGTATTGCATTCAGAAATGGGCCATCTTTTAATTCCGACAAGCAAATGGTGGTTAAAGAAATACGGGGAATCGTTAGAAGATTTCATCAACGTTTGAAAACGGAATTCAGAAAGGATTTAAGGCTTGTTCAAGCTGGTTGTGTCAAGGAATCGAGCATGCAATCAAACATATCAAACAACAGGGTTGCAGCGGAATTTAAACAAACGACATCAATTCCCAAGGCTATATGTATGAAGACACATAACCTCAAGCCAAACTTCCAATATGGATTTTATTTAACAACGAGCCACCCAAGCACGCCGCAACCTCCTCATCCAAGCTAACCTGCACGTTTTAGAAATAACATGCAGGGCGTGAGTACAATGTACTTAGTGGACACATGCCAAAACAGTTTGAAAACTTGCTCGATAGAGCTATATAATCGAAGCTTGCCTCATTTGCCGCATCACAAGGGTATATATATATATATACCCTTGTGTTGCAGCAAAAGAGGCAAGTTTCGATTATATATATAACCCTTGGGTTAAAAACATTTTCTTTTCTAAAAACGACTGCGCAGTCAATATACTTAAGTATGAGTCAATCTACAACTCATCTCCTGGTGGTATCGAAGAGTAGGCCTCCTCCTCGAACACCGTGATCGGCCCAACTGAAGCAAGGCTCACAGTCACCTTAATGCATGCATTGTCCCGTATTTTACAGGACTTTTATCCCGTGCGTCCACAGGACTTATAACAACAACACGTAGATGATTGCATACCAAAACATTTAAAACATTTAGGCAAGTCAATTAATTTTAAAAGCGCACATAATACATAATTAGTAAGCGCATTCATTATTTAGTTTTAGTTCAGAAAGCCCACCTGGCTGGCGACACTCGCTCGATTATTTCATTTCTCTTGACTACTACTTCTCGTTTCCACTCGTTCCTTCAAAATAATTTTTTAAATAAGAACTTATTCGAAAACAATGAATACTTGTCCCGTTTATTTGGACTTTTACATGACTTGGGCTCAAAACTCTTGATTATTCTAATTAATCTCTCGATTCCTATTTCTTACTCGATAGTCTAATCAAACGTTTAGAAATCTCGGATTTCTTAAGCTTAATAATAGAATCTAATTTCCAAAACTTATTGGAAATTGACATTTTACTACTTAGTAAACATAATCGAGATCTCGTTTCTACTTAGTCGTTGATGCGTCTTCGACTTTTGGGCCATTTGGCCCTATTTTTCATGCCTTTTTGTGTCATTAGAGTCTGTCCAGGGGAAAGAAGCTGTTGTTCGAAGGAAGGAAGCTCAGTCCAAGTCAAACAGAGGAAATGTGGTCAGAATGAGCAGAACTGGAGTGAATCCAGTCGGTTGCAAGGACTACGCAAAGGAGTATGCAAAGCAGGAGATGAATTGAAGCAAGAGACGAGGTTGAAAGGAGGATTCCATGTGAACCCTGAAGCTAAGTTGCTGTTCATCATTCGCATTCGTGGTATTAACGCAATGCACCCAACAACAAAGAAGATCTTGCAGCTGCTTTGCTTACGAAGAATCAAATCATGAAACATGCAACCAGTTTGACCACTACAGCAATTGCCAGTCAATCACCAGACCTTGAGAAGGAAAGCCGCGTGGAAGAAGATTCACACAATATCTGTCAAGCATCTATGGAAGGAAGGATTTAGAGGTCAGCGCCCTACCCTAAATAAATCAATCAATCGTAGATTGCCAATCATCAATCCAGTCAATCACAGATATTCAGAATCTCGCTCAACATGGAAATTGCCAATCATGCCGATTCAGTCCACCAGCTTAGGGTTTTGCTCGCTGCCATTACGACTATAAAAGTCCAGCCAAAGCGGCTGGCACAATGTTGGTTAATCGATCAGTCTCCAGTTCTTAGTCCAAAGAAAACACTTTTATTCTCAGTTTTATATCTGCTGTTCAAAATAATCTTTATCTGCTTTTATTTACATACCGCTGTGAAGAACAAATCCAAGGCTGTTGCCTTAAGTACTTTTAATTCGAGTATTTCGTATTTCTTTTTATTCACGTGTTCTCTTTCGCTCATCATTATATATTTAATCATGTGTGAGTAATTTACTTGGTGAGATTTGGGTATGGGGAATGATTGACTGTTGATATGTGAAATATTCGCGAGGCACTTGTGCCATCGGTTGAGTCCAGTAGTTCCGAAAGGGCTGGAGCAGAACTCATGGACAGTCCTGACCTAACGGGTGATCTCCGTTCGGTTGGAGCTGTACCATGTCAAGCAAAGGCAGGGCATGACAAACGGCAGCGTTCGATGTGCCCATGACCGAGTAGCTAAGCAGCACCTGACATGGTGCTGTAGATCTGGATGGTGAGGAATGGACAAGGGGATACTGCGTCCTTCTTCAGTCTTGGGCTTCTCTAACAATCACCCATCAACTGTGACGAGGCATCAAGCCATGGTTATCGACCAAAGGACTCATCTCGCGTATCGTAGGCATACCAATGACCGGTTGGACGTGGTCCCGGAAATGAATATCCCGCGAGTTATGTCTACTCTGTAGGTGGGGACATGGGAAGTTTGGAAGAGAAGGTTGGTGAGGGGCATACTTGGAGAGATCGGGTATGACTACTATCTAAGGAGGAGTGAAGTACGGCCTTGTGACCGAGGTGAACCGTGACCTTCGGACCAAGATGACAACAAGGGATTCAACCATCCCAAGTGTGGAGTATGAACTCTTGAAACGCCCCAATGTCTTTGGGCCACGCCTTGAGTTTATATGAAGCATGGACGGATCTTTAGTGTGCCCATGACCGAATTAACATATCAACAATGATCATGACCTACCCCAAATCTTACCCCCTTTTTCATATTTGATTTCCGTCTAATTTATTGTGCAGATACACAGATTGAGACCGTGACAACTCGATTTGTACACTGAAGATTAAAGTGGTTCATCACTCTCCGTGGGATCAACCCTAGCTTACAGCTAAGACTAACCAGTCCGGTAGTGGGCATAGGAGCGTGTACTGTCCGTCTGGGGCATACACAGGTATTTTGATCGTACCACACGACGGGTGCGTGTCAGTCGTGTCACTTATAAAATCTTCAACATTATTCACACAACAACAACACTTAATCATTCATACATAACATATAACTATTCATACACAACACATAATACATGTCACATGATTAATCATACAACACTTATATGCATAAATATTCAATATTTATATTCTATTATTTTGCTTGACTTTTTAACTCATATTTCGGTGTTTTCTTTTACCATTAACTTTATTTCACTTAGAAAAATTCAAGGAATCTAATTATGAATTTTATTTTAGATTTCGAGACTTTTTGCTAATTTTAACGAGTCGACGCTCGACACGTTTCTCGAGATATATATAAGCTTACTCAAAATATTCTCAAATTTTAATATCATACTAGAAATAGTTTCATGTGATTGATTTCTCACTCCATTATATTTTTGGACTCGAGAAACGAGAGAATACTATTTATATTTATTATTTCTCGTTATTTTTTTATTTTATTATTAAAGACTCGTTTTTGCTTGATTTCAACTTCTAACATACTTTAATTATTTATCTAAACTCTTTTAGCTATTTAACTTATTTAATTTCACCTAATTTCTCGTTAGTCAACTTTTATTATGTTTTGTTGACTTTTTCATAACTTAGTCATACGAATTTCAAATTAAGTGATTTAAGTGACTATCGTACTTATTTTTATCTCATCTCTACCTTAATAACATCATTTACATCTTTTACTTAGCCAAAATTAATTAATTTCTTATTTTAATTTTCTGACCTACGTCATTTTCTTTATACTTAGTATTTTCAATAATTTCAATTGCTAGTATATATTTAAACTTATTCCAATTGAACTCTTATAACATCAATTTATCCAACTCCTCTAAAAAACACAAGTTTCTAATTTTACTATTGAATCCTTTGAATTTTAATATAATTATTATTTTCTTGCTTAATTTTATAAATTTAAAGTCTTATTATACTTATAAAAATTCTAATTATATAACTCATTCATAAATTTCATCTTTTAGTTATAGAAATGAAAAGTTATTACTAACTCAAAGTTTTATCAATTTTTCTTAGGGTTTCTCTTAATAAATTTTTATTTCTTTCATTTATATACATATATATAAATATTTACTTCAATAATTTCTAATCTCATTATTTTTAGGATTATTTCTCGTTATTGAATTTCAAGACACTTAAGATCTTATTCTCTTATACTCATAAGATTCAAATACTTAGTATTTTTCTCCTTAATAATCAATTCTTGATTTTATTCTCTTTATTTTTTAATTTCGTTTTTAATTTCATTTTTCTTAACTTAACTCTTCCATTTAAACTTAAGGGATTTAAGAGCACAATTTCTTATGCCTTAATATAGTTCGAATTTTTCATCTTTTTTTGCTAAGAAGATTAATTCTTCTATTTTCTCATAACTTAATCTTATTTTACTTTTAATCTCTCTTTTATTATTTTTATTAAATCATATATCTATAGGAATTAAATTCCTAACTTATTTCTTCATGCTTCTTGAATTTCTATACTTCATCAACTTAAGAATTTATTTCTTAATAGCAATTCTATTACATACTCTTAACTTTATTTTTAATCCATCAATCATAACAATTATGTCAAGAACTATAACTCATATTTTTGAACCTTAATTTCGGTATTAACAAGTTTTTCTCATACAAATCCTTAGCTTCAATTTATTCATATATTTATACTCTAGCATGCTTGATTCATATATTTCCAACCTCAATTTAAGCAAACAAAATCATATATCAATTTTTAAATTTTACTATTCATCATCTTCTTTAAGTGATCATTTTTATAAACATGCTTATTTTCTTTATCAATTCATGCTCAAATATCATTACTTCTATCATCAAGATCATAGAATCCACAAGAGCATGCAAAATCCTAATTCTTGATAACTTTTGATTTCAACACGGATCTTTCCTTCATGAATTTTTCTTCATTATTTCATCATACTAACATTCTTAAACACATGCATGTTCATAATATCAAGCTTAAAATTCAAAAGCATGAAATTCTTCCATAAACCCTAGCATATGGTTATGTATATATATGCATACATAGCTTAAATTTCTTCATGCTTTCCTAGTGCATGGATAGCATACATGAGCATAAAGACAATACTCAAACATCAAAGCTTAATATCTCATAATTTTGTGCAGAAAATTTCGAACTTCCTAGAGTATAAAAGCATGAAAATCACAATGATAGAGATAGAACCTTGCTCCTTTGGCTTGCTCGATTAAACTAGACTCTATTCCATGCAACTCTAGCTTCTTTCTTAGGCTTGAAATGAAGAAAATATGGAGATATGGGTTGCTGAAATTTTCTGGGCAGTTTCTGCAAATTTCTGGGCAGTTTTTTTTTTTTTTTTTTTTTTGGGAAGAAAATCGTTAGGAGAGAGAAAAGAGATGGAAGATGTTGTGTATGTGTTGATGTGTTTTGGGATGAGTTTGAGGAAGACTTGAGGGCTATTTATAGGTGCAAAATGAGAGAGAGAGGCGTGTGATTCTTGGGAGGCTAAGGGAGAGTGACTTCACATTCCATCTTGAGAGTAGGCTAGTTTAGTGAGAGTGGGGAAATGAGAGTGGGAAAATGAGAGTGGGCTAGGGAAAATGGAGGAATTAAACATGTGGGAATTAATTGTGAGGGCCGACATCCCTTTGTGAGAGAGGAGAGAAAATTTTAGATTTATTTATTGGGTAGAAATCCCCGAAAGAAAAGATTTTACAGTATAAAACATCCCCGTTTAAAAATATCTAACTCTCTTATCTTAATAATTTATCCTCGGCACTTTCCCGACATCCAAATTCATCCCACTTTGCATCAATATTCACGAATTAATTTATAGATTCGGAAAACCTAAGTTTCGAATCAAAATTCCAAGAAACGGAAAAAGCCGTAAAAACTGACGTTATGTAATAGTAGGTTTTCTAATAAAATTCATACTCGACTCATGTGGTCTCAGAAAATTCTCAAACTAGCATCAAAGGTCTTAGAATAAATTCTAGAGTCTAATGACACTGACTAAACTAAATTCGGAGTTTGTCGAAAAGGTTGACTTTTTGGTCGACGTCACGTTTTTTCTGAAAAGTCAACTGTTTCGGAAAATTCCAAAATTCTTACTCATGCTAAATATCATGTTCTCATACTCATAGAATCTTTCACATCTTCATTTCGAGTTGCCGAAACAAGAAAAATTACAATTTTGCCCTTCAGGGGCATTTAGTAATTTAATGAGAAAATTTATTCTCGGAAATTTTTATCACACACATTCACATATAATCACATATAATAACATTTAGGAAGCACTTAAACACACATAATCATATTTAGGATGATTTATGCTTAGGAAAAATCGGGTTATTACAGTCTTGCAGCACTGCAGATACGTTCTCACTGACTTGAAATCTTGCATTATCTGTGTACTTTACCTTTCTTGTACACAACTCCTTCAACAACTTAGCGCATTTGGGCATGGATTGCAAAGCAGTCAAGAGGGGTATGTTGACCTCTACCTTCTGAAACATACTAGTTAATTCCTTCATCTCTTGTTCTTCTTTATCTTTTGCAAATCTACTCGGGTAAGGGGCCTTTGGCTCATAAGGTTTGAGCTTCTTTGCCTTTTCAGCATCTTTCATCGCTTTAGCTCTGATCTCAGCGGCATCGAGCTCGACTTTCTTCCTAATTTCTGTCGCTTCCCTTTCAATTTGTGCCCTTTTTTCAACTGATAACTCTTGCCATAGCTCCTCAACATCACCTGATCCCATGGTCGCCTCTTCATACTTTTCTGACTCAATCTCTTCCTCTTGCTCAACATCTACGTTGTGCCCAGTAGACAAATATTGCCCAGGAATAGCTCCTTGAGGTTCATAATGATCAGGCACTCTTACTTCAGGCAACTTAGCCCTGCTACGCAACGTGATAACATTCACTTGGGCCTTCTTAATCTCAACTTGAGATGGTAGTTCTCCTTTTCCTCTATTCAACATTGACTTAATCTAAGATATTGACTCTACCAAGTGGCTCAATGTTCCATTGATATCTCTCATTCCACCCCTTGTCTCCATGCAAAAATTGTCCAACTCTTGATATCCTTTCCTTTGTTCAGCTGCAAGTCTCTCCACTTCGCTCCTCAGGGTATCTCTTGGTTGATCTCTATTATGCGGGAGCACATATGGCTGTTGCGGTAATTGCCCTTGTTGATGTGCATTCAGATAGTTATTATTTCCGTATCTCAAATTATCATTGAGCCTCCATGGCCAGTGTTAAAGTTCCTTCATTGCCCATTATCTCACTATTGGTACTGTTGCCCAACAGCATTGACTTCTTCATCTTCATACAACGATGAACACCTATCAGTAGGATGGGTGTGAGCAGCACAAAGCTCACACTTCATAACTCGTTTCTTCATGATCTAACTAGGATTCTCATTTCCAACAGCATTATTCTTGTTCTGATTCATCTCCTTCATCATAGATAACAAGATATCGAATTTAGGATCGCTGCTGGTTGGCTCATGCGTCCTGGGCACGATGGTCTCATCATGGTTCCTTTTTCTGTTTGTCATCTCAGCGAATAGTTTGAATATTTCACTTGGTGGTTTGTTGATAACATTGCCTCCACAGGCTGCATCTATCCAATCTCGTTCAGACTGTCTCAATCCATTCATAAAAGCATTAATCAAGTCCTTGTCACCCAAATCACGCTGAGGACACCTTACAATCAGCTTCTTGTACCTAGAGTGGTAATCATAGATAGATTCTCTATTGCCCATCTTGATGTTCTGATTCGCCGCTCTTGCTTTTTGAATCCGAGCAAAGGGGTAGTATTGCTCAAAAAACTTCTGCTGCATTTGTTGCCAAGATGTTACGCTGCCCTGAGGTAATTAGTACAACCATTCCCTTGCCCCATCTTGTAGTGAAAATGGGAATGTCAGGAGGCGAATATATTTCCTCAGTGTGTTCTGTGTGGCAGTTGTGTGCACAGTTCGCATTGCCATCTCAAAATCTTGTAAGTGGCGCTGTGGATCCTCTCCGGGCAAGTCACTGAACTTGGGCAAGATCTGAATCAGAGAGTGTTTCAGCTTCCAACTTTCAGTGATAGCAGGCAAAGTGATGCCTACTGGATTCAAATTGACATCTGTTGGAAATATGATTTGCTTCAGAGTCCTCTCAGGATCAGCTTGTTGTTGCGTCATCTCATCTTCTTCACACTGTTTGCTATCTGAAGTTTGTGGTGGTGTGATGAGACCATATTTTATATGCTCATCATGTGTGTTTAGGTGTAGATCGAGTCTAGTTTTGTGTCTTTTTAGTGTCTTTTAGTGTCTGGGAGGACACTTTTGGTAGTGGACAGGGAAGGACATGAACTTGGGCAATTGGAGGTGATTTGCGCATGAAAGTGAGCACATCAATACGATGCAATGGTCAAGGAGTTCTACTTGCAGCTAGAGATACTGAGGGCAGAAGTCCAAATACAGAGAAGCTGCTCCGTACCATTCGGTATGACCAATTCAGACCGCGCGCAGTCATTCCAAATAGGTCAAGATGGCAGGAGTACTTTGGGCAGGGCGAAGGAGAAGCAGAAGGAAGGAAGAGTGCGATGGATCTAGACGTGGAAGCTGGTATGACATCATTCGGAGGACCAACAAGGAAGGAGTTTATGCCTTGGAGGAGAAGCAATCGTGAAGAAGAGTCCAACCCGGATTAGAAGACAAGAGGATAAGGATGGATTGTTTCCGATAAGGAAACAAAATTTATCCTGATCCTGCTCGGCCAAGGGAAGGAGTTGCCAGCTGGCGTTTGAAGGCTCGTCTGTGGGTTTTTAGGGTTCGAAGCCCATGATCCTTGTACTCTATATATATGTTCTTGCATGCAGCCTCGAACACACGAAGTTTTATATCTTTCACTTGTACAATTTAGTTTCTCGCAAGATACAATTTAGTTTTCTGCTGTTAAGTCCCAGTTTGGGCAGACTATCTTTTGAGTATTAATTCAAGTATGTTTTCTTTTATCTCTTTCGTTATTGTTATTTACTTTATGTCTAGCTAAACCTATAAGTATGGGTTTAGGTAGATGATATGTGATTTAAGTGTTTAATAACTCGTGAGGTCTAATTGGGCAAGATAGCTATATATATGTGTGTTCCCGAGGCGTTAGGCAATGATTTCAAAGCAGTGTGTTGAGCCAAGAGACCATGCTGCAGAATGGGCAATTGGAGTGCGCAGATTCCTTAAAATGGAGGTAGCTTAGACCAACAGGGACCGGGAGAGGTTTGCCTTACTCTCCTTGAGGGCGGCAAATCTCAGGTTGAACTTGGGTGGAGCCGAACGAAGTACGCTGACGCTGGTGAAAAGTCAGAGCGGGATCCTCATATCTCATAGGGCCGGAACGGGTTCGTCTAGTGCCCAAAGCTGCTTGTTTCAGTCTATGCCCCTAGAGAAATGCTCGGGGGTGAGTTGGGCAAGTTAGGAAGCCTGGGGTGGAAATGCCATGCAAGATTCACAAGTAAGGACGAGCTGGGCAAGTCGTGGCTGTAGGCGTGACAACATGACAGTAGGACTACGACGCGATTTGCCTATAACCTTTGACACACATACGTAGCGAATATCTCTGCACCTATGATCGAGTTACACTTATTCACATTGAATTGAACCTAAATTCAGATTGCCTTTTATCACTGATAGTTTACTTGTTTTATTTCAGTCTTTACTTTATTTTGTTTTACCCAAGACATTAGTAGGAATAGACCAAACCAACATTGTGACAGGATACTTTCAAGAGAATATTGCATCAATTCCTCGTGGGATCGACCCTTACTTACCGACTAGCTGATCCTAGGAAGTGGGCAAGAAAAAATACAAATTGTATTTTGCCGTGGCTAAACGACGGTCGCGTCATGGTGACCTCTCCTCGTCACTCGCCAGTTCCTCCTCTCGTGCTCGTTTTTCAGCTTCTCTTTTTAGTCTCTTCTGCTCCTTAATGTACTTCTCCGGTTCAGGATGATACTTCAATTTACCGTCGATCCAAATAAGGTCGGAGCCAAACATGCACAGGGTCTCTCCCTCAAGAGACAGTTACAAAATCAGCTCCCCGACAACGATGCCAATTTTGACGAAGCTGTCGTTCGCACTCTTAAAATGAATTTGTAGTCTATCCTCACAGCTTTATAGATAGCAAGTAAGTACAGGGTCGATCCACAAGGAGTTGATTGTTACTATCTCTTGAAATCTTCTCCACCTGACAACAAAGTTTGGTTTTGGTATCTTGGTCACGAGGGCTCTCTTGCCCAATTTGAGAACTTAAAGAAATGCTGGAAAAAAAACAGATAACTTGATCAATAACAAAAATGACTTGATCTGGACAATATTATTGTTAAGTGAAAACTCTAGCTTGATCATTGGTACAAATATATTCATCACATGCATGCATCGTTGGTTATAGGACGTGAATGATGAGATTCCTTTTTACTCATCACGCTCCCAGCAAACCCTTCCCTGACCTATCCTTACTTAATTGGCGACGCACCGTCAGCTCTCTGCCTTGGGCAATACCTCTATCGGAGTCATTATTCGGTTTCTTTCCCAAGGAGCATTAACTACTAGAAAGGCCCAACAAGGAATCATCATGTCTAACCCTGCAGGGTAGACACCTTCCTCTGATGCTAATCGATCTTAACTAAGATAAGTTATGGAAAACACTCATACCTCTTAATTGATTAGTGATCTAATATGTCTAAAGTGATTAACAGCCTATTAACCCCTAATCGTATTACACCATATTTGAACAAGTTCATTAACATATTGAGAACACGTATGTTGTTGGGAAATTTATTAAAGTTTTGATTGATTCCAAAACCAACTGACCCCAACCGAGTAGATGTTGCCAGATCCTAATGTTAGTAGTTAGACTCGCTGTTTGAGCATTGTCAAGATTTTATCTTTACAGGACTCCAGCTGAAGACGGCAACAAGGCTTCAATCGAATAGAACATCAGTTGTGGAGGAAGACAACTGAGCGTTCATAAGATGAGCATTCAAAGTGGAAGATGCAAAACTCATCTAAGCATTGAAAAAGGGGGAAGTTACGTTCAAGAGAAGTTGCAATTGAACATCAGTTGTAAGGAAGATAACTGAGCGTTCATCAGATGAGAAGTAGATAGGGGAAGAGAACATCAGATGAAAGAAAGTCATCTGAGCGTTCAACCCAACTGATTAGATACAAGGAAGACAACTGAGTGTTCAGTTTCAGAACATCAGTTGTAGGACCTCAAACCAAGAAGATCAACATCATGAAGTTCAGATCAGCTGAGAGTTCAACTGTTAGCATTCAGATAGAACATCAGCTGAAGAACCAGACACATGTAGATCGAAAATCTCAACCAACCTCTCCTTGATGAAAGTCTGACGTTGAGATTTGAATTTCAAATAAGGAAGTCACGTGAAGGTTTGACTCTCTGTCATTACCTCATTTGGCCCAACACAAGGCTGTCTCAGATGGAAAGCAGAAGCACGCAGTTGCCAAATCCGGAAAGTCAGCAGAGATGAGAGACAAGCCATCGCTATCAAAGAACAGAGATCAATAGCTCTTCCAACGGCTAGTTGATTCTCTCTGCCTATAAATAGAGGCATTCATTCACTCACAAGATAGAAGACACACACGAGACGAGACAGACAAGTGCAAAGAGCAAAAGAAAGAACCAATTTCCTCACACAAGCTGAACTAGATTCATTCTCTTAGAACATCCTTAGTTGAGAGTTCTAGAGTGTTAAAATTCTGTCTGAGTGTGTTTAGATCCAACCTTGAGAACATCACTTTGTGAGAGTTCGTAGAGTGTTAGATCATAGCTCACTTCTTGTTCGAGCTATTTAGTTGGAACCCCATTCTTTCTTTCACCTGAAAAGGTTTTAGGACCCTACTCTTCCCGTAACTGAGTAGATAGGTTGTTTGGTACCCGAAAACTAAACTGTAAGGTTGATAAGTACCCGTAAACTTATCTCAACGGTTGCAAAGCCCGCGTAAGCTTTGTGGTTTGTCCAGAAGAACTTGGACTGAGTTGTGTGGACTCACAACTCCCCGTGGACGTAGGAGTTCTCTCCGAACCACGTTAAATCTTTGTGCGTTGTGTTTATTTTCAGTTATCTTATTGCATATTCAACTGACTATCTAACCTGCATACAAACTGCTTTATTCATTAACTATTTTAGTTCTTGACCAACCGTGCATAAAAGCGTGAGTTAATTTATACGAGTTAATTTCCACCACATTCCGCACAACACATCACTTCCAACCGAGTGTTTCTTACTCGGTTGTGATTCCAACTGAGCTTCTTTACTCGGTTGAGTTATTTTTATGGGGTTGTTTTAAAAAGTCTTATCTGGTGTATTCTCCCCCCCCCATACACCAAAACTCGTATCGGGACCATCAAGTGGTATTAGAGCAGTGATTCAAAAGACTACTGACTCTGTTTCACAAGGTGTGAATTCTAGGTGTTTTCTTCAGTGGTCAACTGAACAGATCTTTTTTTCACGTTAGTGCATATCTGCTTGCATCTTGTGTTTGTTGTTGTGTGCAGATGGACGTCAAGGACAAGATCGTGGTCATGTTCTCGGTAGTAAATTATACATCCTGGAGGACACGGATGAAAAAGATCTTACTGTCAAAGCATCATCGGATGCACAAGTACTCACGTCCGGACCGATCATCATCAAAGACAGAATCACTCGCACTCCTACAAATCCCAACGATGGGGATACAGTTAAGGAGTTTGTGGAGAAGAAGCCGGAAGACTACACTCCAGAGGAAGCCAAGGTGAGCCAGTTGGACATCTGGGCTCAGAGCACGATCATGTCAACTGTTGGACAAGATTACCTCCCTTGGATAGAAGAGTGCGAAACTGTCAAAGAAATGTGGGATATCCTGGTATCGCTGAGTGAAGGAAGCGACGAGACAAAGGAGAACAAGTTCTCACATGCCTGTCAAGATTTCGACAACTTCTGCCTGAGAACTGATGAAACCATCGATCAGCTAGAGCTCCGGTTCATGGACATCATCAGAAGAATTCAGTCCATCCGAAAATGAAAATATACTTTGAAAGAAATCAACCTCAAAGTATTACAAGCTCTACCAGCTGAGTGGGATACTTTCACTAATATCCATGAGAGCCGAGCTGACCTTGGTGAGATGGGAACTGAAAGGTTGTTCTCAATTCTGAAGGGAAATGAGTACAAGGTGAACCGACGAAGGTCAACTCAGTCCTCGGTTCAGACGAGTCGACATGAGGATGTTGGTTCAGCCACCAAGTCAGTAGCGCTCCGAGCTGACTATTCAAAGCCGCGAACATCAAGGCCAACAAGTTCAGCGGACACAGCTACGAAGGAGCCAAGCAGAGAAGAGCTGCAACAGAACATAGCCGCCCTGTCAAAGAAGCTAGCTGACATGGACACTCGGTTCAAAAAATATAAGAGGTTCTACAAATCTAACCGAACTCGAGACAATTCAAAGCCTGTGAACAACGGTTGCTTTGAATGCGGCAAGGAAGGACATTTCAAAGCAGATTGTCCAGACCTCTCGAAGAAAGAGAGAGAAGCGTTGAGGGCCAAGCAAGCTGGAAAGAACAAGGCCATGGTTGCAGAAGAAACAGCTGCCGACATGGACATCTTCACTGACACTGAAGATGAGGATGAGCTGACTTCCACCAACAACGCCATCAGTCAGGATCAATGCCTCATGGCACTTGGAACCGATCAAGATGATACTGAGGTACACTCTAATCCTGCTAAGTTGAATTCTTCCAATTTTTCTAACATGCAGGAATCACTGGATGAAGAGTTGGAACCCTCCTGGAGTGACATTCAAGAACTCAGTGAGGAACTGCATCAGCAATCGGTTGAGTTTAAGAGTGTTCAAGAACAGTTTTCCAAACTTAAAGAATCCTTAACCGAAAAGGACGATGTGATCAAGAGTCAAACTGAAGAGATAGATAATCTCAAAAATCAACTGAATGCGGTCAATCAAACTAATGCTCCAACCGATGAGGAGTTGACGAAGCAATGAGATCAGTTGAAAAATCAAGAGGCTCAGATCGACCAGCTGATAAAGAAATCAGACGGACAAACCGAGCATATAGCTGTCCTCCTCAAGGAGTTACAAACTAAGAAGGATAATTTAATCAAGCTATATCAGTCATCCAAAATCATCGAGAATCTTATCAGTTACAGTCGACAGATCGATGAAATGTCAGGACTCGGTTATGATGTGATCAAGGATACTGGAATCCCTCCAGCAACCTTCATCAAAGCTGTGGAAGCCAAGGTTGTCGAACCTAACACAGTTGAACCTGTGTCTCCCCAAAGTAATCCAACCTCCACTTCTCAGCAAGCTCAATCGACCAAGGGAACCACAACTGAGAAGGGAAAAGGAGCAGTAGATGGAGGACAGAATGTTCCATTGGTTGGGACATCAACCGAGGGGGAATGTTCCAAAAGTCAGAAGAGGAATCAGAGACGTCGAAGACACAATCGCAACCGAACTCAGAATCAGAACCGACCTCTGTATCAACCTCAGAGTCAACATCAGAAAGAATGGAACCGACCGCAGAACCGACAAGGATCCAACCATCTGAATCAACAGCGGTTCCATCATCAGTTCAACCAAAGGTTCCAACCGAGTCAACCAATAAGGAACAGGTCGAACAACTGGAGATATTCATGCCACAACATGAACCACCAACAGGGCATGAACAGCTATAGACAACACTCAGGGAGTTGGAATCAGAATCAGCCACAAAGATTCCAACAAGGCATCCGACCTCAACAACAAATCCAACAGGATAAAAACCGCCATCAAAACAGGGGGAAAGCCTCTCCTCCAAAAGCTCAGAATGGGAGAAATCCAACTCCTCCCAGGAAACAGAACATCACTGCTAACAACAAGCCTAAGGATAACCGAGGCGTTGTTATAGTTGATGATGAAGGAAAAGTGATCTGGAATGATAAATCTATCCGAGTACACAGGGAAAAATGACCCACAGTTCAAGGGAGAACTGATTCTAACCCTCCAGGACCCAACTGAAATTGGGGACCTAAGCGAGTTTCTCCTTGAAGGTACAGGAGAAACAACTGAGGAAGAATAAAGCATCACGAACTATGTGGGTGATGGATAGTGGATGTTCGAAACACATGACAAATCTGAAAGATTTGCTTGGGAGTTTCGTGGAGAAAGAAGGACACTCAGTTACCTTTGGTGACAACTCAAAAGGTCACACCAGAGGTTACGGTACCCTTGAAACCAATCATGTTTCGATTTTTAATGTTTCTTATGTTGATGGATTGAAGCATAACTTGCTCTCCATCAGCCAATTATGTGATAATGGTTTCTTTGTCAAGTTTGATGCACAGGGTTGCAGGGTTAAAAATGTCGGATCAAAACAGGTCATATTGTTGGGAAATCGATCGCCAACCGGAAATGTCTACTATGCTGACTGGAACAGTAGTCTTCCTGACACCTGCTTGTTATCAAAGAGCAGTTCAGATGTGAGCTGGCTATGGCACAAAAGGCTCAACCATCTGAATTTCAAGACTATGAACCGACTTGCCAGACACGAACATGCAAAAGGCATACCAAACCGAGTGTTTTCAACAACACATATATGCAGTGCATGCCAGTTGGGATAGCTCGCTAGATCCTCCTTCCGGTTGAAGACAACTCCCTCAACCGACCGAGTGTTACAGCTGATCCACATGGCTCTCTTCGGACCAGTCACACCAAAGAGCATGAATGGCAACAAGTATACCCTTGTTGCAACTGATGATTATTCCAGATACACGTGGACCATCTTCATGCGACACAAGAGTGAGACCCGAGATGAGCTACCCAAGCTGATGGATCAGATATCGAACCAACAAGAAATGAAAATCATCTCCATCCGATCAGATCGTGGAACCGAGTTTCTAAATGAAACCATCATCGAGTACTGCGAGAAGCATGGAATTACTCATCAAACATCAGATGCGCGTACTTCGCAACAGAATGGAGTAGCTGAGCGAAGAAACCGAACACTAAAAAATGCAGCTACATCCATGTTGACAAGCTCAGCTTTGCCAAAGAGATTTTGGGCTGAAGCCATCAACACAACATGCTACACCCAGAACCGGTCTCTTATAATCAAGTTGTTGGGAAAGACACCATACGAGCTATGGAGACGCAGGAAGCCCGATATTTCATATTTTCACGTTTTTGGTTCTAAGTGTTATATTCACAACAATGGGAAGACTCAGTTAAAAACTTTTGATGCCAAGGCTTCGAAAGGCATATTTCTTGGATATGCTGCTCGGATCAAGGCATACAGAGTTTTCAACAATAGCTCTCGTGTTGTGGAGATAACACCTCATGTTAGTTTTGATGAATCTACTTTTGAGTGCAGGGAACAGGCTAAAGGACAACAGACTGATCCACAAGTTCCACCTGCTCTCACCAGATCGCAAGCACTAAGGGAAAATAATCTAGCTGAACCATTGGTATGGGCAACTGAGGATGATGATCCATACTCCTCTGAAGATGAATGCGAGGACCCCAGCTCATCTCAAGGGGGAACTCCAGTTGATGCCTCTCCAACTGCATCAGCATCCGAAGCCCAACCGAGCTCGGTTCAAAATGTTATCAATGTTGAGGATCCAGACTCAACAACTGATAAATCACCAGCTCAGAAGAGTCCAGCATCTCCCACAGCTCAGATCACGGAACAGCCACAGTTGGAAGAAGAAGGAAGACGCAACCGAAGATGGTATGAAGTTCATTCCACTGACAACATCATCGGAGATCCAAACAAAGGTGTACATACAAGAAGCAGAGTTGCGACTCCAGATTCAACCGAGGAAGATTCCAACACTTATGCCCAATATGTTGAGGAGTTGGCAGTTCTTGAGGAGTTCGAGCAAGCTGGAGATATTGCCATGATTTCTTGCTTCGTAGCTGATGTGCCAAAACCGAAGAATGTTGTGGAAGCTCTCAACTGTGTTCACTGGACAACAGCCACGCAAGAAGAATTAAATGAATTTCTACGCAACTGTGTATGGAAGTTGGTAGAAAGACCAAATGGTGTCAAAGTCATCGGATTAAAGTGGATTTTCAAGAACAAGAGAGACGCCATTGGATTCATCGTGAGGAATAAGGCAAGATTGGTAGCTCAGGGATATTGCCAACAAGAAGGAATCGATTTTGAGGACTCCTTCGCACCGGTTGCCAGGCTGCAAGCCATCCGAATCTTTCTAGCCTATGCTGCATTTCACAAGTTCAAAGTCTATCAGATGGATGTGAAGTGTGCCTTCCTCAACGGTGATATCAAGGAAGATGTATATGTTGAACAGCCTCCTGGTTTTGAAACTGGAGATGGAAGAGTGTACAAGTTGAAGAAAGCAATCTATGGCTTGAAACAAGCACCCAGGGCTTGGTATGACACTCTTTGTGGTTTTCTTCTGAACTCGGGATTCAAACGAGGGTCAGTTGACAAAACCCTGTTCACCATCAAAGTTGGAGAAGATATACTTGTTGTGCAAATCGACGTCGACGACATCATATTCGGTTCCAAGTAGGAGGATTTGTGTGAAAATTTCTCAAATCTCATGAAGGAGAAGTTCGAGATGTCAATGATGGGCGAGATGAACTACTTTCTTGGACTTCAGTGAAGCAGTCACCAGAAGGGATATTCATCAATCAGTCCAAGTATACAAAGGAGCTCATCACCAAGTTCGGATTGCAGACAAGTAAGACTACAAGGATCCCGATGAATACTAACTGGAAGATTGAACCTAGAACTGAGGGAAAGCTCGTGGATGCCAGTAAGTATATAGGGATCATCGGTTCTTTGCTATATCTAACCGCCAGTCGGCCAGACATATCTTACGCGGTTGGAGTGTGTGCCCGGTTCCAAGTTCAACCGAGGGAAGCTCACATGTTGGCAGCAAAGAACATCATCAAGTATCTGAAGGGAACTGTAAATGTTGGGTTGTGGTATCCAACCGACGACAACATCCAACTGACTGGATACTCAGATGCAGATCTAGTCGGAGATCGGTTGGACAGGAAGTCCACATCCGGACATTGTCAGTTCATGGGAAGCAAGCTAGTTTCGTGGTTCTCCAAGAAACAAGCATGTGTTGCTACTTCTACAACCGAGTCAGAGTATATGGTTGCCGGTAGCTGCTGCATGCAAGTGTTGTAGCTCAAGCAACAGCTGAGAGATTATGAAGTTGCTACTGGACGGGTTCCCATTCATTGTGATAGCTCTAGTGCCATTGCTGTCTCTTTGAATCCTGTTCATCACTCTCGGACGAAGCACATTGACATCCGACATCATTTCATCCGAGACCATATTGAGAAGAAGGACGTATCCATGGAGAAGATTCCAACTGAGATTCAGAGAGCAGATATCTTCACCAAACCTCTAGCCGAAGCACGGTTCAAGATGTAATGTGATTTACTCAGATTGTTGGATCCATCAGATGAGGAACCAGCTGAGGTAAAGAGATAGATATCCATCTGAGGGGGAAGCTCTGATAAAGGGGGAATCTCAGATGCGGATTGCCAACCGAAGACATCAGACGTCAGCTGAATAGACGAATTCGAGTCAGCTGATGGTATGCTGCAACGTTGGATCAGACGTCAGCTGAATAGACGAACTCGAGTCAGCTGATGGTATGCCGCAACATTGGAACACAGCTGATTCCGACATCAGCTGGCAGGTAACATTTATGGCTGAAGGTGTTATGTTCTTAAATGAGAATGTTTGAAATAAATTCAAACATTCCTGAGCAAGTCAGTCACATTCAAATAGCCATCATGTCGCATTAAATGTAAAGTACGGCTGAACATCTATAGCCTACTTTATAGTGCGACTGGGCTGACAAGAAAAACTGTACACCTTCTCACGCGCGGGTTGGAACTCGGTGCATGACGTCAAGTCAAAGATAGTCAATAGTCGCGTGATCTCAGCCGTGGATGGATTCGCGCCATTTAACCCCAGCCGTCAATCTCAATCGAGTCAAAAACCTATATATAGCGGAAAATCAGGAATGATCATAAATAGCTCCCAAAAGCAAGAAAATGGCCTCTTCCAGATCTTCTCTTGTCCCCGCCTCATATGAAGAATCTTTCGACTTGCTGGTGTCAAAGATCCATTTCGAACAGATCCTCTCCGATAAGGAATTGGAGTCGCCGGTGTTGGCTCCCCTCGCCAATACACTCAGGGAAAACGGGCTCTTGGAATGGGCGAAGCTCTGCCCCACCCACCTGCTCAGGCGTCAGGTCGGTGAATTCTACGTCAATCTGCAGAGTTCCATCGACAGCAGAGAAGGAGTGACAACAGAAGTTTCCTGCCGCCAACGCGATGTTGCGGCAAGAACCATTCGCCGTGTCACTTTTTCCATAGCAGTTTCCAACGTCCTCTGCCACGTCATCCTAATGAACCACGCCGCCACAGAATTTCTAGAGAACATAACCGACGAGCATGCCGACGAGTTTCTGGAGAATGCTTTAATCACTCCGGAGAGGTTGAGGAGTAATATGCAAAGAACTAAACTGAAGCCAGAACATCGACTCCTGTTCGATGTTGTATCTAAGGTGGTGTTCGGCTACAGCAGTGCCTTTGGCGACATCAGCCGACCAAAGTTGAAGCAGTTGGTGGCTTTGGAGCACAAGCATGAGATCGACAGGTTTCAATACTTTTTGAACCAGCTGATGGTGGAGAAGTCGAAGATCTCCGAGACAACAACAGACTCGGGAGAGAAACTGTTGAATGTGAAAGGGACACTCAACTTCGGCTGCAAGATCTCAGCTCTGATTTTGCTCTCAACCGAGGGTCGCAACATGGTCTGGGAAGACTGTGAGAAGACGCCTGTTAAGAAGTTGATGTTGTTCCCAACAGCTAAGAAGGCACATGAGGTGTTTGGGAGTGTTTACACTCCTAAGGAGAAGAAGGAGACTGCGAAGACTGCTGAGCCCACAGCTGAGGGGGAACCAGCTGTAGTTTGCCCCACCAAATCCAAAGCTGCACGCCGACGAGCTGAGTCGAAGAAGGAAACAGCTGAGGAGCCTGCCCAGAAAAAGCTGAGGGTACGGTTCAAGAAGACGGTTGAGAAGCCAGCTGAGGTGCCAGCTGATGAGCCAACTGAGGTGCCAGCTGGAGAGCCAGCTGAGGAGCCACTTGAGGTATCAGCTGAGGAGCAAGCTGAGGAGGAGCTACCAGATGTGGATGCACCAACTAAGGAGGCGATACCAGCTGAGGAGCCATCCGAGTCGAGCCGCTCAACTGAGGCCGCTTCTTTCGAGATCGTCCCTCGTGCCACCGGAGCTGATAAGGTAGACGGGATAGAGACAAACGTGACGTCGGATGCATCCTCCTCTTCTGAGGAAATCGAACACGGTCCACCTCCCCCACGACAGGAGTTGATGTCGTACCGCCTAAAGAGCCTCTTGTTTTCTCAACCGAACAAACACAGCCAAATGTTCTGAGCACATTGTTCGATGCCAACATTGTGACCACTCTTTCGGCCAATGTTGAGGAACTAATTGAAACCCCCATCCCAACTGAATCCAATATTCCGAGCTCCCAGCTCGATGCCGATGTTGTGACCGATTCTTTGGCCAACATTGATGAAGACTTTGAACCTTTGCCTTTCGAGAATCTATCTCCCTCGCCGATAGATGAAGAAGCTGACACTCAGGCCATCGCACTGGAGCATAAAGGCAAGGTGGCCTATTGCTTCTAGAAGCTGATAGTCATGTTCCCAGAGGCTCGCGACATGCCGGTCTTTGCCACTCTTGGAACCGAGCTGTTGTACCAGTTCCACCTGATCTTCAGTCACTGGTACGTGAAGGAAGATACAATCAGGGTGCACAGCTGGGACAGGCTGAAGTCAGACGAGTCTCGCATCCGAGCCTACTTCAACTACTCAAATCTGAAAGTGGCTTACAACAACAAGGTTGCGTTGCTCACTCGTCGTCTGGACCAGAGCAAGGCAGAAGGGACAGACACTAGGGAGGCAGCTGGACAAGATTGCATCGATTTTCTCGACAGCATGCTGATCAAGTCAGCTGACTTCCTCGACGATCTGGACGCAGCCGCCGCCGCAGCTAAGGATGAAGAACAAGAGCTGCAGATGTACCTGGCCAACCGACAAGCCATAGTCACAGTTGGGCCTCTAGCGTTGATTGAACAAGCCCCTCCAGCTGATCAGCCAGCTCCCTCCTCTGAAGAAATCTGCGAGCTGATAGCTGAGAGGGTGAACCAGCTGCGAACTGAGATGCTTGCCAACCTCCAGCAACAAAAAGACGACCAGATGAGGATGGTGAAGCACAAGACGAGAAGACCAAGCAGCTGGTGGAAGAGAATGTTGCGATGAAGACAAAGCTGGAAGAATTCTCCTCCTCCACCAGCCAAGACATCTTTGAAGTGAAGACAACTCTTCTGGGATTCAAGTCTGAGCTGAACGTCATCAAATCCTTGTCCGACTCCAATCTCGCCAAGTCCCAACAAACTCAAGATGTTGAATGGGAGTCTCGGTTCGAGTCGCGATGGGCTGAGTTCGCTGCTTTTCAAACTGAGGTCATCGAGAACCTCTCTGCCTTGAAGAAAGCCGAACAAGAGCGCCAGGACTCCGAACTGGCGAAGAAGGTAGAGCTCGAGTGCGCGGTCGATGAACTCTTCAACCGCATTCAACTAGCCGAGCAACAACTCACCTCTCTGGATGGTTCAGTAGCAAGCCTTGTTGCTGATGCCAAAAAGGGGGAAGAGAAGGAGGTGGATGTTGAGTTGCAGGAGGAAGAAGAGACCCAAGCTGAGAAAGAAGTGCCAGTTGCTACAAAATCAAAATCCCAGCTGAGGAGGAAGTCTGCTGCTCCCAAATCAACCGAAGTCGGTGGAGCTCAAATGTCAAAAGACTTGGAGCAGGCAGAGAAGTTCGGAGTTTCT
Source organism: Schizonepeta tenuifolia (assembly GCA_029490685.1). Lineage (NCBI taxonomy): Eukaryota > Viridiplantae > Streptophyta > Magnoliopsida > Lamiales > Lamiaceae > Schizonepeta > Schizonepeta tenuifolia. The sequence continues at coordinate 96,484,995 of CM055958.1, read as the reverse complement.
TACAACTCCATAGCCGAGATCGCAGTCGAGCTGGATTCTGAACTCGACGGTATCACAACCGAAGAGTGCATTGCAGCTGCCAAGGCTATGGACGTTGAAGAAAAAGATTATATGAACCCAAGTTGGATCAAGAAGTTCGCCGCCAGCCAGGCGAGAAGAGTGAACCAGTTCGAAGAAAAGCTGAAGAAGATAACCCAGAACTTGGACCGCAACGTTGCCTCCCGCAGCCGACGCCGCATCAACAAACATCAAACAAAGACTGAAGCTCGGTTGAAGCAACAAAGGTTGCCAGAGAAGTCCAAGGTCGAGAGTCTGTTCAGGCATGTTGATAAGTGGATACCGACCGAATGGTATGAGGAATGGGAACTCTTCAAGAAGGAGTTCTTAAACGACTTCTACTATAGGAAGGTTTACGCAACCGATGACCCGAGGAAAGCGTTCAAAGAAGCCCTGACCGAGTTGCACTCTGGGGACCCGGGCATGTTCAGCCAGTTCAGGCGTGCTATGATCGAAGCTAAACTGGACTTGAACACAGTTCCGGTTCCTAAGAGGGTCACTTACAAGCCTCCTTTCCTTCCAGACTCCCGCACCCCTAACAGGACAAAAATTGCAGCTGAGGCGAGACAAGTCTGTAAAGAGCATGGAGTCGACATCTCCAAGGAATCAGCAGCAAAGAGAGAAATTTTTGTTAGGATTTTCAGTAAGTATGGGCTACAATTTTAGCTCAGATAGTTTTTGAGCAACTGATGTAATTTTTTGGTTTTTGGGCTTATCCTTGTAACAATCAGTTGTAATGAAAACTATTCAGTTATAAGATTCACCTTGATGAACAATCTCTCATTGTCCAAGCTCTGAATCGCAAAGTTATTTCAATACCTTGTTATAACTGTGCTAACCCTTTGATGTTTTCATCTTATAGACAGTCTAGAATTTCAGCTGAGATTTTAGATAAGTCAGTTAGATTTAGATCAGTTGTGATCTGTAAGGGTTTCAGAATTCTTATAAGGGGTTTTGGCATCATCAAAAAGGGGGAAATTGTTGGAAAATTTATTAAAGTTTTGATTGATTCCAAAACCAACTGACCCCAACCGAGTAGATGTTGCCAGATCCTAATGTTAGTAGTTAGGCTCGCTGTTTGAGCATTGTAAAGATTTTATCTTTACAGGACTCCAGCTGAAGACGGCAACAAGGCTTCAATTGAATAGAACATCAGTTGTGGAGGAAGACAACTGAGCGTTCATAAGATGAGCATTCAAAGTGGAAGATGCAAAACTCATCTAAGCATTAAAAAGAGGGGAAGTTACGCTCAAGAGAAGTTGCAATTGAACATCAGTTGTAAGGAAGACAACTGAGCGTTCATCAGATGAGAAGTAGATAGGGGAAGAGAACATCAGATGAAAGAAAGTCATCTGAGCGTTCAACCCAACTGATCAGATACAAGGAAGACAACTGAGTGTTCAGTTTCAGAACATCAGTTGTAGGACCTCAAACCAAGAAGATCAACAACATGAAGTTCAGATCAGCTGAGAGTTCAACTGTTAGCATTCAGATAGAACATCAGCTAAAGAACCAGACAAATGTAGATCAAAAATCTCAACCAACCTCTCCTTGATGAAAGTCTGACGTTGAGATTTGAATTTCAAATAAGGAAGTCACGTGAAGGTTTGACTCTCTGTCATTACCTCATTTGGCCCAACACAAGGCTGTCTCAGATGGAAAGCAGAAGCATGCAGTTGCCAAATCCGGAAAGTCTGCAGAGATGAGAGACAAGCCATCGCTATAAAAGAACAGAGATCAACAGCTCTTCCTACGGCTAGTTGATTCTCTCCGTCTATAAATAGAGGCATTCATTCACTCACAAGATAGAAGACACACACGAGACGAGACAGACAAGTGCAAAGAGCGAAAGAAAGAACCAATTTCCTCACACAAGCTGAACTAGATTCATTCTCTTAGAACATCCTTAGTTGAGAGTTCTAGAGTGTTAAAATTCTGTCTGAGTGTGTTTAGATCCAACCTTGAGAACATCACTTTGTGAGAGTTCGTAGAGTGTTAGATCATAGCTCACTTCTTGTTCGAGGTATTTAGTTGGAACCCCATTCTTTCTTTCACCTGAAAAGGTTTTAGGACCCTACTCTTCCCGTAACTGAGTAGATAGGTTGTTTAGTACCCGAAAACTAAACTGTAAGGTTGATAAGTACTCGTAAACTTATCTCAACGGTTGCAAAGCCCGCGTAAGCTTTGTGGTTTGTCCAGAAGAACTTGGACTGAGTTGTGTGGACTCACAACTCCCCGTGGACGTAGGAGTTCTCTCCGAACCACGTTAAATCTTTGTGTGTTGTGTTTATTTTCAGTTATCTTATTGCATATTCAACTTACTATCTAACCTGCATACAAACTGCTTTATTCATCAACTGTTTTGGTTCTTGACCAACCGTGCATAAAAGCGTGAGTTAATTTATACGAGTTAATTTCCACCACATTCCGCACAGCACATCACTTCCAACCGAGTGTTTCTTACTCGGTTGTGATTCCAACTGAGCTTCTTTACTCGGTTGAGTTATTTTTAGGGGGTTATTTTAAAAAGTCTTATCTGGTGTATTCCCCCCCCCCCCCTCCCCCATACACCAGAACTCGTATTGGGACCATCACATGTAATTATCTAGCACGAATTAGACCTCTCAAGCCTAAGTATTTACTTAACTATCTTGCCCATATCAAGTATAAAAACTTAGCTAGACATGAATGTAAAATATCGAACATAATTAATTGAGTAACTCATAAATAAGAACTATATTAAAAACTTACTAAGTACGAGAAAGTAAATCCGGCCAAAAGTGCCAATGGGAAATAGTACGAACAAAAATGTAAATAAAACGATGCCCTTAGAACTTGTTCTTTTCCTCACAATCTCTCAAAGTAAACAAGGATGAAAGCATAAAAACGACGTCCCTTTGCAGCAGCTAGGCTTCAATATTTATAGGCGAGTGCTAGGGTTTGGACCCCCGGTCTTTAACATGGAAGGAATCCACGAGCTACATTAGAATGCAAGTAAATACTTGATAAGCACGACCCCAACATGACATGTCACATCTATCTTCCAAAAGATCCCTTGCGTATCCTAAATCTAGTCGGATAAGGAAAGATATTTAAGTTAGATCATCTTTTCCTTATCCTTCTAGACCTATGAGAGAAACAACGTCAGTTGACCAAAACACTTCGCTCATCTTGACCACAATCGTCATGCCCTGCCTGCTTCCAGAAAATATAGCTTTCCATCCCTGTTTTGCCCAGAATCCACCTGCAGAGCAACAGATCTTCTCCTGCCCAGAATATATCCTCCTAGACACTAAAACTAAACAAAACAAACACAAAGACTCGATTTAAACTACCTAAAATAGACACAAAATATATACAAAATATGGACTCATCAAGGGGGAATCAGTAACATTAATTATGGGTTTAATTCAAAAATTGATTAATATTGGAAGAAGCTGATTTTTTTTTGGTGCAACCGTGTGTGTTCAGACACAATGAGTCCGGGCGGATGGAGTTATTGATTATGTAAATATCTATAGATATTGTCGTAGTTACCAAATACTCTCTCTGTCCACGATAAAAATTTAATTAGAAATTAAAGATTTTACTTTCAAATTAAAATTTTATAACTACCGAGTAAATTTAAATAATTTTAATAAATGATGATTCCCGTCGATTTTCGACTGGTTGCACGCTAGTTATTATATAAACGAAAATAAGTCTATGTAAAAAAAATTCTATGTGACACCCCTCATATTTCTCGATTTCTATTTATCTAAATTCACAAATTTTCTGAATTTAAAATGAATATTTATCATATTTATATCACTACAAAAAAAGGCCAAAATACCGGCGAAATCACCGGCGGAATTCCACCAGTAAAAAGGCGGGACGACTAAGAAAATTATTCCGGTGAAACACCGACGGATCACTGACGGAAAATTGGCGGGATTGTTCGCGCCGGAAATACCGACGAAGATTCAGCCAATGATTTATCTAGGAAAAAATCCGCCGGTATTTTAGAAATTAAATAAAATAATATTTGAATTTTGAATCACCGGCGGAAAATCCTCCGGTAATCACCGAGGGAAGAGTAACCGCCAGTAATCACCAGCGGAATGGATCCGCCGGTGATTATTGGCCTTCTACGCTTGGGCTGGTCTCGATCTTTGGCTTCTGGGCTTGGGCTGGCTTCGATCTACGGCCCAAATTCTTTAGTAAAGCAGCTTGGGATCACCGACGGAAATTCTGTCGGTGATCCCACTAAAATAGCTTCACATCGTGCTTCTTCTCTGGCCCTTTCTTCTATATCCTAATCTTCAAATCCGCCCACACTCATTTCGCCGTCGTCCATTGCTCCGCCGTTCTGCCGTCGTCCGTCCCTCCCGTCGTGAGTCCCTCCTTTTTCAATCGCTCTTCTTCTCTCTCTACCTCTCTCCCACTCCGCCGTCCGCCGCTGCTTCTCTTCTTCTTCTTCTTCTTCTTCTTCTTCTTCTTCTTCTTCTTCTTCTTCTCTACCTCTCTCCCACTCCGCCGTCCGCCGCTGCTTCTCTTCTTCTTCTTCTTCTTCTTCTTCTTCTTCTTCTCTACCTCTATCTCACTTTCTTTTCTTTTCTCCTTTCCAGCCTTCCGCCGTTCGCCTCTCCGCCGTCCGCCACCCCATCGTCCGCCGTCCGCCGTTGCTTCTCTTTAGATAAGTTTTGTCTCTCTCATGCTCTCTCTTCTTCTTCTTCTTCTTCTTCTTCTTCTTCTCTACCTCTCTCTCACTTTGTTCGATCTATCTCAGCCCGCAGGAATCTGTCCGTCGTTGCTGCTGCCAGAATCTTCTCGCCCGTCGCTGCTTGAATCTATCGCCGTCTGCAGGTGAGTCTGCAGGTCTTGAGCAAGCTTCATATATACTCCATATATTAGTATATTTATACATGTGTGTCTCGTTCATGCATTTTGGTAAATTTTTATCTCTTATCTCCTGCATATGACTATGTTGTTTTCATCATAATATACTATATTTGTCAATAATGATCCAACATTACAACGACAGTTTAAAACCATATGCTGTTTGATTGGTTTTTTATCTTATTTTTGTTGACAATACTGTTGGGAGGTGGGAGTTGTCTTCATGTGTTAATAATGAAAGATTAAAATAAAAGATGTGGGGTATCTATATATATCCTTCAAATTATTTCCCTGCTACTGCAATGTATATATTATTTGTATAGTTATTCTGCAAATAGTTTACTGTCCAAGGGTTAAGGATACACACTTAATTAACTGTACGGTTAGAGGTTTGCTAGCAAAAGTTTAAGATTATCAACTAATGAATATTATCGTACATCTACTTATGCATATTTAGTATTGTCATATTAAGAACCTATATTCATAATTTTATCTCTTCTTCACTCTTTAAAATGATTTGGAACATTTTTTGTTTTTAGTCTTGATTGATGTAAATTTTAGATTATTTAACCATAATTTTACATATCTTTTCAATCACAGAGAGGTCTCTGTGTTTAAACTACTGCTCCATTTTCCTAACAAAAGAAAAGAGCTGTGCACATTTTATAAAATTCTAGATATATATAACAATATTTTGTAATTACTATACTATATTAATTACACTTGGAAAATGAAATATAAAAGGAAGATAGTCAACCATTTGAGAAGTTGAAAACCGGCCCATATTTTGCTTGTTCTTCATGCATTCATATGGAATTAGACTCATAAACAGTCCTAAGAGACTGGATTATTGGATGTTGAGCTGACCTACGAGCTTTTTCTCTATTATCACCAAAAGGATGGAAAATTTGCTACAGTGAAAGATCAAAAAATTGATATAAGTTTTAAAATTTTACTTAATATATATAGTGATAAATATAATTGATAGTTTATTTGTTTTCTAACATATTTTTATGTTTGAATTAGGAGAAGATTCATCATATTGCTGCTGAGGAAGGGCGATTGGACTTGAACGAGATTTTTTTGCAAATCTGTCATCCGTTCAAGTCACGTCGCTATAGGACTGGAAGCGTTGGGGAAAGTCGGCTGAGTAGGAGTTCTACATGCAGCACCGGCACTTCGGCCGTTCTTTCGCAGGATATGTTTCGGACCCAGCTAAGCACCTTATAAGAACAAGTGGCGCAACAACAAGAGGCGATGCAGAAAGCGGAAGAACAACGAGCTGCGGAACGAGAAGCATAACGAGCGGCACGTGAAGCCCTCGAGGAACAGATGGCCATGTTTGAGAGGATGATAACGTCGGGGGTCAATTTTCTCCTCATCCACCTCCAGCAGCAGATGCGTAGTTTTTAGTTTATCTCGATCTATATACTTTTCTGTAAAACTACTTAACAATTATATTGTTTATTTAGTGAATTCGTTAACTTAATATTATTGAATGTTAAGACACAATTTTATGAATATTGGACTTCTTTAGTATTATTTGGCTATTTGGTGTTGTATATATTTCAATTAAATTGTAACAGGGTATAGAAAAAATAATAATAAAAAAATTAAAAAAATAAATTAGCGGCGGAAACACCGGCGGAATTTCCACACACGTGTCATCCATTTATAGATTCAGAAATTCGAAAATTAGCAGTGGAATATTTCCACCGGTGATTCCGTCGGTGATTTGCCGCCTTTGCCACTGGGCAAAATTCATTGGCATATTTACCGGAGGATTTTCCGTCGGTAATCACCGACGGAATTAATTTCCGCCGGTAATTGCATCACCGATACCGTTTTTAAAGGCAGAGTTCGTCCCCCGGTAATTCCATCGGTGATCCGATTACCGGCAGAATTTCCGCTGGTAATCCGGCGAATTTTTGTAATGTATTCTATATATTATATATGATATGGAAACAAAATCTTAACAAGATTAAATCTTTAAAATAATATCTATCATATTTTAATATTATATATATATATATATCATTATATTATATTATATCTATATAATATTAATATCGATGCCGATTTGTGGTCTCCCTTTTATTTTAGGTCCTACGTGATGTAACCACAATTCGGTATTTCTATTTATCTTAAATTCTTATTTTGAGCATTTTTTATTTATATATTCTATTATTTAATATACAAATATTATTAAAACTTCTCTAATTAAGTATGGAATTTTAACTTACCCAAAATACGAAAATCTTTTTCAACAAGTAAATAACTTTACAGTTAAATTTAAGAAAAAATTATCACGATAGTAGTATTTAATTGTAAAACCAAATTAACTTTTTCTGGTTAGATCTCAATCTTTAAAATCAAACCTAGACCTTATCTATATATATTATATAGGGTTAATTGCCTATAAAAGCATAATCTTTTCACAAATTTGCAATTTTAGCATGACCTTTTTTCATTGGCAATTCAAAGCATGACCTTTCAACTCATTGCAATTTAGAGCATATTTTCAAGTTCCGGTGATCGGAAAGATGACGTGTAATTTTTTAGTGATGTGGCATTTACTTATTTTTGATGTGGCATTTAAATTGAGTTTAAATTTGGATTATTGAAAAAAAGGTATAGTATAAGAAGGAACAAAATTATTTAATAAAAATAAATATAAATGTCACATCAGCAATGAGTCAAATACCACATCAAAAATAGTTAAATGGCACATCACTAAAACATACACATTATCTTTCCGATCACCAGAAATTGAAAATATGCTCTGAATTACAATGAGTTGAAAGATTATGCCTTGAATTGCCAATGAAAAAGATCATGCTAAAATTGCAAATTTGTGAAAATGTTGTGCCTTTATAGGCAATTAACAATGATTTCCAAGGGAAAGAAGGGGAGGCTTGGAGAAAGCTTAAGATTTTTTTTTTCCTTTCTAATATTGAGGTGTGTAAAATTTGTTTATTCATTTTATTAGTTTGATACTTTTAACAACGATGGGATCCATACAATTTGCAAAGAGGGATAAATGTATAACATCAGCGGTCGGGAAAGTAGGGAAAACCTCACGATCCATATACTTATGGTACAAAATATCAAGTTACAATATGCTCCCTCCGTCCACAATTTAACTCCTCATTTTGTTTCCGATACGGAGATTAAGAAAAGTTGAAAAATTGTTTTGAGTGGGGTAAAAGTTAGATAGTAAGGGTAGTGGATAATGACAAAATGGTATTGACCAAAAAATAGGAATAAAATTGTTGTGAGGTGGGTTCATCAATGACAAATGATAGCAGTAAATAAAGAAAAAGTAGGAGAGTATAATTGTACAAAAATGTAAGTAGGGAGATAAATCATGAATGAAAAAAAAATGGGTAAGTAGGGAGATAAATCATGGACGGAGGGAGTATTTTTTTAATTATTTTCGTACTCTACATAACTTTGCTTACAGGATCAGTATTCTCACTGTTTGAAATTTTATTGTAGTGTATGTCTATTGATTATATATATTTAAACGTTTTTACTACTGCTTATACATACATGTGTTTCTATTTTCTTTGCAAGAAAAATTGTAATCGAATAGTGCATCTTGCTTGCTAGAAATGAATACTAATTACTTTTTACCATAAATTTCATAATTTCATATAACGTTGTTTCATTATATTATTTTATTTTCTTGGATGATTTTAATCAACACAAAAATTATTTTTATTTTCTATTAAAAGTTTAAGCAATTCTAGGAACAAATTTGGATCTTCCACAAATATTACACCTCGATTGAGGCAAGTATATAGTCTATATTAGACTATTTTAATATTCAATGAAAACTTCTTTGATATAAAAATTCTTGAAATATTGTAATTTTCTTATTTGCATTGGTGAGCGTTAGACGGGTCAATTCTTAACTGATAGTTCAAGTGATTTTTTTTTATATTTTATATTGAATTCATAATGTAGGATTTGGGTCACCTTGACATTCTTCAAAATTATTTTTCTTTTCTAAATCAATGTGAGATAGAGGATATTTTCTATCAGAATGATCCACCCATTATCTTATATCGATTTTGAGAAGAATTTATAGAATAGTGATTTCCCGTCGGTTTTCGACGGGCTATACACTAATTTGTTACGTTTGTCAGTTGTCAAATATGATGGAATTCGCGAGATGACCTACTTGAAGAAGGAGTATTCCATATTATTACATTAAATTGTTGTACCAATTATTTTTAGGATAAATTAAACGATTTCGCATGGTCTTGAATAACAATAATATCAAACTATATTTTAGATATAGATGATTAGTCTTTTCTGAATATGACATAATACAATCATTACATTTATTCTAAATAAAAATCTCCACCAACAATCCCTTTCAACAAAAGAATCTCCACCAACAATTTAGTTCATACATCACTTACTAACCACAAAATAACAAACCATCACGTTGAACGTTAAAGTAATCGTTACACTTTTAACTAGAGCTGGAGGCTTTTTTAGGATACTTAAATAAGGGATAATGCACATTCAAGATACCTTATTACGGGTTCTCAATTTGAGGACAGTAAAGAATTAATAAGTCCTCCGTAGGATAATTTTTTGCCCGAACAAACTAAATCGCACGTGCTTAGCACGTGATGGCCCGAATGCCACTTGTCAGCTACATGTCTTCCCTCCTCACCATCCAATCTTGTGAGATTGGTTTAGAGCTTTTCCGGCAAGGGGGCTGAGAATCGAGGGTTGGGACTACTATATTTCGAATCCCCTGACCCTAGTGCGTCGTTTGGTGGTGGGTTGAAAGGTTGAATCGCTGCCGGAGGGGTGGGCTTTTCCGGCCAATCGCGAAGACAGTTTCAACGTCGTCGTCTGGTCTTTGTTCAATTCCGGAGCCGTCGGAGTGACCCACAGGTGCTGCTACATACCGTTAGAATCGTTTTTTCAAAACGAACAAGGTTGTGGTGGTCGTGTGTCTCGATTCTCCAGTGGTTTTGATCGCTGGTTTAAAAACGGAATTGCTCTGTTGTAGCCTTCCGTCAAGATTATGGTGTCGTCCGTTCAAACCCCTGGACATGTTGCATACCACTGGAATCTCGATCTCAAGGTCATTAGCTCTGTGGTGGTGGCGTCTGTCGATTTGGTGGGTGTGAAATCGGGGGTCAGTTTCGCCGGTAAATTGGGAGAGAGGCGGTGGCTGCAGTTGAAGAAATTGAGAGAAAGAAGGAGAACATATCACATAGAGAATGTGAGAGAGAGATACATTATATTTCTTAATTTTTTAATTTTTTTTATTGATAAAAATGAGGTGGATTATGATGTGTTATTTTTATTTTTATTTTCAATTATAATTTTACAAAACGACGTCGTTTTACTTATTCCGGCGTCCAACATGTTATTTCCGACCTCCATATCAGAAAAAATTTGGGAAAATCGGTCGGAGGTGCAAAATCAGAAGAAAATGACATGATAAGTTATCTGTGCGAACAAAAAAGCTCGTGTACAATTCCCGAATTTGAAAAAAAGTTTGGATTTTACAGATAATTATCCCATTTATTTATTTATACTTGAAATAAAGAATAAAATGTTGATGGAAATATTTTCCTTGATAACTTTTTGGAAGTGGATTTATTATTGTGTGAGATTAATTATGTACTTTTTGAAAGATAATGTTAAAATAAAATTAAATTCGAGCATACAGTATCGAAATGGAAGATTTAGGTTGACTGGATGGTGAGGTGGGGTGACTGGATGGCAGACAAGTGGCATTCGGGCCATCACGTGCTCAGCATGTAGGATTTAGCCCGTTCAGGCTGAAAATTGTCCGACTGAGGGTTTATTAATTCTTTATTGTCCTCAAATTGAGGGCCGACAATAAAGTGTCCTGAATATGCACTACCCCATATTTAAGTGTCCTAAAAAAACATGTAGCTCCTTTTAACTATTTCAAAATTTATATTTAAGTTTCAAGAATCAAATATGTATCCAAATGAGAGATAGAGAGGTCCAATTCCATCACCAACCCCCCCCCCCTCCCAGACTATTAAAGAAAAAAATCTATTTCCAAAACCAGACAATTTAATCAACCTGGCGAAGTAGGCATGGGTTATATAATAAGGGTAGTGCTATTTAGACATACTGTAACCGACCACAAAAGTTAAAAATAGTAATATAAGTTTTAAAAATTAAAATATATCCTAATTAAGGAAACATAAACCTTAGAGAGATTTGTAATTATTTTCATTATTACAGTTAAGTTTTTTTTTTTTACGTGTGTGACTGGCCCACCGTATGACCAAATAGCTTTATTGATATAATAAATTTAATGATGTTTTATTCTTTGCTCAAAAAAATAAAATGATGTTTTATTCTTAAGGATAAGCTTAATGAGATTAATTATGCGGAATGCATAAATTATCAACAGCTTCATTTCAATTGTGCTACTTAGAATTGTTTATACGCAAAATGATTAAATATGTAAAATACTTAAAGACAGCCTTATTTACAAATTTTTGTAATGTTGATTTAATTTTTTTTTAGAATACAGTAAAACCTCTATAAGTTAATACTCTATAAATTAATAAACTCTCTAATATAATAAATTTCTCTGGTTCCGATTCAGACCCTTGTAAAAAATCATCAAATTCGATAAAATAATAAGATAATAATTTTTTGAAAAGTCCCTTTATAAATATACAAGTCCCATTAATACTAAATTAATACTAATTCTTAAATATTATAATTATTAATATCATGCTAATTTGCTGGAATATGAATCCTTTTTTTTTTTTGGTAATTAGGATTATTTTTATTACCAACTGCATGGAAAAGCAAAGCTGTACAAGCATCAAAACTGAAAACAAACCACCACAACTAACTCTGCAGATAGCCTAAAATTTTCCTATGACTCCCCCCCGAACCCCCACCATTGCAATGAGAAGTTGGCACTCCTGAGTCACTTGATCAACTGATCTCTCACTGTCTCCAAACCTCCTTGCATTCCTTTCTTTCTATATGGAATATACTGCTATAGACACCACTAATTTATACATTTGTTGCTTCCCCGATTTAGTCGTGCACTGAGTCTTCAAGTAAGTGAGCTCCTCATGCCACTCCAAAGCCTAACTATGCACTCTGCACCAACTAGCAAGCTTTTGCCAAACTAAGGCAGAGAAATCGCATTTAAAAAATAAGTGATCATGCGTTTCATCAGCTGCCATACATAAAGAACACTCTTTACTATACGAAATCCCAAACTGCTCCATTCTATCCACAATAGCTAGTCTCCTCAAAATGGCTAACCATGTAATAAACATGAACTTTGGTGGAGCTATATTTCTAGTAATCAGCATATGCCACTCTACCTTCTGCGATGGTCCCTTCAATTCCTTGTACATTTTCCTGATAGAGAAGCTTGATTGAGCAAGCCAACAAGTCCTGTAGCAATCTGATCAAAACAAGACCTAGCTTCCATTATTTTCCTGATTATCCAAGATGCTTGAGCTGGAATGCTACAAGACATATAACTTTGATTCTTAATATAGTACTCATGAATCCATTTGATCCACAAGCAATCCTTTTTTTGAGCAAGTTTCCAAAATTGTTTGCTTATAGCTGCTTTGTTCCACCATTTGAGATCTGTAATATTCCATCTACCTGCTGCTTTGGGGAGGCATACATGATCCCAAGCTACCAAATTCCTCTTTGTGATTCCAGATTTACCAGACCAAAGAAAGTTCCTGCAAGCTGCTTGCATTAGCTAGATAATTTTTTGTGGTAATATGAAAATTTGAATCTAGTATGCTCGAATACTAATCAACACGGACTTAATAGGTTGTAATCTTCTAGCATAGGACAAGAACTTACCAGATCAAGCACTCAATTTTCCCAAGAATTCTCTGGATAAGGGGTTGGCACTGTGGTATTGATAACTTTTTGCTAGAAAGTGGAACACCCAAAATACCTGAATGGGAGTTGACCCATTGACATACTTGAAGCATCAAGAATAATAACATGAATTGTATCATTTACCCCTCTAAACTATATTGAGCTCTTAGCTTCATTAGCTTTTAAACCAAGTACTGTAGAAAACTTATCAAAAGTATGCAGAAGTTTCCTGATAGAGCTCTCATCCCCTCTTGTAAATAAAAGCAAATCATCAGCAAAGCATAGATGGATTAGCTTCAGTCTTTTGCATCTAGGGTGAAAATAGAACAACTTATCTTCTTTTAATTCCATTAAGCATGTGTTCAGATACTCCATAGCTATCACAAAATAGTATAGTGATATTGGATCACCTTGCCTAAGTTATTTCTTTGCATGGAAATGTTCTATAATAACTCCATTCACAGAGATAGAATGTGCAACAGATTGCACGCATTCCATAATCCATGAAACAAACTGGTGGGGAAACCCCAACTCCAGCATTAGAAACTTCATGAAGGGCCACTCCACAGAATCATACGCTTTTTGAATGTCTATTTTGACCATGCATCTTGGAGAGACACCCTTTCTACCATAGTCTTTTATCAGCTCATGACTTAGGATAGTGTTGTCAAAAATCACTCTCCCTTTGATAAATGCAGATTGATTCTCACTGATGATGTGGCTCAGAACACCCTGCATCCTATATGTTAAGGTTTTGGAGATGATTTTATATAGAACATTGCAACAAGCAATAGGCCTATAGTCTTTTACTGAAGTGGCTGAGCTAGTTTTAGGCAGAAAGGATATCAAGGTTGTGTTCAGTAGTTTAGGCAGATATCCAGTGTGAAAGAACTCCTGCACAACATCAGTAATATCATCACCAATCTAGTCCTAAGTTTTGTGGTAGAAATAAGCATTATAGCCATCTAGACCAGGGGCTTTGCCATGATTCATACTAAACAATGCTTCCTTGATTTCCTGTTTTAAGAAAGGAGCACATAGCTGCAGGTGTTGATTGTGAGAAAGAACATGACCCCTTATAATTATTCTCCTATCCACCATTGGTAAGCTATCAGCTGCATTACCTATCAACTTCAAGTAGAATTCTCTGATTTCTGCTTGAATACTAGCTTGAGTATTACAGTAAGTGCCATATGCTCGAATAAGACTTTTTATTGTGTTTACATTCTACCTGGCTTGTATACAAGCATGAAAATACTTGGTATTTCTATCTCCAATTCTTAGCCAATCAGCTCTTGACTTTTGTTTCCACACTCTTCTTCTACATCACTCCACTTTTCTAGTTTTGCCAATACCTCTTTTTCTTGACTGATGAGCACGTAGTTATATTTATCTCTCCCCAACTGGCTCTGAATAGTCTGCAATTTAGCTCTGGCCTTTAAAACATGAAGATGGATATTCTTAAAATGATGGGAATTCAGTTGTTTCAAAGGGGTTTTGAGCTTTTTTAGTTTATATCAGATATTGAGTAGCTCATTAGAATGACAATCCTGATTCCATGTTGTCATTACCATCACCTTGAAATCATGGTGCTCTGCAATAACATTGAGGAATCTGAATGGAGAATTCCACACAAAGCTTCCACCCTCAATACTCAAAAGTTCAGGGCAATGGTCTGACACACTTTTCTCCAGTAATTCCACCACACTTGTGGGATGCTCTTGAATCCAGATACTATTAGTGATGACTCTATCTATCAGTGAGTAGATTCTTGCATCGTCTTCTTCATTATTACACCACGAATACTCAAAACCAACATGTCTTATAGGGAAGAGATCATTGTTGTGAATGCAGTTGGCAAAGTCTTTATAATCACTCTCTATCACCATATTCCCATTCAACATATCTTGACTTTGCAATAAGGAATTGAAATCTCCATCAATTACTATACCATCAGAAACCGTATTGCATACTCTCTCAATAAAACTCCACAAGCTTTTCCTATGCTCATTAGTATTAAAACCATATGCAGCTACTAAATGGAAACTTACTCATGTGTCAATTTCAGTAATTTTTCCATGAATAGCTTGAGCGTCATTTTCTATCCATTGGACACTAACAAATTTAGGGTTCCAACACAACCAAATTCTACCATTCGCCGCATAAGAATAATTGTGAACAACCTCCTACATTTTACAAATCTTTTCCACAGCATTTTTAAATTTATCTTGCTTTACTCTAGTTTCAAGCAATGCCACATAGTCAATTTTATTCTTTTGCAAAAAGCTTCTAATATCTTTTTGCTTAAAGGGTTTGTTACAACTCCTGACATTCCACCAAACCAATTTCATAGAGACTGTCACAGCCCGATTTCTAATGTATTAAAACGACTAGAAAACAAGGGGCAGTGAGGTAGAACAATTAACTTTTACTCAAAGAAACATGCTCGATAATTGAAGAATAACATCATCAACCAAACTTTCTCACAAATAAAGTGGATTTTCAATTAATGATTTCTCAAGAAACGAACATTTGTCAAGATTTTGGATATCAATTCAATTAAAGGATCAGGTTTGGTTATCACTAAATGTTGCATTAAAAAAGTAAGTGGGCCAATTTTTAACTTTTAATCATCAAGTGGTGGTGAAGTTGATTTGAAGAATCGTTAGATGATTCCAACAAGTTTTAAGTGGAATTCAGAAAGGATTTAAGAGATTCTTGAACTCACGGGCTCTTTCATCATTAGGAATCGAGCATGCAAGACGAGGTTATTTTAGAAATGATGAAATTGCAGCGGATTATGACCATCGACTCAAAATTCCAAGGTTATATGTATGAATCACCCCAAGCACACCGCATCCTTCCTCATCCGAGCTAACCTGCACGTTTTAGAAATAACATGCAGGGCGTGAGTACTTCGTACTCAGTGAACACATGCCAAAATGTTTTAAAAACTCTGCTAATTAGAGCTATATGATTAGACTTAACTCTCTTGCTGCATCACAAGGGTTAAATATATAATTGTTTAAAAACAGTTCTCCACTTGTGACAGCCATAAAAACATTTTAATACTTTTCTGAAATCGACTGTAGTCATTTATACTCAGGTATGAATCAATCTACAACTTATCTTTTTGTGGTGTTGAGAAGTAAGCCTCCTCCTCGAACACCGTGACCGGCCCAACCGAAACAAGGCTCACAGTCACCTTAACTAATGCATGCATTGTCCCGTATCTTACAGGACCTTTATCCCGTGCGTCCACAGGACCTTAACAACTTTAACACGTAGATGATTGCATACCAAAACATTTAGGCAAGTCAATCAATTTGAAAAGCGCACGTAATACATAAATAGTACACACATTCATCATTTGAGTTTCGGTTTAGAAAGTCCACCTGTCATCCGGTGGTTTTGCTCGGAATACCTCGTTTCGTCTCGCTTCTTACTTCTGGACTCCACTCGCTTCTTATTATCGAACTTCACTCGTTCCTTCAAGGTTAACAGTCTTGTAAGGACGAGTTCTATTTCTCGGAAACGATAAACGAATTCTAACGCTCGGCTAAAGGACTTCTACATGACTCAGGTTTCTCAACTTATCTTGACTTATCTAACTCGATCTTCTTCGGCTTCTCAATTCTATTCAAGTACTAAACCAACAGACTCTGAACTCAAGTACTTGACTTAAAAAAAATATATCTAAATATTTTATTAATATTTTATTAATAAAATATTTTACATAAGACAGAAAGTTACTATTCACATCACACGTCTCGTTTTTTTCGATTTCTCGAGTTAAACGAACTCAGATAATTATGAAATTAATTCTCGAGTTCTAACTTCTCAAATCATTCACAAACAAACTTTCAGATCAAGAATCGAACGTTCACAAACAGGTAAACGATCGATTTCGATAATTATTTGGAAAAAGAAAAATTTCCAAATAATTAAAATATTCTAGAAAATTCTAGAAAATTAAATTAATTACTTAACCATAATTATAAACTCGGTTATTGAATTATGCTATCTCGACTCTGCTCAATTTCTAGAAAATATAAATTATTAAACTTAAATGGAATTAATTTCATTTCTTCTTTAATAATTTTAAAACTTTAATCATTTAATCAGAAATTAAAATCCAAAACTAACTTTACTAAATAAAGTTTTCGTCTTTTTCTCGTAAAACGTGCCATTGCTCGGAAACTTATTAACTCAATAAAACGATTCTAATGACGTCTAATTACTTTTAATTAACTCAATTATTTTTGTTATTTTTCATTTTCTTTACATTATTTCTCATTTCTTATTATTTAAACTTGATTTTCCATTAACGACTTCGATTCTCGACAACTTCTTCGTCTTAACTCGAATTCAAAAATTTCGAGAAGAAACTCTAATTGATTCCACTTCATCTTCTTCATTGATTCATCACATTCATCTATTCTAACTTGAATCTTCAAGAACTATCAACCTTGATCATCACCTTTAATTTGAATTTAATTAATAAAAAATTCTATAAATTCATTAAAAATTCATTTCTTTATTTCTTTTTATTTTAACACCTTTATTCCATCAAATCATTCATCATCTATCCATATATCATCAAATATCATCTTTTCTTCAAGAATATCATCAAGAATATCTCAATAACATCAAGAACATCTCAAGAACATCATCTTCTATATCCTTACTAATTTTCGGTTCTTAAAAAAAAATAACAATTTATTTCTTTCTTCCTTTTTCTTTATTTCTTATTATCATTTTTCTCAATTTCCATCTTTAAATTCAACTAAAACATCAACACTCAAATTCCTTAATTTCCACCATCATTTTCGGACCATACATACATATGTACTTCATCATTTTTCTCATCCAATCTCCTACATCAAAACTCTTGGATCATAATCTTGAACACAAATCCATCCTCAAACTCAAACTTAGAACATCAACATAAAAATACCTATTTTAACTCAAAATTTTCGGTACTCTCTCTATATTTATATATATCAATTTATCTCTTTCGATTTCATCACACAAATATACACACAAGGATCATGAATATCATCATCAAAAATCAAAAATCAAAACCCTACCCTAAAACCCTAATTTCGGCAGATTCAAGAGAGATAAAGGGTTCGATTTTTAGCTCTTATTTTCATGTATTAAAACTCTCAAGAACTCAAAATTTTATACTAGAACAAGGGGATTTGATTTCCTTAATGGAAGGATCATTTTGATCGACTAAAGAGGGGAGAAAATAGAGGATTTCTTGAGCTCTAATCACTAGAATCAAGAAAACTTGCTTAAGCTTGAAGGTTTAATCGATCAAAGGGCTTCAATCCTCATGATTTTAAACTCCGAATCAAGCTAAGATTCGAGCTCCTCCATAGGGCACAAGGCTGCCGGAAAATGAAAGTGAGAAATGAGGATGAATTCTAGTCTCAAATCGATCACAAGGATGAGAGGATTTTGAATACCTTAACGATCAAGTCATTAGATGCTCGAATGTGATCTTCTTGGAGATTGAAAGCTTGAAACTCAAGCTCTAATGGAGGAGAGAGAAACTATATGTGTATGTGTGTTCAACCGTGAGGGAGAAGTGAGAGAGATGGGTGGGAGAGAGAGTAGAGAGATAAGAGAGAATAATTGAGAGAATATTTGGAAAGATTTTCAAGATTGGTAATGATTGAGAAAGAAATAATTGAGAGAGAAAATGAGAGAGAGTTATGTCGGCAAGAAATATTAGAGAGATAGATAAGGAATTTAATTGCACCCGGTGGTCAAAAACGCGATATAAATTTGTCCAGAAGAAAAAGTTATCCGGTGCAATTTAATCCTAATTTCTCATTAAACTCTCAAACGATTTAAAACTCACCACGACTCTTTCTCGACCTCAGAATTCTCTCTACTTCGTCTCTAACATGACCAAATAAATCAAGGATACTAGGAATCCAAGTTTCGGCTCAAATTTCCAAATAACGAAGAAAACGTAAAAAGTTACTATTCATGTTCATTTCCTCAAAGAAATAAAATTCAAACTCGATTCAAACAAGCTCAGAAAATTCTCAAACATGCACCAATGGTCTTAGAATAAATTCTAGATTCAAAATTTACTAATTTGACGAAATTCGGAAACAGTCGGTGAATAGTGAATTTTCATCTTCGGTTACTATTTACTGAAAAATGAATTTCCTCATAATTTTCCGAAATTCGAACTCAAACTCAAACTCACATTCTCATGCTCAATCAATTTATCTCACATTCAATTCGGATAACCGAAACAGGAGAAATCGCGTAACAACTTCAAGGGTATTTTGGTAATTTGCAAGAAAAAATTATTTTCTTGAAAATTGTATCACACATGGGCACACAATTGAGCACATAAACTCAATTAAGACGAACTTAAAGACTCATGAAAGATCGGGGTATTACAGAGACCCAAAGGGATTAAGGTCCCTCCCCTTTATATTGCTCAGATTGTTCCCCTCCTGATTTGTAAAAGCTAGATAAGTATTACATGTTGGAAAAGTGATCTCCTTCTCTACACTTTGTATTTTGTTAGCCACTTTTATTGGCACTTGCCAATCCTCCTTAGCTTCTGTCTGAGTAATCAATGCTACTGGTTCCACCTCATTGGGTCTGAAAGATTCACCAATAGCAGCAACTGTTGTTACCTCTTCTACTCTCTCAATTTGTGGAGTTTTCTTGTGAGTTGTTGGTTTTGGTATCCAATGCTTCTTCTTCACAGCTTCTTGATAGGTTCGTGGTCTTACATTATCAACACAGTTATGCCCAATTCTTTGGCAAGATTGACAGAACGGGGGGACCCAATCATATTCCACCTTCTGCTCAACTTGTTTTCCATCCACTCCTTGTATCAAAACCTTGTACTGAATCAGCTTAGTTACATCCACCTCAACTAATAGTTTGGCGTATGAAATTCTTGTTTGAGATAATGTAAACTCATCGGCATACAGGGGGGTACCCACAACACTTCCAATTCTACTTAATGAAGCAATCCCCCAGCAGTTTAGAGGGAGATTATGTAGCCTAATCCATAGAGGCACCACCTTTAAAACTTCCTTCTCAAAGCAGAAATCTAGATCCCAAGCTTTAACAATCACATGCTTAAAAACAATGGTATGAGGTCCAGAAAATAGAACAGCATCACGATCTTCTAGATTTTGAAAACGAATGACAAAGTAACCCTCATTATGAAAAATATCTCTGGTTTATTCTCTATATTGCCCTGCTTTTCCAAAAACATTCTCACATACGGAATCGTTGGTGAATCACCCACCACATACAAAATTACATCAAACTTTCACTTATCAGCCTCCAGCTCAACCTCAGGTTGTTCCAAACATGCCGTCGGAATACCATTTTTCAGAGTAGGTGCGATGTAGTACAGTTTCATACCGGTCTTAGCTGGTTGTTTTCCTCTAGTGCTGAGTTCCACTTCCTTTTTTCCCTTCTCGCCATGGACGCTGGTTAAAGGAGGGAATTCTTCATGCTGTTGCTCAAAATCTCCATTCTTCCCATTATCCATTGTTTCATTGCTTTGCTCTTTACCGTTACCTTTGTCTTGTGGGTTTGCGACCAACGGTGTCACGATTTGGCTAGAACTCCTCGAATTCTCCTTGGATCCAGTACCCAACGTCGTCTCCAACATGTTCTGGCCGGCCGGCTTCCTTGGTCGGCCCGGTTTGCCCATGCCATACAACGTCGGCTTACGTTAACACAAACTATACTAACGTGTGCCGAGAGTGTTTAGCACGGCAGTCTTTGTAATTTTGAAAATTTTCTTGTAATATGAATCTATTGTTATTTGTTTGTCTTAAAATTTAAATTTAATTGGATTTCATCTCTAACTTTTCTAATTACACTCAAAAGTTTTGGTGTCGGGTTCTCTAACTGCAATAAAAAGTTGTGAAGAGTTGTTGCAGCGTAAAAGTTACCTTTTCGCGTGACTGGTTCCAACAGTGTTGAATCATCTTCAACTTCATCATTAGTAGGATCATCAATAATGTCAGCCACAATTTCTTCTAAACTTTGAACTTGTAAACATTCATCATTTTCACCCAAATAGTCCAACAAGTTATTGGCGTTCATTTGATTAAGATAACCAACATCCTTAATCATATTTTCAAACTTATGCAGGCCTTCTTCAAAGCTTGTCTCACCTAAGTCGCCTGAGATTGCTTCATTTCTACATGAATATATGTATTTGTTACAACAAATTGGGTGATGCATGAATATATATTTAATGAAATATATATAAATTTATTTATTTTCAATATACAAGAATACTAAATATGATTAATTTTTTGAATTTAAAAGTTATTCTTTTAATTAATAAAATATTAATTTATCGATATATTAATATCTTTTTAAATTAATAAATTTTTATAATTCAAAAGTATTAATTTATAGAGGTTTTACTAACGTTGATAAGAATTTATGAAATAACATATTTTGCCAATTGTATTTGTATGTATTATATGCAAAATTTTCCAAATCCGGAAGAGAGAAACCGACACGAGTAATTCACCTCATCCCGCAATAATTATTCATAGTAATTCGGATGTGAAAAAAAAAATATATATATATATATATATATAAGCATAAGCGTTGGTTCCGTACAGATTTTGTCTTCCTCAACTCAACTGAATACCAGTCTGATTTTACTGATGATTACCATACATCAATTCTAAATTCGTTTCTCTAACCCTAGATTTCAGGCGCGATTCCACCGAATTCCTTCATCAGCTCTAAAGTCCCGAAAATTCGGTGATCTAGTCGGAAATTCAGCAATTAATACTATAGATTTCGCTATTTCGCCTGTGTCTACGATGGCTGCGAGTGCTAACCCTTCAGGCGCTCAAAGAAATGGTAGTAATGCTAATAATGGCAACAGTAGCGGCGGCGTACCGGAGAATACCAGCGGCAGCGGCGTATCATTGGCGGGGACCGCTCAGACTGCTCTCCGCCATAACCCGGGCCTATCACTTGATTGGACGCCCGAGGAACAATCGACGCTAGAAGATTTGCTCACCAAGTCAGTCTTATTTTATTCTTTTCTTTTCTTGATTAAGTTGTTACGGTGATACAGTTTGCTGTTGTCTCTTTCGTGTATTTTGATTATAGTTAGTGGAACCGCGGTGCTAGGCAGGGATGCATGCGCAAATTAATAAGATACGGATGTGAAGCTTGTGTAATTTTTTGTTGAATTTGCCGCATGATTGTAGTTTATCAAGAATTGTCAAGCCAGGCTTTCAGTAGTTCAGTTTATATCAAATTCTCTTGCTCGATTGAAAATTTTGTAGCAGCTCAGTTTTGATGAGCTTGTTTATGCTTGTCTGATGAGAAGAGTATATAAAAAATTTATGCTTGTGTGAAGAGATCTAACATGGTTAAGTGGTTATGGGTCAATTCTGATTTCTAAGGTTTTGACGATTCTAATTTCTAATAGGTTCAAGTTGGAATTCTTCTGCTTCTCATCATCCCATTTACATTTCTAAATATCATTTACATAATATATATTTATCTTTACTCTTACTTGTTTATTCATTGGACCTCCTTTTCCAGTGTTTCTGTGTTTCATTTTCTCAAATTATGTTTTCGTGTCCTATTTGTATTTGTTGATTTAGCTGTTTTCTGATGAAGTTCTGTAGTATACTAGCTTTATATTGCATCTAGTAGATAATGAGTTATCTCTTCTGCAGATATGCCTCCGAAACCAACATTATTCGGTACGCCAAAATTGCTCAGGCTTTACAAGACAAGACAGTCCGCGATGTTGCATTTCGTTGCAGATGGATGAATGTGAGCTTGTAGCAGGCTTGTAAATTCTTGATTTCATTTTGAAGTTTTAAAGTTCAGACATACAGTATTTGTCATTAGGTTGATTCATTTTTTTATAATGACTTTATTTACTTATTAATAGGAACACATTAAAAATGCTGCAAAACAAAATAGTAAATTAGTCATATTCATTGTCATTCTAATTTATTTTGTTTGCTAAACTACTCAATTTGATCACTAAGGTTTATCCAAGGAAGATTAGGTTTAATTTTGGATTTCTTTGAACTTTGAGATGGTGAATGAAAAAGGTTATAACTTGAAGAAGATTTCAAAATTTGACTATAAGTCCCTGGAAAACAGGAGTTAGTAATTTGGATTTTATTGCATGTCGACTTAAATGCTTCTGTGGGCCAAGACTTCCATTAATGGCTTCAGATATCTAAGACGTACTGAGTGCATTTGAATGATCCTCTATTTTAATTAGCAAGAACATGCACTGAAGTCCAATCTGTATATTGACTTGAATGGCTCACTTTCTTCAGAAAAAGGAAAATGGCAAGAGAAGAAAAGATGATAACAATTCAAGAAAAAGTAAAGACAAAAAGGTACGAATGTGTTAGTTTATGACATGATGAATGCTGTCTTATTCTAGAATCTTCTTTTCATTGTCTTGTCTGTCCTGCAATATGATGATTTGCCCATTTTTAAGTACAATAAATCAGCTTTTAAGTACAATATTGTCTTTTCTCAAGATTTACTTTTGAATGAACCATTTGAAGAATTATTTTATTTCTAAAAGTTGAGCTGGTCATATGAGAAAGTTATAATGAATCATGAGATACATAATTCTTGAGTTGGAACCACTCTGATTAAACATACATATAATGGTGTGTGTTTATGTAGCTATGGGTTGCTCATGGACTCCAAACAGTTGGGTAGAAGACAAAATGGTCTTGTTGGTTTAGATTTCAAGTTTGTTGATGTTTCAAGAGAGATTATTATCTATTATGTTCAAGTATTTTTGAGCTTTTGGTGCTTCTTGGTTTTGTAGTAAAAATACCAACCTAAGCTTAGGAATTTATTACTTGAATCTCATTTTCCCTATGGTAATACTTTTTGGTTCTTAGGATTATTATTGTGGTGCTTCTAGCTAGACTTTTATTTCTTCTTCCAGAGAAGACTTTTGGAAATTATTGGGTAAATGTTATGAAGCCATACATTATATATGTTGCGACAAGTGGCCCAAGTTTCTTGTCAGAATTCATCTAATATTTGACATTAACCCAATATGATTCTGAAATTACCTTGATTTATCAGGAAAAAGCAATTGATTCATTGCCAAAACCTTCTCAAGTAGCAAACCGCTCGAATGCCCCCCCATATATTCAGCCAATGACGATGGAAAGTGATGATGGAATTTCATATAAAGGTTAGTCCATGCTCTAACATCACACATATTCATCAGGAAGATCAGACAGTTTTTGCTGGGGTGTCAGTGTCACTTGGATAACTACCTTCTTTTGTTTTGAAGTTAGTATTTTATGTTTTACAAAATTTCATCTCCAATTTTTTTTTTCTACCCTCCTTTTGATAACTTTGAATATATGTTACATTTACATGTGCCACAACCCCTCTCTTGCTGTACCATCATTTGTTAGAATTTGAATATTACAAAGACAACCACTCTGACTAATGTTATTACTCAACTAGAAGAAGAAATTAAATGTCCCCGTATACCACTTGAATCCCTTAGTAAGCTTCTATATTCATTTTGCATACCTCAGTAAATTTGACAAAAGCCAAGATTTTGCTGAAAATTTATAACAATTCGACCTAGAGTAATATTAAGTTTACTCAAGTATTCTCAAAAAATACAAAAGTTCACTCAAGTTCTGATGCTGACATTGGCGCCTCATATTGCATGAACTAATAGGAAGGGAACATTGCATTGTTAATATAACTACACAGTAAATTAGTGCAACTATCAATTTCAGGTTGGTCATTACACTGACGAGTAGGATGTGGGTTATTAACCAAAGGGGAATTTTTATCATCATGAACCTGGAAGAGCATTGACTTGTGACATGTCTTTTGTTGTTCACAGACTATTGTTTTTTACATAGACTAATCTACCAGTTCTTATTCTCAAACTCACTTTTCTCCCCCCTTAATGTCTATATAAAAACTATAAGACTAGTTTTCTGTTTAAGATGTTTTGATCCTTGCTATAAATATCCGATGGCCGTTTATTGTTATATGCCCATTGCAACTGGATGCTTTGTTAGATTTATATCTGAGTACCGTTCATTGGATTACTTCCAGCTATTGGTGGAGTCACTGGACAGCTACTTGAGCAAAATGCTAATGCCTTGGATCAAATTTCTGCCAATTTTTCTGCTTTTAAGGTAAGTGCATTTGCTTTTATGAACTCCCAATTTTCAGAAGGAATTCGTGTAAAATTCATGAGTCTATAGTTGCCTACATCTTTGATGGACAGTACAATAAGAATCAGTTTGTTCTTTGTTCTTGGCTAGCTGGCTGAAGCTTGGTTTGTTATTTGATACTTTTGCAATTATGTGAGTCCAAACACTTTGGCAGACAATATGTGGCTCATTGTTCTTAAATCATGGATAGGTTGGCCGATGTAGCAATTCTCTTGGGGATGCTATTGCTATGGCACTTCTTGTTGATATGAACCAAATCCTATATATATATAGATTTGAAATCATATGCTGCAGTCCTAGACAAGTCAAAATTATGTTTTTGCTTCCCATAAACTATATAAGCTTTCTGATTTTTCTCTGAAGTTTTTGGATGACAATTGAAGCATAATGCTGCTAAAAAATGTGTTAATTAGTTGTTTCATGCTTTAAGCTATACCTGTATTATTATATACATGAAATGCACCTAATTGGTGATTTTGATTTTCTTGAAGCCATTTCAATAAAGATATATGTTCTGTCATCTAACTTGTCATCACTAAGTTCGTACCAGTTACCGCCTCTGTTCTCTCAACTATCCTTCCTTTCTCTTTCTCGCTTGCTTTGACATTACATCATAGTTTTAGTTCTTCACTTTCTGTGTTTTTCCATGAGTTCTTTCTAAGTTCCTTTTTGATTCTCTGTCCCACGAGTAATATAAGAACATTCATTCTGCAAAATGAGTAAATAAAAAATTTTAAACTCCGTAATATTTAAATTTTAACTTTAAAAAATTTAGAGCACATTGCAGACTGCTGGACCAATGATTCGATAATAAGGATCTAATTTGGATCTTATTTGAGTTGTATGAATCACTTTATTTTAAGTTACTCTTTTTACTCTCTTTTGTTGATGACATGGCTTACATCAGCTTTTCAACAGTTTGATGGGATATCATATTTATTTAAAATTTCTGAAATTTCCTACAGATACATGAGAACATTGAACTCTTTTGTCAAGCACGGACAAATATTATTTCAATCTTAAATGAGTAAGTTCTAGATACTTAATGCATTTCTTTCAAAGCATGATGGAATATTTGCTGAGCTCTAGTATCCATAGGAACTGAAAATTTATCTCGCCTTTGATCTTAATCTCGCGTAAAAAAAAAGTTTAAGCTTTCCTAGGTATTTACATTATTTTGTAATTGACCTCTTTTGCAGTTTTTACGACTAGCGAGGTAATTATAATGCAATTTTAGATCCACCTCTCTAGGATCTGTATATATGTACATGGCTCTCTACTCTTCCCTGACATTACAAACATTTGCTGATAGTTTTTTGAGATAATGTTAACGGTCCAAATAGCAATGATAAACAATAATCAACCAAAAAATAAAATGAAAATTACCATCAATTTGGACATTTTGCTCTGCCTATTTCAGGATATGAATTATCTGATATGTTTGTTAACATTTTTGAGGAAATAGGGGATTGATCTGAACTCTGTAATGCAGCTTTCATGACTTGCCAGAATTGATGAAGCAGATGCCACCACTTCCTGTGAAGCTAAATGAAGACCTTGCCAACTCCATTCTTCCTCGCACGGCCATGGTAAATAACTCTTGAGATGTTCCTTTTTGCCTGACGCTGATTCCGACTCTCTGATGTTATGCCTTACGCCCTTCTGTGAAATATTTACAGCAAAAAAAAATTAAAATGAAATGATAAGTTAATTCTGCTCTAGATGGAAATCCAAGGTGTTCATTCTTTAGAGTCTAGTTATTGTCACAATGACTTGTTCGTAGTCGAATTTTCGTTTTGGCCTTTGATTTTGTTCTAGGATATATAGTTGGTCTAGTACATTGTAGAACTCATTTTTTAGGTCTGTATATAACTGTCAGGGGAGTTAATAAAAGGTGTGCTCTTCATTTGACGGGCATTTGGTTTGGATTAATTAAGGAATATTAATTTTGAATTTATGTGTATGTACAAGAAAGTTACTAAGATTTTGCTATAGATTTTATGCGTTCAATCTAAAGGAAAGGTTGTTGGTGTATGGGTTCGCTAGCTAACAAATATTTGCAATTTCTTTTGGAGGGAGGGGTACTTCTGTTTTTTGTTTAATAAATTTGTATTTTATACATGTTCTCATATTTTTAATCTTCCTACAAAAAATGACAACATCGACTATATATATATCAACCAAATATCACTTCATAATAATAATAATAATAATAATAATAATAATAATAACAACTATATCAACCAAATAAATCGACGGCACATTGATGTCAACTTTTCATATACATGCAAATCGTTATCATAGAGAGACCAAAAAATTGCTAAAATTGAAATTTTTGCTATTGTTCGTCGTTTATATTTATAGGATTATATCTTTAAAAAAAAAAATTATAGGATTATAAACGAGCCTAGAAAAATATTGATAAATTTATGAGTTATTATTCGTTGAAGTTAACATACACTTAAATGTTCTTCATAATGATCCTATTTTAGATTTAAAGACAACTTCTTTGTTAGATATGAGAGTCTCATACGAGGGTAATTTTATAAGATTAATATTGTATAACAATAAAGAAATTAAACCATATGCATAAAAGACCAAAAAGTGGATAAATAGTGGGTGGATTATTTGAAAAGTTTAGTTTATATGATTATTTTAATGGATTAGTTACGTGTTCATGTGAGAACTATTTGTTCCGTGAAAATTGAGAATCATATTTCCTAGTGTGTAGCCCGTCGATTTTTTTATGGGTAATTGTTATTTAATAAAATTAATAAAATTTAATAGGTGATAGTATAAGAAAGATATTGTTCGTTAGTTATTATTATTTTTTAAGTAATATTTTTTAAAAATTCAAATCTAATTCACACTCATTTTTATAGATAATTTTCAAACCACAATTTTTTTCTCAAAAGGGACAAAAACTATTTACTTCTCAAAGAGATTGTCTTGTGTAATTTTTGTTTTTTTGAAAATTGTCTATAAGAATGAAGTTGACCATAATTAAAAATCCTTAAATTTATGGGTTCAACATAAAATTATAATAAAAGTTGCCTCGACATTATTAAATCGGTCTCTATATGCGAACAATTTTGGGTCGAAACTGGTCCGTTGACAGATCGTTAGTAATTTTTCTGCCAATTTTTCTACACATTCGAATTAATTTAATATATTTTATATTTAATTCAGTGAAAATAAATTAGCCAAATGTTAAATGACTCGAATCCACAATAATAATAATAATAATAATAATAATAATAATATGATGATGATGATGATGATGATGATGATGATGATGATGATGATGATACCAACTTCAAGTTATTAGTCGGTCAACTTATAATTTAATTTTGTAAACGTGTTTTTTATTTGATCAAAAAGCCTTATTAAAAACGCAACATTGTGAAAAAAGGAAACAAAATCTGAAAAAATTAAAAGTAAATATGGTCATCTTAATTGAGGATGATTATTATTAGATTAATAATTTTTAATTCAAAATTTTGAGAAATTAGATAAATGAGAATGGAAGAATTTGAGGCGTGCCACATATGATAGAGTCGTTTTCGTTTTAATAATATATTAGCGTATAACTCGTCGAAAATCGATGGGAATTTATATAAATTAATAAAATTATTAAATAGTACTAATATGTGATAGATTAAAAAAATATTATTTGTTCATTATTTTAGCGTTAAATAATTCGATTATGCAATTTACTAAACTCGCTTAGAATTTATATTCCTTGAACACAACTCAAATATATTCTCATTACTTTCGATAATTGTTAAAGCTTTGTTCTTCTACAAAATCGATGTGGGCAAAAATATATTTCTCTCTCAAAGGAAAGTGACTCTTAAGCTGAATTTTTTAGTTTTTTATGAAGAAAATAGGCAAGGGAAGGAGCGGGTAGTGAGAGAGAGAGAGAAGAGATATATAGATAGCGAATAATACTATAAATGTTAAGATTGTCTATAAGATGAAAGTGACCCTAAATACCGTGGATTATGAATTCAACACAAGATTAAGAAAAAAAAAAAGTTAAACAACCGCTTCACAATCATCCCGTCTACTCCGACGGTTCCGACCTGGAACCGGCCTACTGACTACAATACTGATTTTAAATTATATAAATAATCATCTTCCAAATATATTCACAAAAAAATTAATGATGACATTTGTTTTCTTTTTACCTGAAATTAATATTTAATTATATACATAACTATATTCCAAAAATATTCACACAATATTTAATAAATAAAAATTTAATTATAAATTAAGGTATTATATAAACAATCATCTTCCAAATATATTCATAGAAAAATAAATAATGACATTCGTTTTCTTTTTTACCAGCTTCGAGAATAACTTTTTTAACTGAGAATAGAACTCCAAGAATTGTTTCACTATGTACTTGGTAGTTTTTCCTTTTTACAAAACTTTATGTGAAATGATTGTGATTCATAAAATTATTTAGTCAATGATATAAGATAAAAGTTGACCATAAATATTCTAAATTTTATGAGTTCAAAATTATATAATATATTAAAAAAAAGTTGTCCCGCAAGTACTGAATTGGCCCATCTACGCACACGATTATTGGTCGGAATTGACTCGTTGATAAATCGTTAGTAATTTTTCTGCCAATTTTCCTACATATTCTACGTTTTCCATCGGAGACGATTAATCAAACAATTTGAGATGATGTGTTTAGGATTATTCAAACTTGTTTGAAATTTATATACTCGTACTTGTTTAAAATCCGATTAAAAAATTAGTCATTTGTGTTCCTTTCTGAAAAAAATCCGTATATTAGTCTACCGCCACAGTTTTGCGTCGGAACTGGCCCGTTGACCACGACTCTGATTTATAAGTGCGTAATTTATAAAATTTATTTAGAATTTATATAGATCAAAAAATTTAATAAAAATAATGATTGTATTATTCGTTATCGTTCTTAATCGTATAGTAATATTCGTTAATTAAAATTATAAATTATGCAAAGCTGGAAACCCAACTACAAATAAAGTAAATATTATTTCATGGATGACGATTATAGATTTTAGAAAATAAATGGGAAAAAAATATAAAATAAAAAATTTCTCGAGTGTCGGTTGGGAATTGGCTCGTCTACAGCCACGGTTCCAGGTCAGAATTGACCTGTTGACCACATTTGATTTACAAATACACAATTTATGACGATTCTAGATTTTAGAAAATACATGAAATAAATTAAAATTTTAAAATTAATAAGAATAAAGAATGAAAATGTGTCACGTCAGTTGGAAATTGGCCTGTCTACCTAATTAATTGACAAATTAAAAATTACTTATTTTTTTTATCAAATTAAATAAAAAATATTATATTATTTCTAAATTTAATTCGGTCAAACAATAAATTATCCAAACAATTTTGGAACCATTTATTCTGTCAACTAATAAATTGGTTCCCTAATAAAAATAATTATCTATTCGGCCGATTAATAAATTGACCAAATTAAATTAAATTAAACTATAAAAATATAGCAGTTATTTATTCGGCCGATTAATAAATAAATTGGCCAAATAAAACTCCTACAAAAAATAATTATCTATTCGGCCAATTAATAAATTGACCAAATTAAATTACATTAAACTATAAAATATAGTTATTTATTCGGCCGATTAATAAATAAATTGGTCAAATAAAACAGGTGGACCAATAGATAAGAAAATACATATTGATTCTAGGTATTTATAGGTTTTTCAATAGGTGAAGTTTCATTGAGAAACCGATGTGGGACACAAGATTTTAGTATAAATATTTAAAATCTATTATTTTACATTTAAAAATTTAAAAATTTGAGAATTTAGATAGATATGAATGGAAGAATATAAGGGGTGCCGCGTAGGTTTTTTTCAAAGCAAGAATCGTTTTCTTTTTAATAATATAATGATGATATATATATAGATGATATTTCTTTCAAATCATATATTTTTTTTCATATAAATAAAATATTTAATGTCCAATTATATATATTATGTGGTATTACATTTTCGCATTAATGTTAATGACAATTATAATGATCAACAATTCAAATGAATTCATACTTCTCATATAGAAACTAGGATTATTTATACACATGTAAAAAATTCAAGAAAAAACAAAACATAATTCTAGCCGATTGCAATTTACAAACATCCGTTTATCTCAACTACCTTTATGTGCATGGATGCTATTGCTAGTGAAAATGGACAAAAGAAAAGATGACAAAAGTGAGAAAATTCAAAGGAAAAAGAAAATCAAAGAAAAAAGAAAAGAAGCAGTACTAATAAGGAAAAAATTAGAACGTAGAAATGTGCACGACACATTCGACAAAAAGAAGCAAAATTTTCAAGAGGAAGGCCAACCATTTTTCCGCTACGATACGAAAAGCTGAAACAATTTTAATTTAATTATTACTCCATCATATGCAGAGAGAGAGAGAGAGAGAGAGAGAGAGAGCGAGCGAGATCAGAGGCAATTGATTTTACAGAGGGAGATGGAACTAACCCTAGAGTTTATCCCCTCTTCATGTGAATGTAATGGCGATGCCAAAATTTGGTAATTCCCGTGTACTGTACGTACAGAGGTTTTGCTTCCATGTGTACCTTATAAATCTTCCCCAAAACATCATAATCCTCAATCCGCACCAGCATCCCGATCATTCATGTGATCGCGCGCTCCTAATCAGACCCGCTTTGATTTGGTCGGAACCATTTCGTGAATCCGGCCAAGTTTAGGGCGGTTTTTCGTCGTGTTTGGATCTGCGATTGACTGCTTTCTCCCATGGACGATCTGGATATCCTGGCCCGCGACTTTGGGTTCGGGCCCGGTGGGAAGCCCGAACCGATGAGATCCGTCCAGTTCAGCGACGTGTTTGGCGAGCCCGCCAAGTTCACACCCAACACAAGTTACAGCGATATCGATTATGATTCCATGTTCAAATCGGAGACGAAGAGTGTTAATGAGAGTAGCAGTAGTAGCAGTAAAACGTCGCCGTCAGCTCCTGTTTATGATAAGCCGGTATACGATGACGACATTTTCGAAGGGTTGCCGGGATTGAAGAGCAAGTCTCCTGCGTCGGCAGTGACGTACGACAGTGACGTGTTTGCTGGGATTTCAGCTCCCCCCTCGAGAAAGGGTGGGAATCAGAACACTGGTAAGTCTGCTTTTGATGATTTATTGGGGAATTTGGGGCCGAATCAAGGAGCAAAGGACAATATTATGAGTAGCAGTGCTAAGAGCAAAAGCAACGCGAGTTCAAAGGGCTTTGATGATATTCTTGATGGGTTTGGCAGTGGCGTTTCTGCTGCTGGCAAGAGGTAATATTTTGCTTTTATTCTTATTTTGAAGTTAAATTTACTGGCTGTTTATGTTGTAGCGAGAGTGGAAAATTTTGTTGAATCAAGCATTTGTTCACTTGAACCATGGTATTCGTTTTAGGTAGATTGTAGATAGGCAAATGTAGTTAAGTGTTTGAAACTAAGTGATTATGACAAGGTACTGCAATTTACCCA
Organism: Schizonepeta tenuifolia; assembly: GCA_029490685.1. Taxonomy (NCBI): domain Eukaryota; kingdom Viridiplantae; phylum Streptophyta; class Magnoliopsida; order Lamiales; family Lamiaceae; genus Schizonepeta; species Schizonepeta tenuifolia. Next base: position 96,452,390 of record CM055958.1, on the reverse strand, counting down.
TTTTTTGAATTACCACATCCTTGTTTGATTCTGATTTAATTTCAAAATATGGAAATAACTATAGCCAGTCTTCATGTAGTATTTAAACTGTGTTGGCGGATAGTGCCTGAGATTGCTGCTAGGATCAGTCACATCCTTTTGAAGGTTCCACTAAGTTTTTGCTAAATGGACTAGATTATTGTATAGTAGAAGCAAGCTTTGGTTAGTGTCTTTACGACTTTTCCAAGTTTCTTGATTTCATTTGAAGATTGTGCGCAGAATTATGTTTCATGGTTAATTGTCCCTGAAAGTCAGAGTTCACTACTCTTAAAATTTCTATGAAGAAGTGGTCATTAACTTGTTATTGTTATTTACTATTTAGCAGACAAGGACTGCCAGGACCAAGTGTTCGTACTGTGTAAAAGAATATATTAGTGAATGTTTGCTGGCATAATGAAGTCCTATATTACCAAATGAAAGCTATTTGTATTTAGCTAAACTAGATAGTTTTTAATATTCTTAACTAGATATTTAATTTAAAAAATTCTTCTTCTCATGAAGATCATTATGACTTATTATAATTATAAAGCTTACTTGTAGTCTAAGTGTTGATTGAGATACTCAAACACATACATTGGGTGCCGAAATAATCTCCATATGTATATTTATTTATATTGGTAGCAATCGTGTTTGGAACAGTTCTAGATTGTGATTAAATGTTAGCTTGATAAATCAGATTATCAAATAGTAGCAGAGAATGATTTATAGTCTTATTTTTTTTTATTTTATTTTTAGGTCTCAATTTTTACCAAATAGTTCTCTAATTTAAATAATAATATGATTATAAAAATAATAAAATTTAAACCAAATGGATTTTTATCCCCCTGCCACCAAGACTGCAGCATTCGAATTTGATGATTAAGAATTTGGCAATGTTATTCTGTATTTGTGTTAGGATGTTGCCTTCATTATCAAAATTTGTATTTTGATAATTAACAATTGTTATGGCCTCTGGGGGCAGAAATGGTTTCCTAATCATACATGATAATTTGTGTATTTTATTCTTACGAATCCACTGGTTAAAACACAAATTAGAGAGAAGGAAATTTCTTAAATCATAATATACTTTTATTAGGAATTTGAATATTTTTCCTTTAATTTCTGATAACAGACCTACAACAGAGTCATATTTGAGCTCTGTACCAGTTGGTGGCTCAAAGCATGAGAGTGTTCTGGATGAACCTTTTGTAGTTTTGGAATCAGTTTCTACCCAAGATTCTTCGTCATCTGGAGTATTTGCAGATCCACTGGAGGAGATCAGTAAGCACGGTAAATCTAGGAGCACAAGGGCTGAAGCTTCATCTGTTGTAGGCAGAGAATTTGACGACTTGGATCCTCTTAATAATTTTGGAAAGCCTCCCCAATCTTTTTCTCGTGGGAGGGATAAAGGTGGTAAGGATGGGAGTCCTTCAAGATCCGCATCACCACAATATGTTGCAGCGAGAGAACAGGTGGGAAATTCTTCTTCCCGATACTCAGAAAGCAATGCGCAGAAGAAAACTCCTCTAGATAAATTTCAGGAACCTCCCTTGTTTGACATGCCAAATGTTTCTACAGATTTTCGGAAGTCTTTTGATCAAAGTGCTTCTCCTCAAAACATTGAAGTAAGCTCACGAGTTGATACACCATCAGGACTTGGACAGCAATCTGATGATGTATGGTTGAATGTATCAGAAATTCCTCTTTTCACGCAACCCACAGCTGCTCCACCTCCCTCACGACCTCCGCCGCCCATTCCTCATCATAAGTTAAGGGGAGAAACAGTTTTCTCTTATTCAAATTCAAAAAAGAAAGGTGATAAATTCCCTTTGCCTTCAAATTATAGTCAGCATTCACAATCTAAGCAGTCGCGTCGTATGACCAAGGGCCAGCAACTTTCGCAATTTGATGAACTTGAGGACTTTGCCCATGGTAGGTCTCAAAATAGCCTTGATGAAAGTGCAAATCTGCATTCTACTGAAGATACCTCTGTATTTTCTGCTGCTGCTGATGCATCAGCTGCAGCTATGAAGGAGGCGATGGATAAAGCTGAGGCCAAATTCAGGCATGCTAAGGAGGTGCGCGAAAGGGAATATGCAAAGGCTGCCAGATATAAGGAAGCTGTGCAGCTGGAGAAAGACGAGCAAGATGGACAGGAGAGAGATCTGAGGGATACTAATGAGATATTGGAGCGTGAAAGGAAACAGAAGGAAGAGGAAGAGAGAGAGCAGAGAAGACTTCAGAGCGAGAGGGAGAGAAGGGAGATTGAAAGAGCGAAGGGTAGACAGGCTGTAGAAAGGGCTAATCGGGAAGCACGTGAAAGGGCAGCTGTTCAGTCACGTGAAAAAGCAGCCGCTGAAGCTCGCTTAAAATCTGAAAGGGCTGCTGTTGAGAAGGCAAGTTCTGAAGCTCGAGGACGTGCTGCAAAAGTAGCAGTGCAAAGGGTACAGGCTGAGGCCCGTGAAAGAGCTGCTGCAGAAGCCAGAGGGAGAGTAGAAAAGACTGCTGCAGAAGCTAGGGAAAGAGCTACTGCTGCAGAAACAAAGGAGAAAGAACTTAGAGAAAAAGCTTTCGCAGCAAGGGCTGAGATGGAAGCAAGGTCTCGGGCTCAAACAGCTTCTGTTGAAAGGGCTGCAACAGAAGCACGAGAAAGGGCTGCAGCAGCAACTGCCGCAAAGATGAATCAACAGAGGAATGATGATGACCTGGAATCCTTTTTTAACATGGGTCGTGCGAGCAGTGCACCTAAGGCACGAGAAAATTCAGCTGTGAGTAGTTGAGTCAAGCCATTATTCAGTTTATGAAATTTTGTCATTTAGTGTTCTGACTTTTTTTTTGACATATCTTTAGGATCCCTTTTTTGATCAGCAGTTCCAGAATAAAGTAGGATCTGAACCTGGAAAGAGAACATCATCTTCTAGTGGAGCCTCGTCCAACATGAAGAAATTTTCTTCCACCACTAGTATTGTTGATGATTTATCGTCTATTTTTGGAGGTACGGTATATGACTGTATATCACTCATGAAGCTGATGTTATTTGGCATCTGTATCTTGCTGATTGCTTTTTTTCTCTTGAAATAATTTTGAAGCAGCTCCACCAGCTGGAGAATTCCAGGAGGTTGATGGGGAAACTGAAGAAAGAAGACGAGCCAGGCTGGAGCGCCAACAACGCACTCAAGAGCGTGCTGTATGTGTTTCTGTTGTCTTATGAACCATAGTTATTGATTTCTTGACTGGTTCTTAATCTACTAACCTTTTGAGTTATCATCTTCTGGACGTGCTATTTTTGTTAACAAATTTGGTGCCATATACCCAGGCTAAAGCAGTGGCTGAGAAAAATCAACGGGACCTTCAAGCTTTGAGGGATCAAGAAGAAAGACATGTAAGTCCCTCGGAAAAGTAGATATCCTTGTGGCTCTCTATCTGTCTTGCTATGGTGTTTTCAGCTTTAACTGAAAACTCTCTTCACTACATTAATAGTAAGTTTATGCGTAGTTGTTTACTATTTTATAATGGCAACTTTGTATTATGTTGCCTGTTTGTTCTGTCTATATGTGCAGATTACTGTTTCAGATATCTGTATGATCTGTTTTTTAGCTGATACTAAATAATGGATATCATAGTAGATAAGAAGGACATGAACACAGCAAAAGTTTGCACAAAAAGATTGAGGGACACCCCTCTCTGCCAGTGATAGTCTCTTTCTGACTATGCTCAGCTAGAATGAACATCACATTGCTTAAAAAGGCACTGAATTGCCAACGTTACCATACCTCTTCTGCCACCAATCCACCATCGCCTCCCTGCTGCCTCATACCCAAACCTCCTACACAACCGCAATAGACACATACATATCACATATTAGTCATAAATATGTAATCTGTGTGGAGAGAGAGAGAAAGAGATGTGTGTTTGATTTTATATTATTTTAAATGTAAATCAAAATGGGGCTTTTATTTGGGGCTGTAAATGAACTGAGCTACTCGGCTTGCCAAAAGCTTGTTTGAGCCCGTCTTGTTGACACAAATAGGTCATACTTGAGTTGCAAACAGGTGACCTAAAAGCTTCACTCAGTTCTTCTTGGTGCCAAGTCTTGATTTATGAATTTCATTGTGATAGTTGACACATAATCCTGAATTTTGTTCCACCATCTATGAGAATCGATTTTGAAGTTACTTATATTTCTTACATTGGAATAATGTTTGTGGTTTTACCGTTTTACATATTAACTAGTTTTGGCCTAAGTCTGTAACTAATCTGATTGCATTCAATTGCTTTACTAGAAATATTTGTGTGTAAGTTGGATTGGCATGATCTGATGTTTATCTGATCTGGTTGCAGAGGATTTCTGAGACATTAGATATTGAAATCAAGCGCTGGGCTGCTGGAAAAGAAGGAAATCTGCGAGCCATGTTGTCAACATTGCAATATGTGCGTTATATTATTTTCTGCAATGCAGCATGCCTCTAACTTTCGGTTATGCTAATTATAGATTTCTGAATATGCCTTTTCACTTCCAGTATCAGAATCGGTGGAAAAAAAAAACTGTTTCTATTTCCAATATCTGTCTGTTTTTGTGAAGTTTCTAAATGGTGTTCCTTGAACGAAAGGTGCTTTGGCCTGAATGTGGCTGGCAGCCTGTTTCACTGACAGATTTAAGCATCGGTGCCTCTGTCAAGAAAGCCTATAGAAAAGCTACACTTTGCATTCATCCAGACAAGGTGCAGCAAAAGGGCGCCACTCTTCAACAGAAGTACATCGCTGAAAAGGTCTTTGACCTGCTTAAGGTATAGTATTATTAAGCATCTTGCTTTATTGTTCTCTCTCTGTTTTTTTTGTTTTTTTTTTTTTTTGTTTTTTGAGTTGGAGGAGGGGAGTGATGGGGGTCAAACCGAGACCTCACCCTTCTACATAGTGGTGGTCCACCACTTGGGTGTCGTGTGAAGGGACTCGCTTTGTTGTTCTTTTTTCCTGAATATGCCCTAAATTATTTTTGTGAGGTAGTTCTCTCAATATTTATTGACTTTTATATGTCCCAATAGGAGGCCTGGAATAAATTTAACTCGGAGGAGCTTTTCTAAATGCTGGCTCAGATTCTTAATCTTTGAGCTCTGCTCCTTTGAAGAACCATACCATCTAATGGATGTAGCCTGGCTGGTCTATAGCATGCAACTAATGATGCTCGCATGATTTGGTGCATTTATTTGGAACTCCGAAGTGTGGATCGTGATTTGAGATGAAGAGATTCTTGAACAGTTTGTACATGTAATTGTAAATTTGATGGAAGTGTAGAGATATACAAGTGAAGCAAACTTGAAAGATAGAAAAGGATTGGTTTCGTTTTTTTGGCTACTGAATAGCAGTTGATCACCCTTGTGTAGACAAGGTGAGTATTTTGGCCTTATCTACTTCATCTTTTTCTACTTACTGTATTTTTCTTTACTACCGTTGATTTGCCTTGTGGAAACAAGGTGATTTTTGTTGTACAAGCTACGATTGTATAATTCATATTTCCTGTCAAGACTCCTATAACTCGTATTATTTCTTCAATGTATGTCCAGCTTCAATTTTATAGAGGCCTAGTATACTATGAATCTTGAGCTTGGCTTCTTGAAGAATTTTGTAGGATCGAGTTCGGCTCAAGCTCGATTCGAGCTTTTTCCTTTATGCTCGAGTTCTGTTCAAGTACAGCTTGTGCATACTGTAAATAGCTCCACAACACAGTATTTGAGCTCGAGCTTGAATTCAGCTCGTCAAAGGCTTGTTAATATGTAAGAGCATAAAATATTAGTTATTTGTACTAAAGTAACTGCCAATTAAATCAATTGCGAAAAAGAATTGCTTTGGACACAATTTAAATACACTATATGCTGAAACTCCACCCTGAACTATTCAAAAAAAAAAAAGGAACCACTCTTGAAAAAATAAAGGTAATTGCTATGGGTGTGTATCTGCGCTATACGTTCCTGATTCCTCAAGAGACCAGTATCCTCACAGAAAAAAAAAAACAAAAAAAAAAAAACAAAATTGTTAATGTAGTAAAACTCAATTCTTTCAAGACCTTGATTACATAATATGGCGCCCTCGAGCCATAATTAACAACAATAACCTGTATGTTTACTTTACCTGGGAGTTGGGTACATATAATCTGCCTGACCTAATTGCAGGGTGACTGGTTATAGTACTACATCAAACGTGTCGCAGCCTTGGCACTTTATATATAGTGCAGTCAGTTGAAATTTAGTTTCGATGCGGAAATCAGGTCTCAGTCTGCATCCTCTATCAAGATGCTCTGCATGAGCTTCACCCAGCCTCAGCTTTAACAAGTTCAGATCAACCTAAGATCATGAGATATACTCAAATTAGTGTAATTTGCAACATTAGGATGGCTAGCTCAGTCAGAACTCAGAAGTATAATTCATCGATGAAGAACTAACCATATTACTGATGTATTTACAGAGTTTGATGGATTACAAACTCTGGAAAAATAACATGCTAGGTTTCATCGATAATTCATGGAGGTAAAAATAATACATTTTCATTATTTCAGAAGAATAAGGAATAAATATCCAGCCCCGATCAATCAAAAAGAAATATCTATTTTTTGGCTTTCTTTTTTGTGCTAAAACAATAACAAAAACGAAAAATCCTCGTCGTGACTGAAACAGTAAAAGCCCTAAAGGGCCATTTCCTCTAGAAAAACTAAAATGAACTGCTTCATACACATTTCCTATCAGAAATTAAAAGTTGCTCCTTTCATTTATTTTAGAGATATACGTTAACCTTTGACTTCATCCATCTGGCATAATGCCTTGCTCTAATTCCTGGAATAGTTCCAGATTAGTGGCTAGTTTATATCTGTCGCATAGTGAGTTTTGCTGGTGAGTTGGGGCCTCAGAGTTGCATACAGAAAAGGTATTAGACGAAAACTTATTGTGCTTATAATTACTGATTTACTGATGATTCATATATACTCTTGACAAGTATGCTTCCTACTTTCCTATTTGATCCCCTCCTTTTGAACTCACGTTTCTCCCCCTCCAATCACTGTAATCTGCCTTTCAACCTCACCCGTTCTATTTTTCCATATCACCAGACCTGCCACCATATAGGTGGAAAGGAAGCATGAAAAACGAGTTTCATAATGTATTACGAAGTCGCATCAATAAAATACAGCAAAAGATCTACTCCAGTTGATGAGAGGATTCTTAGTCTATTGCTCCATTCAAACTTTCCACTGTAAGCTGGCTGTCACTTTTGAAAGGGGAGAGAGAGAGAGAGAGAGAGGTACCGCATGGTCTCTTTTTAGTTTAAATTTGCACTGACTGCAATAAATATGCTGGCCATTTTCATGCAACTTCCCTTGTTTGCAGATGGGGCACCAAACCTCCTGCGAAACCTATATAGCAAAATAAAGATAAAAAAGAGGTTCCTTTTTTTTGCTTGGGTAGAAATAGTAGAATTAAATAATCAGTAAACCTGTCAATTCGCAACCACTATTCTTTGACAGTAGTGCGATTGCAGTTACATAGATATGTGATTCAGATTTTTGTTCTACCAACCACAATAGCATAATAAACATGTAAGAACCTAATTGCAACCGAGCTAATCATACTTGCAAACACTAACACTTAACTGGTCATCAAGTAACAAATCTTGAGGCAAAATCAGGTAACAAATCTTGAGGCGAAATGGGCCTGGCACAAAAATCAAGACATTTCAGTGCTATCGGTTACCTAGGCAGGAAATTGGAGGGTTGGAAGATATGCATGTAAATGACCAGGTGTTATAGGACATGATGCTTTCAAAGTAGCGGAATTGATCTCATAAGGTGCATCCCCTCCCAAATTACCCAAGGATATAAGTAGAGGATCAGACCATCTCAGCAGCTGGTAAGCCAGATTCAGAGAGTATCATATTTAGGGGCTGAATGAAACTCAAGATAATTAATAGATATAAAGGCCAACCACCTAACGCTAGCTTCAAAGTTGCCATCCATGTTATCTTGGAAAACAGTAAGATGCATGTTTGTCAATTAAACTAAAAGCAAGGTCATATTTCACACAGTTAGAGAATGAGCAATGAACATCCTCGCTTAGTAAGTTGGAATTTGGAAACTTGAGTTTATCAGGATCATACCTGATCATTATTCAGATGCATGTGATCATACACTATACGAGCCAAATATTCATCTTCTTCATCCTCCCATGTTGTGATAAAATTTTCAGGCTCTGCAGAGATCTAAAAGTCAATCAAAGGTAGAAAATACCTGTAAAAAGAAGGGAAAAATTCACACGGATTGTTTAACATTGCACCGATTCCGATAATATTGTTAATCATGTAGAGCATCGACAAAGCCTGACTCTAATGTTATACAGAGAGTCTTTATGTTAACGTCTCTAACTTAAGAGCAGCCAGATCTTACATATATTTCCTCTGATCTTGCAACAATCTAACTTAAAACATCAAATAAATGGTTATATATGTAGCTTTAAGCTGGTGTCTCTTCCAAGCACTGGCATGCCTCATCATTCATCAACACCGGCAAAAGTTTCAATTTGAAGTGTACTATTTTAGTGTAAACACTTATTTATTTGATCAAAGTTTCTGAAATGTTTGATAATATCTAACTACATAAGAATGCCGCTTGATCTGCAAAGTTTTCCATGTACATAGCCAACTCTTTAAAAGCTACAAAATCCACAATATTATCGAAAGTAACACAAACGATGCCTTTCATAACCACAAAAAAAGAGCGAGTGTATTTAACCTTTTGTACTTTCTCCTCTCCCAAGATCCTCATAAAATATGCTTTGCATTTCTAATAGAATTTCTTCGCAGTCGCCTTCATAAGCTGTCTGAAGACCATCATATTCCCATATCATGTCATCAGTAGCCTTACAACGTGTTGGAGCTGAACCTTCATCCAGCGATAATCCCTTGATTTTTCTTAGTTCCTCGGAAACTATGCCCTGAAGGGTTGAATTAATGAGATCCTGCATGCAAAATCATAACTGCGGTTAACCATTGATGTTATGCAGAAGATTAAACTAACATAAAACAATATATTGAAAAAGAATGAAATCACTAAAAAAGCTGGTGGGCTGACTTTGACAACAAGATTCCTTCAAATGACTTCTCTTCCGGAGGGGGGATGGGGGGGATTCAGAGATTCCCTCCCCCCTCATCTACCACTCGTGACTCCTGATCCCAATATCATCTAAGTGTATTTTTTATCAGTTCCAGATTGACAAGGTTTCTGACTGATACCACAGTGATGCCCGCGATACCTTGTCTGTAGATTCTTTGATCAATACTTTTCACTCCAATCACTAGCAGAAGAGGACGGTAACCAGCCCTTTATGCGCTTGACTTCTTATAGTCTTCCATACTTAGGAGACAACGAGCAAGCCTATAGTAATATATGACAACGAATTTTCAGCGGCTTATCATCCCCACTCCACCTCTTTAAAATCTTTGATCACTAGAAAATTCTCCCAACTTTACCTCATTCAAAGCTTTAACCACTAGCCATACCCCACTCTTGATGGGAATACTGTGCATCATATATCTAGACCTAATAGTCTAAGCAACTAGCAAGAAATTACTTTCACAAATTCTAAAGACTAGAAATCCTAATCGTGATGCCATTCCCAGTACATTTTCCTTTTCCTGTCGAACATAACTAAGAAACAACAATATGTGTCGAAGCGTCAGCATTTAAATTTGAGACTAAATTAAATTTTTATTCAGCCACATAAACATGGTCATGAAAGCTCAAACCTACAACACCGAATTAGTCTTTTTGATACAAAAAACTTGTGTGAGTACATTGTCGCTCGCTCTCCCTTATCATGATCTCCACTAGTGACTACTTATTAGCTATACTACATAGCTGATTCAAGTTTGCAAATACAAACCGATTTTTTCCCAAATTTCACCTACTTCTGGTGCAAAAGTGAGCTTCAACTGAATATACGCACATTATATAAAAATTAAAGAGAAAGAGAGGAAAACCAGCTCAAGGCTCCATTCACTTTTCAAATGAAAGTATGACTCCACGAACCACAATTTCAAATTACCAATATCAACATGTGCGTGTGTGTGAGAGAGAGAGAGAGAGAGTGAAACCTTGTTATTCGAGGATTGGGCCTTAACATCAGGTAATCTCAATCTCCAGAGCAACCGAGTTCGATCCTCGCGAACCCTTCTGAAGCAATTCTCCCGGAGCTACAACCATAATTTCTAATACATAAATCATCCAAACAAAGGATATGTATAATAAAATCACAGCATAAAAATTGCAATACCTTGCTCTTCCACTTTGGGTAATTATTGAACGAAGGAGGGGTTTTCAAAGATGGCCGATGATTTCGCAGCACTTTCTCCTCATCGTCTCCCGCCATTTTCTTACCTTGTCGTCCGTTAAATTGCAAACGAGCCTTCAAACCTAACCGAGCTTGATCGAAAATGACTACGACTCTTTTTCCACCATCAAATTCAACCTTACTTTTAATTACTAGTACTAGTATAAATTAATTAATTAAATAGCACAAAATTTCACTTTCTGAAATTCTTTATTTTTCATTAATTAGTATAGCGATAGTTATGGGGTTGCAACTTGATGCACAAATTGAAATCTGGACAAATTCTTATATGGGTCACTTTTGAGAATATTTTAATAACTAGTAAGTAGCCCGTCGATACTCGACACTCGACGGGTCTCGATGGGAAATAATTTTATATTTTCATTTATATAATATATTTTAAAAGTAATATTTTTTGTAAATAATACTATTTTATTTCACCAATGAGAGCAAGGGAAGAAATACAAACATCTTGTAAACGATAAAAATCATAACTTTGAAAAAAACTTGTATTTCTCTCTCAACACTTCCCCTCACTCTCTAGAATTTTTCTCCAGACACTGTCTTATATTTAAAATTAATTTTATATTTTATTTAGAAGTTGTTATGTTGTTTACGTTAATTGTAAATCAAACTTAGTAAATTAATTATATTTCACGTATCAAAATTTATAATTATGAATGACAATAAACCAGATACTTATTCATCATGTATTTTTCAAATCTAAATTTGTTTAGATTTTATTTTACATCTCGATTAAAATACTGACTTTATTGTATATATTCATCACAAACCTGTTAGGTAATAGTACTCGATAAAAATCTGAACACTAAAGTTAATATTAACTAAAATAGCAAAAATTCTTCTTTTTATGTCTATTTGAATCATCTCGTTGATTTATAATACATTGATATCTCTAATTTTAGCCAAAGTCCGAGATAAATATATTTGCATTTTCATTCTTTATTTTTCAAATCTAAATTTGTTTAGAATTTTTTTACATCTTCATTAAATTTGTGACTTTATTTTATATACCCATCGCAGACCTGTTGGGGAGTACTCGATAAAAATCTGAACATTACAAAGATAATATCAACCAAAATTAGTCAAAATAGTTATTTTGATGTTTATTTGAATCATCTTGTTGGTTGATGATAAAGTGATATATCTAATCTTAGCCAAAGGCTGAGAAAGATATATTTACATTTGCAAAAAAAAAAAAAAAAACATATGTCTATTTGAATTATCTTGCTAGTTTGAATCGTCTTGTTGGTTTGAATTTATGTATTTTCAAATTTAAATTTGTTTAAAATATTTCTACACTTTATTGTATATAACGGTCGCAAACCTGTTGGCTAATAGTACTCGACAAAAATTTGAACTTCACAAAGTTAATATTACTACACTTTATTTGAATCGTCTCGTTGGTTTGAATCGTCTCGTTGGTTTATGGTAAATTGATATCTCTAATCTTAGCTAAAGGCCGATAAAAATATATTTACATTTTTAGGATTGTTTTTTTTTCTTTATTTAGTTATTTATTCATACATTAGATTTAATGTGATATGAGTAGTATTTTTAGCAGGCACTAATCGAAGAGTTTAGGAAAATATGAATAAAAGATACATAGAATTTCATGTCGATATGTTGATTATATATATTTATTTAGTTTTCGTATAGATTTTCGGTTACAAAATTTCTATTAGCCTTTTAAATGCTAATTTATTTATTGTGTTGCTCTAAATTTAATTATTGTCGCTATTTGTAGACAAACTTAAAAAATAGTTTATATTTTTTCATAATTATTAAACAAATAATTAAGAATGAAAATGGGTTATATAATTTGTATTTAAAAATTCAGGATATGTATCTATTAAGAATTGAGGCATAATATATAATATTAATATTATGAATTAATAATACACAAAGCTTAAAAAAAATGTGGAGAATAAGATATAAAGATATATAATAATAATCGATATACATGCGAAACATGAGAAATTATTATATAAATATAATAAGTAATATATGTGTTTTATTATGAATTAATAATGCCAAAATTATCAGAATCAAGTAAAACTGAAACAGAGCACCATAGAGAGAACACCGCTTATTTTTCTATTATTAATAAAATATAAATTAAATTATTAAAATATTATCATATGATATATATATATATATATATATATATATATATAAGAATTTCTTATTGAATGTGTATCATTAAAAAAGAGTTAATATCTTTTTCAAGTTGGGTAGGGGTAATTAGGAATTGAATCCTTATACAATAAAACCTTGTGTACACTTATGAGATAGCTATATTGGGCCATTTACCTCAATTTTTGGCCCATGCATTTTGAAAATCCAAATTATAGCCATCTGGGCTTCGGGTTGGGGCTTTTTAAGTTGATCGGGCTGGATTCGGGTTGGGGCGCGGGTTGGGTTCTCAGATTCGGGTCGGCTGCAAGGGTTTGGGTTTGGGTTTGGGGTAAGTGGGTTCAGGGTTCCCCCAACCTAATTCACTTTTACAGTTCTTCCCCCAAATTCTCATCCATCTTCTTCATCCTATCCGACTTCTTCTTCTTATTCTTCTTCTCTGCCTTCATTCGTTTCAGCCAATATGACGCGTCGATCCAGTAAATCTCGCGCATCTCAGGCATCGAGGGCGGCTGCAGATGCCGCATCTGTATTACCCGAAGATATGATGGACATCTGTAAGGAAATCAATAGAAGAGATGGTGAAGAAGCATCTCAATCTTCCGATGATTTCGTGCAACCAACAATTTCTATGATTTCTGTGCAATCAACCGTAGCGACAACTCAGACTGATGAGATTGCCGGCGGCGCTGAGAATGCCGGCAACACAGAGAATGCCGACGACACAGAGAATGCCGACGACGGTAGGGATGCCGGCGACGCCGGGAATGCAGAAAAATCCTACGAACCAGAGAAAATTCCAGCCGAGGTAGTATTTAAACTCAAACCTATTTTCATTGTTGGTTCATGGTTCATGTTATGCATTTGTAGATGTGAAATTAGGTTTAGATCTCGATTCTTAGCATTGTAAATGATGTTAGATATGATTTCTGTGCAGAATGATTGCTATAGTTCATCTAATTCACGATTATTTTTCCAGAAATAAATATAGCTAGTAGTTTGCTACAGTTGGAACAAATTTACCCATTTGTTCCAACTGTTCCAACAGAATTAGTACTAAATGCACCCTGTTTGATTGTTAGTTAGCTTGTTGGAGCAGTTGGAACAAATTTGCCCATTTGTTCCAAGTGTTCCAACAGAATTAGTACTAAATGCAACCTGTTTGAATGTTAGTTAGCTTGTTGGAACAGTTGGAACAAATTACAGTTGGAACAAATTTGCCTATTTGTTCCAACTGTTCCAACAGAGTTCATGATAATTCCAGTTTGATTTCACCTGTCTTGGTGTGCATGCAAAGTATAATGTAGATTCATTTGGTACTTTTTGGCACAAATGAATATATTTGCTTGCTGTTTACTAAACTGAGCCTCATATGTTTTCTATTTTCCGAATGCAGGTAAGATGGTGCTTGAAACGCCCCGATTTGATCGATGTGTATCACAAGGTGGCTGTGAAGGGGAAGGAGAACGCCGTTGAAATAATACGAGAAGTGTTAGAAGGTACAGGATCATTGAATGAGTTGATGGATTCCGCTTTGGGTGATTTCTTGAGATTGTCGGCACACATATGGCGGTCGGGCAAAGCTCTGCATTACATGATATCAAGACAAGTGAGGGGAGAACCGGAGCAAGATCAAACAGCTCTCTACTTTGAAGTGGAAGAAGGTTGGGTGGTTAAGTTTTCTAGGGTTAAGTACTTTCTAATGACGGGACTGAGATTCGGATCGAGCAGCTTTGATCCATATGTAAATCACAACCCCCGTAAAGGATCGTTTTATCACAGGCTCATGGGGAGGAATGACACTACCCCTAATGATTTGATGGAGAGGTTTACAGTAAGGGAATTGGGTGAAGACCCTGAAGACTACGTCAAGGCTGCAAAGATACTAATAGTGGCTGATATGTTATTTGGGTACGATGCATCGAGTCACACGATTCCGGATTGGCTGTGGGTGCTCGTGGAGGACAAAGCAGCATGGGAGGAATTCCCATGGGGAAGCATGTCATACCAAATGACAGTAAGTGCTATTGACAGTCTCAAGTGCATTTTGGCTGACGAAGACAAAAGTCGAGCGTATCATATCAATTCAGGGAACTGTATTGGCTTTTTGGTAAGTTATCGTTAAATTCTTATTGTTTAGTTTTGCAATAAAAGTTAAATAACTCCATCTATTATCTATCAGGCTTGGATATACAGTGTCTTGCCCAAAGTGGGAAAGGATATCGGAGGAACACTGCGACAGAAATCATTTCCACGTATGTTGAGGTTCACATACCAAAGAAATTACGCTAATGTACAAACATGCAAACAGGTAAAAATGCTTAATAATACCATTTTTATGTTCTCTGCACCTTAATATATAGTATATACATAACATATCATGATTTTTGGCAGGTTTGTTGGCCACTGGTGCCAACCACTGAGGAAAAGAGACACAAGAACTGGGAATTTGTTGAGAAACGAGGCATGCCATTCGAGTTCAAGTTTGATAAACTTGTCGAGGGAAACATAAGAAGAGCGAAAGGATTGGCAGCAAGGTATAGATATGCACCCAAACGACCACGGTTGGAGAGAAATGAGGAGAGACTGGATGAAGGCGATGGAACTAAGCAGGAACAGCCTATCATCTCATTCACCAGTGCACAGATGAAGGAGTTCATTGATAGAGTCGGAGATTGTGCAGCAAAGCAAGCGCGTATAGAATTTGCTGCACATTTCGATCGGGGACAACTCATCAACGATATAGCCGACTGCGTCATGGCCAGAATGTAATGAGGACAACCATCTCATCCACCAACTCAAGTAAAAATATTACTTTGATTGACTACTTGTTCGATATTTTATGTGCATGCATGTCTGTGTTTTTTGGTACAGTTGGAACAACTGACTTTCAGATGTTCCAACTGTACCACACATTGACTCATTGTTTGCATCCATGTGTGTGGTCAGGTGCATTTGGAACAACTGATTCCAGTTGTTCCAACTGTACCAAGCTTCCAATTGTGAATTTGTATGTGTTTACTTGTTCAACATTTCCATGTGTTTGCATGTGTGTGTGTTGGTACATTTGGAACAACTGGTTCCAGTTCTTCCAACTGTACCAAGCTTCCAATTGTTTAAAGATTATGTCATGATGCTCCTCTAGATGTTTGGTATCATAATGCATATGCTTGGTTGGCACAATTGGAACAAACACACCAGAGCACTGCTGAATGGGAAGCCTACATCGAAAATGAACGGAGATTCTACCACCGCACGTGGGGAACACCACCTTCAGCCAATGAAACACAAGCAACGACATCACAACAACTACCAGAAGCGTCACAACCGGCACAACATGCAGAAAAATCCACGTTGGAGGCTGAGAAAATAGTGCGAACAAGGCCAATCAGGAAAAAGCTTCCGTCTGCAGCCTGTAAAAGCCCATTCCTGCCTAAAGACGTCAGGGGAACAGACTTCAAATTGTTTATAAAGAGCAATGAAGAAGAGTAAGTGATTAAATATTACGATTGAATTCTCATTAATATTCTTATTCATATGCATTGGTATGTGCAGGAGAAACGTGGGCTTGGCGTATTTGGTGCGAAGACAATGGTTTGAGGATCTCAGAGACATGGATAAAATGATTGACAATGATCACATAGACTCATACCTTGCTGTGATAGCATCAAAGCCGGAACTTGCTGGACTTAAAGCTGGTGACATCGATGCCGACATTGGTATCACAAGCTCAGATTTCATGGTAAGTTGAACAAGATTTATCAAACTTTCAATTTATAATAATCAAGTAAATGACATCTGATAATCTCATAATGCATAGACCGTCATACACCACATATGGAAGCAAATGCATGGAACGGACCCAGAAGGCACCATCTACAGCCAACAAACTGAGGAGGTTGTACCGGACGATGAGATGAAAACGCTGCGCATGTATGCTGAGGGCCAGTATCCAAGATGGGGGAAGTTTCTGAAGAAATGGAAGGACTTGAAGAAGGTTAGTTATTCACCAAGTGGGTAAATTTGTTAGTTTGAATGATAGCAAGCCTCTTGGAACTGTTCCAACAGAAATAGTACTAAATGCAACTTGTTTGTTTGATTGTTTGTTAGCTTGTTGGCATAGTTGGAACAAATGAGTAAATTTGTTCCAACTGTTCCAACAGAGTTCATGATAATTCCAGTTTGATTTCACCTGTCTTGGTGTGCATGCAAAGTATAATGTGGATTCATTTGGTACTCTTGGCACAAATGAATATATTTGTGCCAAAAGTACCAAAAGACAGTTCCACTTGCTTGTTTTTCTGAATACAGAGGTATCTGAGAGAAATGAGTTGCGATTGGGGTCGCAATAGCAGAGAAATTGAGAGATAAATCTAAGAAATCGAGATTTTCATGGCCGATCGGTGAGTAAGAATTCTCCATCGAAGAGAATAAGGGAGAGTGTGAAGAATGACAGAGACGACGGAGAATGAGAGAGTTGGGTTTCAGTAAATTGGGGGAAATGGGGTAAATGTTTGGTGGATTGGGCGTCATTTGATTAAATGGGTTGAGTTGTTAGTGTTAGATTAATAGATTAATTATGTGGGTTAAGTAATTGGGTTAAATAAAGAAGTGGGTCTAAAGTGGCAATTCATGTAAATAAATTAAAGAAAGAAGGGTATGATGATACAAAAAGTAAAAAAGTGCACCTCTTTGTGGACAAGAAAAAATGAGTAAGTAGTGCATTTTTTCGTGGACGGGGAGAGTATAATAAATTTATCCGGTTTTGATTCAGACTTTTATAAAAAAATATCAATTTTAATAAGATAATAATATTAGTAATTTTTTAAAGATTCCCTTTATAACTATATAGGTCCCATCAATATTAGTATAAATTAATAATTCTTAATTATTACAATTATATTTACTATAATAATTTCTTAAGTTTAAATAGATTTCATCTCTAAATTTTCTAATTACATTCAAAACAATGGTGTAGAGTTCTCCATTTAAATTTAAATCTAAGTGCATTACATATTTAACTTTTCTAATTGCATTTGAAAATTTAAATGTCAAGTTCTTCAACTGAAATAAATGGTTAAGCATGATTGTCGTATTTGATGCTTTCATTCGAGTTGAAAATTGATCGATGCATGAATATATTAAATAAAATACATAAATTTCTTTCAATTTAATGCTGCAAAGAATCATGCACAATTTATTTATACTGATCATGATCTTTATATCAATTATATTTATTAAAATTACAAAATCACTCTTTTAATTAATAAATTATTAATTTATCGATATATTTATATCTCTCTAAATCAATAAAATTTCATGGACTCATGGTTTCAACGTTATTCATTTATGGAAGTTTATTGTACCTCAATTATAAATGTGAGGAGTAAATTTTGAATTATTAAACTTGTAATTTTATGAATGTGAGGAATAAAATTTGATTGAAATTTATAAAATAATTTTTCGGCAGTGAAATGTCACCGGAATTTTAACATGATAATATAAAAAGAAAAATCGAGTGTTATCTCATCGCTCAAAAGTAATTTTATGTATATACTAAAACAAAAGTGATTCCAGTGAATTTTTTAAAACCAAGTTTGAAAAATCATGTAAAAAACTAGTAAAAAATAAAGGTGGTGTATTTAAACGTATAAACCCTAAAAAAAGGAACCATATTGATACTGTTGACCAAAAAAAGACAGAACCATATTGCGGTAGCTGTGGAATTTGTAAGACTCCAGGGGCCATCTAGCAAAATAAGAAGAGTTAAATCCGTGCTAGAAACGCTCCGGAGAGGCGCGTGAAAAAATAGCTTTTCAGCTAAACGAATAATTAACGTAGAAATCTGCGTACCAAATTTGTCGATCGAAACCCTCGTTTCCCCCTCTCCTTCTCCTCTCCCCCTCTCCCTCTCTTCCGCTCGGCGACGGGAAAGCGTCAATAAAGTCATCCGATCGCTTTCGTCTGGATCAATTTGCATTCCCGGAAGCCGAGCAATCAAATTTCAATAAGAAAAGAATAATTAGCACCTTAGAGTTCAGCTACCGCCTCGGTGGTTTGGTTGGTGGAGGTGGTGGTGGCGGCGGTGAAGTAGAAAATTCAATTCACAATGCTGGAAAACCCTAGTTCGGATGCAGCAGCTGCCGCCGCCAGCATCGCCACCGTCAAGCGATACGCACCTCCCAATCAACGGTATTGTGATGTGTTTTCATATATGGTCGGACATTCCTGTTAATGTTATTGTTTCTGCCCTTTTTGAAAATCGGATTTGTGAGAAATTCGGGGATGAATTGATGGATTGTTGCATGCAGGAACCGGTCACTTGGCAGGCGTAAATCTGGTGGAGGTAGTTTCATTTAATGCGAAAATTAGGTTTTTTAATTGGAAAATACAGTTTCTCCTTATTTCCCTTATAGCAAGTTGTGATTTTCATTAGTTAATTCATTAGTTCTTCATCCTTCATGGTTTGATTGCAGTTATTACTATCGTTTGTTGGTGCAGAGCTTTGTTCGAGTAACATTCTACTTTCAATCTAACGCTTGTGCTTGTTTATGAAATATTTTAGCCATAAAGTTTCTTCCTTCAGCCAGTTTCTCATATTGACCTCACTTGTAAATTTCCCCTAAGTTGTAACTCTGCTTACTACATCTTAATGAAATGTGGAATCTTTGGACAGAGGTTTAGTAATGTCGGGAGAACTCCCTCTCTCAATGACCGTGTGCTGCTTAAAATTTAGATGTTTGTTAAGGAAAGAAATACATAAATATGAGATGTATTTGTATGCGTCTCTCAGGTTTTGTTACCTATAGTTGTTTGCTCAATTTATCAAATTGATGCATGCTGCAGAAACTTGTACATTAGAGTTTGCTCTTCAGGCCGATTAGTTGTTTTTTCTCGAGGCTCTTAATGAACTAGCCAATCAAATGAGACGGGCTATTTCTACACTCTAATCGGTGCAGCTCAATTTTTTTTCCCCCTGACTTCAGTATTCAGTATTCTTGGGCAGAACTTGGTTACTTAAAAAATCTTTGACTTCATTCTCTTTTGTTATAACAGAATAAGTATAAATTTGAATTCATCAAACCATCATTTGTTTACAATTAATAGAAATAGAAGTTGATCGCGTAGTTAAACTGATCATACTCCATCTTTTATTTCAGGTGAATTTGAAAATTGGGATTTTTTTAAATACTTATCCAGTTATAAATGCTTAAAGGGTTTTTGTGGTAAACCTTTTTCAATGATCTTGTCTCTATTCGTCTTTTTTCTGTGAATCAATTGCGCAGATCGACTAGAACGAGCAAACAGCTATGTGAATGATGTAGAGAGGAACCCATTTGGTGCCACCAAAGGTGGCGGTCTAGCAGATCGTGGGGATTTTGGCTATACCACTCGTGCAAAGTTAATTCCTTTACATGGGTGTGGCAACAGTGAAGCTTCTCAGCTGCTAAACAACCGTATGTTTCATTACTTGCCTTTCTCTTTGAGTTGAAATGCTGGTTTAGTATTTCTTTGAAATCACTTTTGTAAATTCATTGATAAACTAATATTCTCTTCCACTCTTTAAAGGTATAGATTAAGATTGATGCGGTGGATGCATGAGATTGCTCTTTAATCTTATAAAAGACAATATAAACGAGAAATAAGTATTGATAACCTCAGAGCTAGGAGAGCAGCTTCATTTGCTGTATCATAACTGAATTTACAACAGTACCAGCCTTGTGCACATAGTATTTGGAAATCACGCCAATTGCTTATTAAGGATTCATCTGAAGTTAAACCTTTTCTTGTGCTGTCTGATAAGTACATAACAGAAAACAGACTTGATCCTATGTATGTCAACCAAATACTAACATTGTTAAACGGGGTTGATGAGAATGTCATTTCAAAATAGGATTTGCTAACATTTTTCTGTTAAGAATTGCTCTAGTATGTATAGCAAATATTTTCAATTTTTGTTTCTATCCTTTGGGTTTTCTAAGGTGCAAACGCCTAGATGTTTTTTGAGAATATATAGTCATTTACTGAGTAAAGCATTTCACTGCTGTATTTTGAAGGCTGGACAGCTGCCATGAATGCACACAATAGTTTGCCAGAAGATTCAGCCGGTGAGTGTAAGAACGTCAAATATATCAATATTGGTATCCCTCGGCTTTCTTTTAGAGAACTCTTAACATTGAATAAATACTTCATGCCATTGGGATGTACATGTTTAATCTGTCACTCTAAATGTTGGAAAATCAAAGTAGTATGCCACTCTTGTAGTGCACAGAACTTGGATGATGGATCTGTGGATGTAACATGCCAAAACTATGTATCTTTGTTTTAAGATCTGTGACTTGGTTCATGTTGATGATGTTCTTCTTGTGTTTTCCAGAAAGGCCGGTCTTGTATGCAAAGAAGAGTGCTTCACCATGGGGTCACACAATCCTTCCACACTTGGTATGTTTAATTTTTCCTTCCAATTTCTATATGGCAATGCCAATAAAATCATATAAAATCTTACCCAAACAAAAGCAACAAAAGTTGGCATATGTATTTATCTCCCTACTAACAGAGTTTTGGTTTATGCATTCAGCTCATTCAACCTTCCGGTGGGGCCTCTACTGGGATGCAGGGAGATTTCTTAAGTGAACTCCGACAGGCAATGGATAATGCAAGTCCCTACTCCTAATCCGTTGCTCACCACTAAGATGTGAATAGCTTGCATTTGGTGGATTTTACCCTTTGAGCTGTATGACTAGGAGTTTGTTGTATGTGCTTTATGCCATGTTGCCATGCTACTGCTTCCGATGTAATCTAGATGCCTAGCACCAAAAATGTCGAAGACGACTCAGTGTGACCCCTGCTTGTGTATCATAGGATGCTATTCTGCTGTTAAACGTCCATTTAAGACCGTGTTTCACCTTGTAAGACGACGAGATCTTGTCTTGTTCAATAGTACTTGTTCTGCTGATAAAATATTTTTTCCATCTTTCCTGGGGAGGAGGGACGCTCTAATTTTGGATTAAATATTGGCACCTATATGAATATTCGAACATGGAACATCCTTTAAGCCAGTTTCCATTTGTTTAGTGCAAGAAAAGAAAAGAACTAACATTTGGAGTGTAAATATTAATATATAAAAGCTGAGATATATGATGAGGAAGAAATTTGAATTTACAAAAAATGAGTTCATAAATTGTTCTTCACTTGACTCCATTGATTTCACCAGTCTTGCCAAACAGAGATTATGCCTTGAGCAGCCAAACGTTTCTCGACCCAAAAAACAACATGTTTTGGTGTAATCTTCTTCTCATCAATCAGAAATGGCTCTACAGTGCTCACTTTTAAACCATATGAGGATATAGCAAAACCCTTTGCCCCTGTATTAAACATTTATTAAATTCACAAACTTATCAAGATTATGCTTTTTTTTTTTAAATAAATAAATAAATTCATGCACTAGTTTTAATGCCAATATTGAATCTTGACATAGGGCATAATACCATTGAGAGTTCCATCAGGGAAGAATGCCCAAAATGAATAAGGAATGTCCTTCTTTACAAAAGAGCCTTCCAACTGCAACATTCATATTTAACATCAAATCAAGAATCAGCAATTTACAAAATTCAATCCAAAACAACTTCATCTAGGCAGGCTAGTTTACCTTGTTGTCGTTGAAGGCAAGCTGGAGTTCGAAGATATCTTCTTGAGCTTCTAGAGTTGTTTTGAGTGAAGGGATCACATCTTCCTCCATCAACTGAGGAAGAGGCTTTGCTGGAGCTTTTGCTGCAGGCTTTGGCTTTGGCTTTGGCTTAGAAGCAGCTGCCGTCGCGCCTTCCTCTTCCTCTTTTTTTTCCTTTGTTTCAGCAGCAACTGATTCAACTATCATGTGTGTATATAGGAAGATTTATAAGATCAGACTCTACATTTGTATATTGAATGATGCTGCAAAGTCAAAAAATAGATTACTTTGCAAGTATATCTGTGGAGCTTACCTGTAGATGTAGATGTAGATGACTCTTGAATTGCTAAACAACATGTGTTTCTCCTTCGGCTGATTACACCACCAACCTGTAGAAAAAAAATGGTTAAGCTAAGAACACTTCTTAAGGAAAAAAAAAAAAAAAACTCACACACACACACCACAAGTCCACAACAAGAAAAGATAATCATAGGAACTGAGCTCAGATTACAAACCTAAAACATAATGCAAAAAACTAATCACATAAATAATTGATGGAGATCTTTTTGTGCAATAGGGAATTTAAAGTCTTGAGCAAATACCAATGATGATGGTGCAGCTCTGCTTTTCTGGCAGAAATAAGAAGATGGGCAGCTGAAAGTAGCAATGGATCCTCCTGTTGTCGCCATTTCTTCTTTGCAAGAAGCTTGTTTGCTACTCTCTCTGTTATCTTGTGTAATCAATTAAGCATTTTTCAAATGTTACTTATTTTTATTTTTGCTAATTTTCTGTTTCGGTGTCTAACTTTGAGAATGTAGATACTGTTAGCAGCAACATGGAGGACGAGTAAGCAGCTCTATCATCCACAAATTGGTTGAGTGCATGCGTGCCACTGATTTTTCTATTTCAACACATGGAACATTTTTTGTGTTCCTGATAAATTGATGAGAGTGAATTATGGGCCTAGATGGGCCGCTGCCCACCATATTGGGCTGTGATTACCTTAATGGGTTAAATAGGCCCATATACTTATATGAGCGCACTTGAGGAGTATAGGGCAAAAAAAAAAAAAACTGAACCGATCCTTAAAAATATACCAAAATCATACCAATAGTTTTGATGAATGACACATTTACAGATTCATCTAATGTTGAATGAATCATTTTCGTGAAGGCTAAATAATGGTCACTTTTAACTCCAATAAAATTATACTGCTGAAAACCTCTGGAGCAAAACCATATGGCATGCACATTTTTCAATAGAAATAATAGTATGTGGCCACAATAAATTTGTTGCATTTGCATAGAAGAACAAGCTGGAAACCATTGCTAACAAGCAAACAAAATGAGTATGATGAGAAAAAGATTAAGATTATAGTTTGAACAAAAAAAAGGCTTTATGATTTACATTTGATAACAGAGTTACAGATCCAACATCTACGACTCCAATTACGCGAGGCAATAATCTGATTAACAGAACTTTAAATTCTGATTAATGCTGTTAACTCTTCAGGCTCGATTTGAACTAGTAAATACTTCCTCTGAGGCACACAATACTG
Organism: Schizonepeta tenuifolia; assembly: GCA_029490685.1. Taxonomy (NCBI): domain Eukaryota; kingdom Viridiplantae; phylum Streptophyta; class Magnoliopsida; order Lamiales; family Lamiaceae; genus Schizonepeta; species Schizonepeta tenuifolia. Next base: position 96,428,623 of record CM055958.1, on the reverse strand, counting down.
ACCTCCTGCCAAGAAACTAAGCTTAATTAGTTCAAAATAGGAAATGACACTTAAATCTGACCGCTGTGACACTGATATTACCTTGCAAAAATTGTTATGGTAGTAATGAAAGGAACCACGAAGCATAGAGACGATACATCCCTTTTGCGCTAGGTTTCTCATGAACTGGCAGGAATTTCATGAGTAACTTAGATCAGTGCCACTAGACAATTTTTTGTCTCTTCTAACAGTTGCAGGGACAGATTCAGACTTTTCCTGCTTGAATTTCTGGATCATGGTATAAGCCTGTACCAAAAAATCAGCAGAAAATTAGTGAAAAGTCAAAACTTCCACCAAATTTTATGAGATCAATCTCAAGATTTTAATATTTTAATAAAATGCTCAAGCATTCTAAATGATAAAAAGAATGCATCTATGTGTTCTATTTATGAATGGTTCATCTGATGGGTGTTTTAAGCAAAGCTGTTGAATCAGTCTGTCCCATCGTTCTGTCCTTATTCAAAACCGATATCTTATAACTCAAATCAGATTTAAAAGTTATATTTAGGTGACTTCTCCAGTAAAAATCTTGCCCAGATAGTATTACTTTTCACTACATATTTGATGAATCGATGAATTTCAAAGAAGTATGCCTATGAGAGCAAAGAAAATTGCTCAATCAGAACTTCAAAGAGAAAAACTTGAAGCAGGAAAAGAGAATTAATACATCAGCAGGTTGTCAAGCCGACATGACATGAGAAATAATACATCAGCATGTTGTCAATGAACTTTTTCATTTTTAAAGACCAATAGCTGAAAAGAGAATTTTTTCCCCTTCAAATGGATAATAATATATAGAGCAGGTTAGGCTGCAAAATTAAAAACATATTTTCATCTTTATATCTATGTTCTAATGTAGCTGTTTGCAGTATGAGTTCTGAACAACCTATATCAATACAAAATGGATTGAATACAAGATACGTAACGTAGACTAAAAAAAATGAGAATTAGTAAAAGATTACCTTTCTTACACCAGATGTCAACCCTAAAGTCAAAAGGGCCTTATCATCTACGTATTTCCACTTCATACTTGTGGTTTCTGATTGCTTTTTCTGTACAACATTTGTCCCACCTTCAAACCAAAAAAACGTATAGCACGTTAATTTTGAGAGAAAATTAATAGTGAGAAATCAACTTTTGGTGAATTTTTAACTTTTTGGTGCCTGAATTTGGGATATAAGGGAGGAGGGGGGAGAGAGAGAGTAGAGGATAGACCTGTCAAACGCAAAGTCAACAGCTCTATGTACATCTTGAGACGAATATGTGAGAACACATGGACATATACTCCAACTTCTTCCCTCGAAACTACTTTACAGGTCTTTCTCATGTTTAAGCCAAAAGATTGTTTCAAAAATCTATCAATCGCTTTTCTCCGTGAGATCAAGTCAGCTTCCCCCTCTAGTAGCACTGATGGGAATTCCCACAGTCCAGCCAACAACCCGTTGTCTGGTCTCTTCACTAGAATATATTTGTTCTCAGATTGAGATTCCTCCTCGACTATCTCCACAACACTAACAGCAGAGAATTCATGTCTTTGTTTGGCCTTTGCAACCTTTGTTGGATAGTCTGTTACTTTAACTGATTCTTGCTTCAAGGAGAGAGATAGTGCTCCGCACTGAAGGGATATAGGACACTGGGAGCAGCTTGGAGCTGCATTACTACATATTGTTGCACCGAGTTCCATAACAGCCTGGTTGAAATCCCCAGGCCTCAGAGGATCAACTAACTTCCCGGCTAGTTCCCTAAGCAATTCAAAATATAGAAGACGTGAACTACTGAAAACGATATTTGTAGATACAAAGCATTGTTGACAATGTGTTGTGTGGGTGTGTGAGTAAAAGAGAGAGAAGAGAGCAGTTCTAACTAGTACAATCTTTATTCTTACCATATAGTCTTGACTGTTTTTTTGTCTTTTGGATTGGCAGATATAGCCTTCAATCTGGTAATTACTCTGACTACATTTCCGTCGACCACTGGCACTGCCTGAATGGTACTATCATGTCATTTCTACCAAACAAGCCAGCTCATCACAGGTTAAATGGAAAAAGTACATCACTAACCTCCTCAAAAGCAATAGATGCAATTGCTCCTGCAGTGTAGTTTCCAATCCCTTTGACCATCTGAAGAGAAGATGCTGTTTTTGGGAACTCGCCTCCATCTTCGACAATCATTTTAGCCCCCTTCCATAATAAACAAATAAAACATCTATGTCTGAATGAAGAGGAACTTTTGTTTCAGGTGCGAAATAAGTGAAGATGATGGATCAAACACATAATATCCCAATTCGAACATCATGAGGCATTAGAGTTAGATTTCAGAAAGATCTCCATTTTCCAATAAAATGATTCCGAAAACATAGTTTACCAAAACATAATATGAAGAAAGTAAAAGCTTATAACTTATCTCGCAGTCTAACAGGTCCAGGCATTTTCAATGTGAAAAAATAATCTCATTAATATCATTTGTATTCTCACATTGATGGGAGAATACATAAATCTATAAACCCCTCATTCCTCCGTTCAAGTCATATAACTAGCCAGTGAGTCTCAACGGCACTGGAGTAAGTCCTAGGAAGATCCTTAATGGAATTAACAGTAGCAGTTAGAGGAATTACTGATCTCCAAAAATGATCCCCATATTATTTCTTAAGCAAAATCTTAAGTCAAAACAATGAAAATCTACAGTCTTTTCATTTCACTTCATTCTTTCCTATTTTCTAGCATGGTAATGTAAATTAGTTATTGCTATTAGGAGCTTTCTGCTCGTGAAAACTGCAAACCAAGACTTCAAAGAGAAATTACGCATTGATTACATAACTTCAAGTCTTTAATCACAAATTCTGTAAAGTAAGTTGAGTCCAAACCATACAGACACTGACCTCGAGCAAAAACCGGGCCCGCCTATAGTAGCCCAAACCGGCCCACATCTCATTCACCTCCTGCCCACACAATACAGCAGGGATATCACAATATTTACAATTGAACAACAAAAAATTTAAAAAAAGAATAAAATTGAAAACAATATACCTCAATAGTTGCCTGAGCAAGATGATGGATAGTAGGCCATTTCTCCAGCCATCGATTAAAGTAGTCAATGACAGTCTGAACCCTAGTTTGCTGAAGCATCACCTCGGATACCCACACAGCGTATGCCCTCCTCTCTCTCTGTTCAGTGCCAGCTTCAATTTCTCCGCTGCTGATTCTTCTCCAAGGTAAATCCCTTCGATTCTCGTCGTACCATTGTAGCAAAGAAGCCCTAATTTCATGAATTTCTTTTCGGCTGAAACTGATATCTTCTATGTCAGCAACATCGGCCGTCTCTTTTGCTATGGATAGTGATTGCCGGCATCTCTTCATCCTGAGTACGGACGTCACCGCCGGCGAGTGGTGGCGGCGTACGGTGAGAATGGGAGTGAAGAGTGGAGGAGAATGTAATTTTCCCGCTAAGAAGTCTATTTTGAAGTTTAAAGTGTTCATGCTATCATCAATTTTTTATTATTCTGTATTTCTGTAATCTCTTACCGAAATTTTTAAACATTTTTTATAAATTTGAGAACACATTTATATGATGAGAAATTGCAACACATGAAAAAGACATGAAAAAAGAAACAAACTGGCTTGACTTTTTATTTTTCACCACACCGATAGCAAATAAGAATAATAATGGGTCGAGTACCCGTTCATTAAATATTTCTCAAATTCAAACTTATAAAGAAAAATTCATATTTAAATTCGTCTCAAATCCGATTAAAAAATAATTTTAAAAACCGTATTCGATCCGAATCCATTGAGTAATATCAATTTATTAATAAACCATAATTTTACTCTCCAATCATCTTATGATTACCTCTAATTGCTTCAAATCCCTCTTAATTAATTCTCACCAACATTGCAGCATGGTGGTGGACAATACTAGTCTTGGAGCATGTAAGAGAGAAAAACTGGATATTTTAATGAAGACAAAGTCTCCCGAAAGACCGCTCTCTTGCTAGAGACCGGCGCGTGCACCTCACGCACCTCTATTTATTTATTTATTTTTTCCGGATTTTTTTCTTATTTTCTGTTTTTTCTTTTAATTTCATAATTTTTTTCCTCTTTTTTTTATCTCTTAGAGTTTTTGTTTGCCGCTTTTCTTTGGTCAAGATTCGGGCGAAGGGAGCCGAAAAAATCTAAATTGTTGCCTGACGATTATTCTTATATTAGTTTTTGGAGCTGAAGGAGGAGCCGAAGGCGGATTAAAAAAGTAAAAAGCTGGAAAAAAAACTGGAAATTAAAAAAAAAAAAGGATCAACACCATCTCTTTAGTACCCGTTTGGTAGCTTAGATTACCCAAGATTAGATTATTTTTCATACCTTATCTAGTGTTTGATAGGCTAGTAAAATTATCTGAAAAGCCCAATACTAGATCTAGGTCCGGTCCAAAATCACTGTTCCCTTCGTTTAATTCATGTGGCCAAATTGGTGTGACCGTGTGATACGGAAACTGGACTCAACAGTATCATCGAGAGAGCCTATTATACTCTTGTATTTTTTTTGAATCTGTACAACCATCGACATCCCCTTCTCGTTCTGACCTACCAATCAGGGCGTCGCCGACGATTTCGCGCAGAGCGTCGAAGGCGGCCTCACCTTCTTCTGCCCCTCCGACGCGGCGGTGAAATCGTTCGTGCCGTCGTACAAAAACCTAACCGCCGCCGGAAAAACGTCGCTGCTGCTGTACCGCGGCGTGCCGGAGTACAATTCGCAGGGGCAGCTGAAATCTAGCAACGGATTGATGAATACTCTGGCGACGGAGGGGAAGAAGAAGTTCGATTTCACGGTGAAGAGCGACGGCAAAGACGTGACACTGGAGATGAAGGTGGTGACGGCGACGATCAAAGGAACACTGATTGATGAACATCCGCTGGCGTTGTTCAAAATCGACAGGGTTCTGCGTCCGATTTGAATCGTTGAACATGTACTAATTAGGGAAATCACAGCTTCATGTGAGTTTGAAGTTTATATACAAAATTTAGGGAAATTGTGCTTAAAAATTAGAGCTTTCAAATCAGAAAAGATGATGCTATGATTTGAAAGAATAAGAAGAATTTGCTACCTGTCAAGAATCCCATTATTGCTGATTAATCTAAATTTATTGCTTGTAGTATCATGAAATTGTGATTTGATAATGTAACTTGTATCCATCTAAAAAAATAAGTGATGTACAACATAAATAAATATACAAAAAGTAGAGAATAATTTTACGAGTAGATTAGGAGAGGAAGAAAAATGATGATAGAGAAAAGTGTTAAATCAAACCTGAATGAGTAATTTAACTCTTGCCATCAAAGGCGTTCTTGCTGGCCTGCCCTCCTTCGTTGCCCATTATCTAAGCCCGTAAAGGCATAAACCATTAAAGTTTGATATACAATTATCTTTCAGTTTCCTAATTTTTCAATTTTTTCATAATAATGACTCAACTCAGCGTAGTCTCTGTCTGGATTTGTACGCAATGCCGTTGCATTGTGGCTGTCAATTATTCTTATGCTGACGAATTCATACTAAATTTGGAAGTTTTATTTTACAAGTTTTCATTACTAAATCTGCAGTTGAGTCTTGACGACATGAGAGCTCGTGTTGAAGCGCTTCAACGACGAGATGAAGAACGAGGACGAAGCTGGCGGAGCTAGGAATTTAATTATGATCGGGCGAAATTTTATTGACAATTTTGAAGATTTTTTTTCTTAATATTAGTAAAGAAAACATGTTAGATCTTGAAACACTTATTTTTCATTACACAATCAATACCTCTGATCAAAACATTAACTTGCCAAAATCATGCTCTTATATAATTGACTCAACATAAAAAGTTTGAGTAATTTTTTTCTCGATACACATTATGAGAGAACTCATTTTCCATTTTATTCCATTTGCATGACAACAAATGACATAATTAGAATACAGTAAAAACTAACATTAATTAGAGTACAATTATTAGAGAAGTAAGCTAAGATAAATAAAACAAGAATAAGACCAAGAATTCTAAGCTTACAAATGAATGTAGAACAAATTGGTAACTAGATTTTTCAACTTTTGGAATTAAAGAATATGGAAGAACTAGAAATATGTACTACTACTATTATTTCTACGAATGGTGGTATTTTCTGAAAACCAATAGTGGTGCACAAGGTGGAAATCAAATTTAAAGAAGTCTTTTTTTATATTTTTTTATTACTATATGCTTGGTGATGGAAGAGGTAGTTAAGGATGAAATATTATAAATTATAAAATGGGGAGAGATATGCATCCTAGTATTAACTTATACACATATGTAATATATGTACATAAAATAAAAAAATTTACCCTGGCGGTGGCCTAGGGTGCCAGGGTGGTGAATCCGCCTCTGGCTCCCGTAATCAACATAAGTAATAACTCCGTACGCGTTGCCGAGCATATCAACATTTCTGATTATGATAGTGAAGAGGTAACATCTCCTGTCATGAAATCCCATGCAACTTGGGGACGACCGTGGAGCCATGATAAAGCAAACAAGGCTATTGACCAAATGTCGACTAACTTCAATTCATGGGGTAACTTTGGTTATCCTTCGAGGAACTCTATTCCTCTTCCACCTGCAGATCCGATTGAGAGAAGCAGCGAAGATGACGGGGGTAGCTCGTGTGCGTCGTCAGATCCACATGCGAAGAACAAAAACCCGTTTTGGTATTAATCGAACGAAGATGACTGGCTTGTTCCCTTTTTTGCATTTGTACTGTTTTTATTTGTTTGAAGTTTAATTTAAATTATTAATGATGTATGTTGATATAGTATGTAGGGAGTTTCATGTACTTCGTTGTTATCAATCTATTTCCTTAACAATGGACTTCAGATTAGGCCTTAATGAGCGTTATATTTGATGTGGCCTTAATGAGGCCTTCCTGTAAAACAATAAACACAAATGAAGTTAACAGGCCATAACCATAAGCATGAAAAATTTAATACATATAAAATAGAGCAAAAACTCAATATACCCCTTCTCAAACACAAAAGATAAATTATAGCCCTTTTTTTAAAAAAAACTCAAAATACCCTTTTGAGTTTGTTTAGGACTTTATGCCCTTCATGTATACAAGAAGATTGCATTTAATTTGTATCATACACGAAGATTAATTTCTTGTATGAATTTCCGGCGATATTTTCCGGCTAAAAAAATTCCGGTGAAATTTTTCCGGCTAATTTTTCCGGCGAAAAATTTCCGGCAAAATTTTGAATCATACACGGAACCTAACTTCATGTATGATGCATACATGAAATTATCTCCGTGTATGTATCATACATGAAAAATTATCTTCATGTATGATATAAATTTGAATTTTTTGGAGGCAAAATTTTCGTGTATGATGCATACATGAAAGTCAGTCTTCGTGTATGTATCATACATAAAAACTTATCTTCATTTATGTTACAAATTTGAATTTTTTGATGGCAAAAATTTTCGTGTATGATGCATACACGAATTAGGCTTCTTGTATGATGCATACATGAATGTTAGTCTTCGTGTATGATGCATACATGAAGTTAGGCTTCATGTATGATTCGAGTTTTAACCGGAAAAATTCGCCAGAAATTTTTCGCCGGAGAAATTCGCCGGAATTTTTCGTCGGAGAAATTCGCCGGAAGTTTTTATCCGAAAAATTTCGCCGGAAGTTTTTCGCCGGAAAATTTCGCCGGAAGTTCATATATGAAATTAGTTTTCTTGTATGATTCAAATGAAAGTTAGCCTTCTTGTATACTCATTAAGGGTATATTAGACATTTTACAACTCAAAGTGGTATTTTGCCACTTTTAAACTTAAGGTGGTATTTTGCAACTTTTGTTTAAAAAAAAGGGTATTTTACTACATTCCCTCTATAAAATATGCAGGTAATAGTTGTAAAATATTTATTAAGTTAAGGGTATATATGGTACATTCAAATTTAATCATGGATTTTATTTAGAAAATATCTATGATTTTAGCAATTTTATAGGTTTTTTTATACTAATTATAGCAACTAATATAAAACATATTAAATCTAGCAATTTAGGTCCGATATACCCTTATGTCTTTTATTTGTGTTGATCTACGATGGCTTTGGCCTCCTCATTTCCAGCTTTCTAATTAATTAACCATATTCTCAAGTCTACATCTTTATAATCAAAGCCACAGTGGTAAATCCCTCCACGGACTCCCCATTTGGATTTTTGTCTTCCTCCGATTGACGATACATTTTTCGAATGTATTAATTAGAGGTAAAAACTAAAGTATTAAATATGCGAAATCATATATTTATTAACCTGGAGTCATATATTTATATGTGAAATAACATATTTATTCATATGAAATCACATAATATTCATCCGTTTGAAAACAAAAATCGGCAAAAATATGTGAAATCATATATTTATTAATCTGGAATAACATACGTAATAATGTTAAAAATGCGGAATCACATAATATTCATCTTTAAGTAAAATCACAAAATTAAAAATGCCGAATCACATAATATTCATTTCTAAGTAAAACCACAAAATTAAAAATGCGGAATCACATAATATTCATCTTTAAGTAAAATCACAAAATAAAAAATGTGGAATCACATAATACGATGCAAATAAATCACTAATATAGAATCACATTAAACTGCTCTTCAACAAATAATTTTAGTAATTAACGTATAACCAGAAGATGTAGTGGATATAAAGAGTCAAATATGGTAAATTGGAGAAAGTGAAAACACAAATACTAACCTAGTTTTATTAAACGCCAATTGCTATTAAAAAAGAGGAAAATAAATTAGAAGGGTAAAAGTGTATACAATTGTTAGATTTTATATATTTTAAAGCTGTTGCTAGAATTTGTATTTTTATCCTATATAATTCCTATTAACCTACCAAACAACAAAAATTTTAATCTTACATTTTTATCAATCCTACCAAACACCTATATTAGTTTATTTATCTAACATATCAAGATAAATTATTTCAAGATTTTTTATCTTTATATATCCTAACATGACTACCAAACGAGTATTTAATGAAAAACTAGTGACTGTATAATTATACAAACATGCTGGTCAACTGAAACTGCAGTATGTTTTGTTTAAATTTATAGCCAATAACATTAAGAATTTTAAAAATTTTGTATGAACAGAGTGGTATCATATTCAAACTCTACTCCTCCTTCATCTAAATTTAGAAAGAAAGAAAAAAATAGTGAAAATAACACCACGTTTTGTTGTAGTGAATTTGATTTTTTTTTTTTTTTTTTTTGTTTTGTTTTATCCTTTTCTTTTGCATGTTGAGGTGCAGACTGCAGAGTAATGAATCCCATGGATGGAGCGCACACGTGTCTGGAATCGTCTCCCGCGACCCCACAGCCGAATTAACCAATTAAAAAAGAACAAAAGGAGTGGGAAAAAACCGTGATGACGTGTCAGAGGCTGTGGGCCCCGTCATCAACTCGATAATAACCAATCGACAGACCACAACAGAGACAGAGTGCCCACACAATTATATGATGAATTTGAGAATGGTGTTTAAGCATAAACGAAAAAAATAAAAATAAATATGCATTAGATAAAGTTAATTTAATGGCGGACAGATTTCAGCAGGAAATTATTTAATTTCATCAATCGCTGTTTTGTAGAATTTGTGCAGGCCGTTTTTTACCCATTTCTCGAAGAGAGTGAGAGAGATGGAAGAAATTGGGTTTTTGGGGCTGGGAATAATGGGCAAAGCCATGTCGATGAACTTGCTTGGCCATGGCTTTAAGGTGACAGTATGGAACCGCACCCTCTCGCGGGTAAAACCACTTAATTTTTTGTTTACTACTAGTACATTTTTAGCAGGTTGGTTGAGTATGTCTGCTTTAAATGTTGAGTGAGATCGTTAATTTTTTGTAGTTTCAGTATTTTATGCTTCTGGTAATCTGAAGGAATGGTTCTGTTGCACAGGTGTTTTGATTTTCCAATATTATGTTGCCTTCTGCTTGCTGCTTGTTCCAACTTTTGTTTTGTTTTGTTTTGTTTTGTTTGATATAGTTGTGGTTATTTGCAATGGCATCAATAACGAAAAAATGGAAACAATTGTAGATTGGTTTATCATAGCAAGTTTGCAACCTAATTTGCATAATGACTAAGTTGTAGAGCTAAGATTTCTGTGAAATTCTACTGGTTTTCTATTTGTTGGTTACCATTTATTTGCTTATTGCAAAGATTTTGACTGTGAGCTTTATTAGCTTTATATCCTGTAGTGTTGATGAATCTCAATGCCTAAGCTCATTACTTCCAATGGAATTCTTGCCTCCATGTATCTCGTTATTAATTTTTTGTTGGCCTGTTACCTATAATCAATTAGTCGGTTTACTTCCCTTGGTCAAGTGAGGTAGTTTAGGAACTAAGACATAACTTATGTTGCAGTGTGACGAGTTGGTCGAGCATGGAGCTACTATAGGAGAATCTCCGGCAGCAGTAATTAAGAAATGCAAGTACACCATCGCAATGTTGTCTGACCCTGCTGCAGCTTTATCGGTATATGCTCTTGAATCATTGTCATTACTCTTTCATGTTGACTATCTCAATTGAGAAAATCCTTGTCGAATAGGTGGTTTTTGATAAAGATGGTGTGCTGGAGCAAATTGGTTCTGGGAAAGGCTACATTGACATGTCAACTGTTGATGCAGAGACTTCGTCAAAGATTAGTGAGGTTCGAATTGCAAGCCTTTCATAATTCATCTCTCTAATACCATAGGTGCAATTTTCATATCTTAACTCCAAAATTCAATTTTGCTTTATTACACTTCACAAAATTTCATAGATTTTACTTGAGGATGTAAAGTGTCACCTACAGTTCTTGATATGAAGCACAAAATAGTCACATGTGTTCCATTCTGTAAAACCTATTAACCTGAATGAGCAATACTATCTTTTGTGCTAGCAAATAAAAGGCTGTGCCGCTGTGGTAAGTTCTTTTCTTAGAAATCAGTTAAAGTACATCTTATGAATTGTTCAAATACGAAAAATTGCCTTTTGTGTCTTTGAACTTTTTAGAGTGCATTGGTGTCCAACACATTTAAATTAGACAAAAGTGGAGACAGAAAAGAAAGGCTCACGTGTCATGACTCGTTGTCTGATGATGCTTTCAGGCAATTACATCGAAGGGTGGTAATTTCCTGGAAGCTCCAGTGTCAGGTAGCAAGAAGCCTGCTGAGGATGGTCAACTAGTAATCCTTGCTGCTGGAGAAAAGGTGAGAACTAAATGCTTAATTCATTTGCTATAATTAACTTGTTTTATTTGAACCCTTGTTGCCAGCAAAGTTGCCAAAGTATCATTAGTGATTTACGTTGGCTAGAACCATATGCCCTCTACTACTTTGTGTTCTGATACCACATGGCAGAAATCTTAGAATCAACTTTAGCTCCTTCAGATCATTTTGTCAAAGTTTAGATAGAGAAGTGGAGCTAAGGCAAAAGATTGTATCATCATTCCTTAGTTTTTAGAAGCTTTGCTCTTCAAACAGATGACTGTTCTCAGATTTATGTTAATGTTGCAGAATTATTTAGCTGAAATCTTGGTAATGAATATACATTTCATCTACTATTTGTTTAAATTGCAGGCATTATATGATGCAGCCCTGCCTGTATTCGATGTATTGGGAAAAAAATCTTTTTATCTGGGGCAAGTTGGCAATGGAGCTAAAATGAAGCTTGTTGTCAACATGACCATGGGCAGGTACAACGGTTCTTTCACCTCCTTAAAGATTGCAAGTGCTTATTATTTATTGTTCCATTGTTACCACAAACAAGCTTAGATCATCTTTCTAGGATGTCTAAAGATTGTATTTGATTTCCTTGTCGTAACTCATTTACAAATAGTGTCTGTTTATTTCCTCTGTTTATGGCTTTATATTGTTGATGATATATAAGACTAAAACAAATAGAGATTAATAGACAACTGAAACCATAGGGCATCTTCTTCTAGTTGATCATCAAATAAGGTGAAATGCAAGTTAATTACTCCACTAAAACAAATTGTCATCACTTATAACATTAACACAAATTCAAGAAAATTGTAAAAAATGTACTCACAAGTACATCAAAAGATTTTGTCACATACATAAGCATGTTTAGTATTTAAGGCTCTGCACAGGTCTAGCGGCTGATTTTGTCACATACATATTCATGTTTAGTATTTAAGGCTCTACACATGACGGCTCTTGCTGGCCGATTCACACTCTATTTCTGCAATGCAGCATGATGAATGCATTTTCTGAGGGAATTGTCTTGGCCGACAAAAGTGGATTGAACCCTCAAACGCTTCTTGATGTATTGGTGAGGGAAAGATACATTTGAGACCTCGGAACCTCTTTATCATATTCTGCTGGAACAATTGACGGCATTGTCTTTTAAGGAAACTTATTTGGTTTCACTCACATTTAAAGGCATTCTTTGTGGCAGGATCTTGGTGCTATCGCGAATCCCATGTTCAAAATGAAGGGACCGTCTATGATCCAAGGTAGCTACCCCCCTGCCTTCCCTCTGAAACATCAGCAGAAAGATATGAGGTTAGCTCTCGCCCTTGGAGACGAAACCTCAGTTGCAATGCCAGTAGCAGCTGCTGCTAATGAGGTATGAGACTAGTTAACCTGCATTATTGTGAGTACTATCATTTTTTATCATCATTATATTATTATATAACACCAAATACTTTTGCAAATAAGAGTGGAATGCATTGTTACGTGTGTTTTGATCTTTCTAAATTTGTTTCTGGATAATTAGGCATTCAAAAAGGCCAGAAGCATGGGACTGGGGGACCTTGACTTCTCCGCTGTGCACGAGACTGTTGCTTCGGGCAAAGGCTCAACCTGATTATACTAGTGTACATCTGCATTGGCCTCAAACACCGTTGCTGCTCGCATTTTCGTGTGCAGAACGTTGGCGATGCTTAGAAGCAGAAACTTGTAGGAGTGATCATGTTACTACTGAGATTCTGATTCTATAGTGTACGCAATTTATGAATTTTAAGAATAAGATGATGAAAATATTTGATAATGCTTCTATGTATCAAAAAGAGATTTCTGAGAGATGGGTACAACTATTCAGGACTTTATGTACGTCATCTTGCAAGTTTTCTTTTTCCCTTTTTTGCTAGGTTGTGTTAAATCTGAAGATTTGGAATTAAACATAAACTAAAAATCGTTAAATAGTGTAGCACTTCATATAAAATCGTATAACTACTTTATTTTTTAGAATTCAATAAAATGAAACCACCTCATATCTGAAACTTAAAAGTTCACTTCTTAAATGTCAAAATACTGTAGCACAATGTCGGCATATGAGGGCGTATTTGCCAAAGTAGAATAACATTAATCTATCACCTAAAAATCATGTGAAAAGAGGTCTCGGATTGGTGTTACAAATTCGTGCGTTCATTATATTGTGCAGAAACTGATCAAACAAACTAGAATACAAGATCAAACAGAAACAAACACGAGTCTTGAGAAACGGCTTGCTTGCACTTCACTTGTAGAGTTGCATGCTGGTTCTCGGGATTCCTATGTCCGAACCACATCTGTACATATTAATCATTACTCGGTCCACACAGGAAAAATTGCAGTTGATACCTTCTTTAACCCCAGAGATACAGCAGCTGATGCTTGTTTAGGAGAAAGAAGTTTAAACCCGAGATGTGGGATCTCCCTCATTTCCTCGACTTCGGTTTGAATATGTGCTCCTTGTAGAACTTAAGTTCTGCTATGCTTTCCTTGATGTCATCCATTGCTCTGTGTTTATTTTCCTTTTGAGGAGCCTTTCTACGGTCTAGCAAAATATAGAGCGGTGTCATGTTGGGGAATCAAGTTGTCACCAAAAAATAGAAGCAAAACATAGATATCTTGTTTAATCGAAATCTGCATCTCATATGTCCTCAAAGGATTACATTGGCGAGTAATGCAAAAGGACCAATTATGCAAACAAGAGAGTGGATGACAGCGGGTGTACGAAGAACAAAGAATTCCACATAGTTTTTTGCTAGAATTAAAGACAAGTGAGATTGTCACCTCTTGGGTACCAACGTTGACATAACGCCTTGACACTGCTGACATCAACTAGAATGTGAGAGAAAAGGGCAGCCAAATCTGGCATGTATTTCTACCACAGCAAAATACCATAATGAGGAAGAGTTGAAACAAAACCAAATTCAAAAGTCAAAAGTACAGCGAAAGAGGCATCACTGTTCCAAAGCAAATTGTGGTTTCCTTACTCTTAAGAATAGAAGATCCGTGTAGATAGAATTTCCGGCAAGCAGAGGTGTGTGTGCTGTGCCCACATATCTCTTGACAAATTCAATAACCTACATATGGAAGGATATGAAAAGAAAAACACGTGCACAAACACATCATTATTTTAAAAAGAACAGGAACCCAATTAGAACATCCACATCCAATTGAAAAATGACAAAGTGTAAAAACAAACACGTATTATTTGAAATGGGAGGTAGGCAACTAAAGCAAAAACACTTGCAATCTATGGAGTTTAATGCTAGAATAAGTGTTCTGGAATCAGACACCGAAACTACTAGCCAAAGGTTATATTAGAAGTAAAACCTGTTCGTATTAGTAGCAGGGTTACAATAATGTGCAACATCCAATTCCTATCCACTACATACTTGCATGGGGAGACACCCCACAGAAAAAATCGGGTAAAAATAAATGTGGAGAAAAGCCCTAGGAGAGGAGCTGCAACTTGCAATCTTACAGATTTTTCATGTAGATGTTAAATATTGCAATGATATAAGGCCTTGTTTGTGGGAATAAGAATCAGCAAGGTGCCTTACCTGCTTTTCAGCTTCTTGTTCACTTATTGTACTTTGAAGGACCCTCTCTGTTAAACCTAAGTAACAAGAGAGCTTGTGTAACCAGCAATGGAAATACAAACTAATGCCAATTTCTATGTACTTCATTTTAAGAAATGACATAAGAACCAGCGAATAAATGCCATGTCTAAACTCTAAACAGATAATCTGGCACTGATTTTGTTTTTTTTTTTTTTTGGGGGGGGGGGGGGGTGGAAAAGGAAAAGAAAATAATGTTATGTCTACATTTTTACAACAGACAATGGTCAGAATGAGCCGGAAAGACAGCCTTAGTTAAATGGAGCAGTGTTTTAGGAGAATATATATTGTTAAAGTTTTAGTAAAGATATTTCAGTCACAAGGAAAGAACAAGTTATATACCACTCTCTGCATGATGTTCTTGGCACCATTCTCCCATTTTATCTAGACACTCCTTTGGTTGATGAATAACCAAATCTGGACCCTACAGCAAGAAACATGGAAACAATTAGTAATGCAGGTGAGTGAACATTGGCTCACAAAGACAAGATATCAGTGTTCAGGAAACAAAAAATAGAAGAGCTAAAGTCCTCGGTAACTAGAACTATAGAACATCACTAGTGTTCTCCATGGAACCAGAAAAAGAAAAGAAAAATGGAAAAGCTGAACTTACCTCAACGGACTTAGTTAAATTTCCATCTGTGATCACACAAGCAATCTCCAGAATCCTATCAAATTCAATCTGTAAACCTACATAACCAAAAAGAGAAAGGTTCTCAGGCAATATCTATGAGTCATCTAGCTTTTTATACGGTAGACCCTGCTTGTTCCGAAAATAAGAACATGAAATCAGGCATGCACAAAAAGTAAACCAGAAAGGTTATGTATCATTTGATTTCCTGAGTATTTTTTTCATACAGTGGCTGAAAAAGTTACTGGCATAACTCAAAACATTATGGGTCAAATTATATATACAAATAGTGATTTCGAAGTGTAAATGAGATGCCCAACTAATACAATAAAGTATCTTAATTCTAACAATGCAGTATACTTTGCCAGCAGCAGATGATATTGCAATATACAATAACTTTTCTCCATTACTTTGCACCGCACATGAAAATAATCTTGCAAAGTAGAGCAAAGTCCTCAATAATGTAATAAAGCGCTCGTACTTTATCCGTTGAAACTGAGTTGATCACTCATGCAATGATTTTTTTGGACACTGTCTGGCCAACAGTATATGAGAGGAAAGATGTGTAACCCAGTTCAGGATAGTTGAACAAACAACTCGGATGAGATTAAGGTAGAGGGAAAATGGTGTTGAGACAAAAGGAGAAGTACAAACAAGTGTACACGTTATACCATTTATGTTGTCTATGTAGGATTTGACACCACTTGTTGACATGAAGAAAGGATCCAGGTGGGAATCAACAAGACTGAGCATGAAAAAATGTCCATGAGGAAAAGAGGCACACTTAGATGAAAGATATAGACTAAATGAAGAAAAAAGGTTCGAGATGGAACACGAGGAGGAGGCAGGTTACAAAAAACAAACCTGAGAAATCTATGAGAGACGAACATCTAATTCAAGTCATTTTTGCTTATCAACACTCAGGATTCAGCACTCAAGCAGCTTCACCAAAACCTAGGTCAAATATGAACTCTAAGTTACCGTTTCAAAAAAAGTTTAACACCAATTATATTAATCAGAAGGAATAAGTTTAGTTGTTGAATCAGCTTCACTTATGAAGAAGACCTAAGTGTTTCTAGACAACCAAGCTCTAAGAAGCATTCGCAAGATAGCTCTTTAGCATCTCAACTAAAAATGACGTAGGATGAAAAGCACAAAAGTATCAGAAGCTGAACTTCTAATGGTTTCTAGCAGTGCTCCAGATTCGATCATTTCAATCATATCGCATTCACACAATCTATTATCAGTCAGAACCTCACCAGTCATTTCCAGGTCAATCCACACGAGTGGCATCTTGTAATATTCTACAGTAGTTCCGGGCGTTTGTTGATCGAAATTCTCCTTTTCCAGCAATGTTCCATCTTCTAAGCCTTTGTCTACTCCTTTACCACTATCTACATCACCAAGTGGTCTTTAGCGGCAGTTACACAAAAACACACAGTTTTACAGCAGCATAAAGCAAGAGGTTTTAACTTTTAAGTAATTACACACAATAGAACACTGTCTAACAATTTCACTCTGCTTAGAATGCGATAAAGAACTTAGCTTTTGCTCTCTTTTTCGAACCTTCCACGATGAAATGAAAAAACAATTACGAGTGAAAAAATTCAAACCTCTCTTTTCACAACTGGTGGCAATTGGACTGTGTTCCTTAGCATCTTCCGCGTCCAACTCAAGCAATGAAAAGGAATTCGAGAGCTTATCCATCTTGCTTATGAAGATGACTGAGCGGCCGATTAATGAAAACCAGAAAACAAATAAATAACTAGCGAGTAATAACATTCCTCCTCTAGCACACACACACCGTGTTGAGAAAAATTAATCATGCAGAGCATATCCATCTTTAGTTGATATTAGTAGCAAACTTCGAGCTTATGACTCCAAAGTAAATCTAACCCTAAATTGGAGATCTTCATAGAGTAAAAAGCAATAATTTCGGAAGATTTTTATATTTTAACGGCAGTAGGTTTGATATCGAGAAGATAAATAATGAAGCAAAACCTAATTTTGAGTTCGGTTCTTTGCGGCGGCAGCGGCGGCGACGGCGGCGGGGCGAAGAATCGACAGTCGGCGGTGAAGAGGAACACGCTGATTGCTGAGCAACAAGAGTGCCGCTGAAATATACGAAATATTTTGCAGTAGTTGGCTTGAAAATGATTTGTTGTACTAAAAAAGGAGGCCAAATAGCAGGGGCAAATATAAAATTAAAAAAAATAAATAAATATATATATATATATATATATTTTAGAAATGAAATAATTAATCTTTATTGATCTAAATTGATAATTAAAAAATTTATTTATTAATTCAATAAATTTTAATTTAATAAAATATATTGAATTATAATTAATTACTTATTTCAAATCCCGTTAAATGATTATGATCAATTGTACGGTGAGATTAACTGGAATTATTACCAATAATTAAATTAAACTAGCGCATAATCCGTCGAAAATCGACGGGAAATTATAAAAATTGATAAACTTATTAAATAGTACTAATATGTGATAGATTAAAAAAATATTATTTGTCAATTATTTTAGCGTTAAATAATTCGATTATGCAATATACTAAACTCACTTAGAATTTATATCCCTTAAACACATCTTAAATTCAATTTAAAAGTAATTTTACCACATATTTACGTCTCAAACCCATATAGTTATGTTTGTTAAAAATTATAACTAATATATTTTCATTACTTTCGACAATTGTTAAAACTCTGTTCTTCTACAAAGCCGATGTGGGCAAAAATATATTTCTCTCTCAAAGAGAAGAGATATATAAATAGCGAATAATACTATAGATGTTAAGATTGTCTATAAGATGAAAGTGACCCTAAATACCCCACATTATGAATTTAACACAGGATTAAGAAAAAAAAAAGTTAAACCACCGCTTCACAATCATCTCGTCTACCCCGACGGTTCCGACCTGGAACTGATTTATTGACTACAATACTGATTTTAAATTATATAAATAATTATCTTCCAAATATATTCACAAAAAAATTAATGATGACATTTGTTTTCTTTTTATTTGTTATTAATAATTAATTATATACATAATTATATTTCAAAATATTCACACAATATTTAATAAATAAAAATTTAATTATAAATCTATTATTTTACATTTAAAAATTCAAAAATTTGAGAATTAAGAAGCGTGCCACGTAGGATTTTTTCAAACTAAGAAATTTAAGTAATATATAAATAATCATCTTTCAAATATATTCATAGAAAAATAAATGATGACATTAGTTTTCTTTTTTACCAGCTTCGAGAATAACTCTTTTAACTGAGAATAAAACTTCAATAATTGTTTCACTATGTCTTTAGTAGTTTTTCCTTTTTACAAAACTTTATGTGGAATGATTGTGACTCATAAAATTATTTAGTCAATGATATAAGATAAAAGTTGACCATAAATATTCTTAATTTTATGAGTTTAAAATTATACTCCCTCCGTCCAAGTTTAAATGCCCCATTTGAGGGTAGACACGGAGTTTAAAGAATGCTGAAAAAGTGTAGTTGGTGGAATAAAAAAATAATAGTTGGTGGAATAAAGGTTGTTAGTGGTGGGTCCATAATGAAAAAAGGTAATAATAAAGTGGAATAAAGTGGGTTAGTGGTGGGCTCATAGTAAAAAAAAAGTAGAAAATAGGGTGAATGAATGAGGGTATATGGGTCAATTTGTCCAAATGGGACAATTAAGTTTGGACATTTTTTTTAGGCCAAATGGGGCATTTAAGTTTGGACGGAGGGAGTATGATATATTAAAAAAAAAATTATCCCGCAAGTATTGAATTGATCCATCTACGCGCACGATTATTGGTCTAAATTGACTCGTTGATAAATTGTTAGTAATTTTTCTGCCAATTTTTCTACATATTCTACGTTTCCCAACGGAGACGATTAATCAAACAACTTAAGATGATGTGTTTAGGATTATTCAAACTTGTTTGAAATTTATATATTCGTACCTGTTTAAAATCCGATTAAAAAATTAGTCATTTGTGTTCCTTTCTGAAAAAAATCCGTATATTAGTCTACCACCATAAATCTGCGTCGGAACTGTCCCGTTGACCACGACTCTGATTTATAAGTGCGTAATTTATAAAATTTATTTAGAATTTATATAGATCCAAAAATTTAATAAAAATAATGATTGTACTATTCGTTATCGTCCTTAATCGTATAATAATATTCGTTAATTAAAATTATAAATTATGCAAAATTGAAAACCCAACTACAAATAACGTAAAAATTATTTCATGCATGGCGATTATAGATTTTAGAAAATATATGGGAAAAAAGCATAAAATGAAAAATTTATCGAGTGTCGGTTGGGAATTGGCTTGTCTATCGCCACGGTTCCGGGTCAAAATTGACCCGTTAACCACGATTTTGATTTAGAAATGCACAATGTATGACAATTCTAGATTTTAGAAATTACATGAAAAAATGAATAAAATGAAAATTTTAAAATTAATAATAATAAAGAATGAAAATGTGTCACGTGGAATTCCGAGTTGATGTACTCGACAGTTGGGAATTGACCCTAAAAATATTTCATGAATGACGATTATAGATTTTAGAAAATACATGGGAAAAAAAACATAAAATGAAAAATTTATCGAGTCTCGGTTGGGAATTGGCTCGTCTACCGCCACAGTTTCGGATCAGAATTGACCCGTTGACCACGATTTTGATTTATAAATACACAATGTATGACAATTCTAGATTTTAGAAATTACATGAAAAAAATGAATAAAATGAAAATTTTAAAATTAATAAGAATAAAGAATGAAAATGTGTCACGTAGGATCCCGAGTTGAGGTATCCGTCAGTTTAGAATTGGTCTGTCTACCTAATTAATTGACAAATTAGAAATTACTTATTTTTTTATCAAATTAAATAAAAAATATTAGACTATTTTCAAATTTAATTCGTTCAACCAATAAATTATCCAAACTATTTTGGAACCATTTATTCTGTCAACTAATAAATTAGTTCCCTAATAAAAATAATTATCTATTCAGTCAATTAATAAATTGACCAAATTAAATTAAATTAAATTATAAAATATATCAGTTATTTATTCGTCCGATTAATAAATAAATTGGCCAAATAAAACTCCTACAAAAGATAATTATCTATTCGGCCAATTAATAAATTGACCAAATTAAATTAAATTAAACTATAAAATATAGTTATTCATTCGGCCGATTAATAAATAAATTGGTCAAATAAAACTGGTGGAGCAAAAGATGAGAAAATACACATTGATTCTAAGTATTTATAGGCTTTTTAATAGGTGAAGTTTCATTGAGAAACCGATGTGGGGCACAAGATTTTAGTATAGATATCTAAAATCTATTATTTTACATTTAAAAATTCAAAAATTTGAGAATTTAGATAAATATGAATGGAGGAATATAAGAGGTGCCACTTAGGATTTTTTCAAAGTAAGAATCGTTTTCCTTTTAGTAATATAATGATGGGCTTATATATTCTATCTAGGGGTGTAAATATATCTAGGGTACTCCATCCGAAAATTGTTGGTACCCACCCATACCTAAAGTTCCTTTAAGAGCACCCACAACGGGTGTCGAGCTGCAGCGTCGATCATGATGTCGAGCGCTGCTTGACCCCGCCTCACTCGACCCAGGTGGGAACGAGCCCGTTGTGCGTGCTTCGACCCCGGCGAGAACGAGGGGAAGGTCGAAGGATGTGTCGATTTATCAATACTCCCTTCGACTTCGACGATGCAACAACATGGGGACACGTGGCGTGTCCCCATTAGTCCGTGCAATTTTTTTTTCTGATTAAAATAAAATAAATAATTGCAGCAACGACTAAAATATTTCAACGGCTATACTTCAACGGCTACAACCAAAAATTTCACTATATTTATCCCTTCATCATCCATTCATTCTCCACACAAATTCCCTTCTTCATCCATTCATTCTCCACAAAAAATTACAATCTTGAAATCTTATTTCGTGCAAAAAAATGGCTGATGAGCAGTTCAATTCGTGGTACCAACAGTATTGCGCTTCAAACCCACCGAACCAACCTCTCAATCCGGCGAATCCAACTCCCAATCCGACGAATCAAAACTCTCAATTCCTCCATTCTCCTGGTTTTAGCCAATACTCGGTCCCCTATCGGGTTTGCACCTTTTGCTCAGTCGCCGGATTTCTCCTAGTTCCTCCGGTCGACGGGGTTCTCTCAATTCCCCCAGTCGACTGGGTTCTCGCAGTCTACGGGGTACTCCCAATTCCCCCCGTCGACTGGGTTCTCGCAGTCTCCGGGGTACTCCCAATTCCCGCAGTCTTACGGCTACTCGCAGTCGCTGGGATACTCTCAATTCCCCCCAACATCCGGCTTCTCCTAGTTCTCCACTTCGTCGTCGGAGACTGCTCGATTCAGACGTTTCAACCTCAACGACGACAACTACGATGTTGGGTGGATGAAGAGGAAGAGGAAGAGGAAGAGGCGTACGAAAATTCTCAACAAGAGGAATCGGAAGAACGTGAGCCAACACCACCGCCCTGCCGCAAGGGGAAAGCTCCCGCAAGCTGAAGCACAACCACTTCTCCGGCCAAGGGGAAGGGAAGGGCACGCCGCAATGCCAAACAGCCCAAAGACTCAAGCACTTCATCGAAGCCACTGCGAGGTCCTAACTACACACCCACTGATATTGAATTCCTCGCATGGTGCTACATTAATTTCGGGCTGGACGCGGTGACCAGCAACTACCAAACCTCGGCCAAGTTCTGGGAGAAAATATGTAACCGCTTCAACCAATTCATAGCTCCTACCGCGCCAAGAGAAAAAGATGAGATGAAGAGCACATGGGGCCGCGCCAAGAAATAGATCAAGAACTTCGCCGCCATCTACATCAGAGAAGAAGACGAGCTCGGAAGCGGGCGGAACGACATCGATCTATACACGAAGGCCCAAGATAGTTACCAGGCCCAGTACAAGAAAGAATTCCAGTATAGGGCTGTATGGGAACTCTTGAAGCTTATCTCGAGCTTCTTTAACCCGAAGACGCCAACAGCTCCAAAGCGGATGAGGATAAATGAAGCCGGCGAGTATACTTCATATGCTAGCGGCACCGCATCCACCACATCCGCGAGTGATGCAAACTCGATGTAGGTTTGTTCCGAAAGAGTGAAAGCTGTGAAAAAAGGATAAATCTATTATCCGAAATTGTCTCGTTATAATAAAACAAGTATTCAATGCCCAATCCAGTTTTTACGGGTTGGATACACATGCCCATATGTACCGCTTGAAAAAAATATATGAGGCCACTTATTTTCTTTCTACTTTTCAACAGGCAAATATGATCCAATTCCAAATCGTAAAAGCAAAATTACAAAATTACAAACATAGTTTAAGATAGTTTAGATCCAAATATGAAGTCAAACAAATAATTTGAGAGAATGAGACTCCGAGAGCATACTCTATATATATATTTATAAAATTAATAATTACGATATTATTAATTTATTTATATAATATATAAATCAGAATAACATAAATATAATAAAATATATAGTAGATAGTTTGATCGGGTAGTTGACCAGATTTATGGGATGGGACGGGTAACTTGTTACCCAGACAACTTAAATTATATATTCCCTCTGTTCCGCGAAAGATGTTCCACTTTTATTTTTGGGACGTCCTACGAAAAATATCCCCTTTCTACTTCAAAAAATAATTATTTACATTCACACTACTTTTACATTTCTATCCACACTATTTTTACATTATTTATTAATAAAATATTTCACTAAATACATCCACTACCCTTAATCTATTTATTTCTAATCTCCGCACCGAAATGACAGGGGTCATTTTTCGCTGGACGGAAGGAGTATTATGTAACCCGTCCCGTACCCAGAAAAATCAAATAACGGGCATCCAACACCCCCCGTTAGGTCGAAGTGTTTGGCCTTTCCCAATTACGGGACGAGCGACGGTTACCCGGAAAGCCCCAACCCCAATTTATACCCTTATTATTATTATTTTTTTTTATTTATTTAATTTTTTATCGCAATCCTTTGCTGCTTTGTTGTGTTAGAACTTTGAATTTTGTAAAAACAGTTCGACTTTAAGTAATCATCGGTTAATATATTATTGGAGCAAACTTTGTGTGCTATAACTGTATCATGTGAAATTAAGAGTGTTATTTTATAGTAATCTTTAATTTTTGAGGTCACGACAGTTGTTAGAGTTAAAGCTTTTATAACTGTTTAATCCAATATTCAAGAAGATATGAAACTTTTCCTTTTTGCACAAAAAAAAACTTCGATAATAAATTAATAATAAAAAAATCCAATGTTTCAACTATTTTCAAATATGGTGATAGACCAGATTTTGGAGATAAAAAGTGATGTTTTATTCCCAAACTATCATTATTATTATAAAAGACTTTAATTATTTATTATCTAAACAAGTGCAAGCTAAGTAAATTTGTGGATGTAAGACATTTCATATTTACATGCTCAACTTGAAACAATGTTTCAGTACAAAATGTACTCAAGTAAAGTTTAAATTAGAGTGATCTAAAATCTACATGTGAATCCTATACTTTTGGTTAAATTATGCGGATCGGACTCGGTTCGACAATGTCGAAGTCGTAGCTCAACCTAATTTTAGTATTCCAGAATTTTACAGCAAAAAGGAAAGAACGCATTCGTATATTTATTCATTGAATCGGGTCGGGTCAAAACCGCCACTGGTGGGTTTAAGGGTTTTACTACGATTTAGGGGAAAAAAGATTCTCGTTCTCGCTCAGTTGTGCACATTTAACTAGCCGCTTTCTTTCAGAAGAAGAAGAAGAATTGACACCACTCTTTCTTCTACTTCAATCTATTCAATCGGAAAAACAAACCCGTCTTCGCCGGAAACGGGTCAGAGTAAGCCGGTAATGGCAACCCTCATTTCTCCGTCTCCCGCCTCGCCGGCCGCCGACGCCGCTTCGGCTTCAGATGCGGAGCAGCAGAAAGTTGACTACCTAAATCTTCCCTGCCCCATTCCTTACGAAGAGATTCACCGGGAAGCACTCAGTCAGTGCTTCTAACATTTATCCTTTTTCTCTGTGGGATTTAATGTGTTCGAGTGTTCGTTCTATTATACTATATTTTATGGGTTTTGATTTTGTTGCTAGCCTTGTATTAATGCTGGTGATTATTAGTACGAGGAGTTGGTTTTGGTTCCTTGTTTTTGAGCTGTACTAAAACCCTAGGAAAATAGTCCAATTTCATTGGTAAATTCAGCTGCTCTAATGTGGTCGCCGAAGAAGCGCCTGATTACTAATGCGAGCAGCCTTAACAGCTGTAATAGCTTGAATATGCAACAACATAGTTCTAGTGATGGTTATGTATTCAAATTAATGCTGTAGGTATCGTTGCTTTAGTCATGAAGTCAAAATTGCTTGTTGATTCATGCCATAAGGGGAACTTTTGGTGCTATTCTATGTGAAGAACATTCTAAGATTACAATGGCAATTAACTTGTAGTCCATTACTGATGCCACGGGCATATTTAGTCGCAATTGCTCAGCAAATGCTCTTTGTCATTGACTGACTTATAAATCGTGCATGATTGTTCATGACTTAGCTCAATTCTCACTGGTGGTTTATTATGCTGAAAGTCTGAAACTATTTGACAGATGCAGCTTGTGAATGGAATCACTAAAATTCACTGTATTTGATAAGAATTGGCATAGGAAAATTAGTTTCCAGCTTCATGAATGCTAAATTTATCTGATTCTACGCCCAACTCTTTTACTGATTTTGTGATGATGGAATATAATAAAATACTAATGGAATTTGTTACTGTCAGTGTCCTTGAAGCCTGAACATTTTGAAGGAATGCGATTTGATTTTACAAAAGGACTCAATCAAAAATTTTCACTCAGCCACAGGTGAAATTATTGTTCTTTTGCAGTATGTTTGTTGTACATTATTTTACTATAATTATATTATATTCCAGGTGTGGGTTTATTTTCTCTGCCGAGATGCGTGTTGTTAGTTGTTTTCCTTTTCTTTTTCCCTTCATCCCTTCAATGTACAATATTGTAATTGGTTATTTATCTGTCTTTAGTGTGATGATGGGACCTACTGAGGTTCCTGCTCAATCTGCTGAGATAATTAAAATTCCCACTGCTCATTATGAGTTTGGTGCCAACTTTATAGACCCAAAGGTATACTGCTGTCTGCTATTTTTTATTTTACTTTTACTTATCAAAGGGCTAGCTGAATTAACCCAGGATCATTACTGTTTTTCTTGCAGCTGATGCTTTTTGGGAGGGTGATGACAGATGGCAGACTAAATGCAAGAGTAAAATGCGATTTGACTGATAATCTCACTTTGAAGGGCAATGGTCAAGTAGGCATTTTGTCAACTTGTCCCTAATGTTTTAATGTCGGCAGCTGTCTGAGGGCTGTACGATATTTCTGAGTCCATACCATGAAGTTAAATATCTGTTCCTTCTTTTTGTTTTTTTCCTGTAGC
The DNA here is from genome assembly GCA_029490685.1 of Schizonepeta tenuifolia. Taxonomy (NCBI): domain Eukaryota; kingdom Viridiplantae; phylum Streptophyta; class Magnoliopsida; order Lamiales; family Lamiaceae; genus Schizonepeta; species Schizonepeta tenuifolia. The sequence goes on along the minus strand of CM055958.1, from coordinate 96,402,513 downwards.
TTACCAACGAGCCTCATATGTCGCACAGCATGTTCAATTTTGATTATAAGGTAATGATTGTATATTTAGTGATTTTGTATGCTAATTTTCGAAAGTCTCTCTATTAAGATTGGCGTGGCATCTCATGTTAATTATATAATTGATGTAGAGATGGACTTAGGTGTACAAAATGAAGCTAAATGTGCTCTTTTTATGGCATACAGGGTTCAGATTATAGGGCTCAGTTTCAACTAGGAAATGGAGCCTTATTTGGTGCAAGTTACATCCAGGTAAATGGTCTGACTCTGTTTTGGAGAACATTTACTTTAGCTAATCAATCTATCTCTTAAAGCAGTAGAGTATGTGCTTGAAGCTAAGGCATTTGTAATAAAGATTTTGATATCTGATACATTAATATGCCATGTATACTTTCTTTGATTCCAGCAGATCACCTTGGTTTCATAACAGTACCATTGCTCAAGTAACTGTTCTGAAACAGTAGGTTTGAAAGTTATCCTCTGGTGTTGCTTATTCTTTGTGATGTGGTTTTATGTCATACTTTGTTTCTGGATTTTTGGAGAAGTTATGGAATTCAAGACTTGAAAAAGTCTAGTAAGCTTCTTACGACCAGTATAGATGGCAATGTAATTTGATAGTTAGTTTAGCAAGCAGGGAAACTTTTTGTCAGTAATTTAATGAGAAGAAGTGCTGGAGAAATAATTTTTGGTCCATTGGGCTAAGTTTTCTTTCACATTTTTTCCGAGTTAGAAAAGATATGTAAAAATAGGACATGCATAAAGCTGTGTGGATTCAGAAAGTCTGCAATAAACTATGATTGTTATGGTATATCTCTATTGGATCTTATTATTTATGACACCCTTTATATTTTTAAAGGACTTGCAGAACACAAACTTCTTTCATAATATTCATTCTGGCATACTGTCAACTGTCTGTTTCCTAAATTGTGGTATGTGCTTGAAGATAATTTGAAGATGTTGCCAAGTTTTTCAGCATATGGAACTTATAGCGGAAAGACCTTATCATAAAATCTATATGCTGGTACTATGTATTTATCACTAGAGCAATTATTATTATGTACTCCCTCCGTCCCATTCAACATGTCTCATTTCTTTTCGGCACCGGGATTAAGAAAAGAAGGATTAGATGTGTGTTTAGTGTAGTGAATAGAGTGATATAAAATATTCTTTAATTGATAAAGTGATATAAAGTGTTTTTGAAGTGACATAAATTGATATAAAGTGGTTTTGAAGTGATATAAAGTGAATAAAGTGATTTCTTAATTATTTCCTTAAAAGAAACTGAGACATGTTGAACGGGACGCCCAAAAAGAAAAGTGAGATATGTTGAACGAGACGGAGGTAGTAACTTTTAATTGATTTTCATCTAGACCCTGGACTATTACACTACATTAGAAAGTAAATTTGCATCAAATTAACAAAATAGAAGCAACAATCCTTTATTATGTAAGCTTGGGGAAAAACTATTTGCTAACCTTGGCCAACAATAGTTCTATTGGTATGACTGAGATGATGAATAAAATAACCATGAAAAACATCCACCAGATCAACTGCCTCTCCTCCAATCTGTTGAAAAGTGAAGAGCAAACATTTTTCTTTATCATTGTTTTCCTTGTCCACTGACTGCCAAATATTATAGTTATGCCAGTCTTCTGTTCCGCTACATGTTTTTGGTCTATCATTACCTTGTATTAAATTTCTGTTTCAGTGTTTCTTCATGAATATAACGATTCTGAAGTTCCTTCAGTTTCGAATATAAAAACAAAAATTGGTGGCTGTGTAATTCTTCATAAACTCTTTAGTTTCAGATCCTAGCAACTCATACGCTGTCCAGTATCTACACATTTTCTCTTTCAGAACCCAATAAAAGTTCTAGAAATTGATTTTCGGTTAGGACCAAATTAGTCATCCTTTATGCTATTGGGTTAGAATACATGTTCTCCAGCTACAAACGACTCTATAAATGACTCAATGATATGAAGAGACACTGCTATTATGCTGACTTATTGTTCGCATGTTTTGCTTGCAGAGCGTGACTGGTAATTTGTCATTAGGTGGTGAAGTATTCTGGGCTGGTCAACATCGGAAGTCTGGCATTGGCTATGCAGCACGTTATAACACTGACAAGATGGTAAAATTAATTGGATATTACGTTCAGTCATGTTTCTCATTTAATTCCATAACTTTTCTGGGACAATTTTATTCTCTCTCTATCTCTCTCACACTCACATACACATACTAGTTTCACTTTGAACTTCCATTTTTTGTCGCATACACCTTTTAATATCTGTATCTCAAGGGCTTCATGTGTCTCCTCATTGTTGGGCCACACATAACTTGTGTTTAGAAGGGATACACAATCATTACTATTTGTTTCAATGTCAGGTAGCAACCGGACAATTTGCTAGCACTGGGATGGTAGCCCTTAGCTATGTTCAGAAAGTATCTGACAAGGTGACCTGAGTTAACCCTGTGTTTGAATTTGGTGATTCCATTTCCTTTTCATGTTTGTATGCTCATCAATTTTTTTGGCGTTCAGGTTTCTCTGGCAACCGATTTCATGTATAACTATATGTCTAAGGATGTCACAGCCAGTGTTGGTTATGATTACATTCTTCGGCAGGTAATATTTGTTTTAATAATTAAAAAAAATTCTTTTTAATGTACTAGCCAGCAGTTGGTGCTTGATAAGTTGCATTTATTATTTTTGTAGGGTCTGATCATCAGTTATATAGTTGCAGAAATCATATATGTATTAAGAAAGCAATTTATGGTACTTTTATCATGTACATATGAGTAATATTGTAAGTGCTTATGTTTAAAGTTGCTGGTTTTTGTGTATTGTATGCTTTTAGGTAGAATGTTTAGGTGTGTAGTAAACTTCACTCAGAATCTTTAGATGCATTTGTCCAATACTTGTTATTTTTTACACTTTTGGTTATTAGCATTGGAAGAAAGCGGAAACCGTTCTAGCTGCAATTGGCCTCGGCTCTCAATGTTCAATTGGGTAGCTTACATTGAAATTTGCCACAGTTATAACAATGAACTCTCTTTCATTAGCAAAGTACTCCATGTTTTATGGTTTATTCTCCTTGCACCACTTTGTTCTTGGAAAAAGAGCTTTGATTTCCATGAATCTAACATAGCCTTCTAAACATAAATTAAATTGCATCTTTGTGGCGAGGTTGAGTAGTGACTAGTGACCTCCATTTTTGCTTGATAAACCAACATGTCAGATGTGCTTTTTGAAATTTAAAACTGCCTAGATTTTCTAGTTAGATTATGTCGCATATTATTATTTTTTACCTGTATCTATGCTAGACTTCCAACTCCAAATCTGAATCTTGCGAATGACCCAACCTTCTGTTTGATTATTGGTGGTGCCATAAGTTAAATGATATGATACTAGTTCCGTGAAATACTTTTTAATGGCGACTCATATTGCATTCTTATTTTGGTGCTATTGAATGTTCAAATAGAGATGGCATCTGATCGACTCTTTTGGTTTCCTTGTCACTTGTCAGTGCCGCCTGCGAGGGAAGATAGACTCCAATGGTGTTGCGTCTGCTTTCCTTGAAGAGAGACTCAATATGGGTCTTAATTTTCTTCTTTCTGCTGAGGTGAGTATCATCCAACTCTCTCTTCCTCTCGACTAATATATCCTAAAATAAATTTGTGACGTCTTGGGAAATTTTATCTTGCAGTTAGATCACCGGAAGAAGGATTACAAATTTGGCTTTGGCTTGACAGTGGGAGAATAGGTCAGGAACCGTATTCATTATCGAGTCTCGAGTTAGGCTGATAATTGCAGGTGAGCAGGAGCTGGGCAACTCCCTCTTCTCTTAAACTGGAATCGGTTTTTTGTATGCTGAAAATTACCTTATTTTGTTAGCAGTGAGATCTGCTAGTAGATGTTTTTGCAGGCTGGCGATATTCTTTTTATTCGAGATGCTTTGGTTTATAATTATAATGATGAGTAGATGTTCTTTATACTATACAACTTAACAACTTATCATGTGGTTGGATCAATAAAGTACATCATCTTTTTTGAGCTATATTTGAGTTGAACATAAATGTCAACAAAAGTTTGAAAAAATATATTTCATTTTATATATGGAATTTCATGGAACTTTTCTGAGTCTTTTTTTTTTTTTTTTGGAGTTGGTGTGTTGCTAGTACTTCATTTTATGTTAGTATTTCATTCTTTGTGTAATGTTTGCATATATGTTTACCAGCATTATTTATTGTCGGTTAATTTCATTCGGGCGAATTCATATTATGTTTTCTAGAATCAGCTGTAGATGGCTGTTACAAATATAATGGACTATCACTAGACTTATATTATACTAGCGATGTTGGATATGGGCTTAAATTTGAATATGGATGCCATATTGGATATTGGTACATTTTTTAGGTAGCAAAATTAAGTATATTGGAAAAAAAATACAACCTCCGGTTCCAAAATTCTTCCTATTTTTCTTTTTTAAGATTGTCCTCAAATTTCGTTCTGCTATTTTTGGACACTACACCACAACAAATTATTTTCTCTTACCGTTACTTAATTAACTTATTTATTTAAAATATTATAGTCCACCACTATCTCAATTAATTAATATATCACTATCTTTAATGTGGAATATTTTTTTTACTTACAACAAATTCAATCACTTTTTTCTTCACTAATAACCAACTAAACATTTTTTTTCTTAATATCTGTGCCACTTCATTCTAGGAAGAAACGGAGGTGATTATTTTATACTAATTCTGATAATGATTTTTGTCAATTTAAGAATATCTTTATAAAATTATTTATAACTGCTATTCGGATGTGTCGAGGCATTGCACAAATTTTGGTAAATATGTTCTAATGGAAGATGACTTGATCTAAAATGCTGTGCTTTTTGAGTTTTTGGTCTCCATTGCTCAAAAATCTTGTTCCCCTCACTAAAAGAATCTTATCCCACCAAAATATTATTATTTATAATATTTCTGTAATTAAAATGGGAGTTCTAGCAAATAGAATTTCTTTTGTATCTTATGAGTGATCAACATTTACCAACAAGAATTATTTAAGTTATCAATTTAACCCAACAAATGATTTCCAATAGTGTGATGAAACAGTTCCCTACTGCATAAGAGCACTTACTACGGGTATTTAGTTAGACGTAGGTTGAAGCACTGGGAATCGTAATTTTAATGATTGGTGGTATTTAGTTAGACATAGGTTGATTTTCCCACTACAATGGGGTTGAGTAAGACATAGGTCTAAGCACTGGGAAGCGTGATTTTAATGATTGAATAGATTTTATTTTGTTGTTTTTTTTATTTGTAATAAATATTATAAAAATTAACTTAATTAAATTCAGAAATTAATAAATGACATTTTTATTGAATTTAAAAAAACTAAAACATACGCTAATTTAAAAAAAATACAATAATTAAAAACTGCAACATTACAATAATTATTTAAAAAAAAATTAGTACAACTACTCCTCCCAACCGAATTCCTTTACAAGTTTGCGGCGAACATTTGCGTACCTCGCCTTTCGATCGGGACTCATATTCGACGTGTCCATGAGATAGACGCCCAACACCCACTCTTCTCTCGATTGCTGGTTGAGGGATGACAACTCTTGTGCCGCCTGCTCCCGTATCGCATTTTTGCCCTTCCTCCCCTTCTTCGCCGCTTTCACTCCTTGGGGTCGAACCTGCAGAGTGTTTGCATCGCTCGCGGATGTGGTGGATGCGGTGCCGCTACCAGACGAAGTATACTCGCCGAATTCATTTATCTTCGTCCGCTTTGGAGCAGTTGTCTTCGTAGGGTTGGTGAAACTCGGGACATGCCTCAAGAGCTCCCACACAGCCCTATACTGGAACGGTTTCCCGTACTTGGCGAGGAACAGATCGTGGGCCCTTTTGTACAGGTCGAGGTCGTTCTCCCCGCCTCCGAGCTCCCTTTCTTCTTGGATATAGATGCCGGCGAAGTGCTGGATCTCTTTCTTGGCGCGGCCCTATGCGCTCTTCGTCGCACTCTTTTCTCTTGGGAGATTGGTTCGGTGGGATTGAACCAAAAGTTTGCGAGTACCACGAATTGAATCCCTCTTCAGCCATTTTTTTGCACAAAATAAATTGAAAGAATGAAAATTTTTTGGGAGAAGAATGGATGGAGAAATTAGGTTGTGTGGAGAATGAATGAGATGAAGGGGTATATATAGGGAAAAAAATGGGATATAGACGTTGGAGATGGAAATGTATACGTTGGAGAGAAAGAAAAAAATAACGGTTGTTTTTTTAATTTTTAACGAAAAAATCAAAAAAAAAAAATAAGGGACCAATGGGGACACGACAAGTGTCCCCATATTACATCATCATGGAGTCGAGTGGAGTGTCGAAAATTCGACTCAGCCATCGATACACCCCTCGACATAGGGGTGTGTTGATCGCCCACTATGGCTCAACATAGCCTATGTTGAGTGGGGGGTGTGTCGATACACTCGACACCGCCTTCGACACCCCCCCTCGACTCTGCGTAGTAAGTGCTCTAAAACGCAACAAGTTGCTCCACTTCACATGCTCGGCGATTATGACCTTTTTGGAAGAGCACAATAATTTTCAAACGTTGGTTTCTAATCAAATGAAAATAATCCAATATTTGATAATGACAACTGAAACATGAGTATCTTTTTATTTTTGAAGGTACTGAAACAGTGAAACATATCTCTAAAAGGAAATAGCATAAGGCTATCTATAACGCGGTCTCGAGCCGCTGTCTCGAAGCCGGCTCGAGACTGCAGGAGCTCGAGACATGAGCGTTGGAGGGGGGGGGGGGGGGCTCGAGCGGCCCGTGCGCTTCACGCGCTGAAGCGAAAAAAAAAAGAAAAAAAAAATGATAGGCGCGTGCTGTGCACGCGCCAACGGTTCAAAAAATTTAAAGCCGCAACATGTAGAAAATGGCTCTTTCAATTTATTTTTCTTTATTCAATTTTTTTTACCTATAAATACATGTTTTCCTCTTCCTTATTTCACACTTCTTTATCTCATTTATCCCTTTCATTTTTCCAACAAATTCATCCGAAAAAAAATATGGATCCCAACAATCTCAACAACCCATATTCGTCGCGCGTGGTTTCCCGACATGTCCGACGATATTTATGGTTTCACGGGGGAGGGGCTTGATTCAATCAACCTCAACACTCCGGCTTCCGCCGAGTCCTACCCGTCCTTCTACTCCGACACCGACAACCTGGCGACAAACACTGATAATCGCCTAATTTTGACGTTGCCGCCGTCACAGCCCGCTGCTAAAGGAAGAAAGAACAACGGCAAGGGCAAAGCCATCGCCACCTCCGCCGCCGCTGCCGAGGAAGATGATGACGAAGCCGTCAAGGGCTCCAAGCGTCACAACTACACCGATGAACAAGCCACTTACTTGGCACAAATTTGGGTGGAGGAGACCTGCAACTCCATCGTTGGATGCGAGCAGTCCGGCGAGAAATACTGGGGAACGGTTCAACAACGTTTCAACAAGAGGTTCGACTTGCGCCTCAACAAAAAGCAGGTGAAGAGCTACTTCGACCGCATCCAGACAGCGGTTAAAGCGTGGATTGTCGCTTACAAGAAAGCGACCGCTTGCCGGCAAAACGGCGCCGATGACGGGATGGTGCTCGCCGATGCCCAAGCTATCTACAAGGCATCAACTCAAAGCCCTTCTTTCCACTATTTCATGGCTTGGGAGATTTTGAAAGACTATCCCAGGTTCCTCCTTGCCGCTTTTCCAGACGTACCCTCCATGAAGAAGACGAAGACTACGGCGGAGGGCAACTACACATCTTCTCCGTCCCAACCGTCAACGGAGGAAGCCCAGTCCACCGAAGGAGAAAGCGCGCCTCCTCGACATGAGGGTCGAGATGCGGCAAGGGCTAAGGCAAGGGGCAAAGGAAAGAAGCCGGCAAATGAGTCGTCCCAGTTCGAATCCGCTTTGGATCGATATACCTCCCGACTTGTCCAGTTTGCCGAGGCCAAGCATGAGATTGCGGTGGCGTTGCAGGAATCAGCTCAAGCGAAGCTGGAAAATGCTCGGGCGAGGACCGAAGCTGCTCGGACGAGACAATATGCCACCGACTTGGAAGTTGTCTCCAGGGATACGAGATTCATGACTCCGGAGCAGCTCCAGGTTCACATGATGATGGTGGAGGAGGTGAAGCAACGTCGGAGATGAGCATAGTTTTTTTCGTAATTTTTAGTTTTATGTAATTTTTTATTTTTACATTTTTTTTTATCGTGAAGGCATGTAATTTTCCAATTTTCAAATATTAATGGAAAATTCGTATTATTTCTTAATTACTGTATTTTAATTTATTTACAAATACATGAATTAATTTAATAAATAGAAATGGTGAATTGTTTAATATGATACTGGAGATCCCTTGAAGATAGCTGCGTTGTAGGGGTAAGTTTCTCTAAGGAGTGTCCAGTAAAAAATAGTGATGAACACCCCTTAAAAATCACTAATGATCTCTAAAAATTGCAGATAACCTAAGCAATCGGTTGAGCAACATTAGCACCTTATCCCAAAATTTCATGACAGTGACCACGTGCAACAACAAAGATTAAATCGATTAAAATGGGGCAGTAATAATCGATGCGGTCTCCCATTATGTTATGACCCACAATTAATTTTGGCAGTCTACCAATAATAATGCTCGTGGCCTGTCGTAATCTTGATGCTATAATTCAATATAATAAGCTTCTTAAAAAAAAAAACAGTAATTGTGAATCCTCATAAAATTAAAATTCCACCACAAAATTCGTGGTGGGCCATGCATGCTTTGAATCTGTGGAATGATGAATCTTGCTCTTGCACAGTTGAGAGTAGTGCAGTTGAAGTATCCATACTAATAAGAAATACCGATCTACTTAAAAATTGTAATCGTTGATGTCTCAAATAAATCTTTCGATTTCGGCCTACAATCAATCAAATGCAAAAGCCACCCCACTTTTTCAAATATGTTTTCAATTATAACCGTTGATAATTCAAATGAATCTCAACCCTAGAATCAAATTTCAAAAGTAGTACAACAACATCCACATTTTCTTATAAATACTAATTGATATACTAACTACACTTTTGTCAACTCACTTCACAAACCACAATATACGTATACTAGTAGTATTTTATAGTATATCTCGATAGTAAAATGTCAAAGTCACGCACTTCTAATTTCGTGGTGGCCGAAGATCGACACCTTTGTAGTACTTATCTTGATGTTTCAAAGGATTCGGGCGTAAACAAATCCAAATATCAATTTTGGCGGCGCGTTACAGAAAAATACCACTCCGAAAAAAAGCCAAACTCTCAGATAAAAGATCGTAGCCAAAGGTCATTACAATGTCATTCTCAAAGATACTAGAAAATTCTATGGCTGTCAACTGGTGCAAGTGACGAAATTCGAGTAAGAAGTTTTTAACTTTTATATGTTTTTTTAATTTTATTTACTTTGTATATTTATTTATATACTAGTATTATGTAGTTGGAGCATGCAAATGAGTTGTTAATGCAACAAAAAGATTTCGTCAGCGGCTTCAAATTTGGGCACGTGTGGTCTATGCTAAAAGGATTTGAGCAAGCTGAAACTGGAGTTTCTTCATCACCTCAAGATCCTCATCCCCTCTCTTCATTTTCTATCAATTTAGGGAGTGATGAAAATATAAGTGGATCTTCATCTTAGTCCAAATTGAAAAGGAAACAAAATGAATATATCTCTACCTTGAAAGAAGAGAATGGGAAGCTAAGGGAGATTTTAAGAGACCGTGCTGAATTGCAGATGAAAAAGATAGAAGCGAAGAATCGAAAATCGAGAATAAATGAATTAAGGAGAGAGGATAACATATTGATGATCAATTTGGAGACGATTACTGATCCAGAACGACGGGAGTTCTTTCAATTGGAGCAACAACAGATTATGCAGAGGAGGAGGAGACAAGCCGACTCTACTACTTCTAATAATTAGGAAAATGTTGTATGCTTTTTACTATTATTTTTGTTAATTTCATGTGTAGAATTCTAAATTTCTCAGCTTTTTTATGTATTACTATTAATTTTACGTCGTATTATTTTAAAACATTTTTTGAATATAATTGAATTAACTCTAATATTAATTAAGAAAAAAGAATTTAAACAAATGAATTGACTCTATTCTTCTCCACAGCTGGAAGGGAAAGGATATAAAGTGGGACAGGTAGTGAAGTTGTGGGGGCGGATTTAAGTTGAAAAAGATCTAAATTTTATCTGCTCCTTTATATTCTCCTTACATTGCTAGCTCTGTTCAACAAGACTCCACAAATATCTCACTTCTGGTAAGCTACAATCCCTCATCCCATCTCTATGCAACTGTCTCTGTGTGTGTGTGTGTGTGTGTGAGAGAGAGAGAGAGAGATCCTTGTATATGTTTGTTGAACTCCAAGACTGAAATTTTGATGTGGGATTTTCTCCTTGCTGTGTATATTTGAAGAAAGTGATTTTTTTTTCTGATTTTATTAGTGAGAATCTTTATTGAAATCTGTTGGCTCAAATAGCAGAAGCAAAATTAATTTCCTTAGATAACATTTTTGCACTTTCTTGTGTGAAAGTCAGATATATGGATCTTGAATATCTCTTTCTGTTCGCCAGTAAATAATCTTATATTTGGTGGATTACAAACTGGGTGCTGGTTACATTCACACCTTTTATGCATAAAAATTGCAGGAATAAACTATCCTGCTTTCCTGTTTTCTGATCCTCTCTTGTAAAAACCCTTATAATTTGAATGAAAAAAAAAATAAAAAAAAATAAACAAAAGATCATTACATAATTGCAAGAAAGTCTGCCATTATTCAAGAAATCAGTGCTAACAATTCTCAGACCTATGCCTATAATGATGCCTCTTGGCCTTATTATTTACCCTGTTTGATGGCTTTTATATTCATTATTCCAAATGAAAAGTAATGAATTTTAATGTCAAATTTCAATGATTTTCTCTGTTCACTTGAAGCCACAATGCAAGGAGGAATTCAAGCTATTTTCTCAAACAGCAGTGTGATAAAGAGCGCAGTTCTGCGCCACATGCGCGTGGTGCCTCCAGCCGTTCGCGTTCTCATGTTTGCTCGCCACGAATCCACCACGCCTGCTTCACGTATGGAAGAGCATGGCTTCGAGAGCACCACCATTTCCGACATTCTTTTGGCCAAAGGGAAAACTGCCGATGGATCCTGGCTCTGGTGCACCACTGAGGACACTGTGTACGATGCTGTGAAGTCGGTATAGCCTCCGTTATGTGCCTCGAATCGCTATTTTTAAGCTGGAGTAGTTTGATATTTTTATGTTCTCTTGTTTCCCCGTCAAGGCTAGTATCGTAATTTATGTGTGTTTGCTCTCACTGAAGATGACTCATCACCATGTTGGGGCTCTCGTGGTGGTTAAACCTGGGGATGGAGAGCAGAAGTCTATTGCTGGAATCATCACAGAGAGAGGTATAAAACAAAACTCCAAAAAATGTGAGTGCATAATTTGATGATATTATGGTACTGGGTTATGTAGATTATCTCAGGAAAATCATTGTTCAAGGAAGATCATCCAAGTCGACCAAAGTTGGGGACATCATGACTGAAGAGGTATGCGTGTGTGTGCGTGTGTGTGTGTGTGTGCGTGTTTGTGCGTGTGTGTGTGTTATTTCAGAAAATTGGTGATGAATTATGTTTTAGCTGAAAAGCATGGTTCATGGAAATGATAAAAGAAAACTGTACAATGGAGTGATTGCAGAACAAGCTTATAACAGTAACACCAGATACCAAAGTTCTCAAGGCAATGCAACTGATGACAGGTACTAGTTTCTACTTTGTCTGTCGATAATAACGATGTTTTTAACAGTCTAGCCTAAGAATCTTGGAACTCTCCGATTGGCAGATAATAGGATCAGGCACATTCCGGTGATCAATGATGGTGGGATGATAGGCATGGTGTCCATTGGAGACGTGGTTCGTGCAGTAGTCAGCGAGCATCGTGATGAGTTGGACCGTCTCAATGCCTTCATACAGGGAGGATACTAGCTGATGACGACGAAAAATAAATATTTTGCTGCACGTATCTTGTGGAGTGCCTGAAAGGATGTTATAAGATTACAGATCAAGTCTGTTAAAACCGAGTTGAAAAAATAAGATGCACTCTAAGCTGATTGCTTGGTTTTATGTGTGTTGATCAGACAACAACTCTTTTTAGTCCTTTGTTAGCCTTAGTATCGTATGGTTTTAATCGCCATGTCAGAAAAATGTCATGAAAGCCATGAATTTCGGTACAGATCCAATTTGGTAGGCATCTTGTGTGTGTGTGTGTGTGTGAGAGAGAGAGAGAGAGAGAGAGAGAGAGGCGACAAAGTTTTGGGAAACAAAAGGCGAGGGAACAAAGAAGGGAGAGGCAATTTAAATCGTGCACTAGAATAATACTTCATCTAATACAGGTCCCTGGGCCCTGGCTAGTTTTACTGTTAACACATGCTATCTCTTTACTTTCACACATAACAAAGATGCAGAAGCGAAGACAGAAACAAAATACGAGCGAAAATCACATTTCAAGGAGAAACAATACCCGAAATATTGAGCTGTGTGTAGTAGAGTCCTACTTGAGAGGCTTCATACCCTAAAACAGTCCACAAATGATGCAAAGTATCATTAACCAGGTTGCCAATTTGTGTGTAAATAAGACATTTTTTTTCTTTTAATAACATTACAAGGAAATTTAAATAATGCGTGATGGAAGACTCGAACCCGTGACCTTTGGCCCGGGCATTAACCTCACTAAAATAAATAAAATAAAAAATAAGACATTTCTGCATACGAAGAGTCAGCATCTTCATTCAGATTACATAATAGCATTCAGCTTAATAATTTTTTTCATTCCCACCTCAATCCAGGTGCTGAATGACGATTAATTCTACCAAAACTTTAATATAGTATTTCCACCAACATGTATAATAGCATAAAACATATTCTCTTCTTGAAATAATTCCCAAGCACAGTTCACATCCTAAAGTAGATTTACCAACCAATTTCGGGACACATTTTTTCAGAATTTCTTAGTTTACTTATGATATCATTATCATCATCTTCATCACTTCGCCTCTAGAATTGTACTTAATTGTTATGCCAGAAAAAAATTACTAAAAGCAATTATCCTAAGCTCATTTAAATTTACAATGTCTTTATGGTGAGAGTCTCATTATTTTAGTCATTTTCAAAGATATTTTGTGCTAGTTGGGGTCACATGATTTTCAACATCAAGGTTTTCTCATTACCTGTCAGATCAATATCATCCTAGATACGTTGAACATAGAAACTAGTTGCATGCTTTATACATAGAAGATTCACAGAGAAAAGGTTATATAATTAAGTAAGAGCAGACATGAGTCCTTTGGTAAACCGATGAAGTAGACACCTCAAGAGAAAGTATTTAATCAGAAATCATATTACTGAAAGCAATGTTGTGTGACCTACTGTACATTGCTTTTGCGTGGAAAAAACCAAGTATTACGCCTTAAAACAATTAAAATCGTGATGGTAAACAAATGGGGCTAAAATGTGCAGGTCTGATGAAAATTACCTTACCAACCCTGAATTCGTTAACTGCCTGTCGGAGAGAATCATCAGATAATATCAACCGTGATAAAGCTCCAGTGCTCAACCTATTGATCATCAATCGGAAGACGGTAGCACTTCTAAGAGTCTATATTGTTTAACTACCACAAACAGGGAAGACAAATTATCGTTAAAAAAAGGTTGTATAAAGTACCCTAACTTTTTTGCAGCCTCGGAAACAGAACCTCCAACTGCAAAAATAAGGTCAAGCAGAGCTTGCATTCCCTGAAAATTCCAAAGAGTAGGAGTAAATATCGATTGATTTATAATGATGTTAGGTTGACGGAAAACAAGAGGAAAACATGATAAAAAAGGTGGACCATAGGAAATTTAGGATTATTTGGTCCAATCTGAGGCTCCTTGTCCAATCTGATAGTGGACTTTCTAGGAAGAATTTGAATAAGTTCTGGAGGAGCTACGTAGTTATCAAGGTCGATAGTGCTCCTAACTAGGCCAAAAGAATAGTAGAGCTGTTTCAGTTTTCATTCGAGACCAAATGCAAATTACCACTCTGGATCTCACAGAAACTGTCAATTCATTCGTTGAGTAAAAGGAAATCAGTGAAGCATTCAAAATATTATAAATGCACACCTTTAAGGGCTAAAAGTTTACGTAATCGAGAAATTGCTGATGCACGATTTTTGTGTTGTGATCTATCCTCTGATGCCTGTTTAATTGAAACATATCAAAAAAATACAGATGCCAATATATATAATGGAAATATGAAGGATAAACAATAACATGCCATCTGCATGAACCTGAGCTATAATGCCCGTTGGAAGATGCTTAAGACGCACAGCAGACTCACGCTTGTTACGGTGCTGTCCCCCTGGACCTGATACCTTAAAAGTATCCATCTCGCACTGACTCATTAGCTTTTCATCCGTCATGGTTAGGTACTCCCTACCATCAATAGTATCACTAGTAACACTTGAATTGTAGTTTCTAGAGCATGCCGTGAAAATTCCATTCTGAAACCCTCTACTGTGTGCTCTTTTAACAAAATGGAAACTTGTTACTCCATTTGCTTTCTGACCAAAGCAAAAACTGCCATAACCCTGATGGTTGCTATATCCATGCCACCTAGTGTAGGTTGAGGCAGGCTTTGCAAAACTGCAGATGCCACCGCTTGGGAATCTTAAAAATGATCTCAGAATAGAATGGGCCATCTTAATTGCAACCGTTCAGCAGGCATGAGTGAAACTGTAAATGAATCGCGCTGGCAAGTAAACACTTTCAAAAATCAACATCAAGCAGGATATTGTTTAGGACTAAATTAAAAGATGAATATTAGTTATAATTCAAAGCACTATGTTCGTTTTACCCACTAACTTATAGCGGGTTGTAATTTTAGCCCACTTTTTTTTCGGGCTGGCATTTTTAGCCCAATTTTTAAAAAATTGAGCATTTATAGGACAAAATTCAGCTCGAAGCTTGTGTGGCACCATTACTCAAGCCCAAAGCCTATTTAGCTGCCACCCAACAATCCTAATCATCATTTTTTTTTTCTTTTTTTCGTTCTGCTCTTTGATTTGCTAATTTCACGTTTTGTTGTTCATCAACAAAAAACGCTCAAATAACTCAACTTCACAGAGAAACATAAAAGAAATGTGAAAAACACTATAACTCATCAACCTGGACCGTGACGTCCACTTGACAAATATAGTATAATATTTTAAGGTTAATTTTATAAATGGTTATCCAACTATATGCGGTTTGTATTAATGGTTACTACATTAAAATTTATTTTAAAACGAATACCAAATTTATATTTTATATTATTTAAGATTTTAATTAAATTTTAAATTAATTTTATCTTACATGGCAATAAAAATACCACATAACTTCTTGTCTATGTATGTTAACTCATTAAAAGTTAATCACAAAACAAAATAAATCAAGCATCAAAATATGCGTTTGTTTCATTAGCAGCATTAATTGTTCCTTCTTTTTCTTTCTTTTTTGAAAGGGCATTGTTGTTACATCAATTAAACATTTCATTTGTGAGAAAGGTAAGATGAAACGAGTAGAGGGGCGACCATATATAAGATGCAGATCTGCAAATATATCCTAGGGGGGACATCGTCGAGTTAAACGCTGCAAGAAATGGTCGAGTCCAAGAAACGATTTTAAGGATAGTCCAAAAAAAAGAAATGTGTTTTTCACGTTTCTTTTTTGTTTCTCTGTGAAGTTGAGTTATTTGAACGTTTTTGCTGATTTCATCGGGGGGAAAAAATGGTTTTTGTTGATTTCCTCGAAAAAAAAAAAAGTATTTTCTGATGAACAACAAGACGTGAAATCAGCAAATTAAGAACAGAATGAAAAAAAGAAAAGAAAAATGATGATTAGGATTGTTGGGTGGCAGCCAAATAGGCTTCGGGCTTGAGTAATGGTGCCACACAAGCTTCGGGCTGAATTTTGTCCTATAAATGCTCAATTTTTTAAAAAGTGGGCTAAAAGTGCCAGCCCGAAAAAAAAAATGGGATAAAAATGCAACCCCCTATAAGTTAGTGGGTAACAGCAGCCCAGGCAGTGATGATGTGTATCTTTATTCATGTCATAATTGGTTAACAGATGCCCAAAGTATAATAATAAGCAAAACCAAGCAACAAGGCAAATTGTGCCACAAAAAGAGGTACATCCATTCTACTTCTTCCGTACTTTAGTTCAACTCACTGTTTATCTAAAACGGGACCCATACCAAATAAGAATTAGCAGAACATATAAAACTTAATCCACCTTTTTCTTTGCGTTATATGGCAGAGTGTATTGCATTCCGTAAATCATATGAATCTCCATTTTCTCCAATCACACTCCTTTCTAAAGTTGATGTCATTCATATTCCTTAATCTCTAAACGAGCATATTCCCCAATTTCCATGACTACAGCCATTTCAACAGTGCGTTAAACATAAAATAGCCTCAATGCTACCCTGTTTTAGGCAAATTCTATTCAGCATGCAATTATCTTCTATTTGTGTCAGCATAAGACCTAATGCCTATATCCACCCCAAATACATCCACGCAGTTCCAAGTGAAACCACCCACATTATTTGACGATCGCGAAAATCCAACTCAATACAAAGAGAATAAATTGAACGTACTCAAATCCAAATCATCTAAACGGAAAAATAATCACTCATGATTAATCATCACATTAACGAATCCCCAAAGCTCAATGAAATCGCCTATCAAATTTAGCAGCAATTATCAGTATTAACTATATTATCCAGTTTTAACAAAATTATCCAGCGCTCATTATGCCAGTTTACCGTCGATAGTTAAAAGAAACAAGCTAAGAAAGTGAAGGTCAATGAGAGAGAGAGAGAGAGAGATTGAAATCTGACCATAGATAAGGCGGCAGCGGCCGTGACGGAGGTTGGAAGGCGGGTTGTAGAATGGCGTCTGGCGCTATCTCAGAGTCGGAGGGCTTTACTTGAAAATACAAATAAATTTAGCCCCAAAAATTAGTAATAAAGTCCTTAAATATGGCAAATAAGTACATAATAAAAATAAAATAAATATACCCAAAGTTCTGTCTTTTTTTCTTTCTTCCCTGTCTTTTTCTCTTTCTTCCCAGAAGAAGGCCAGGAACATAATTGATTGCTATCTTTTATACTAATTCCTTACTTAGTTGATGATATTATACTAATTAAATACTCCCTCCGTCCCTGAAAGATGGCCCCTTTTATTTCGGTACGGAGATGGTACGGAGATTAAAAATAAATGAATTAATGATAGTAAACGTATTTAGTGGAGTATTTTTTTTTTTGGTAAAATGAATTTTTATTACCAAAGCAAAGGTTACAAGAGCAGAAACACAAAATCTTTACAACTCAGCAAACAGAAACATCATTCATCCTAATCCTGCAACAGTGTAGATAACTTAGGATATTTGCTACAACAAATGGCAACCTGGACCTTGCAAGCTCGACTAATTCTCTCCTGCCGGATGTTGTATATAGCTATAGCCAGTAACACCCGATAAAGTTTCTTCTATCCAGTACTAGAATTACACTGAGTAATCATGAAAGTTTTTTCTTGTTCCCAACCTTCTCTAGCCCTCGTAATATTCCCCCAACTAGTAAGATCATGCTAAACTTGGGCCGAGTACTCACACTCAAAAAAACAGGTTTTGGTGAGTCTCGTTCTCTCGCAACAAAGACAGCAAAGAGGGTTCACTTCCACTCCATACTTCGACATGTTATCGCAAGTAGATAATCTGTCAAGAATTGCTAGTCAAGCAATGAAGATACATTTAGGAGGTGCATTATTGTGAGATATCATCTTCTGCCAAGGCCTTCGTTGCACCTCTCCTCTCATCTTGTAGTATAACTTTCTAATAGAGAATTTGGATCCACACACAACTTGATCACCATCCTAAATAGTTTCCAGTAACACCCTAGCTTCCAAAACTTTCCTGATCGCCCAAGAAGCCTGTTGAGGAATCGG
This sequence comes from Schizonepeta tenuifolia, assembly GCA_029490685.1. Taxonomy (NCBI): domain Eukaryota; kingdom Viridiplantae; phylum Streptophyta; class Magnoliopsida; order Lamiales; family Lamiaceae; genus Schizonepeta; species Schizonepeta tenuifolia. Next base: position 96,384,380 of record CM055958.1, on the reverse strand, counting down.
AAAGTTAAGTATATTATGCCCCTTGATATAGTAAGCATGAACTCACTGAATCCACAGCTTGTCCTTCTTTTGAGCTACGTTCCAAAAGAGTTTGCATGTAGCACCTCGATTCTAGTCCTTCACACACACTATATTCCAACCTCCAACATGTTTAGGTTGGCACATATAAACGAAACACTTTGTGTGGTGATGTAGTGGTAACACAATATATATACTTTTATAATTTCTCTTATGTGAACGTCTGAACGAATACTAAATCCCGAATAAGTCAAGAATAAATGAGATTTTACTACTTTTAAAGATAGTATAGTACTAATTATAGTACTGATTTTAAAACATACAAAAATAACACTTCATGACCTTTTGCCCTTCTTACCGGATTTCAACATATGTGAAATTACATCACTATAATATGTGAAAGCACAAATATCTATATGTGCTTCACATAAAAAAATATGTGAAATCACATATTAATAATATATGAATTAACATTTTTTTAAAAAATGTGAAAATGATACAAATGTTGATTCGTACATATGTATTCAGATAAAAAAAATGTGAAATCACAATTATCTGAAAACCACACGCATAATAATATGTAAATTCACATTATTAAAAATATAAAAACGGTAATAATACGTGAATTCACATTTTTTAAAATGTGAAAACTATAGGTAATGGAGACCAATAAATAAAAGATTTAAGGATAAAAAGTCGAAAATTGTTACTTTTATATGTTTATAATTAATATTTTTATTATTAAAAAGGTTATTATCCTACATTTTTCATAATTCATATATTAACATGGGAATATATATACTTTTGTAATTGGGGTGTAATGATCCCATAACATGTAATTTCTTAAAATATATATAGGATGGATTATATAAGAATGGTCCTTATCCTAAAAAATGAGAATTAATCTTCACCATTCATCTTGTGCCTCTCGTCATGAAGGGTAGTGTATCTAGTGCATCTCGCCATGCACTGTGGTGCATGTAAAAAAAAATACAGTTTTCCTTGTTTTTTTTTTTAATTTCGATTTTTTTTAAGGTTTGATTTTTCCATAAAGTTGGGTGCATCTCATTTCAACGTACGGTGCATCTAGTTTTACGTTGTGGTGCATCTCATTGTACGGTGTGGTGCATTTACCACATTATTGTTCATGAGATGTACCACTATGTGCACTGATATGCACGCACAATGTAACGAGATGCACCACTAGGAGTAATGAAATGCATTATGCTTTACGAAAAAATCAAACCTTAAACAACAAAAAAAAAACTGAAAAAAAAGAAAAATATCGTACATGCACCAGATGTGTAACCAGATACACCACATAGTGTAACGAGATGCACCACACAACATAACTAGATGCACCATATTTTATGAAAAAATCAGCCAAAAAAAAAACACCGGCGTGTGAAGGCCACACGCCCGCGCATGTATCACGTCTGCCCTTTTTTGCGATGTATGATCTGTTGGCGTCGAAGATCATATCATTTGGTATCAGAGCCTGATTTGAACCTCTATCTTTTATTTGTTTTTTGTTATGTCTAGGAAAAAAAAAAAGAAAAAAAAGTTGTTTTTTTTTTTATGCAGGTTCGAAGCTTTGGATTTGAGGACAAATCCCTTTCAAGAGGAGGGGATGATGCAATCCAAGATTGAAGATCAAAAAGAATTTATTTATTTTATTTTAATTTTCGTTTTTAATTATTGTAGGCCAAAAATAAGGCTTTATTTAAGTAATTTTGGTAGTTTTATATCTTATTAGGTTAAGGATTTGTTTACTTATTAGTTTATGATTTGTTTCCTTATTGTTCAAGGAATTGTTTCCTTACTAGATTAGGATTATGTTTTCTTTTTATTTAAGGAATTGTTTTTCCTTATCAAATTAGGACTCTATTGTATTTCAAACCTATAAATAGGTCTAGTAGGACATAGATTAAATAATGATTTGATGCCAAATTCATTCCTATTTATCACTTTAAGGCCCTTTTCACCATAACACATCCCTCTCTCTCTCTCTCTCTCTCTCTCTCTATATATATATATATATATATATATATTACCTTTATAATCTATCTATCTATTTATTATATAAACGAAAACGACTCTTCTTTAAAAAAATCCTATGTGGCACCCCTCATATTCCTCCATTTTTATTTATCTCAATTCTCCAATTTTTTAAATTAAAAATCATTATTTCATATTTCTTATATATATATACATACGTATTATATATATCATTATGAATTAGATATAGATTTTGTCCAAGGATTTTGTTTCAATATTGCTACCGCTAGATATAGATTTTGTTTCAATCTTTAGGTTTTCTGCATATTTATTATTTCAAACAAATAGAAAATTCTTGTTACTGCTTAAAATTGGACTATATTTCATTTTAATATGAAATATTGTTATAGACGTATGTTTAAACTTTTTTGTTAAAAAATTTAGAAATCTTATATTTTTATGTATATATACAGTAATGCATCATTATATATGTAGGTATACATTTTCATAATAAAGTTTTTATATATTAATAATATATATATATTTATGATACATATTTTTTTTGTAGTTTAATAATATACTCATTTAATGATAATTGTAATCATAAAAGATGAACACTGCAATTTATAATTTTATAAAGAGCTTTCGCAATGGGTGGCTCAATTGCCGACTCGATTACACCATGGTCAACGGGCCGATTTTGACCCTAAATTATGGGTGTAGACGGATCGATTCCAAGCTTATTATTCTAGATAATCTTCATAATTATTTTACTTCTCGAAATCAATATGGGGCAAAGAAGTATTTGATGTCAAAAGCATTCACGAATACTTTTATCTTACATCATTTTGAAAAGAAATGGTGCTTTGAAATCAATGTATAATAGCAATGTTGATAGGGAGCACCACATTTATCCTCATGCCTATATGGCATTATTAGAAATTTTCTTTTTTATTTATCTAAAATCTCTACTTAACTTTACAAACTATTGAAATACAATATAGCAAATCACATATAAACTAATTATAATCAATTAATTAATAATAACCGTTACAAAGCATATTTCATGTCAAAATATTAAATTTAATAACAACTTTCCTATTTTTGTACTATTTATGCCTATATATTTCAGAAATTTACAATCAATTCCATCCACATTTCACTTGCTTTGTGATCTTTCGTTCTTACTTTTGTGACCAAAGAAATTACGGTTGATAGAAAAGAGATTATTGCACCAAGAACGTTGGCGTAAAGATCGATTATCAAATCCGAAGATAGAAGTGTTCAATGCATTGTACTACGAGTTGAATAAGAGAGAAAAAAAATCTCTGTTGGGGATGAAATTAAGATTCCTTAATTTAGATAAATTTTATTTTGGTAAATCTTATTTATGTTTCTTTTGTTGCTAGGATATATTTGATACATTAGTGTTCGTGTGTAATTCTTCTACTGTATAGATATGGATAACTATGATTATTGGTGGTGGTCATGCACTTATATATTGTTGCTTTTTTAACTAGAGACATTATCAGGACTATCGGATCTTACTCTTTCAATTGGATTTAAGTTTATATTGCACTATGGAACCATACATTGATTCTCAATTGATATGCGTTTGATATTGATTTGGTTTTTAGTTATTTGACTATCACGATTTATATATTTTTGATGTTATCTATTCAACTAATTGTTACTTTTGCTATCACTTTACACCATTTGTCGTGTTTATACATAAATGTAACATTATAGCATTTTTTTATGTCATGACCTTCGGTGCATATTGAGTAAATCTCCATTTCTTATCATGTTGCCAATTGAAAATCAATTAATAATAACAAAACATATTATAAGCACCACATTCATTCTCATAATGTGGCAAATCTAGAGATTTTCTTTAAAATTTATCTAACTTTTTTTATAAATATGTTTATAACTTCATTTTTCCACTCAATATTATGTCCTTTCCGTTAATATAAACTGATTTCATTGTTTTTGGAAATAGTTTGTAAAGATATTAAATCATAATTAATCATTAATACTTTTCAATCCAGCTATTACATTTAGCCGTTACAAAAATCATAATCATGTCAATCAAGCAATAAATTTTCCATTTAAATTTATTTGTGCCCATATAACTTCTGCAATTTAAAATAAATACCTATATACTGTGAAATAATCAATGCGATCGAATATAGCAGTATATATAAAAAGTAACAAATTTGTATGGAAGAACAATGTGTTAGCATACGCACTGTATTATTTTAATTTTTGAAAGAACAATGTCTTATTGTTACCATGCGTACAATTGTAGATGCAAAAATGCATATTTTATGATACGTAGTTGGCGACACGGGCAACATCATCATCAACCGCGACAACTCTCTCTACGACTAGCACAACTATCTCTCCAAAACCCTCCTAAACTCAACAAGTGCTTCTACCACAAGTATCAGCTCCCACTCCAGTAAAGATCTCGAGAAATGATAGAGAAGTATAGCCTCGGCCTCCACAATGCTGAGCCCGGCCGGCTTCGCCTCTTCTTGCTAGAGATCATGTATAGAACATGGTATCAGGATTAAATAGATTTTATTTTCGTGCATTTATGAATTGATGTATGGTAAGAAAAACATATAGAGAACTTAACGAAATGAATGTTTATTCAATTTGTCGTACTATTTCTTCAAAAAAGGAGCAACCTTTACACGTTTGGCTCCGAGTGATCACTTCCAGCGAATATCGAAACGTGTATGAATTGAGGAACTTTTGTATTTTACACCTTGATTACAAAATTTGTTTGAGTTCCATGATTATAGGTAATTTTTATTTTTAATTTTTAACAGAGTATTGGTAATTCTTTTAGGTACAACATATACTCACAATCTATTATTTGTATTAAGTGTTTATTTAGTATAGCAATATAAAATGAGATCAACTAATTTAATGTCCAAATTGATTGTATTTAGTTAGCTATGTTTATATTATATTCCCAATTAATTTGTTTGGCTCAATTTAATGTCCAAACTTATTAAATAGGGAAGACAATTAAACAGGGATGACAATTTAGCCAAAAATGAACGAGCCGGTCCGAATAGACCGAAGAAAAATAGGGTTAGGACTGAAACTAAATTTACTGCTTTGATTTTATTATTCTTCTTAATTGTTCTAAAAAAGCAACATTAAGTACACACAAAATTATTATTATTATTATTATTATTATTATTATTATTTATTCTATAATGATGGCTTTTAATGAGACTATTAATCAATTATTCTAACAACTTATACTTAGTTATTTAAAAATTTAAATAATTTTTAGATAATTAACGGGAATACGAGTTTGGATAGATCTGTGATAAAATTCCATTTTAGTGGAGGAGGCTACGAGGACTGTGACGTGGTTGAAATGTAAGAGCATGAGCGAAGGTCATGTTTCTTCAACAATATGAGGAAATTGCGGTGTCGTAGGAGGCTGAGTTAGTTAGCGTACGTGGAAGGTGATGATGGTGGATTTTAATATTTTTGGGTTTAGAGAGCCATTTTTAAATAGATTAACTATTAAAAAGTTGTGAGAGACTAAAAATACTAAGTTGATGGATTTAAAAATGTTTATTTTATTGTATGAACAGTTCAATTTCTCTTTTATAAATTGTATAGTATGAGTAGGGATGGAGATTGTGATTCTCGCCTACCACGAACTGCCATAGATATTAACATCTATTCTTTTTAATATTTTGTTTCTGGAAATAATAATGTAACATAAGACATACATGTGTACAATTAATTTATACATGAATTAAAATACAAATATATTCAAATTATAATATGTGTTGACTTTTAATACATGGACTAAGAAATAGTACTATATTAATTATGAGATATATATTTATAATTTTGCAATTTACTTTGTTGTCCATACCTAATGATTTAACTCACATATTTTATTTTAGATTTTGCAGTTTATCTTATAACACATAATATGTCAAGTTAATAGAAGATATGATTTTTGAGAGTTATCAAACAACATCATCTATTTGGTTTGGGTTGGGAAATATATTTAGTTACTAATTAATATTATAAGAATAAATAATTATTTAATTGTTACTAAGAGTGAATTATGATGCCCCCAAGAAAAATATATATATCTTTGTTCTTGATTCACATTCAGTTTTAATGTATATGTGTAACATGGAAGTATGTTTTTAAAGTTAGGTCTTACCAAAATTTGACAATTGACATGATAATAGTCCACTAAAAACGAAAAATTGGGGTGTCACATAAAATCTTCTACAAAATAAACATAACACTAATTGATAATTAAATAAAAATCATTTTTATATAAATTTATAATAAATATTGATTAATTATTTCTTAATGTAAATTAATTACCATGAAAGATATTAGTCATTCTATATTTAGTAGATAAATACTTTTAATAAAGTATAAAAAGAAAAAGAAAATGTGACGAGATTGAGATCATAGATGATTGTCTATGGATTTATATATATATATATATATATATATATATATATATATATATTCAAAGTGTCTTGCATTTTTTTTTTCATTCCACTTGAACAGAAAAGTTGTGATTTTCTTATACATTTATTTTATGTCTTATTCTCATCCAAATTGGAGATTTCGGTAGTTGATGTCCGATGGTGGAATATATCATGGTAGATTTAGTTACTACATTGTTTTAATAATATTATTTTAATTATATTATTTTATTATTTTTACTATTTATAATTAATTTTTAGGGGTATTTAAGATTAATTTATAAATAATTTTTACATTGTACGGATACGGGTGCAATTACTAAAATTTCTTTTCATTTATATTTTAATTATAATTTTTTATTATTTCTATTATTTGTAATTAATATTTACATTGTGGTGTTTATTTTTTTAACAGATTTAGGACAAGACATTACGAGTAATCAGTGAAGTGTCTTTTTTGAACAGGTTGGTAGGGATGAAAATGATGTAGTTTGATTTATAAGTAGTATTGTAATCTTACTTAAACATTTTATGAGATATCAACTGTATAACACTTATATTGGATATTTTGTTAGTTAGTATTTGTTTTGAGATTTATTTTATTAAAAGTTTTAAATTGATATTTTAATTTAATTTAAATATATACTCCATCCGTCCAAAGATTGTGTACCCATTTGGGTCCTGGCACGGCTATTAAGAAAAGGAAATAAAGTAGAGTTGGTGGGATAAATGTGTATTTGAGGGGTATTGTTAATAGATGTAGTTAGTTGACTAATTTATGATTAACAAAAGCAAGAGAGAGAGTGTAAGTATTGTAGACAATGTCCTTCACTGTATTTCTTCTCTCATTTGTGGTTTTCGTTTTTTTTTTTACTGTATTTCAATTCAATTTTCTGTACAGTAATTTTTCGTTTTTTTTTTCCTGTACATTAATATTTTCTGTAAATAATGTAAAGAGAGAAAAAACAAGCTAAAGACAGAAAAATTAAATTGCTGAAATTCAAGTTCCCACTGCATCAACTTAGCAGTAGGAGATACACCAAAAAAGGAGGGAAACAAGGCCAAGTGATCAAAATATCCAAGATTTCATTGAATTAAATATTCATACAAGTACATTGATGTGATCAAATATGCAAAGGAGGGAAATTTAAATCTAACTTAACCAATTCCAGGCCTATAAATATCAGCAAAGCATTCATTGCTCACAACCACCAAACACTACAAATATAGAGGAGAAAATGGTGCAGCCAGTTCCAAAAAGAAAAGACTTAACTGCCGATGAGCTAAACAACATTGCTCAATGACTACTACAGCGAAGCAACCAAGGAAAACTAAACTATGGAGTGAAGAAGCTTGCTGCAGAGGAGTTCCAGGTATGTTTGAAGACTATTTGGAAGATTTGGAGGACAGCAGCAGCTCAACAGCTTCAAGGCATTCCTGTGAACATCAAAAGTATGAAGGCAGGGTCAGTACACATAAAAAAAAAGCCATTTGATATTGAAAAAGTCAAAAACCTCTCAGTTAGGCAGAGAACATCATTGAGGTGTATGGCAGAGAATCTCAATGTTAGTAAAAGCTTAGTTCAAATTTGGGTAAAGGACAAGAAGCTGAAGCCACATACAAATGCCATCAAACCTTTTCTTACAGCAGAAAACAAGTTGCAAAGATTGCAGTGGAGTCTTTCTCAGCTAGGAAGCATTATTGAAGGGGGGAAGATCAAGTTTCAGCACATGCACAACACCATTTATGTAGATGAGAAATGGTTTTTTCTTACCAAAGAAAATGAGAGATACTACCTTGCTGCTGGTGAAGAAGAGCCACATAGGACTTGCCAATCAAAGAGGCATATAATTAAAGTAATGTTCAACTGTGCAGTGAGTAGACCAATCATAGATGCACAAGGTACTGTCATATTTGATGGCAAATTTGGTATATTTCCTTTCATTACTGAGGAACGAGCTCAAAAGAACTCCAAGAACAGAGAGAAAGGTACAATAGAGACCAAATCAATGCACAATGTCACAAGGCCAGTAATCAAACATCAACTAATCACAGAGGTAAGACAGATTGCAACCAATCACTTACAAAATATGTGGTGCCAATCACTTACAATATCAAATTGTTTGCAGATGGTGCCAATATTTAAAGCCAAGTGGCCATCATGTCTACCAAAACACATAAAGATCCAACAGGACAATGCTAGACCACACATTGCAAATAGTGATGCTGACTTTCAAGCAATTGCACATCAAGATGGATTTCACATTGAACTCATCAACCAACCAGCCAATAGTTCAGATAGTAATGTCAATGATTTGGGGTTTTTTAGGAGCATACAGTCAATAAAAAACCAGTAGCATGCTTCAAGTGTTCAAGAGATGCTGGATAATGTGAAGGCAGCCTATGCAAATTACTCACCACAGAAGCTCAACAATATATTCTTGACATTGCAGAGTTGTTATGAACAGATAATGATCAAGAAGGGATCTAATGACTACAAGATCCCTCATTTAGGTAAGGACAGAATGCAGAGAGAAGGAGTGTTGCCAGATTCTATTGAAGTAGATGAAGAACTTGTGAGAGAATGCATGGAATACTTGGAAGTGAATGGAGGGAGGCCAGAAGACAGATTTTACAATTTGGATGATCTTGTGAACACATTGGATCAAGTGGTGTTGGAATAGTATCTTTTTTAGGGTTTACAGGGACAAACATGGTCAAAGGTTTTTGGGTTTTGTGTTGTTTGGAATGTAAACACTGCTGAAATGCACTATATGAATGCTTATCATATGTATGGATCAATTTGTGTTGTTTGCACTATATGAATGCTTATCATTTTGCAGTTAAGATTATCTCATTCAATCAGCACATGCATTGGCATCATGGAGTCTCAGCACATGCATTGGCATCATTGACATTATGCGGCAATTAGGCAGCAATTAGGCAGGAATGGGGCAACAAGTAGGTAGCAAGTGAGCCTCATAAACCAAGGGATTCCTCCCTTAGTGGTGGCATCAATGCAATGGACATAATACATATTCAAGTAATCAGCACATGCATTGGCATCATGGAGTCTCAGCATATGCATTTGCTTCATTGACATTATGCAGCAAATAGGCAGCAAATAGGACAGAATGCAAGTGAGCTGCCTAAACCAAGCAACTTCATACTTAGTGGTGGCATCAATGCAATGGACCTACTCCAATTGAGTCTCAGCACATTCCTTTGCATCATTGACATTATGCAGCAAACATTCAAGGCATCACAACAAGTCATTTAGGCATCAAGGCATCACAACAATTCATTTAGGCATCAAGGCATCTGAACAAGTCATATTGCAGAAGGCAACAATTAAAGGCAGCAAAGCATCGCGGCAAGGCAGCAAAAATAAAGAAGGCATCACCAGCCATAAACCCAAATCAACCACAAAATGCAATAGGCATCACCAACCATAAACCCAATCAACCAGAAAATGCAATAGGCATCACCAGCCATAAATCCTAACCTCGCATCAAGCCATAAAGCAGAATTAAGAACAAAGCACCTGAGTAGCATCTGAATCAGTATCTGATTCGTAGACAGCATTCATGGTGGCGAGGCGGTAGAGCTGATATGGATCCAAACCCATCGCCGTGGGTTCAGATGGTGCGACCTCGTCGTTGGGGTGTATGGCAGATTCGACGGTGACATGCGATTTCGGCGGAATCTCATCCCAATTAGTTTCGTAACCAGGAGGCCGCGGTGGCATAGAATCAGTCAGACTTTCATCGGGGTCTGTTTCGTAGCCCGGCGGCCTAGGTAGAGGAGAATTGGCGCCGTGAAGCTTCATCGCGATTTGGGGGAAATCGCTCAGATTTATTTAGGGTTTTGAGGGATGCCGACGGGGGAAAAGAGAAGGATGCCGATTTAGGCTTTTCAGGGAATCGCGACAGAGGAGAAGAGGATCGCGGCGGGGGAGAAGAGGGGGATTTAGATTTAGGATTTTCTACAGGTGGGAAAATGAGAGAGGAGAGAGAGAGATCCGATAAAATCAAGTCAGTGGGGTGGGGTGTTTGGGGTATGTTAATTTAGGTAATTAACATTGTTAATTAACAGGGGTTAAGTGTTAGTGGGTGGGCCCAAGGGGTAAAGGGTAGAAAATAAAATGAGTTAGTGAGGGTAGATGGGTACTTTTATACAAATGGGTACAGAAATATTGAACAGATAAAATGGGGCAAGTGGGTACAGAAACATTGGACGGAGGGAGTATATTTTTTACTATTTAAAGTTATTTTATAGTACTCTTTCCAACCCAGAAATTATCATGTTACTATTTGGCAGGAGATTAAGCATAAAGATAAAAAGATGGAAAGTGGATAAATCTCATCATTTTGAAGAGCTTTGAAGAGTTAATTTTTTTTATTTGGAAGATGACAATATGAGTGAGACAAATAAGGAAATGATGACAATATTAGTGAGTCAGAGGGAGTATTTAATTTTTTAGCTGGTAACTGATGGGTATTACACAGCAGGTTTGAGACGGATTTAGGGTGGTTTGGGTAGTGAAGTCAATTTCAATATTTCAGTCAAATTAAAGACGAGTAGGATGTAGAAAATCTTAACGCGTTCAAATTTGAGAAATGCTTAACGAGTGAGTAGTCAACCCATTGACATTCCTAAATCTGGCTACATATTAAACATTGTGATTCGAGTTTGGGACGAGTACAAATTGAGTGATTTTAGATTTAAAAAATGGGTACAATCAATCGAGTAATTTTGTCACAGCCCCAAATCCCGAGGGACGGCAGAAGTCGGGGTGCGACTGGGGTTGGATTAAAGAAGCGGGGAAGAAGGGGACTAACTGAACACACATACATAAAAGACAACATATATTATGTGAACAAGACTTCAATTACAAAAGGAAGAGTAATTCTCGAAGGATTACTCGACTGAAAGTACACGATGGATAAACTAAGTTATAAGACAGGTCTTAGTCTACAGTGATTACATGTATGTACATAAAAAACACTAGAGTTTTGCAGCGGAAATGTGATTCATACTAACTAAAGTCTTCCTATGACAACTTTATTCAACCCTCGCCGCCTCCATCGCTTCAACCTGCACATTTAGAAAACATATGCAGAGCTAAGTACAAAAGTACTCAGTGGGCACATTGCCGAAAACATAATCATAAGTATAGATAATCAGGCATCTCATAATCGTAGCACATCGGGGTTTTATTGAAAAAGACCCGTGTCTACTAAACATTTTTCTGACTCATTTATATAAATTAGCTTGTACAAGCATTTTTCTGGTATGTTACGTTCAAATCTTGACCAATTCTCATTCACCGTGGCTGGTTACCCCTCAACAGGATACCACATACACCACAGGTTACAAAGTGCACTAACTCTGGAAAGCACTTAATAGCTAACTCAGAGCCGATCGTTAACTAATAAATCTGGAAAATACGAAGGTTAACTCAGATAGGTACAAGAGAACTCACATAAAATATTTAAACAGTTTATGCCATGATTATCACTTAAAACACGATTATCAAAACGATAAAGAAAAGGTTTTCGAGCATTGCTCGTTTTATTTCATATATAAAAGCCCACCTTTGTGATACAGAACTACTAAGCACTAGCTTCCGATCTCCTGATCTTCCGTCCTTTCCTTACTGCTGGCTTCCTCCTTCATCGTAAAATAATAACACTTAAAACCAGGTCGTAAAAGATAATCGATCATAGAAATTCGAATAGGTTTTAGTCGTTTCATTTTCTTTAGGCATTTGCACGCTTACTAGATTCATTTTAGTTAAACGGGAAACAAGACTTGAACAAATCTCGTATGGAACTCGAAAGGTCTCATACTCGACTCTTAGGTCAGTAGAGGGGGTAGTCGATAGCTCAATACGACTTAAAAGATCAAAAGGAACTAAGTTGGAAAAGAAATCAACTTAGGAAATTAAGTTTTAGTTCCTTAGGCGATTTAGACAATTTCTCGCTTAACTAAATTTCTTTACTTTAACGGATACGAGATGAGATCTCATCTCGTTTAGCACTCAAGGCTCCTTTCTTGACACTGGGGTCAGTAGGAAGATAGTCGGCAAGTTATTACGGCTTAAACGATCGAAAGAAACTAAGTTGCGAACGAAACAACTTAGAAGAATGAATTCTGAAAATTTACTGCGCAAGGCAGTAACTCTGGGGACTGGCCAGAACAGGGGAACTGGAAACAGGGGATGAGCCCTGTACCACTAGAAAGCTCGGGAAGTCTAGTTTATGCTCCAATTTATGGATCGCAAATCCGATAAACGAGCTAGAAGTTATTTCAGTTTCCGGCAAGGGTCGCAAAACTGCCGCGCTAACCCTAGTTGCTCGATAGAATCGACGTATAACTTCTTAGGTTCGTTCTAAGTTCTCGTATTCGATTTCTCATGAAACTTGACCCTCAAGGCAGTCAACACGTACCCCCGTACGTGATGAACTCCTTCTCAAAACTCTACAAATAGCACGACGTTCTAAACGTCGGCTTTCAACTATCAAGTACTAAACCAAAATCAATTAACAATTTCTCGTTCTAGTTCTCGACTATCACTATAACTCATATTATAAAAGCTCGAAAGCTCATGACGTCAACTACAAAATCGTTTTCAAGTCCATAATAAACAATATTATCAAGTTAGAATTCTTATTCGACTTCTCGGTTATTAATTACGACTAATTGTTCGTCTCTTACAAAATTTCAAAAGTTATCGGATTTCGTTCATTTTCTACGTCATCAAACAAGATCTAACGAGATTCATTTTCATGCATATCATCATTTCATATCATTACTATTTCTCAACTTAAATCGAGTTCTTCGTCTCTTACATTCCACAACATAATTTTAGAAAATTCTCAAATAAATTCATAACAACATCTAATATTATTAACAACCTTATTTCATCAACAAATCCTCAACTAAATCAACTACATGAAAACCCGTGGTTTTCTTCATAAAACATCATCATTAATCCATTAATCCTACTACTATATCATCCATTAAACAATTCAAGTCCAATTACACATTAAACAAAAATCCCCAATTTCAAACCCTAGCTCAATTCGGTTTTCATCCTATACATAGGGGTTTCGATTTCTCTTTGTTTTAATCACTAATTGAACCACTCCTAAGCATGATTATACCATCAATTGAAGAATTACAACTTCCTACATCTAAGCCCCAAAATTCGGTCCTTAGGTATAATTAGGGTTCTTAGATTTCTTCAAGTTTTAACCAATTAATTCATACCTAAATCATCTAATTACATTAATTAAGGATCAAAACATCTATTCTACATCCTCAATTTTCGATCCACACTAGAAAATTAATTGGATAGCTTAAGAGAGGAGAGGATTACCTTGTTATTTAATGAAGGAAAAATTGAAAATCGATGGATGATTATTGACTTGTGGAAAATTCTCTATGCAAAAGCTTGGTTTTCCTTCAATGGAGGATGAAGAAATGAAGGATGGAAGTGATAGTGGTGATGGCGGTATGAAGGTGAGGGAGAAGGAGGTTTGGAGGCTTAATTTTACTAACAACATATTCAATTAATTAATTAACTAATAGGTGTAAAGTTAGGGAAGGATCTTAGAATAGGTGAGTCACCATAAAATGAGATATCTATATATATTGTGTGTGTGTGTCGGCAGCCCTTAGTGAGTTTAGGAGGTGATACGCGCTTTTACGGCGCGATACGACATTACGAAAAACGACGTACGGAAAATATATTTCGGCTCAAAATCGGCGAGTTCCGATTTGATCATAAATTTTAACGTATTTAACTTATTAGGAAAATAATATTTTAAAACTTAATTCCGACAAAAACTCGGGACGACACAGTCCGAGTTTTATCCGGAAAATCATAAAAACGAACTTTCTCGGGCGAGTTCGTATCGCGATTTCGTGAATGTAAAAATCAGACGGTTTTCCGTTCTGAGTTCCAGAACTAAAAAAATTTTGTACGCGATAACCCTAAATACAGTAGTCATCTGACTGACTTCCGTAATTTATTTTCGGAAACGGATTCGACCGTTAGTCTTAGAATTCAAAATCGTAAACTTAGGCGTGCAAAGCCATTTTTATTATTAACATTAAATTTTTAAGAACGTAAAGAATTTCCGGGGTATTACAAATTTTGCCTTCCTTAATTTATTTTGTATTAGTATTTGATAATATGTAACATTTCTAAGAAATTCTTACAATGTTGTCACTTCGATATAAAATTAGTTTAAAAAAATTTACCTATAAATTATCATATAAAGTGATTCCCCGTCGATGTTCGACGGGCAACACACTAGTTATCTATAAAATACATGTTCAAATATATATAAAATTTTTACTTATATATTAATTACATCATCATTATATTACTAAAATAAAAATGATTATAGCTTTGCAGGATTTGGATATGATCATAGAATCTATGTGCCACCCCAAATCCCCTCATTCTTATTTATCTATATTCTCAAATTTTAGAAATTTTAACTATAAAATAATAAATTTTAAGTATCCACTAAAATCTTGTGTCCCACATCGGTTTTTCAATGAAACTTCACATTTTGAGAAGCCTATAATACCTATATTCAATAAATAACTATATTTTTAATAGTTTAATTTAATTTAATTTAATTTGGTCAGTTTATTAGTTGATCGAATAAATAATTATTTTTTGAAGTGAACTAATTTATTGATTGGCCGAAAATTGTTCCAAAATAATTTGGTTCATTTATTGGTTGAACGAATTAAAATGTAAAGTACTCTAATAATTTTTTATTTAATTTGATTAAAAATAATTAATTTTGATTTGGCCAATATATTAGGTAGACATGCCAATTACCAACTGACGGGTAACTCAACTCGAGATCCCACATGACACATCTCCATTCTTTATTCTTATTTATTTTAAATTTTTATTTTATTCATTTTTTGCCATGTATTTTGTAAAATCTAAAATCGTCATCCGTGAATTAATTTTTACGTTATTTGTAGTTGTGTTTCTAGCTTTGCATAATTCGTAAATGTAATTAGAGAATATTATTATACAGTTAAGGATGAGAACGATTATTACAATCAATTTTTGTAGTTAAATTTTGGTTCTATATAAATTCTGAATTGATTTCATATATTACGCACTTATAAATCAAAACCATAATTAACGGGCCGATTCTGACCCAAAAACGTGGCGGTTGACGGGCTTCCTAGCTGACGGGTACCTCAACTCGAGAAATTTTTCATTTTATGCATTTTTTTCATGTATTTTCTAAATCAAAAATCGTCAGGTTTTCAATATTGCATAATCTATAATTGTAATTAACAAATATTACTACATTGTTAGGGACGAGAAAGAATAATACAATCGATTTTTTAATTAAATTTTGGGTCTATATGAATTCTGAATAAGTTTCATAAATTTCGCACTTGTAGATCAAAATCGTGGTCAGCGGGCCGGTTTCAACCCGAAACCGTAGCGGTAGACGGAAATTGCTATACGAATTTTTTTTGAAAGGAACACAAATGACTGATTTTTTTAATCGGGTTTGAAACAAGTACGAGTATATAAATTTCAAACTGATTTGAATAATTCAAAACACACCATCTCGAATTGTTTGATAAATTGTCTTCGTTGGGAAACGTTAAATGTGTGAGAAAATTAGCAGAAAATTTACTAATGATTTCTTCATGAGCCAATTCTAACCCAGAATTGTGCGCGTTGAGGGACCATTCAGTACAAGCGGGACAACTTTTATTTATTTATTTATTTATAATTTATAGAGACAAATAGATATTTGTTAGAAAAAAAAGAACTGCCTCAATTCTCATACAAAATCAACACAAAACATCTCTTTGAAAAGTAATAGTTTTTGTCTCGCATGATTTTTGAGAAGAAAGAGGTTTTTGAAAATTATCTATAAAAATAGGTTGTGAATTAAATTTGAATTTTTTATGGGTATTACTTAAAAAAATAAAAAATAATTAACAAACAATATCTTTCTTATACTATCAGATATTAAATTTAAATTAATTTTGCTTCTTTATAAATTCTATTATCGATATAATAAATTTTCCATCCCATGTTGCTTTTCAATAAGACTTCACCCTTAAACAATCTTGTTGGGAAACTTGTTAGTAAGAGTTTTGATGAATTCCAAAACCAACTGACCCCAACCGAGTAGATGTTGCCAGAACCTAATATTAGTAGTTAGGCTCGCTGTTTGAGCATTGTCAAGATTTTATTTTTACAGATCTCCAGCTGAAGATGGCAACAAGGCGTCACTCGGATAGAACATCAGTTGTGAGGAAGACAACTGAGCGTTCAGTATATTAAAAAGGAGAAAGTTACGTTCATATCTCAGATCAATAGTCAAGTATCCAAAAAGGGGAAGTCACATTCAAGAGATAGAACATCAGTTGTAAGAAAAACAACTGAGTATTCATCGGATGAAAAGCAGTATGGGGGAAGAGAACATCAGATGAAAGGAAGCCATCTGAGCGTTCGAACCCAACTGATCAGATACAAGGAAGATAACTGAGTGTTCAGTTTCAAAACATCAGTTGTAGAACTCAACCAAGAAGACCAACAACTTGAAGTTGAAGTCAGCTGAGAGTTTAACTGTTAGTAGTCAGATAGAACATCGGCTGAAGAACAAGTTAGTTGAAGATCGAAAGTCTTAACCGACCACTCCTTGTTGGAAGTCTGTTGTTAAGATTTGAATTTCAAAAAGGAAGTCACGTGAGGGTTTGACCGTTCAGTCATTACCCCATTTGGCCCAACACAAGGCTATCTCAGATGGAAAGCAGAAGAGCACAGATGCCATATCGGGAAAGTCTGCAGAGATGAGAGATAAGCCATCGCTTTCAAAGAACAGAGATCAACGGCTTCTTCAACGGCTAGTTGACTCTTTTCGCCTATATATAGAGGCCTTCATTCATTCGAAAAAGATACAAGACACACACGCGAGAAACCAGAGAGCGAAAGAAAGAGCAATACTTCACGAGCTGAACTGCATTCAATCTCTTAGAACATCACTTGTTGAGAGTTCTAGAGTTAGTTAGTTTTTGTGTCTTTAGATCGAACCTTGAGAACATCACTTAGTGAGAGTTCGTAGAGTGTTAGATCATAGCTCACTTAGTGTTCGAGCTTTTAGTTGGAACCCCATTTTCTTTCACCTGAAAAGGTTTTAGGACCCTACTCTTCCTGCAACTGAGTAGATAGGTTGTTTAGTACCCGAAAACTAAACTGTAAGATTGATAAGTACCCGCAAACTTATCCTTAACGGTTGCTCAGCCCGCGTAAGCTGAGTGGTTTGTCCAGAAGAACTTGGACAGAGTTGTGTGGACTCACAACTCCCCGTGGACGTAGGAGGTTTCTCCAAACCACGTAAATCTTTGTGTGCTAGTGTTTATTTTGTTTATTTCTTGCATATTCAACTGACCTTCTAACCAGCATACAAACTGATCTTAGCATTTTCAACTGTCTTGGTTTTTGACTGACCTTGCACAAAAGCGTGAGTTGTTTTACGAGTTGTTAATTTCCACCACATTCCGCACAGCACCACTCTTCCAGATGAGGTTGCTTACTCAGCTGTGAGATTCCAACTGAGTCTTTTTACTCGGTTGAAGTAATTTTTAGGAGTTTAGTTTTAAAATTCTAACTGGTGTATTCCCCGCCCCCATACACCAGTAACTCGTATCGGGACCATCAAGTGGAATCAGAGCAGTGGTTCAAAAGATTACTGACTCTGTTTTACAAGGTGTGAATTCGAGAAAGTTTCTTCAGTGGTCAACTGAACAGATCTATTTTTCACGCTAGTGCATATTTGCTTGCATATTTGTTCTGTTGTTGTGTGCAGATGGACGTCAAGGACAAGATCGTGGTCATGTTCTCAGTAGTAAATTATACATCCTGGAGGACACGGATGAAGAAGATCTTACTGTCGAAGCATCATAGGATGCAACAAGTACTCTCGTCCGGACCGATTATCATCAAAGAAAGAATCGCTCGCACTCCTACAAATCCCAACGATGGGGATACAGTTGTGGAGTTTGTGGAGAAGCAGCCGGAAGACTACATTCTAGAGGAAGCCAAGGTGAGCCAGTTGGATATCTGGGCTCAAAGCACGATTATGTCCACTGTTGGACAAGATTATATCCCTTGGATTGAAGAGTGTGAGACTGCCAAAGAGATGTGGGATATCTTGCCATCGCTGAGTGAAGGAAGCGATGAGACGAAGGAGAACAAGTTCTCACATGCATGCCAAGACTTCGACAACTTTTGTCTGAGAACTGATGAAACAATTGATCAGCTAGAGCTCCGATTTATGGACATCCTCAGAAGAATCCAGTTCATCCGAAGAGGAAAATACACACTAAGAGAAATCGATCTCAAAGTGTTGCAAGCTCTACCGGCTGAGTGGGATACCTTCACCAATATCCACGAAAACCGAGCTGACCTTGGTGAAATGGGAACTGAAAGATTGTTCTCAATGTTAAAGGGAAATGAGTATAAGGTGAACCGAAGAAGATCTCAGTCCTCGGTTCAGACGAGTCGACTTGAGGATGTTGGTTCAGCCTCAAAGTCAGTTGCTCTTCGAGCTGGCTACTCCAAATCGAGAACATCGAGGCCAACCAGATCAGCTGACAAAGCTGCAAAGGAGCCAAACAGAGAGGAACTACAACAGAACATTGCCGCCCTGTCAAAGAAACTAGCCGACATGGATACTCGGTTCGGAAAATATAAGAGATTCTATAAGTCCAACCGAACTCGAGACAGTTCAAAGCCTGTGACCAACGGTTGCTTTGAATGCGGCAAAGAGGGACATTTCAAAGCTGATTGTCCAGACCTCTCAAAGAAAGAGAGAGAAGCGTTGAGAGCCAAGCAAGCTGGAAAGAACAAGGCCATGGTAGCAGAAGAAGCAACTGACGACATGGACATCTTCACTGACACTGAAGATGAGGATGAGCTGACTTCTACAAACAACGCCATCAGTCAGGATCAATGCCTCATGGCACTTGGAACCGACCAAGATGATACTGAGGTACACTCTAATCCTGATAAGTTAAATTCGTCCAATATATCTAACATGCAGGAATCACTGGATGAAGAGTTGGAACCCTCCTTGAGTGACTTTCAAGAACTCAGTGAGGAACTTCATCAGCAATCGGTTGAGTTTAAGAGTCTTCAAGAACAGTTCTCAAAACTTGAAGAATCCTTAACCGTGAAGGGCAATCTGATCAAGAGTCAAAAGGAGAAGATTGAGAATCTCAAGAGTCAACTGAATGCGGTCAACCGAAATAATGCTCCAACCAACAAGGAGTTGACAAAGCAGATCAAGGAGCAGGAAGAACAGTTGAAAAATCAAGAGACTCAGATAGACCAGCTGATAAAGAAGTCAGATGGACAAACCGAGCAGATAACTGTCCTCCTCAAGGAGTTGCAAACTAAGAAGGATAATCTAATCAAGCTGTATCAGTCATCCAAGATCATCGAGAATCTTATCAGTTACAGTAGACAGATGGATGACGTGTCAGGACTCGGTTATGATGTGATTAAAGATAGTGGAATTCCTCCAGCAACCTTCATCAAAGCTGTTGAGGTCAAGGTTGTCGAACCTAACACAGTGGAACCTGAGTCACCACAAAGTAATTCAACCTCCACCTCTCAGCAAGCTCAACCGACCAAGGCAACCACAACTGAGAAGGGAAAAGGAGCAGTAGATGGAGGACAGAATGTTCCATCGGTTGGGACATCAACCGAGGGAGAATGCTCCAAAAGTCAGAAGAGGAATCAGAGGCGTCGAAGGCATAATCGCAACCGAACTCAGAATCAGAACCGACCTCTGCATCAACCTCAGAGTTAACATCAGAAAGAATGGAACCGACCGCAGAACCGACAAGGGTTCAATCATCTGAATAAACAGCGGTTCCAACATCAGTTCAACCAAAGGTTCCAACCGAGTCAACCAATGAGGAACAGGTCAAACAACTGGAGATATTCATGCCACAATATGAATCACCAACAGGCCATGAACAACTACAGACAACACTCAGGGAGTTGGAATCAGAATCAGCCACAAAGATTCCAACATGGTGTCCGACCTCACAGACAAATTCAACAGGATAAGAATCGCCATCAAAACAGGGGGAAAGCCTCTCCTCCGAAAGCTCAAAATGGGAAAAATCCAACTCCTCCCAAGAAACAGAACATCACTACTAACAACAAGCCTAAAGATAACCGAGGTGTTGTTATAGTGGATAATGAAGGAAAAGTGATCTGGAATGATAAATCCATCCGAATATACAGGGAAAAGTGATGCACAGTTCCAGAGGGAACTGGTTCTAACCCTCCAGGACCCAACTGAAATTGGGGACCTAAGTGAGTTTCTCTTTGCAGGTACAGAAAAAACAGCTGAGGAAGAATAAAGCGTCTGCAACAATGTGGGTGATGGACAGTGGATGCTCGAAACACATGACGAATCTGAAGGATTTGCTTGGAAGTTTCGTGGAGAAAGAAGGTCCATCAGTTACTTTTGGTGACAACTCAAAAGGTTACACCAGAGGTTACGGTACACTTGAAACCAATCATGTTTCAATCTCTAATGTTTCTTATGTTGATGGATTGAAGCATAACTTGTTCTCCATCAGCCAATTCTGTGATAATGGTTTTTCTGTCAAGTTTGATGCACAGGGTTGCAGGGTTAAAAATGTCGGATCAAAGCAGGTGATATTGTTGGGAAATCGATCACCAACCGGGAATGTCTACTACGCAGACTGGAACAGCAGCCTTCCTGACACCTGCCTGTTATCAAAGAGCAGTTCAGATGTGAGTTAGCTGTGGTACAAAAGGCTCAACCATCTGAACTTCAAGACTATGAACCGACTTGCCAGACAAGAACATGCAAAGGGCATTCCAAACCGAGTGTTTTCAACAACACACATCTGCAGTGCATGCCAGTTGGGAAAGCTCGCTAGATCCTCCTTCCGGTTGAAGTCGACTCCCTCAACCGACCGAGTGTTACAGCTGATTCACATGGATCTCTTCGGGCCAGTTACACCAAAGAGCATAAATGGTTGGTAGCTCAGGGATATTGCTAACGAGAAGGAATTGACTTCGAAGATTCCTTCGCACCAGTTGTAAGGCTGGAAGCCATCCGAATCTTTCTAGCCCATGCCGCACATCACAAGTTCAAGGTATATCAGATGGATGTGAAGTGTGCCTTCCTCAACGGTGATATCAAGGAAGATGTTTATGTTGAACAGCCTCCCGATTTTGAAACTGGAGATGGAAGAGTGTACAAGTTGAATAAAGCTATCTATGGACTAAAGCAAGCACCAAGGGCTTGGTATTACACTCTTTGTGGTTTTCTTCTGAACTCGGGTTTCAAACGAGGGTCAGTTGACAAAATCCTGTTCACCATCAAAGTTGGAGATGACATTCTTGTTGTGCAAATCTATATTGACGACATCATATTCGGTTCTAAGTCGGAGGAACTGTGTGAAAAATTTTCAAATCTCATGAAGGAGAAGTTCGAGATGTCGATAATGGGTGAGATGAATTATTTTCTTGGGCTACAAGTAAAGCAGTCAGAAAAGGGCATCTTCATCAATCAGTCCAAATATACAAAAGAGCTCATCACCAAATTCGGATTGCAGACAAGCAAGACAACAAGGATCCCGATGAATACTAACTAGAAGATTGAACCTGGAACTGAGGGAAAGCTCATGGATGCCAGTAAGTATAGAGGGATCATCGGTTCTTTGCTCTATCTAACCGCCAGTCGGCCAGACATATCTTACGCGGTTGGAGTGTGTGCTCGGTTCCAAGTTCAACCAAGGGAAGCACACATGTTAGCAGCAAAGAACATCATCAAGTATCTGAAGGGTACAATCAATGTTGGACTGTGGTATCCAACTGACGACAATATTCAGTTGACCGGATACTCAGATGCAGATCTAGCCGGAGATCGGTTGGACAGGAAGTCTACTTCTGGACACTGTCAGTTCATGGGAAGCAAGCTGGTTTCATGGTTCTCCAAGAAACAAGCATGTGTTGCCACTTCTACAACCGAATCAGAATATATGGCTGCCGGTAGTTGCTGCATGCAAGTATTATGGCTCAAGCAACAGCTGAGAGACTATGAAGTTGCAACTGGACAGGTTCCCATTCATTGTGATAGCTCAAGTACCATTGCTATCTCTCTGAATCCTGTTCACCACTCTCGGACAAAGCATATCGACATCCGTCATCATTTTATATGAGATCATATTGAGAAGAAGGATGTATCCATGGAGAAGATTCCAACTGAGATTCAGAGAGCTGATATCTTCACCAAACCTCTAGCTGAAGCACGGTTCAAGATGCTATGTGACCTCCTTGGACTGTTGGATCCATCAGATGAGGAGTCAACTGAAGTAAAGAGATAGATATCCATCTGAGGGGGAAGCTCAGATGAAGGGGGAATCTCAGATGCGGATCGCCATCTGAAGACAACAGACGTCAACTGAACAGACGAACTTGAGTCAGTTGATGGTATGCCGATCAGATGCAGATTGCCAACCGAAGGAATCAGACGTCAGCTGAACAGACGAACTCGAGTCAGCTTATGGTATGCTGCAACATGGGAACTCAGCTGATTCCAACATCAGCTGGCATGTAGCATTTATGGCTGAAGGTGATATGTTCTTAAATGAGAATGTTTGAAATAAATTCAAACATTCCTGAACTAGTCAGTTACATTAAAAATAGCCATCATGTCGCATTAAATGTAAAGTACGGCTGAACATCCATAGCCTATTTTATAGTGCGACTGGGCTGACATGAAAACTGTACACCTTCTCACGCGCGGGTTGGAACTCGGTGCATGACGTCAAGTCAAAAGTAGTCAACAGTCGCGTAATCTCAGCCGTAGATGGATTCGCGCCATTTAACCCCAGCCGTCGATTCAACTGAGTCAAAAACCTATATAAGGCGGTAAATTAGGAAGAAATCTCCTACTTTCCTCATTCGTGTATATCTGATTTAACTGTTCATCGTCTTCATAGATTTTGCCTAACCCTTTTCTGCAAAAGATCTTCTTTCCTTTCCTCTATATATTACTTTTGCAGTGATCATAAATGGCACCGAAAAGTAAGAAAATGGCCTCATCAGGATCTTCCCTCGTCCCTACTTCGTATGAAGAATCCTTCGACATGTTGGTATCGAAGATCCACTTTGAGCAAATCCTCTCCGATGAGGAACTGGAGTCACCGGTGTTGGCTTCTCTCGCCAACATTCTCCGTGAGAATGGCCTCCTGGAATGGGCCAAGCTTTGCCCATCCCATCTTCTCAGGCGACAAGTGGGGGAGTTTTACGTAAACTTGAAGGCCTCCCTTGAATCTACAGAAGGAATATCTACGGAAGTCTCCTGCCGGCAAAGAGATATTTCGGCCAGGACCATACGTCGTGTCTCATTCCCCATCGACGTTTCCGATGTCCTCCGTTACATCATCCCCATCAACCACACCGCCACTGAACTTCTGGAGAATATATCCGATGAGCACGTCGATGAATTTTTGGAGAAAGCTCTGATCACTCCGGAGAAGTTAAGGAGTAATATGCAGAGGACGAAGCTAAAGCCAGAACATCGTCTGCTGTTCGATGTTATTTCAAAGGTGGTGTTCGGTTACAATGGCGCATTCGGCGATATCAGCCGATCCAAATTGAGGCAGTTGGTGGCCTTGGAGCACCAACACCAGATCAACTGGTTCTAATACTTCTCGAACCAGTTGATGGTGGAGAAGTCGAAGATCACCGAGACGGCAACCTACTCGGGAGAGAAGCTGCTCAGTGTCAAGGGGACACTCAACTTCGGTTGCAAGATCTCTGCCCTCATCTTGCTCGCGACCAAGGACCGCAACATGGTCTGGGTAGACTGCGAGGAGACGCCGGTTAAGAAGTTGTTGTTGTTCCCGACAGCCAAGAAAGCACAGGAGGTGCTTAGGAGTGTGTACACTCCGGAAGAGAAAAATGAGGTTGGGAAGTCTTCTGAGCCAACAGCTGAGGGGGAACCAGCTGTCGCTCGCCCCGCCAAGTCCAAAGCTGCACGCCGACTAGCTGAGTCGGAGAAGGAGTCAGCTGAGGAACCTGCCCAGAAAAAGCTAAGGGTACGGTTCAAGAAGTCGACTAAGAAGACAGCTGATGTGCCAGCTGATGAATCAACTGAGGTGCCAGCTGTTGACACAGCTGAGGAGCCAGTTGATGTGCCAGCTGAGGAGCAAGCTCCAGCAGAGGAGGAGGCACCGGTTGAGCCTGCACCAGCTGAGGAGCGGATACCAGCTGAAGAACCATCTGATTCAGCCGCTCCGCCGATGTT
Source organism: Schizonepeta tenuifolia (assembly GCA_029490685.1). Classification (NCBI taxonomy): domain Eukaryota; kingdom Viridiplantae; phylum Streptophyta; class Magnoliopsida; order Lamiales; family Lamiaceae; genus Schizonepeta; species Schizonepeta tenuifolia. The sequence continues at coordinate 96,359,491 of CM055958.1, read as the reverse complement.
GCCTCTTTCGAGTTCGTTCCTCGAGCAACCGGAGCTGACGAGGCTGAAGGCATGGAGACTGATGTCACTTCAGATGCCTCTTCCTCATCTGAGGACATTGAAGATGCCCCAATCTCCCCCACGGCAGGAGATAATGCCGTACCGCTCCCAGAGCCTCTTGCTCTTTCTACCCCTTCTCAACCAAATATTTCGAGCACTCTGCTCGATGCCAACATTGTGACCGCTCCTTCGGCCAATGTTGAGGAAACAATTGAAACCCCCCTCCCAACCAAATCCAATATTCTGAGCTCCCAGCTCGATACCGATGTTGTGACTGCCTCTTTGACCAACATCGATGAACCTTTTGAACCATTGCCTTATGATATTTCTCCCTCCTCAATCAATGAGGAAGACGACCTTCAGGCAGTTACGCTGGAGCACGAGGGAAGGGTGGCCTACTGCTTCCAAAAGCTGCTAGGCATGTTCCCTGAGGCTCGCAACATGCCTGTCTTCGCCACTCTGGGAACTGAGCTCTTGTACCAGTTCCACCTGATCTTCAGCCATTGGTACGTCAAAGAAGATACGATCAGGGTGCAGAGCTGGGACAGGCTGAAGTCAGATGAGTCCCGCATCCGAGCCTACTTCAACTACTCCAACCTCGAAGTGGCTTACAACAACCGTATTGCGCTGCTCACTCGTCGGATGGACCAGAGTCGAGCTGAAAGGACAGACACAATGGAAACAGCTGGACAGGAGTGCATCGACTTCCTCGACAGCATGTTGGTCAAGTCAGCTGACTTCCTTGAGGATGTGGATGCAGCCGCCGCAGCAGCGAAGGAAGAAGAAGAAGAGCTGAAGTTGTACCTGGCCAACTGACAAGCCATTGTTACAGTTGAGCCTATAGCTCTGATTGCTCAAGCCCCTCCAGCTGATCAGCATGCTCCCACAACTGAAGAGATATGTGAGCTGGTGGCTGAGAGGGTGAACCAACTAAGAACCGAGCTGCTTGCCAACCTCCAGCATTAAAAAAATGACCAACTGAGTGCGTTGGAAGCACAAGAAGTCAAGAACCAACAACTGGTGGAGGAGAATGTTGAACTGAAGACCAAGCTGAATGAATTCTCCTCCTCCACCAGTCAAGAAGTGTCGGAGTTGAAGTCCACTCTGTTGGGATTGAAGTCGGAGCTGAACATCTTCAAATCCTTGGCCGACTCCAATCTTGCCAAGTCCCAACAGACACAAGATGCTGAATGGGAGTCTCACTTCGAGTCGCGATGGGCTGACTTCGCTGTTTTTCAGACAGAGGTCATCAAGAACCTCTCTGTCTTGAAGAAAGCCAAACAAGAGCGCCAGGACTCGGATCTGGCGAAGAAGATGGAGCTTGAGTGCGCGGTCAATGAACTCTTCAACCGCATCAAACTTGCCGAACAACAACTCACCTCCCTGGATGGTTCAGTAGCAAGTCTTGTTGCTGATGCCAAAAAGGGGGAAGAGAAGGAGACGGAGGTTGAAGTGCAGGAAGAAGAAGAGACCCAAGCCGAAGGAGAGACGCCAGCTCAAGGGAAATCTCAGCTGAAGAGAAGGAGGTCTGCTCAAAGGAAGTCTCCCAAGCCAACCAAAGTCGGTGGAGCTGGAATGGAAAAGGACTTGGAGCAGGCAGAGAAGTTCGGAGTTTCCTACAACTCCATAGCCGAGATCGCAGTCGAGCTGGATTCTGAACTCGATGGGATAACAACCGAAGAGTGCATTGCAGCGGCCAAGGCTATGGATGTAGAGGAGAAGGATTACATGAACCCGAGCTGGATCAGAAAGTTTGCCGCCAGCCAGGCGAGAAGGGTGAACCAGTTCGAGGAAGAGTTGAAGAAAATGTCCCAGAATTTGGACCGCAACGTTGCCTCCCGCAGCCGACGCCGCATCAATAAGCATCAATCAAAGGCGGAAGCTCGATTGAAGCAACAAAGGTTGCCAGCAAAGTCCAAAGTCGAGAGTCGGTTTAGGCATGTTGACAAGTGGATGCCGACCGAGTGGAATGAAGAGTGGGAGTTGTTCAAGCAGGAGTTCGTGAACGACTTCTACTATAGGAAGGTTTACGCAACTGATGACCCGAGGAAAGCGTTCAAGGAAGCGCTGACCGAGTTGCACTCAGGAGACCCGGGCATGTTCAACCAATTCAGGCGGGCTATGATTGACGCCAACCTGGACTTGAACACAGTTCTGGTTCCCCAGAAGGTTACTTACCGGCCTCCCTTCCTCCCAAACTCTCGCAACCCAAACCGCACGAAGATCACAGCTGAGGCGAGGCAGGTTTGCAAGGAGCATGGAGTGGACATTTCTAAGGAGTCACCTGCTAAGAGAGAGATTTTTGTTAGGATTTTTAGTAAGTATGGGCTACAATTTTAGCTCAGTTAGTTTTCAAGCAACTGTTGTAAATTTTGGCTTTTGCGCTTATCCTTGTAACACTCAGTTGTAATGAAAACTACTCAGTTATAAGATTCAACTTGACGTACAATCCCTCATTGTCCAAGCTCTGAATCGCAAAGTTATTTCAATACCATGTTATAACTGTGCTAACCCTTTGATGTTTCAATCTTATAGTCTGTCTAGAATTTCAGCTGAGATTTTGGATATGTAAGAATTGTATAAGGGTTTTAAAGTTTTAGAGTCTTGATCTGTAAGTTTGTAAGGGGTTTTGGCATCATCAAAAAGGGGAAAATTGTTGGGAAATTTGTTAGTAAGAGTTTTGATGAATTCCAAAACCAACTGACCCCAACCGAGTAGATGTTGCCAGAACCTAATATTAGTAGTTAGGCTCGCTGTTTGAGCATTGTCAAGATTTTATTTTTACAGATCTCCAGCTGAAGATGGCAACAAGGCGTCACTCGGATAGAACATCAGTTGTGAGGAAGACAACTGAGCGTTCAATATATTAAAAAGGAGGAAGTTACGTTCATGTCTCAGATCAATAGTCAAGTATCCAAAAAGGGGAAGTCACATTCAAGAGATAGAACATCAGTTGTAAGAAAAACAACTGAGTGTTCATCGGATGAAAAGCAGTATGGGGGAAGAGAACATCAGATGAAAGGAAGCCATCTGAGCGTTCGAACCCAACTGATCAGATACAAGGAAGATAACTGAGTGTTCAGTTTCAGAACATCAGTTGTAGAACTCAACCAAGAAGACCAACAACTTGAAGTTGAAGTCAGCTGAGAGTTTAACTGTTAGTAGTCAGATAGAACATCGGCTGAAGAACAAGTTAGTTGAAGATCGAAAGTCTTAACCGGTCACTCCTTGTTGGAAGTCTGTTGTTAAGATTTGAATTTCAAAAAGGAAGTCACGTGAGGGTTTGACCGTTCAGTCATTACCCTATTTGGCCCAACACAAGGCTATCTCAGATGGAAAGCAGAAGAGCACAGATGCCATATCGGGAAAGTCTGCAGAGATGAGAGACAAGCCATCGCTTTCAAAGAACAGAGATCAACGGCTCCTCCAACGGCTAGTTGACTCTCTCCGCCTATATATAGAGGCCTTCATTCATTCGAAAAAGATACAAGACACACATGCGAGAAGAAACCAGAGAGCGAAAGAAAGAGCAATATTCTTCACGAGCTGAACTGCATTCAATCTCTTAGAACATCACTTGTTGAGAGTTCTAGAGTTAGTTAGTTTTTGTGTCTTTAGATCGAACCTTGAGAACATCACTTAGTGAGAGTTCGTAGAGTGTTAGATCATAGCTCACTTAGTGTTCGAGCTTTTAGTTGGAACCCCATTTTCTTTCACCTGAAAAGGTTTTAGGACCCTACTCTTCCTGCAATTGAGTAGATAGGTTGTTTAGTACTCGAAAACTAAACTGTAAGGTTGATAAGTACCCGCAAACTTATCCTTAACGGTTGCTCAGCCCGCGTAAGCTGAGTGGTTTGTCCAGAAGAACTTGGACAGAGTTGTGTGGACTCACAACTCCCCGTGGACGTAGGAGGTTTCTCCGAACCACGTAAATCTCTGTGTGCTAGTGTTTATTTTGTTTATTTCTTGCATATTCAACTGACCTTCTAACCAGCATACAAACTGATCTTAGCATTTTCAACTGTCTTGGTTTTTGACCGACCTTGCACAAAAGCGTGAGTTGTTTTACGAGTTGTTAATTTCCACCACATTCCGCACAGCACCACTCTTCCAGATGAGGTTGCTTACTCAGCTGTGAGATTCCAACTGAGTCTTTTTACTCGGTTGAAGTAATTTTCAGGAGTTTAGTTTTAAAATTCTAACTGGTGTATTCCTCCCCCATACACCAGTAACTCGTATCGGGACCATCAAATCTATATAAATATCCAAAATCCATATTATGCATTTGCACAACCAATTTAATCTGACCATTTAATTAATTGGCCACAAAAGTCTAATTTTTATTTAAAATTTAATTTTGTTAATTTTTATGTTGTCAAAATTAAATTTTACTTGTAATTATTCGAGATATCATAACCTCATAATCATCCTATATCAGACTTATTAAATTAGACCAGATAATTCAATTTTAAATTAAATATTTGAAACTAATGTATCAGAATGTAATCCAACACAATAAACAAAGAAATTTTGGACACACACGTACACATACTAAACATTTAAATAGATAAAAAAAAAAACTTAATTCTTTGGGAATTACAACAATTAATATGGCTGAGATGATCAAGCTAAGCATAGTTAATAATATATCTCAAAATTTTAATTTGTAACAAGATGGTCAGACGTACACAACAATTAACGTCGTATGCAATGAATCTTTAACAAATAGTGAGACAAAGCTAACTTTTCATAAGTATGTTTAGTTTGTACAAAAAAAATTAGATTGATGTCATGGATTTCTTGCAGCCAAAGTAAGTGGGAATAAAATCAAATAAACACTATTTTGATCAATTGTCGAAATATAATCACTCTGAAATAAAATAAAAAAAAATACTTATTAAAGGAAGTACAATAAATTTGAAAAAAAAACTTTATTAATGTATTTTATTTTAATTTTGGTAGAGCTGGGTTAAGGCTCTACTAACACAAGTAAAATAAACTAAGAAAAAGGGACAAAAATTAGAAAACCAAAAACTCGCTCTCGAAATCTACCTTCTCCTTCTTCCTTGATGGACTTCCGAATTCTACCACTCCTGCAAAAACAAAGTCTCGCACCGGGGGAATTCTCAGAGAGACCCTCCGACGCTCAAGTCAGTGACTTGGGAGAGAAGAAAACGGTGAATATCCGGATAATTATCTAAAAGCTAAAAGAAAACTTAAGAAAACTTCTACCTGCTAAAAGAACGAAGATCCTTTAAATAGGAGATATAGCTAAGATGGCAAAACAATCAATTCGGAGGTGCTATTCAGGACTTGGACCTAATCCTTCGAGCGAGTTGGGTTTGGACTTTTGCTCTTAAAAGATTGGCCCATTAACAAGTATATTTTATGGGCCAGGTTGATAGTCCCATATCAAATTTCATTACTTTTGTAGAATTTTTTATAGAAAATTGTTGAAATAATATTACGCATAATGTATTTAAGGCTGGATAGTACTTAATACTTAACTTTTCATGAGTGAATAAATTACACTATAATGTAGTTTCCCGTCGATTTTCGACGGGCTACACACTAGTTTCTCTTATACCAATGAATGCGTGAATGCCGTACAAGGGACGGAGGTTTATCCAGTGCGCATCGAAAGTAGCGACTGCGGATTCCCACGACATAAAAAAAAAAAAAAAAATGAATGCGTGAATGCTAAAATCCCGAATAAGCGTGAATGCTAAAATCCCGAATAATTCAAATAAGAGTGTATACTTTTTGTCTAAAAAAACGCACGTGAATGAACGCTAAAATAACAATGTAAGTTGGTAGGAAAAAGCTAAATCCCAAATAATTCGTTACGTACTTAACACAATAAGTAATCAGAGAAATTTTGATCCCTAGATTGGATATATTTACGTGAAGAAGATTCCGCCAAATGCTAATTCTGTGCAGCCTTGTGAATTATAGTTTGCGTAGTTCATGAATTTTCATAAGAGATTTCTATGCAGAAATTAATTACCAATTTGATTTGTGCTAAGCTGTGACCGAAGGTGGCAATGGAATCGGATGTGACCGCCACCGGAGGCGGCGGTGAGGTGGAGGAGACCTCGCCGGACATGCTGAAGAATACGCCGTTGAATATAATGCGGTTGGCTAGTGAGATCGAACAATGTGTGGGCAGACAGAAATATCTTGCTCACACTATCAGTCCGTCCGATGGCGGCGATGTGCGGTGGTACTTTTGCAAGGTTCCATTGGCGGCAAACGGTCAGTGCTGTGTGTTCAGTTTCTTCTGATATGTTTTTTTTTTTTTGGAAACTGTTAATTGCTTCGTTGTTCGAATTAATGTATGTTTATTACTGCATTGCTGTCTACTAAACTTTAGTTTAAACGTATATGATTTGGAGTTATGACTCTGTTTCTTCAAACTTGAGAATCTAGAGTGTATTTGTAATATGACTACCAGGAAATCCAATTAATCACCGATTCACTGAAACACTAGTAAAATAGTAAATAGAGAAGTAAAGCGGTAGAAAGTAGAGACTTCATGCAGCATAATTAGGAACAGAGTCCTGAATTACGAAGAAGCTCGAACTATGCATGATACATGCTGTAGTTAATAGGTCTAAATTCACGAGAAGCTCACGAGTACGAATAATGGAGTCTAAAAGACTTTATATAGTGTGATGATGCATAGTCACAGTAGCCAAGTTCTGCAATTTTATGGATTTGGTTGGAAACTATTCACAGCTTCTGTATAGAGTGGCACTATAGATAACAAAATATGTGCCATCAGACTTGGATGGTTACCTCAGCGCTTGACTGCCAATACCAGCTCCCTTTTTTTTATCTATTCACTCTCTTAATGAGATTCTTGACCATGATAGTATCTCCTTAATAGCAAACTAGTGGAGGACGCCATCTGGGAATCATTAAAATGCCTTAATTGTTATGCTAGTTTTTTGAAAGAGGAGGCATCCTTGACGATTTATTTGGTGGCTTCTACCTTATATTAGTACATATCTGTGTAATGATTGGTACCTCTTGTTTTTCTCAGAGCTAGCCGCATCAATCCCTCAAACAGAAATTGTTGGAAAAGGTGATTATTTTCGATTTGGTATGAGAGATTCTCTTGCAATAGAGGCATCATTCTTGCAGGTCATGTCATTTGCCTTTTCTGCTCTTTTGTTGATATCTTGTGGATATCTTCTTATTCTTTTTCAATAGGAAACAATGTGTCTAGGACATGAGTAATGATACTTAGTGGTGTTTTCTATATTTGCAGAGAGAGGACGAGTTACTTTCAAGCTGGTGGAAAGAGTGTGCAGAGAGTAGTGCTGGCCCTACGGGGACAAGTGTTATTTCAAAGTCAACCTTACAGATAAATCGAACATCATCAAAGAGTCCAGGATCCAACCAACTACATGCAACTGATGATGAAAGAGTTGGTGTCTCTGTAAAGGGTGGGCTATATGAGGTACCAATATCTGCATTGATCTTATGATGAATGGCTTCTATGTAAAGGGAGAATTGTTTGATATAGTTATGAAGTATAATATACCTATGCAGTCCTCTTATGAAGGGGCGGCTACTTTGTATAGGGAGAGTTGATAGCTTTACATATGCAGCTCTCCATCATATGGAGCTTAATGGTATCAACGTTAATTATTGGTTCTACAAACTTTATATGCTTATCCAGAGAATGGGCTAAGAATGTTGACCACCCTTTCAAATACAGTAATAAGCAGATATGCTGGTGAACTGAATGCTCTTTTTCCTTCTGGCTTTTGTGGTTGGGTTGGTTAAGGGATTCTGTAACCAACCAGAGGTAACCTTAAAATTGTTGTTTAAAATGTAGCAGCTAGCTAAGTATACTTCGAGTTCCGCCCTAGTCCTTCTAAATTTCACTCCCCAACAAAGAATTCTGAGATAAATCTGGACAGAAGGGGGTGCCCCTTCAAAGGAGATTTGCTTATCCTACAAATATTTAATTTATATTGATCATGCCCAACTGATATTCAATAATGAATAAGTCACTCACCTTAGGTAGTGATGCCAAATAACCACTACATTGTTCTTTTACGTATTGGGTTATAGTTTGAAAACTTATGAAGACCACTTCTGATGATTGAGTGGAACTTAGGGCTTCATTGCATCCATTCACAGTAGAAAAAACAAAATTAAATGGATGGAGAATGTTGATCATAAAGAAAATGCAATCAACATATATAGATATCTGCACCATCAAGATTTGATACCTTACTCACTTCGTCATGTTAGTTTGCATCTCTTTCGTGTCTATCTTTCATCTTTATCTAGTCCAATAAAGGATCTTGATTAAGAAACTTTGTCACTTAAGAGTATCCTATATATAGTTGCTTGATCGCATACAAGGACTTTCAGTTTATCTCTTTGTTCACCGCACTTATAAATTCCTTATCTAATGGCTTGAAAGTAGAAATACTATCAGATAACTAATGATTTTCTTCTTTGTGTAATCAAGTTCTGTAAGACATGGGAACATACGTGCATGGGACCAATAATTATTTGTCAACTAGAACCTCCACAAATTTGCCCCTAATTCATTTTTTAAAAGGGACTTATGAATTTCTTTCATGGTAGTATCTCTATAATAAGCTTTATGACATTCTAAACACTTCATTCTGCAGTATATATTCAAATTTTAGTGTAAAAGTACAAATCTTCAACTATTGGTGACAATGGCAATTTTGGTTTACCACTCTTGAAATATTGTGCTCATACTTTCCAGTCATTGTTGAATTGGGATTCTCGTATTTGGTTAGAGAATGCACATCGATTCTCTATAACAATTATGTAACGCGTAGAAACTACGCAGATCCCTCATCCATTAGGTTCATTTGTTCATGCATAAAAGAAGTATAAAATGATTAGCAGTTTATTAGTGCAGGTGGATTTGGTCACAAGACATTGTTTTCCTGTGTACTGGAATGGAGAGAATCGGAGGGTCCTGCGAGGTCACTGGTTTGCTTGTAAAGGTGGTCTCGATTGGCTTCCACTGCGTGAGGATGTTTCTGAGCAATTGGAACATGCATATCGTAATCAGGTTCTCACTGATCCCTTTTGCTTGGTGCATTTTTGGTTAATCAAGTAGATTAAAAGGTATTTTTATGCTGGACATTGCCAGGTTCCTCAAGACCATGTCAATAAAGATGCTTCATTTTTTTCTATTTATTTTCCCATCCTTCTTCCCCCTTTTCTTCGCTATCATTTAGGTTCTTGTCTAAGCCTCTGATTAATTTAATCTTCTTTTCTTTAGTCTAGTTTGAACCTTCTTTTCATTGTGATCTAAACTTTTTGGTCAGTATTGGCTTACATCTCAAAAGCCTGAATAAGGTTGGATGCCTGCTTTCAGGTTTGGCGCCGAAGAACATTTCAATTGTCAGGTCTCTTTGCTGCACGAGTTGATCTACAGGGCCCTACCCCAGTATGCCTCTCTTCTCCAATTTAAAATTACTTGGCATGGTTATAAAAGTTAAGCTATATGTATGGTTTCTCGCTTCAGGGACATGACAAAGTGACTGCATTTTGTGCCAATATTATGCTTAGGGACTACATGCCCTTTTCACTGGGGAAGATGATACATGGGAAGCATGGCTAGGTGTTGATGCTTCTGGATTTTCTGGCGTCGTAAACTTTGGAAAGAATAGCATCAAGTTAAGACGTGGATATGCTCCACCCCAGTCTCAGAAACCAACTAAGGTAATTCATTTCACTTTTAATTTTTCTTTGCTAACTATGTCTTGCCATGCTGCTTAACTGTTCATTTTCGGGAACCTCTTCATACAAAGCATCATTGTCTCATACTACGTCTCTCGAAGATTGGATTGGAAGAGGACTTGTAAATCCATGTTATGCTGGTCATTGACAGGGTATAGGAAGTCTATTTAATATTTATGAGTTATTTCATATATCGTCCCTGCATAGTCTTATGAACTGGATTTATCACCGGAGTTAATGAATATGCCATATCTTATGAAATGTGCTAAGCGGCTATACAAATTCTTAAAATTTTGCTTTGGAATTTTTTTTTTTCTGTGTCTTTTTACATTGGTTATGTGTTTATATTTTGAAAGTACGAAGTGAATACATTTTTTTTTCCTTGAAGATCATTACACCAGAATAAACACTGGAAAAATAATGTGAAAACCAATGGTATTCTTCTCCTAGCATGTTAAAAGACATTTCATATAAAATTCACGGACTTTTAGTGACATTTTTCAAAGTGAACCTTGTCTGCACTCATTCATCAACTTCCTTAGTACCAGTTCCCGGGACCATGCGAGCCTTGTCAGTGTTATAGTTTTTTGCCAAACTATCAACATGTGAGAACTCTCATGATATATGTGGTAGCCGTCTTTTTACCAATACTGAATGTGGATAATACTGTTGCAACTGTCTTCATTCTGTTTCAGGATGAATTACGTCAACAACATGAGGAGGAGATGGATGATTACTGTTCGCAGGTAAGCCAAATATTATCTAGTGAGGATATTTCATGAACTTCCTTGTGTGTTATAGTTTTTTAGAGTATGTAGGGCAAATAATGCTTAACGAATAAATCGATTTTCACTACCAAAATATTTTTCGTGTTAGTTGACTTGTTCTTCATGCAAATGGTACATTTTATAGTAAAAAAAAGAGTTCTATGTAAACTGTAGCATGCAATACTAGCTTAAAATTTGAAGTTTAGTTTGTTATACTAGAGTGGCTAAATACTTTCATGTTAGGAGGATCAGTTATTACCTTTCCCTAGATGAGACTACTGAAATTTTTTGGTTAGATTACAGAGATCATTAGGGGGTACCTTCATGACCAAGCCTGAAGGTTTCTAAGGGCTGTCTTTGCTTAGATATTATGACTACAGACTGATGAGGGCGGAGCCAAGCTGATATGCTATAAAAGTCATGCATGGTAATGTTGATGAGATGGGCTCCTGAAATTGTGTGCCTCTATTGCATTAAATGATGAGCTTGAGGATTTGAATGATAAATAGACAGATTTTCCGTTTCTCTATGTCAATAACTTGCACATCTCTAATCTCTTGTTTATCTTTCAAGCTGTATGTTGATCTCAAACGAACTTCCTGAAATAAAAAGCATTGCAAGGAACTAATCTTAAGATGTTTGCTCCTCAGTTCTCATAGTCTTAGTGAATGATGGACATTCTAACTTTTTAATAGTTGAAAATGGTCTATTGAAACATTGAGCTCTTCATTTGTATTTGTAAAATTACGGCAATGCTAAGGATGCTCAGTATGGATTTCCAGAAGGATTGTCTTTGTCTTGAGTTTACTGTGCATTTGGGTCACTGATGAGCAAGTTCCTCTTAGTCCAAGCTGTATGTGATTGTTTTCTGGTGTAGGTACCTGTTCGACATTTAGTCTTCATGGTTCATGGTATTGGTCAAAGGTTGGAGAAATCTAATTTGGTGGATGATGTTGGAGACTTTCGGCATATAACTGCAAGTGTTGCTGAAAGGCACCTTACTTTTCATCAACTTGCCACTCAAAGAGTACTTTATATTCCTTGCCAGGTATATTATGTACTTTACATAGTTCATTACCCCTGTTATTCCTAAATCCTACATGATTGTTCTCTTTTTCGTTGCTGCCATTTCTCGATAATATTAACCTTTTTGCAATTGGAAATATTATGAATTTTATGCAACCAACCTCTCCTGTATCAATACTGATATGTTGGAAGATTGTTAGATCGATTGACACAAAAAAACTAGGATGCTGGGACCTTGATCTAAAAATATACTATGTGCCAACATTCTTCGAAATAATTATGAAAAGAATATCTAAATTTGGTGGATGTTTTGGCAGAGAGACTTTGGGTTGATATTATTGCATCTAGTGCTTAGGCAGAAAACTTTTAAGGCATTTTGTCAAAGCTATAATTCCATCAAGAATTTGTATGACGGTTTCTCAGCAAGACTACTGGCCTTGCTCTCATAATCCCTTTGAAAGCTAGTTTACTTTTTTCTAGTCTAAACTTAGCAAAGAGGAAGAATATAAATAGAACAAAACTTTGGTGGTCCGTAGCAAAAGAAGAACAGAGGTATGCCTATATAATTGCATTTGTAGCTCTCTTTCCATTCCAGGTGGAGGAGGGAAATCCTTTCTACATACACTGTTTTTGAACAATTTTCATTTTCCTTGCTTTATGCTGAAATGTAGCCTAGCATTATCCTCCATTTTTGTCGAGATAGGCTTGCAGTAGAGCACAGGCTATGATGTTCAAATATGGTATCTGGTCAAAAATATGCTATCCATGAATAATTTTTGGAGATATCCTAGTTAATTACCAATACCATGGAGAGATTATGTTATGACAGCTACTATGTATTGCAGATTTTGTTTGCAGTACCATCAAGGTGCTTATGAGAATCAATGTTAATCGCTCTCATCATTATAAATTTTCCTTTTAAGGGACGATTCATCTCATTTAAACATATTTTAGTTATAAAATGTGTTCATTTCTTAGCAATAATAATTATAATAGTAATACTTTTGCCTCTGACAGTGGAGGAAGGGTTTGACTCTCAGTGGAGAAGTTGCAGTTGAGAAAATTACTTTGGATGGTGTCCGAGGGCTACGCACGATGTTGAGTGCAACTGTTCATGATGTCCTATACTATATGAGCCCTATCTACTGTCAAGAGATAATAGATTCGGTAGCTCCTATTTGATCTCTCTTCTACACTTTTTAGTGCCTTTAGTTCTGTTTCTAGATAGGTTGGTGTGTTTTAGCTTTTTCTTTTCTCCGTATTTTCCTGGTTTCAATGTGAGTGTTTTCTCATAAGCTTTGTATCCCTTCCCAATTTAATCAAGTGATGAATTATATACGTATAGGCTATAGCTATCACTCTCCCACGTTTTAATAAAGACCTTATTTGCTTTTATAATTACATCAAATCATGCAAGATAGGTAGCATATAATTGTCCATTTACATGGTTTGATGACACATTTGTCTTCTCTTCTACTAAGAAATTTGTTGATTGGATCATACCAGCATTGTGTTTCTGCATTCAGTTTGCTGCCATTTTGTTCTTGTTCTTCAACATACTACCAAATGTAGAGAATACTGCTGCTTCTTATCTGTGGGAATAAGTCTCCTACCAGAGTGTTGATTGCCTTACATTTGAACCTGTAAATTTTGAACTGTTTACATGGCATGATCAGGTATCCAACCAGCTTAACAAATTATATCTGAAGTTTCTTAAGAGGAATCCTGGTTATGATGGAAAGGTATTTGGTCAAAGAAAAAATATGCAACTATGTATTAAATATAATTAGACTTATCCAAACATATCTATTAAACTGAGTTGTCTAACATTGATTTGAATTTTCCAGGTTTCCATTTATGGTCACTCTCTGGGTAGTGTTCTATCGTATGACATCCTTTGTCATCAAGAGACTTTGTACTCACCCTTCCCAATGGAGTGGATGTACAAAGAACAAAAAAGAAACAATGTTCATAATTCTGTCAGGAATAACTTAACATCTAGTAATAGTCCCAACTCAAATTCTAGTTCTAGGTATGAGATCTCAGAGAATGGTTTTAGTGAGGGCATGGTTGGTCCTCTGTATTGTCCAGATATTGTAGAAGAGCCTATGGAAGGAACTTCCAATCCATTGGGGCCTCCTGCATCATCAGAGTCTGATGTATCATCTACAGCTGATGAAATTTTCCACAGTTCATATGACATGGAATTCAGTAGGTATGACCTGATAAGTGACTCCTATAGCATGAGAACTGATGCCATACCAAGTGCTGATAGTACAGAAAATTCTCATAGTAGTAAAGCTGAAAAAATTAGGTTACTGATGGAAGAGGTAAAAACTGATGACTTATCTGTGTGTTGTTTGTCCTGATATCTTCATGTGCTTCTCACCTTAGTTACTTGTGCCCCAGAAAGATTTTCTAAAAGCAAAAGTCAAAGAGTTTGAAGCTGATTGTGATGGCAAAGGTACAGATATGCAGTTTCAATGTAGTCTCAAATGCTTGTTTTGTACTGTACTTGTTAGTATTAAGTGTTTTAGGTTTTCATGAAAACAATGTCCTGTATTTGATGCAAAGTGCTATCAGTGAACGCAAAGAAGAGTACCTTAGACGTTAATCAATCTGATCTTAAGAGACTCCAGCATGGGCATAGGGATTGCTTGAAGAGTTATACCCCTCAAATCAGATATACGAAATTAGAGTTCAAGGTAATTTCTTCTCTCTCTTCCATTCCTTGATGTTGGCTCTAGGGCCTTGCAGCATAGCTGTTAATGAGGATGCTTTTTATGAAACTTTGGCTTTTTACTAGTGCTGCATAATGAAAACTCCTCTACCATAGTCCATCTATGGTATAATTTTGAATTTTCCTTTTCTCCCCATACATGTCATAAATACCCACTCTAAAAACTTCTTGATCATCTTTTATTTGTATAGTTTAAGAAGTTTATGTGTGGAGTAATGAGCATTGCTTTAATGTCAGGTCGATACATTCTTTGCCGTGGGGTCTCCTCTTGGAGTTTTTCTCTCCCTTCGTAACGTTCGTATTGGGATTGGTAATAATTAGAACTTTTGAATGTGCCTATAATGTTTCCTTTCTTGACCTTCTACTTCTCCTTTTAGGCAGTGTGAAAGGCATTTGTTAAGTGTGGGATGAGCATCATGGAAAACATTTATAGTTTATCATCACATAGATCAGAGTACATGCTTGATTCTTATAAATTTCAGTATTACTTATGAAGTATTTCACAATTTTGGTCGCATTGATTGGTTTCTTGACAAAAAAAATTAGTTGCATAAGCTGGCAGGGGTTGCTTACATGTGTGTCACTAGTGATAATTTAAATGGACACTTAAGTACTTAATGGCATCAGCTTTTTATTTATTTATTTATTTATGATGGCAGCGCATAATGCTGAGAGTACATAACAAGTCTTTTGGCAATTGAAACACACAGAAGGATTATCCTGCCTGTGCGAATTAGTGCGTTCCTGAAATGTTGGAACAATACATAATTTTTTTTTAAACAATATTGCAAGAAATTTAAAGGCCGCATGACGGTGGACTCGAACCCGTGACCTTTGGTCCAGGCATTAACCACACTACCACTAGGCTAACACACGCACACACCAATACATAATTTTTGTTTGCATTGTCAAGTCATTAGTCATTTGTGCCAAACATTCTTTCTGGATTTCCATGCTATACTTGGTTGTTTTCCTTCGGTTGGATTTGGATACAGTTGACTAGAGTATCTTCTGTTATTTGCGTTGCTAGGCAAAGGGAAAGAGTATTGGAAAGAGGCAAATATAAATGAAGAAATGCCAGCATGTCGGCAAATGTTTAACATCTTCCATCCTTTTGATCCTGTAGCATATAGGTCCGTCTTCTACACTTCCTATCAGAATATTTTATTTACTCATCTGTTAAAATCTTCATTTTCATGTGTATTTACTTGTTCGCCACACAGAATTGAACCACTTATCTGTGAAGAGGTTATGCACAAACCTCCTGTCATTATTCCTTACCACAGGGGAGGGAAGCGGATCTATGTTGTGCTTAAGGTAAGGAACTGTCTTTTGAATAGTTGTGGGTTAATCCTTCTTGCTTATTGCCTTTCATATTATGTCAAACAGGAATTTAAAGAAGGCTTAGCATCGTATTCCCAGGCTTTAAGGAATCAATTTAACACCATTAAGGTAGGTACTCTCTCTCTCTCTCTCTCTCTCTCTCTCTCTCTCTCTCTCACACACACACACACACACACACACACAGCGCTTTATAATGATGATGTCACTTATTCTTTGCCATGATTGTCACAAAATTACCACTGCAAGTAATCCTATATGTTAAGCACTACATTGAATCGTATATGTACATATGTGAAGCACATGGATGGACTTATCTTTTTTAGGTGTACCAAACGATTTGTTAATGAATCAAATTGCTCCAATGTAGGTTAAAGTGCTGACACTGTGTGAATCCAAGTGGGACGAGCAAGATGGTAAGTACTCTTCTGCTTGCCTACTTTTTCTACTAAGATTGGAAGCTTTCTTTTAGCAGCATTACGTTTTCTCTCCTAAAGTTACTGCAATGTCTTGAGCAGAGCCATATGATAGTATCCATGAAAAGAAAGAGAGATCATATGGCTCAATGATGATGGATAGAGTAACAGGAAGTAAAGACGGGCGGGTTGATCATGTTTTACAAGTACGTGTGTATTAATTATCTTATCGAAAGCGCAATCTCCTTGTGAGAATCAGAGCACGTTGTAATTTCTGCGTTTGCTTTGCTTTGCTAATACAGGACAAAACTTTTCGACATCCTTATGTATCAGCCTTAGGGGCGCACACGTAAGCTTCACCATTCTGTTTTAGGAATTGTTTTGCTTTGTTAACCAAGCTGAAGTTTGGGTATTGATTTATTGGCAGAAACTACTGGAGAGATTACGACACGGCTCTATTCATGTTAAAGCACTTGTATAGGGACATAGCAGAGGAACCAGACTTGAGTAGTGAGGAACTAGAAGGCAGCTCAAGGAGTAGGTTGAAAGGATGGTGTAGACCGAGGGAGATACTCGACGAAGAGCTTCCCTTGACCTTTGCCGATCGCGCCTTCATCAAGCATTTCTCCTACCAAGTCAAGAAAATGTCCCAAAAATGAGTGCTTACTCCGCATTTATTTTTATTTTTATTTAATATTTTGAGAATATCAACTACTGGAGGTTCGTTTTATTTATCATAGTTAGTATTCTTTTCTCCATGTAGAAGGTGACATTTTGACTACTTGTAGCTTGCTCATTTCATTTGTACCCTGCCCTTTAAAGTTTGAGCTTTCTTGTTCCATTGGTAATTAATGTCTTTATTTTCAATTGGTTATTATAAATGCAAAAATTCCGATATGCATAAGATAATTTGGTAGCCTAATTAAAAAATTGTCTCCAAGACCAAAAACGGTCCACGTGGCAAGATCACAAAATGTGCACAATTTTCTTCCTGGACAGCGCGTATGTAGTGTAGGTCGGCATAGAAATACAAATGTAGACAGGAATTTTCAGGCAACAAGTTTATACTACAAATTAGCTTTACTTTACACGTGGAATGTGCCTAAATTTCACATTTTTTTTTCCCTAGATCCATATCTTGGCACCATAAAGAAAATGCAGGCCTTATGCCAACAGCTCATCAGCTGATTTGTTCCACATGTAAAAAACTGTTCTATACACCAGCTAGTTTTGAGACAACCAAGAAATCGATTTTGAAAGAAACAGAATTCATATATTTGAGATATTAAATAGATACTGACCATAACATCCATAAAAATTCTTCTTCTACATAACCAGATAAAGAAAATCCCGCATGCCAAAAAGTAGAAGCAAAATCTTAAACAGTTGTCTTAACTTAAGGTGTTAAAATTAACAGCTTTTTCCGAGTTGAGCTATATGGATGGATGTCCCCTCTCAAGATTTGGAGGCTTTCTGTTTGGCCTTTTCTATGAGAGGTCTCAACTGCTTCTTTTCAGCAAGAATCTTCAAGAAGTTGAAGAGAAAGGGTATGTAATTGTGCTTTCGACGAATGTTTTCGGTTCTCCATTTCTTGAACTTCTCCTCCTCCATCACTATCTTCTCAGTCGCAGCTTCAATCCCAGCATTTATCTCTGAAAGCGACATATTCAGCGCTTCCACACTACTTCCATCTACCATCCTCTCCGACTGCAACGCACCAAGTTGTTGCAGGATCCGTTCCCTCTTCCTTTGGAGTTCCTTGAGCTCAGCTGTATAAATTTCTTTCCTGTTCTTTATCACTCCCATCAGATTGAATCTTATTTCATTTTGGGAATATCTCTCGATGCGCTCCTGAATCACTGGTTGTACCAACCGTAGCCATTCCAAATCACCTTGCCCACCAGGGCACGGCCCCAGGCTTATAGGCCCCTCTTTGAGCCCATCAAGCTCGTAAAGTACCCCATCAACCGGTATATAGCTTATGAAGTGATATACATCGTCGTCTTTGCCAGCTGCTCTCTGTTCTTCAGGTACAAAGGGCTCGGGTCTTGCAAAACTATTATGCGCTGTGCGGATTGCTTCGCTGTTGTTGATAGCCAAGCCCTTAAGCTCGGGCGGGAAGTTTTTCGTGAAGTCCTTCAGCGCTGACAACTCTGGCCCAATATCAACATCAGGACTGTTCATCAGAATTGAGAGGATTGCTTGGGTTGCACAGGCATTATTTATTACCTGCAGTTATATTGAAGCACTTGTAAGTTGTAACTTTTCAATTTTGACCAACTGAGATTCTGGTCGTGGATACTAACCTGGCTGGCAAAAAACAAGTTTGGGTTTGGATCCTTTATTACAAGACGGTCATCCTTTTCTCCCGGACGCCACTTAAAGAGGAATACTAGCCCATATACTGGCCTGTCCATGAAAGAGACAGAAAATGAGCCCAAAGAGCTGAAACTTCAAAAGCATTTTTTAACCAAAGCAGAAGAAACAAAGTCCTATGCACGAAGTTTACCTTAGGTTATCCAGTGAATCAAGGTCCAAGGAATACAACTCCTCAACCTGTTTGAGCATAATAATTGAAATAAATATCTGACCTTTGATAAAACAATCTATTAAGTAAATTGAAGTGAAGACTGCTCTAAAGCTGCCTCTACTAAATGGACAAAGTGAGCCCAACACTTTGGGTAACCGAATGATACAACCTTTGTGATATAGGAAGGCAAACATTATAATGAGATATCCTAGAAATGAAGCATAATTTCACATTATTGTAACTCAGTTACTATTCTTCTGGCCTTAGGTACAAAGCTAGCCGACAAGATCCAAAGTATGGCACAGGATACTGGGACTAAGGAAACAGCTAAGTCTTAAAAATACATCTTAAACCAACAACTCCCAGTCTGATTAAAAACCTCACTCCAACTTAACTGTAATGATTAACCAATCGCCAAGCACGATCAACTACCGACTGCTTGCGTTCAGAATTTATTGGAAGTCGTGAAACCCCATTAACTATCATTATGAATGTAACCCCCGTAAAAGTACACCATCAAACTCAATGTAAATGAACCAGGCCTAAATGACTATATGGGCAGAACAATACCTGAACACCTTTAACTTGCATCTGCTGTATAAGTTCAGTGAAAACTCCTGCAGAGCAAGAAAACAGTTAAGGTACAAAGAGAGGCAAGTTTCTAAACCCAGCTTTACTGGATAGCCCTTCATGCAATCAGAGCAATATAAAAATGTTAATCAACCGCCATCAAACATCAATATGAGTGAGAATCTGCTACTATTCAAAGAAAAAATATACTGCTTGCTATCATTCTTAACTTCAAAGTTCTCAGCTTAACTGATGAATTACAAAAAGACAAAATCCAATCTTATCATTAACTTGCATCATTAGGAATGGTAAACTGTCATTAAGTTACTGTCCTTTGAACTGATAATTATTGTCTATTATTGCAACTGTACTTGTAACTGATAACTTTTGCTAGCTCTGCTTAGATCTTAAGGCTGTGGTTTTTAAGTGCCAACTACAAAGGAGTATGGCTATGTTGAGCAGGACAACTACTAGATACCCATACATAATTACTCTAGTTTCTTCTTTACTTTGTCAGGAACGGTGCAACAACTTTTTTGTATTAGTCGAGAAAGGCTGAACTCATGCATTTGAATACATCACATAATCAATTGTAATACTCAAGAGGATAACTACTAGAAACCCACACATAATTACTCTAGTTTCTTCTTTACTTTGTCAGGAACGGTGCAACAACTTTTTTGTATTAGTCGAGAAAGGCTGAACTCATGCATTTGAATACATCACATAATCAATTGTAATACTCAAGAAGTCGAGATTGGAATCTGAAAGTGTCAAGAATCTAATACAAACCACTCTTCATCCCACAATAACAGCAAATATCCATAAAATAATACAACCGCAATTACATTAAACCCAATCCAGAAACCTCTGGAAACAATCCTGTGAATTGGTATCTTCGTTTCTAGATGAACTTTGACGAACCTAACGCATACAGGCTTAAGTTAAGCCAGAAACCCCATGCTCGTCAGATGCCTTATATAAAATTCAAAAATAAAGCTACTCTAAATGTCCAAATAAAATTCTATTTCTAACAACTCATGACCACACATCATATCATGAGTAATATAAGTATCTTTCTCCGGCCAGGGGGGAAAAAACAGACACGGAACAAAATCTTATACATTGAATTGCGAATATACAAACATACCAGGATCTGATTCAATAGTGCACCAAGACATGATTGTATATCAAAACTACTGCAAAAAAAAAAAAAACAATAAAACGAAGTTATAAGAAAACGAAAATTAGGTATTCGAACATACACCATCACAGATTTCATTCAAATTGCTGCAACGATTACAGTATACAATTAACTGTAACTAGCATGCGGATACTCAAAAATTATTGAAGACGACAAAATTTTACCCAAATATAATTCTAGCTAAACAGCTCACTCGCACTCCGTAATTTTATTTTAAAATTCGTTTCAATAGAAATCGAAGCAGTCTAGTTTTGAAAATTGGAGACGACAGAGCATACCTGAAACTCTTCCACGGGCGGCGGAGCAGAAGACGGTGGCTCAGCGGATATAATGAGCTTTTCTGCTGTAGAAATTTTATGGGTTTTGGTGTGGGTTGGAAATTTACCAACACATAGACGTCGGGTCAGTCACGTTTGATTCGGTCGGTGCGGTAACCTTTTGGTCGGGCCAAATTATAACCTGATTCGATTCGGATCAAATTACTCAAACTTTTTTTTCTTTTTCTTTTTTGTTGCCATTATTATCTCTTTTTGTTATCGATCGTTACTTAAGACAAACTCTTCAATTTTAATATTTGTTATAATGTTCTAAATTCGAACCGTCTAAAAATAATACTGTTAAAATTCGATTTTAATCAGTAAATACCCACATTTTTGTTTGTTGATTTTTTTTTTTGAGTAAATTCTCATATAAGAATGTCTCATGAACCTAAAATTCGTACACAAATGTACAAAATATTAACCTGCCCTAATTTTAGATTTATGATTTAGAAACTCCAATCGAACGTCTTAGAAATGTTAAGGCTCTTTTGATTGTAATTGGTTAATTGCTCAAATCTATTCGTAATGAGTCGATTGAAATTAAAGAATTAAAATTCAATTACAACTGTTTGGTTTGGTGATACGAGCGAAGTCAAGTATGAAGTTCAACTCCTTTTTTTTTTTTTTTCAGTATGAAGTTGAATGAATAGCAGCAATGAATAAGGCTTGGATGTAAATGTAATTAATTACAGTTAGGTGATATTTGTGATTGCGTTGATTACTCGTCAAAATCTTAGAAGTTGTATCTAACGACTAATATAAAGAATAAGACTGCTCGTAGCTTGTGTTGGGCTGCCTCGAGACGCCGCTGCCCACGAGACAGCTCGTTGCAGGCTCCATCGTCTCGAGCCCGTCTAGCCAGCTTGAGACCGTCTCAATCCGGCGCATGCATTGCACGCGTTTGCCTTTTCTTTTTTTAATTCCGGCACGTGCATTGCACGCGTCTGGCCGGAAAAAAAAAAAATCGGACAACGGCTATTTTGAATTCCAACGGGTATCAACGATTATTTAGCCGATTTTTTTTATTCAATTTTTACCTATATATACCACCTTAATTCACACCATTTCTCACATAATCATCTCTATTTTTCCACAAATTTTCATACATTCACCTCTCATAAATGGATGCAAATAATCTGTGGCGTCGTCGTGGTGTCCCCTCGAAATGGCGGACGACGGGGCATACGACGGATATAAGCCGACGGAGTTTGATTCTATCAACCTCAACTCGTCTGTCAGCGAGTCGTTCCAGAATGTCATCGGCGACGAGAAGAGTCCCTTGTCTGAGCCGGCACAGGCCATGGCGAGTCGCAGCAAGGCACGAGCCGATCTCACCCTCGCAAATGTCGCTCCTTCTCCTCCGGCCAAACCAACGACAAAGCGGTGCAATTACACAGTTGAACAAGGCATCGTCGTCGCCCAGATCTGGGTAGAGGATGTTATGAATCGGGTACTTGCTCGTGTAGATTTCAATGAACAATACTTCTTTATTGATGAACTTTGAATAGAAATAGAACTTGTAAGAATTACAATGGAAACTGAAGAACAGAGATTAGGAAAATCAGATCGTCCGAAGTTAAACTTCTGCCCGCAAGACGAGAATACGCCCCGGTAGTGCTCACGGTAGGCGGCTCGTCCCCAAAGGTTAAAACGATCTTAAACATCTGGGCTGTAGTAGCACCACAAACAGAACCGAGCTCCGGCGAACTGAACTGGAACGAAGACTGAACTGGTGTATGATATGCTATGAAATGCTATGCTGCTTTGAGAGAAGAAAAGATTGCTTTTCGTTGAGTCAAGAATGCAATGACAATGCCTCCCTTATATAGCAGCTTTCGGACATGTGGAGGGGCTCGTTGCATTAACACAGCCATTCATGGCCGGCGGTTTCTGGACGTGAAGAGGTGGCCAGCTGAAGTGAACAGCCTTGGCTGTTACAGAAGCCAAAGGTCTTTTGGGCCGATGGGCTTCACACGGATGGGCCGCTGGATTGGGCTCAACAATTAATCGAATTGGGCTTGTGGGGTTGGTCCAAAAAGATAAGGCCCAAACACCAGCCCAAAGTACCAAGATCCAAGTCCAAGTCCCAGGCCCGACCCGAGCCGGACGGACGGCGGCGGCGCGCGCGCGTAGGCACCCATACACATCCATACACACCAACCCAACAAGTTATTAAGCCCATACAGACATAGCCTTAAATACTAGTTAAATCATCCACATATAACCGATGTGGGACAACTAACATTTATTATAATTAATAACATGTTAATTACTACTTCAACATTCAACCTTTAGCATACAATATCTCACTCACCAGAAATCGGTTTAGAGATATTAAATATACCACGTTCATCTACTCACGGCGTAGATTAATATCCAATAAATATTTTAATTAAATAATAAATATTTAATCAACAATATTTATCCTCAATAATGGTTAATATTTAAACCATTTCCAACAATCCCCCACATGAGTGAGAATGCCAATGCAAAATGAATGCAAATGCAAAGTTTAGTCCTCAAGAGACAATACTGCATTTGGCTAGGTAGCTTGTGACCTTGAACCTATCCATAGTCAACATTATCGAGTATACCGGCGGCATAGTGGTTATGAAAACCTTGAACTAGTCCTCCATGGTGTATACCGAGACAACAATATTGACACAATATCATCTCAATTCCGTCCGTTCTAACGTTTTGTGTCCTTTTCGGCCTTGGACACCGCTTTGGATTCATAAGTGTATCAATTGAAGCGGCCCTCACTTCACACTTATATAGGTGATACTTATTCCCAAGTATCCTACTATACTTGACTTCTCCGAGGTATCCAAGAATCATTAAAAGTCATAAGACTTAACCTCACCACTTGTATGTAAACAAACACTCACTGTTCTCAAAGAATAGGTATGTTCGAGTGTTTAACACACGGATTCTTATAACTTCGTTGTCTCATTGAACCAAGCTCTTAGGATCCTACAATTTGCAAGGTTGGGTATCCGCTATAATCATCCTTAAGATGTGGATTTAACACCCATTCCCTCTAACAGTTTATACATTTGATCTCGATTAATGCTCTTAGTCAGCGGATCCGCTAGATTATCTATTGACCTCACATAGTCAATTGAGATAACCCCACTCAAGATCAAATGTCTTACGGTATTATGTCGTCGACGAATATGTCGAGACTTGCCGTTATAAAACATATTCTGTGCTCGTCCAATAGCAGATTGGCTATCACAGTGTATCAACATAGACGACACAGGCCTCGTCCAACATGGAATATCCTCGAGGAAATTTTTAAGTCATTCGGCTTCTTCACCAGCTTTATCCAAAGCTATGAATTCAGATTCCATGGTAGACCTGGCAATACAAGTCTGTTTCTTAGACTTCCAAGATACTGCACCACCCCCAATAGTGAACACGTATCCACTCGTAGAAAACGAGTCTTTGGAGTCAGATATCTAATTAGCATCACTATACCCTTCAAGTACAGTAGGCTCTCTTAAATAGTGAATCGCAAAGTTCTGAGTATATTTCAAATAATCCAGTACGCGCTCTAGGGCTCTCCAATGTTCTTTACTTGGATTAGCAGTATAACTACTCAACTTGTGAACCGAGCATGCTATATCAGGTCGGGTACAGTTTGACAAATACATCAAACTCCCAATTATCTTAGCATATTCATCTTGACCCACAGGTTCCCCCTTGTGCTCACTTAGATGAATATTCAGTTCCCAAGGAGTCTTAGCAATAGGTTTCTCATAAGCGTTGAATCTCCTCAACACTTTCTCAACATAGTGAGATTGCGACAATGCAATTCCATTGGGCGTTCTTAGAATATTAATTCCAAGAATAACGTCATCTAAGCCCATATCTTTCATGCTAAAATTCATACTTAGCATCCTCTTGGTTTCACCAATCACACGAGAGTTACTACCCATGATTAACATGTCATCTACATAAAGACAAACGATAATATAATCGTCACCCGTTTTCTTAATATAGACACATTTGTCACTCTCGTTGATCTTGAAACCATTTGACAACATTACTTCGTCAAACTTCAAGTGCCAACGCAAAGACGCTTGTTTCAATCCATATAAAGACCGTTGTAGTTTGCATACCATGTGCTCTTTTCCAGTTACAACAAACCCCTCCGGTTGCTTCATATAGATTTCATCATCTAACTCCCCATACAAGAATGCAGTCTTAACATCCATTTGATGAATCTCAAGATTGCGCAAAGCAGCAATAGCGAGAAGCACCCTAATAGAAGTAAGTCTCGTCACGGGCGAATAGGTATCAAAGAAATCATAACCGGCTTTTTGTCTAAAGCCTTGAACAACAAGTCTGGCCTTATATATTTATCAATAGTACCGTCAGACTTGTACTTCTTCTTTAGGATCTACTTGCATCCTAATGCCTTACAGCCTGGTGGTAGTTCAACTAATACTCAAGTGTGATTAAGCATAATAGACTCAATCTCGATGTCTATAGCTTCTTTCCACAAAGCCGCATCCGAACCAGATAAGGCTTCTTTTACGGATACCGGTTCACCGTTTAACATTAAAACGACGTAGTCCGGTTCATAAATTTTTGTTTTCCGTACTCTAGTACCACGTCTAGGCTCATTCACAGGCATAGACCTAAGTCACTTTCTATTCGGCGGTCCATAGAACACCGGATTAGAACTCGATGCAACATTTTCATCTATGGGTTCAGAGCTCATAGACTCATCTACAAGTTTAGAGCTCGTAGCTTCATCCTCAACTCTCTTCCTAGAGTTAGGATCAACCTTATCCTTATTAGGATAGATGTTCTCAAAGAATACAGCATTCCTTGATTCCATCGTCGTACCCACATGAATGTCGGGTATATCGGATTTGTGTACAACAAACCAATACGCGCTGCTGTTAAGTGCATAACCAATAAAGATACAATCTATCGTTTTAGGTCCAATTGTAACTTGTTTTGGTAAAGGCACTTCAACCTTAGCTAAACACCCCCACACTTTGAGGTATTTATACAAAGGTTTCCTCCCTTTCCAAAGTTCATAAGGAGTCACATCCTTCCCTTTGAGTGGAATCTTGTTCAAGATATAGTTAGCTGTCAAAACAGCTTCCCCCCACATGTTCTGGGGTAATCCTGAACTAATCAACAAGGCGTTCATCATCTCTTTAAGAGTACGATTCTTACGTTCAGCAACGCCATTTGATTGTGGTGAATAAGGAGCAGTCGTTTGATGGATTATACCACTTTCTTGCATAATTCAGCAAACGGAGCAACATACTCTCCACCTCTATCACTTCGAACCATTTTGATTCGGCAACCAAGTTGATTTTCGGCTTCATTCTTGAAGTTTCTAAAAGCTTCAATAGCCTCATCTTTACTTCTTAACAAGTAAAGGTAACAATACCTTGTGCAATCGTCAATAAAGGTAATAAAATACCTTTTACCACCTCTAGTTTGCACAAATTTTAAGTCACACACATCGGTGTGAACAAGTTCTAAAGGTTTAGTGCTTCGTTCAACCGACTTAAACGGTAACTTAGCCATTTTTGCTTCAACACAAACTTCACACTTGTCTTGTGTCTTAGATAAATCAATTTTTAACATGTCCATGTTCGCAAGTCTTTTTATAGCATTTAGATTTACGTGACCAAGTCTACAATGCCATAAATCACAACACTCAAGCAAGTAAGCAAAAGTAGTAGCTTTATTATCATTAGCAACTGCCTTAGAAGGCTTACAAGTACGAACACTGAACTTGAACATATCATCAACAATGTGACCTTTTCCAAGAGTCTTATCAAACTTACGTATGATTATAAAATCACTACGAAGATCTATATCAAACTTAGCCCTAACTAGTTTGACGCCTGACACCAAATTCTTGCGGATTGTCGGAGCATGCAGCACATCCTTCAAAGTTATCTCCACACCGGAAGTGAGTTGGAGTACAATAGTCCCAACTCCAAGAACAGGTGAGGTACGGTCACTCGCCTCGGTGATAAAACGGTCTTGAACTTCCTTGTAGGTATAGAACAAGTTCCGGTTCATGCAGATATGAACGGTCGCACCTGTGTCAAGAAACCAGGGTCCGAGACATGGTTTACCTCGGTGATCATGGCAACAAGGTCGTCTTTGTCCCAAGTGTCGAAGTCCTTTTGGACATGGTTGACCTTGTTCTTTCCCTTCTTCTTCGGCAGACGGCAGTTCTTCGCCATATGTCCGGACTTATCACAATTGTAGCACGTTCCGGTGAACTTAGTTGGAGGTGCCACTTCTTTTTCTTTGCCTTTGGCAGGATAAGGACGCTTCTTTGAAGGTCTGCCCCTACCATCGGTCAAGTTTGCCTTAGCCTCCATTGGAGCCTTGGCCTTCATGTCTTGATCACGGACTTGAGCTTCGGTTTGAAGCTTAGCCACCAACGTCTCAACAGTCATTTCCTTTCGCTTGTGCTTAAGATATCCCTTGAACTCCTTCTAACTTGGCGGCAACTTGTCAACCAAGAGCGCCACAGTATACGCCTCGGGCAGAGGCATCCCCTCGGAATGAACATCGTGTATAAGAGTTTGGAACTCTTGTACTTGGGGCATCATAGGACGACTGTCCACCATTTGGAATTCGGTGAGCCTCGTCACTACGAACTTCTTCGTGCTAGCAGGATTAACACGGTACTTCAACTCAAGAGCATCCCAAATTTCTTTGGCGGTCTCCTTGATGCTGAACACATTGAACAGGCCATCATCAAGCCCGTTCAACAACATATTCCAACACAGATAGTCAGAATGCACCCAAGTATCGTAGTCAATACGAACTTGCACATTTGCCTCGTCCTCGGCTGGGACAGGAGGTCTTTCTTCACTCAGGAAGCTGGCAAGCCCCATTGTGGTGATGTAGAACATCATCTTTTGGGACCATCTTTTGAAGTCAGTTCCCGAAAAACTTGAAGGTTTCTCGGCGATAGGCATGAGCCCAGCAGCAGGTTGAACCGGAGCCATGGTTGAGCTCGAGGAGCCAATGGTTCCATAAGTGGTGGAAGAAAGAGTGGAAGCGCCGATGCTCGAATTGGTAGACATCTTTTCAGCAGAATTTTAGGTTTGAACTTCAGTTTTGAGAAAGCATACGAACAAGTAACTTTTTTATTCTCGTCTTGCGATTGTTAGGAATCGGGTACTTGCTCGTGTAGATTTCAATGAACAATACTTCTTTATTGATGAACTTTGAACAGAAACAGAACTTGTAAGAATTACAATGGAAACTGAAGAACAGAGATTAGGAAAACCAGATCGTCTGAAGTTAAACTTCTGCCCGCAAGACGAGAATACGCCCCGGTAGTGCTCACGGTAGGCGGCTCGTCCCCAAAGGTTAAACCGATCTTAAACGTCTCGGCTGTAGTAGCACCACAAACAGAACCGAGCTCCGACGAACTGAACTGGAACGAAGACTGAACTGGTGTATGATATGCTATGAAATGCTATGCTGCTTTGAGAGAAGAGAAGATTGCTTTTCGTTGAGTCAAGAATGCAATGACAATGCCTCCCTTATATAGCAGCTCTCGGACATGTGGAGGGGCTCGTTGCATTAACACAGCCATTCATGGCCGGCGGTTTCTGGACGTGAAGAGGTGGCCAGCTGAAGTGAACAGCCTTGGCTGTTACAGAAGCCAAAGGTCCAAAAAGATAAGGCCAAAACACCAGCCCAAAGCACCAATTGCCAAGATCCAAGATCCAAGTCCCAGGCCCAAGCCCGGCGGCGCGCGCGTAGGCACCCATACACATCCATACACACCAACCCAACAAGTTATTAAGCCCATACAGACATAGCCTTAAATACTAGTCAAATCATCCACATATAACCGATGTGAAACAACTAACATTTATTATAATTAATAACATGTTAATTACTATTTCAACATCCAACCTTTAGCATACAATATCTCACTCACCAGAAATCGGTTTAGAGATATTAAATATATCACGTTCATCTACTCACGGCGTAGATTAATATCCAATAAATATTTTAATTAAATAATAAATATTTAATCAACAATATTTATCCTCAATAATGGTTAATATTTAAACCATTTCCAACAGAGGAGACGTACAATTCCATTGTCGGCAAAGATCAACCTGGCGAGAAGTATTGGGGAAAAGTGGCGGCAAGGTTCAACGCCATGTTCGACGATGACCTCAACCCAAAGTCAATGAAGAGTTTTTGTGGGCACGTCTCCTCCTGGGTGAAGGAATGGATGATCACTTACGGCAAGTCGACGAAAAAAAGGCTCAACGGCACCTTCGACAACATGGTGATCGAGGCTGTCTAACAGATATACGCGGCCCATTAAGGTAACCAACGTTTTAGCCATTTTGGTGCTTGGAAAATCTTACAGAACTATCCCAAATTGATTCACCAAGAATTCCCGAGGTTCTGTCCATGAAGCGGATGAAAAATACGAAGGAAGGCGCCTACACCTCATCTGGAACGCCCCACAGATCGAGCGAGGCGATAGAAGGGGAAAACACGACTCCCCTCGCCCACAGGAACGAGACGCAACAAAGGCGGAGGTGAGGGCAGCCAAAGGAAAGGGGAAAAAGAAGGCGACCGAGGATACGGAGTTCGGATCGTTGGTCGACTAAATGAATGCCCGACTAAGCGGTATGATCGAGGCAAAGAACAAACTCGCCGCGGCAATGAGGAGCGTGCTCGGGCAAAGCAAGATGACATCTATGCAAGAATCATCAACACGGATACGTTGCGCATGATGTCGGATGTAGAACCCCAAAAATTCGAGCCTAAAAATTTCGTTGTAAGTATATAAAAATTTAATTAGAGTTAATCAGATAATAGAACAGTCACTTATTCCCGATAAATTTTATACGTCTAAATCATAAAAATTTAGACGTCATATGCATTGCATAGCACGAGCATTCATATTTTATTATTCGAGTAAAATATGTCGATATTATTATCGCCTATACAATAATGTGATTAATTAAAAATAATTAATCAAAAAGATAAATTATATATATAATATAAATATGAAGCGTTTGTTTATTTAATTTTGTAAAAGAATTAATTTATAGAATAATATGGATATTGGTCTCGTTAAGACCAAAATAATTAGTTCTACGTATATGCTCGATCGAAACTTTGATCGGATGAGCGAATGTCGTATAATGGAAGAATAATCGAAATACTATATAAAAAGAAATTATATAATATAATAATATACATTATATATAGGTAAGTGAATGTGTATTGCGTGTGTGCCGTGTAGGTGAGTGTGCGTGTGTTTAATTAGAGTTTTTTTTTATTTTTTTAATTGATTAGATTTTGCTTAGATTTTTCTCCCTAACATAATCATTATTCCTTTTTCATTCTCCCATATCACCTCCCGTAATCCTCAATTAGAATAAAATAGAGTAATGATATTCCTAGTTGCCTAGAGATTCCCCCTCCCCTTCATTCACGTTAAAAAAAAAGGTTGCAGATGAAACTTTTCACCATCTCTGTAAATCACCTTCTCCTCAAGCCCTAACCCCTTCTTCTTCTACCACCATCTACCACCATCTATCACCATCGGAGCCACCACCACCACCATCTAGTAAAGCCGGAGAAACGGGCAGCCGTGAGGGAGGAAGGAGAAGGAGAGAGAACCGAGAGTAAGAGAGAAAGGAGGAGGAGAAGAAAAAGGCTAGGTATAAAGTCTAAACCCTCGTTTCTCTTATTTCTTCCTTCTTTTCAATATCTTAGAAGCATGTTTAGGGAAAGAAAATGGTGGAACCTTTGGTCTTGGTGTGAAGAAGATGATGTTTATGTGATTTCATAGTGTAGTGATGGCAAATATGATTTTGTGTGGTCTTGATGCTTGTTGTAAAGTTATACTCGATTATATGCATTCTAGGAAGAGCATGACTTAGGAATGTATGTTCTCCATAATCATATGGTTGCTATAGATGATATGTGAGTGTGTTTAAGGCTGAAAACCGAGTATATTGCTGCTGTGTTGGTGTGTTGAGTTTGAATAAACGAAGCTTGGAATGAATCGTGTGCAACGTATGAAACTGCACTGCTCTGATTTATCCGCTTGGATATGATAGGTTTCGAATTTGAATCTCAAATTTTTATATGTTGTAGATAAGCATGTTAGGATGGTTATGTAAAATTTTCAGAATTTTTCGTTGAAGCATGTAATTTTGGTGGATTTAATACTCTACTGCTCTTATTTGAAAATCTAATCTGCGCAGAAAAATGTATAAGTATTTTTCTCCTTTGATTCGTAACTTTTGAAGGCTTAGCCTTTTGTAAATTGAAACTAGACATCCTAAGGATTTTAATTTGATATTTTTCATCCCTTAAGGCCAAATGAAAGATTTTATATTGAATTTTCAAGTAAACTGTTGTGCAGTAGAACTTCAATTTTTGGCAGATTCACTGATCTACAAACGAGGCTCAATTAGGACAAGTAAAACCTTATAATTTTGAAGTGTAACAACTTCTGGAAACTCTATTATGTGTTAGGAGCATGCCATAAAAATTTCAAGCCTTTTTGATCTCGTTTACTATTTTAATTAGAATTTATAACGTCAAAGTGTTATGCTGAAAAAAATTGCAGAAATATGTTTATTATCAATTAATGCCTAAATTCGATTTTATTGCTAATAAAATACATATGTGAACCTAAAAAATGTACTAAGTAAATTATTTCCAAAATGACATGATAGAGTATGAGTTGTTGGAAATTATGTCATGTGTTACAATAGCTAATTAATTAGATTTAAGCTAAGTTGTTTTGGGTCAAAATAAATATAATGAATTCGACTTGGGCCAATGGGCCAAAGTTTTCAGATTTGTATGTATTTGGGCCAACTTAATAAATTGTGTGTGTGGGTTATGTGGTTCGGGTTCGAATTAAAATATTGTGGGCTTTTGAATTGATTTCGGTTGGGCCCCGAATTTATTTTAAAAATGGGCTATATTCTTTAAAATTGAAGGAGCCTAGTAACATAAAATTGGACCTATGTTGTTATAATATTGTTGGATTGGACTATCCCAAGTTAATAAAAAGAAATATGAAATGAGCTTAGTCTTATATTAGTTAATGTAATTATGATAGTCCAATATGACTTGTTATGTGTGATATGGACCCTTAGTCCATATCCATATGTAATTAAATGTGAAGTTGTATATTATATGATTAATGTTTATTATTATTATTTATGCATGATTAATTGTTTATTATTTATTATTAATAATTTATTAATTGATATTTTAATTGTATGCCTTAATTAATTAATTAATTATTTATTTATTTATTAATTAATTATATGTATTTAATAATTAATTATTAATTAATTAATTATATACCTTTAATAATTAATTATTGATTAATTAATTATATCCCTTAATTAATTAATTAATTCTTTATTAATTAATTTATATGTCTTTAATAATTAATTATTAATTAATTATATGCCTTTAATAATTAATTAATTCTTAATTAATCGATTAAAATGATCTAAGTCAATTGAATAATTGTTATGTATTCAATAGTCAAATGAATATCTTACATTTTTTAAAGTGTGATCATATGACATGAGATAAGCGATTAAACAAGTGTACATGAATTAATATGATGTGATGTAAAGTATATAGTATGCATAAGACATCTACGTGACTCACGTTACATAACATGCATGACATACATGTTATAACTCGGGAATAAGCTTGACCTAGGATGCTAAGACTTTAGACACTTTTATGCTTGTGAACCTAAGTGTTTAAGACAACTCTTGTAGGATCGAGCAATCCCTAATTCGAGGACTAGTCAAACGAACTTGAACCAAGGTGGGTTTCTATTTTCAAATTGTGGGATTACAAACTCCCACTGAGGTAACTTTAGGGTTATTAAACCCAATGCTTTCAAAGTGTGATATGCATGCTAAATGTTTTATGCTCAATTGCTTGTGGTTTACCTATGTTGAAAGTTTTATAATACAATCGGCCTTGTGCTCCGTACAAGCCAAGGTAGTGTACACATGAAGTTATGACGGTTCGGTTGGAGGGAGTGGCTCCCCTCTAATTGAACCGGGTGGTAACCCAAGAATGTGAGATGCTCTATGGTTCGAACCGTCAACTGTTTTAAAAACTTATGTGAAGGATATTTTTACCAAAGTAACCCTCTTCCATAAGAATGAAGCATGTTATATCTTTTGAAAAATTGTTATCAAAATGGGGCACGGAATCCACTGAGTGCTTTTGTACTCAGCCCCCTGCATTGTTTTCCCTAATGCAGGTTGATCAATGTGGAGGCGAAGGAAGGGGATGTCGATGCCGCTATTGTCCGTTGTTCGTTTTCAAGTACTTGTCGTGTCGGTCTTTATGACCATTGTTGTGTCTTCAGTAAGGCTTATGCCACCAAACTCATGTTACCTCTTATGTCCTAATCATCTACTTGTAGATGGTTATCTTTTGAAACGCTTCCACAGTGTGGGGCCGGTGTCCTCATACATCGACCCCAGTTATGTTATGCTAGGGCATCGATTTTAAACAATTACCCACCTTTCCTTTATTATCCCAAACACTTGTCATTTCGATTTTTCAATAAATAACTATTTGTTATCATTTATGAATCATGATTATATGGTTTCACCCCACCCACAGCCTGGCGGCTCGGACGGATCCGCATAGACCGGATCGCGGGTCGTCACACCAGAGCAGTACCAACTGCATATGATGATGGTTGTCGAGATCAAGTGACGTCGATGATGGGCTTAGTTTTTTTATTTCCCCTACCAACGACTATGTATTTATTTATTTATTTCTAGTAATGTATTTTTTATTTATTTCTAGTAATGTATTTTTTTTATTTCTAGTAATGTATTATTTTTATTATTTAAATTAATGAAATTATCGAATTTTCTAATTAAAATTAATGCAAAATACATATTCAGAAATTAAATAGAGACACCCTATAAAGATAATCCCACTGCAGCTCACTGTCTCTATCTCCGATTCTCCATCACACCCTATGATGGTCCCGATACGAGTTACTGGTGTAGGGGGGGGAATACACCAGTTAGGATTTTTTTAATTTTCGAAAAACTTAACACTTGAAAACAACTTCAACTGAGTAACAGGACTCAATTGGGATCTCACAGCAGAGTAAGCAACCTCAGCTGGAAGAGTGGTGCTGTGCGGAATGTGGTGGAAAATGAACTCGTAAAAACAAACTCACGCTTTTATGCACGGTTGGTCAAAACCAAAACTGTTGATGTGAAAGTATGCAGATTGTATGCGGTTAGATTGTCAGTTGAGATATGCAAATGAAGACCGAACACAAACTAAGCACAACACACAAGATTTACGTGGTTCGGAGAGAACTCCTACGTCCACGGGGAGATGTGAGTCCACACACCTCAGTCCAAGTTCTTCTGGACAGCTCCACTCAGCTTACGCGGGCTGAGCAACCGTTACAGTTTAGTTTCCGGGCACTAAACAGCCTAAGTCAAGTTTGCGGGTACTTGACGACCTGACTACTCAATTACAGGAAGAGTAAGGTCCTAGCACACTTTTTAGGGTGTGAGAATGGGTAGGATTTCCAACTACAGCTCGATCACGAATGAGAGTTGGATCTAAGGCTTGAACGAATAAACACTCAACCTAAGATCAAAAACAGTTTCGATCTCTAGGAACCCTCAGCTACTAATGTTCTCTCAAATTGGAACTCTCAGCTGCTGATGCTCTTAGATGATGATTTTGCAGATTTGCTTTTTGCTTTGATTTCTCTCGAGAAAGCTCTTGAATTTTTCGTTGTCTAAGTGTCTCTCGCTCTCGAATGAGAGAATGCCTCTATTTATAGGCGGAGAGAATCAACTAGCCGTTGGAGGAGCAGTTGATCTCTGGTCGGTTGACAGCGATGGCTTGTCTCTCATCTCTGTAGACTTTCCCGATATGGCATTTGTGCTCTTCTGCTTTCCATCTGAGACAGCCTTGTGTTGGGCCAGATGGGGTAATGACTGAACGGTCAAACCCTCATGTGACTTCCTTTTGAAATTCAAATCTTTGACAGTCAACTTCGGTTTGTCGGTTGAAAGTCTTGACCTTCATCTGAGTAATCTTCAGTTGATGTTCCGATCTGTCGAGCTCTCAGCTGACTTTGAACTTCAAACAGTTGAACTCCTTGTTCGGATTCTATAACTGAGGTTCTGAAACTGAACACTCAGTTGTCTTCCTTGTATTTACTCAGTTGGGTTTGAACCCTCAGATGATTTCCTTTTCATCTGATGTTCTCTTCCTTTTAACTGTTTCTCATCTGATGAATGTTCAGTTGGTTTCCTTCTCAACTGATGTTTTGAAGACTTCCCCTTGTTTGCATCTGAACAAATAAACTCTCAGTTGTCTTTCTTCACAACTGATGTTCTGTCTGAGTGACGCCTTGTTGCCATCTTCAGCTGGAGACCTGTAAAGATAAAATCTTAACTTTGCTCAAACAGCGAGCCTAAATTCTAACATTAGGTTCTGGCAACATCTACTCGGTTGGGGTCAGCCGGTTTTAGAATTCATCAAAACTTATACTAATAAATTTCCCAACACCCTATAAAGACACCCACGTCCATATAGTCGAAGTGGGTTGCTTTGCTCATGAGTTATGTTATGAGGAAATATGTTTATCTCTCAAAAGGTTATGAGTTCAACCAATTTTTATCTTTTTAATTTTTGAACGTCCTTCTTTTCAATACTCGTGTTAAAAAATAATGTGGTCACTTATTACAGAATAGAGATGGTATAATTATGTCTATAAAATTTTACTTGTTGAGCAAAATGAAAGTCTATAATGCAAAAAATACTTAATCTATGATAAGATTTGATTGATAAAATAATTCAACCTAATAACATGTTTGATTTGAATGATTAAGCTTATGATAGAAAACATAATTGTGCTCATCTCACTAATTAAATGATAATTTATTATTTAAATTTGAATGATTATTAACCACTCATATAATTGTAATAATCCAACGAGCTCTATCTATGAATTCTATAATATATTGAGTCTAGCGTACAAATCGGTGCAGTAAGGATAATAATATTTATAGTAAGTACTAAAATTAATGTATTTTTAAATTGTAAATTAAATCCAAAAACCGAACGATATAATCGAACCTAAAATCTTTTTGGACGCAGACGGCTACTGTAAATATCTTGAAGTAAATTTATCTCTCCCATTTTTGATTCAGTGCAAACTAAAATTATTTTTATAATTTTATATAAGACCAAAGTCTATCAGTCAAAATACGATGTAATATATTCTCAAATTCCCACTTTATTTAGTGGAATAGTAGTTCTTCTACTTTTGTATGTAGAGTTCCATTTATATTAAGGGACGGAGGTTTATCCAGTGCGCACCGAAAGTAGCGATTGCAGGTTCCCACAATATTATCAAGAAAAAAAAAAGAATTTCACTTATATGATAGTGTCGCAATTGATTTGATAATATACATATATACCCTGATATAATACCCTAAAAAAAGAACTTATAACTAAACGATGTTTCCTTAATTATGACATCTTGCTTTCAATGTGCCAGAAAATCTTCGTTTATTCCTAAAATTTATATTGAGTTATGTATTCCTTCGATATGTTACTACTAGTCACTACATTTTTTTTTTCTGATAAAAGTAATTTATAATTAAGTTGTTTATTTTGATAGAGTTGTTCATTATGCGGCAGATATTTGTTGTATGTGTGTGTTCTGAGGAAATATCTAAAAAATATCTATTTTTTCTTTAGGGACCAAGTTTTTCCCTTATGCTTCGACTGCTATTTAACACCTGAGGTTTTTTCTACCATTTCCCAAATGAATTCAAACGATTTTATACATATATGTGAACTTTAAAGAAAAGATGAATAGAATAATACTGATTTATACACCATATAATTTTATTTTTTTTACTTAAGTCAACGATCACTGTTAGGTTTACCCACAAAACAAATTCAATAAAATAAAAAAAAAATGTAAAAATATTTCAGACAATTTAAATTAAATCATTAAAATGTCACATGATTTAAAAAAAATCTAAGAAATTAGGAGTATTAGATTGAGCTCTC
The DNA here is from genome assembly GCA_029490685.1 of Schizonepeta tenuifolia. Lineage (NCBI taxonomy): Eukaryota > Viridiplantae > Streptophyta > Magnoliopsida > Lamiales > Lamiaceae > Schizonepeta > Schizonepeta tenuifolia. The sequence goes on along the minus strand of CM055958.1, from coordinate 96,322,675 downwards.
GTGTTTTTTTCTTTTAATCATCAAAATTATACTAAAAATTTCTGTAATGTTATAGTACAATTATTTAAGAATATGGTATGGGGCAGGGGCAGGCCAAATATCATATTTGAATTTAGTTTATGGTCCATCTAAGTATGTAAGGCACAGCTGCCAGCAGTTGGAAGTTGCAGGAAAAATTCATTTATGGCTTTTAGTTGAGAGACTTGACAGCCGTAATTCCTCCGCCTCTTCACTCTTCACCTGCTCAACTCTTCAACTCTCTCTCTCTCTCTCTCTCTAAATTATTAATGCACAACTGAAGTGAACTGATGCAGGTCAAATTCACTGTCCATTAATTTCACATCACATGCACAGAAGAAATCAAACTAATTTCCTCAAGCTGCGAAATCCCGCCCCCGTTTCTACCTCTCTTCTCTTCGGAAGTAACTTTCTATTCGTCCACTTGCACTCGATTTCGAGTTTCATACTTCTCTTTCCCCCTTTCTTCTCCCTTTATTATCGCCAGCTACTACTCGTTGCTTCTTCTTCCTGTGGTAATAATAAAGCTACTGTAACTATATGCATTTAATGTTTTTTCTATGTTTTTTCTTTTTAAAAAAAATATATATATATATATATATTATAGCATGTGCTGTGACTTGTGCAGGGACAGATGTGGGGTTTGGAGACGGGTATTGGGATGATGAATGTGTCCGGTTACGCTACCCCCACCAAGCAATTGGGATGGCTCTCCTCTGTTTTGGCTGGTATTTTGATGTGCAAAGTTGTAAGTCAGCCTTCCTCTCTCTCTCTCTCTCTCTCTCTCTCTCTCTCAATGCTGGGTTTTGTGCGTTTTGTGTTGTGAATTGGCGATGCCTTCACTTTTTAGCTGACATGAACTCATTTTGGGATGATACTTGTGGGCGTTTGGGTGGTGTGTGTACGCGGTGATCAACACTTATTTTCTACTTGTATTGAATTTTTAATTTGTATTGTTTCATTACTGAATTGTAGAAAGCAGAAATCAAGACAATTGCTCAGTTTCATCTTGTTGGAAAGGCGAATAACTCTGTGATGTTGATTTGTAGTCATGTGTTCTGTTTGTTTCCTTCCATTTTGATGGTATGTGACCAAGAAACAGATATTGGGGGTTACCTTGTCCTAAACATTGAGCCGGGAAGGCAATTCTCTAGTGAAGATAAGCTAATCGTCACCTTTTCGGATTGGTGCAAATATTCTTGTCCCCTCGTATCAGGAGGAGGAGGAAGTGCAGGGTAGAAGTACCAACAAGAGTTGAATGACTTAGATAATTGATTTGAGAAATGATTCTTGATGAGACAGCATGTTTGACAGGCCTACATTTTGTTCTAACGTCGAGCTCCTATTTTGTTCTTGAAGGTATATGACTTAACAGGTAGAATTAGCGCGTCATTAGTGAAGGAGTACAGAAGACTTAACAGAAAACAGAAGCTAGAATGGAATAACAGGTAATGCTTCTTTGTCATGTTGAAATTTTCATTATGGATGTGGTCTTCATCTTGCAATTAGTATTGTACCTGAAATTTGAATGGCGACTGATTTTTTTGTCCAGGGGGTTCTCCACTTTCCATGCCATCGTTGCAGCAGCTGGCTCTCTGTATCTCTTGCTTGTTTCTGATCTTTTTTATGACTCTCGAGACCAGTTGATGATCAATAGATCATCAAGTTTATCGAACACTACACTGGGGGTATGTGAATAAAAGGCTTCGAATTCATATAAAGTGCATTAGTCCTTATTTAAGTCTTCTCAGTGGTTAGAGCATGTTGAGAGCCCTAAATTGCACAATCATGGTCCATGCACGCTCTGGTCACCCCAGAATTAGCACACTTGATCAGAAAACCCGAGTGAAGATGTCCTGATCTTTATATGGATTGTTCAAGGAACAAACATACTAATTAAGAACCAGTTATCTGTTAATTCATATGTAAAGATCTTAATTAACTTATCTAATATGTTTTTCACTTAATGATGCAGGTCTCTATTGGGTACTTTTTATCAGACTTGGCAATGATATTCTATCATTATCCTGCCTTAGGTGGAGTGGAGTATGTAAGTAGCCCTACTAAATTTCCTTATCACCTGATTTCTCCTACTCCAATATTAATTTCCACATTGTTGTAAACTGTGTTTTTCGGTCTGGTAAGAGGAAGTGACGGCCTGCCTTAGTTATCGTGCTTAGAGTTGGTTATGTGAACATGATTCGATGCATCATAACTATAGTCTTCTCATCTGGCTCTTTTCTTTTGCTAGGTCATACATCATGGACTCTCCATGTATTCGCTTATTCAATCACTTTTCAGTGGTCAAGCTCAAATTTACATACTCATGGTTCTCTTCACTGAAAGCACAACCCCGTCTGTTAATCTAAGATGGTAAGCTTAAGAAACAGATATTCTTTGGCTTCCTATTTTCTTCATCTCTTTGTTCACTTTCCTTTCATATCATTCCTTCATTCTTTTAACATACTCAGGTATCTCGATGTTGCTGGCATGAAGAATTCAAAACTTTATATTTACAACGGTGTTGCTCTGTTCTTGGGTTGGTTGGTATGTACCACTACCTTCCTATACCTAGATTTTGTCGTGACTGTGTGTATTATACTGTTTCCTTTCATTTCTTTTGTTTCACATCATATCTTAAGTGGTTCTAATATGTAAACTTCATATCAGGTTGCAAGGATTATTTTATTCATATTTTTCTTCTACCACATGTACGTCCATTTTGATCAGGTGAGCCATGATTTAACCAGCAATGCTATTGTTTTATCTTCCAACTCTGTTAAATATAATTCCGAGACCTCTAAATCACTAAAAAACCTTGGCCAACAACATAGTTGTAAAACGTAAGCATGTTCTTCCACTAAAGGCTGCTACGAGATTGTTTTATCTGATTACTTAATCTCATCTAGTATATTCTCAAGGGAATTGAATTAGATAATCCATCCTCACAGCCAACACTTGCTTTCCAATTATGACGCGTCATGTGAAGGAGTATCGGTTATATTGGTTTTGAGTGTTTGGGGAATAGTAGTGCCGAATGATGGTTTTATTATTCATCTGGAATAGTATTGGTCATAATTTATAAGCTCATCACATTTGGACCAAGCATAAACACATGATTACTATGGAACTTCTCCTTTCTTAATTAGATAGATTTAGCCATCATGATAATTTGCTTATTCTGACAAATTCATCGAGACATGTGAGAAGAAGCTAAGGCCATGGTTCAAGTTCACTTCAAATTTGCTAGATCCATTATGTTAAAATTATCGTAAGTGTAGAATCGCGTTGAAGAACCCTTGAATACGATTTGCATACATTCTCACCACTTGTTTTTATTTGACTATAATTCGACTGATACCTTATGATGGGGCAGTCCCATCCCCATTCTCATTAGCTTCGTGCACAAATGTGACTCATGTCTTGTATTGGCTCGCCTTTCAGGTGAAGCTAGTGTATCCATTAGGATTCTACAGCTTGCTGACGGTACCCCCTGCGTTGGCCATGATGAACGTGTTCTGGTTCTGGAAAATCGTGAGAGGTATGGTGAGAACCTTGAGCAAGGCTAGACACAGTCAATAGCTTTGTACATTCTCATGAGGCTATCCTATACTAGTTCGGCATGTCAATATCACTTGTTATTAAATCTGAACCAAAATTTACACCTTAATTACAACATTTACCTGTACAACATACTGTTTCTCAAAATTTGATTTCATCTACTCTTTTTGAGTCATTTTCAGTACCTGTGAGGTTTTTGATCTTGGATGACCCCTTTTATTTTCTTTTAGTTATGAATATGTAGTTAAGCTCTGATTGTTTATGTGGTTATTATGTTAACCACTAATTTTTGTCATTTATATTGTAGGATTTTTTATTTTATTTTATTTTATTTTTATTTTTATTTTTTTATTTTTTTTTTTTTTTATGTCGTGAGAACCCGCAGTCGCTACCTTTGGTGCGCACCGGGTAAACTTTCATCCCTTGTGTAGTAGCCTGCAAACCACACTTTTCAAGTACAAGTGTGAGTTTCAAAGGCTCGACCTATAGAGGCGTGTCATGTGTAGTAGCCTGCAAACCACATTTTCCAAGTACAAGTGTGACAGGTTCGACCTATAGAGGCGTGTTATGGGGTTCGAACCTGAGACCTTTCAGTCTCATGCGCTCACTTTTACCACTAGGCCATCCTAAGGGGACTGTAGGGTATATTACTAAGAGCATCCACTACAGGGTTCTAGTAAGACCTAGGTTGAAGCACTGAGAAGCGTGATTTTAATGATTGGTGGAGTTGAGTTAGACCTAGGTTGATTTTCCACTACAATGGGGTTGAGTAAGACCTAGGTTGAAGCACTGGGAAGCATAATTTTAATGATTGAATAGATTTTATTTTGTTGTTTTTTTTATTTGTAATAAATATTATAAAAAATAACTTAACAAAATTCAGAAATTAATAAATGACAATTTTATTGAATTTAAAAAAAAAGACAATAACTAAAAAAAATACAATAATTAAGAAATAAATAAAAACACAACAACTACTCGCGGAGTGGATCAAAACGTGCCCAAATCTCTTCAATCATATCCTCCATAAGGCGGTCGTGGGCACGAGCATCCTGAATCTGAGCTTGTCTCTCAATAACTTGGCGGAGTGGCACTGGCGCCCCTTGATGGACTGGTGCCCTGTTCACGTTTATATCGCCCCATGCGTTCGATTCAGCATTGAATTCAGTTGCTCTCGGTCCTTCATCTTCAATAATCATGTTATGCAGAATGATGCAGACATACATGACATCACATAAATGTTCCCGATACCACAAGCAAGCAGGGCCCTTTATGATTGCCCAACGAGCTTGCAGGACGCCGAAAGCCCTTTCAACGTCTTTACGCGCAGCTTCTTGCATCCGAGCGAACCACTGTCTCTTCGGATCTGTTGGCGCATGGAGCGTCTTCACGAAAGAGGCCCACTTCGGATAGATGCCGTCGGCGAGATAATATTCCATACGGTGCTGGCGGCCGTTTGCAGTGAAAGCAGTTGACGACGCTCTACCATTGATGACGTCGTTGAAGACAGTGGACTGATTGAGCACGTTGATGTCGTTCAGAGAACCGGCAACACCGAAAAAAGCATGTCAAATCCACAAATTTTGGGAGGCGACAACTTCAATGACGAGGGTTGGATAACCCTTTCGTCCAGTGTACATTCCTCTCAACGGGTTGGAGAGATTGCAGTAATGCAGTGATCTCGTGCAATACATATAGGTCGCGAGATTGAAGTAATGCAGTCGATGCTTCCAAGCATTCCGGGAAAGTCGTGCGTCCTCTCGTGCAATGCAGTGATCCGGGCGACGTCAGCCTTGTTTGACCGCCTCAAATAGTAGTCGCCGAAAGCAGATCTGATGGCCCGACAGAAACTCTTGAGGATGTTATTGCCCGTTGTTTCGCCACAGTGCAGATATTCGTCGTATTGATCGGTTGCTCCATCATTGGCTAGTTGCCTCAGAGCAACAGTGCACTTGATCCAGGGGTGGAACTCCAATCTTCCAATGACATCCGGGTGTTGCTGAAAAAAATGCTCTCGATCCTGAAGAGTTTGAGCAATTCTCAAGAATAGGCGCTTGCTCATTCGAAACCGCCGGCGGAAGACAACATCACTCCATATAGGTTGGTCGACAAAATAATCTCGTCGGAGGCGTTGTTCGGCCTCCTCACGATTCCGGTGCAGGTACGTCCTCGTATCCTGGTCGTCATCGTCTGACGAATCAGACTCGACCACTATTTGGTAAAGCTCCCTGGCTCGCTGCATACGTTGGCGGCGGCGCGCCTCCGCCTCTTCATGATTGTAGCTCGCACCCGACCAACTCATAATTATTTTTTTTTTTTTTAAATGAGTGAATTTGTATGATGAATGAATTGGATGAATTGATGTGGTGGTCTGGTATGGATGAAGGGATATATATAGTGAAAAAATGAGAATTTAACCGTTGGAGATCGATATATCCGTTGTTGAATAATTAATTTATTATTTTTTTTATCAGAAAAAAAAAAAAAAGGAACGGACCAATGAGAACGCACCATGTGTCCCCATATTGCATCACGCCGGTGTCGAAGGGTGTGTCTAAACTTCGACACCGCCTTCGCCACTACCTTCGACACACCCCTATGTCGAACAGCCACTACGGCTTCGACCCACCCGGTGTCGAGTGGGGGGTGTGTCGAAGGTCTTCGACACCGCCATCGCCACCTCCGAACGAAGCCGGTAGTGGCTGCTCTAATTGTGTAATAAATGGACCATTAAAACAAGAAACATACATTCCGACCTCATAATCAATTATTATTTCAATAATACCTATTCAGAAGAATGTTTGAATTAAATTCAATTCAGGCTATAGTCAATTATTTCAATAATTCAACTTATAATCAATTATTTAAATAATTTGGTGGGCCTGCATGGCTACATCCAATTCAAGACAAGGCAAACGATATGGACAAATCTTGTAACTTCCACTCCAGTTTTGGATTATAAGTGCATCTCAACCCGTGCTCAATTATAAGGCTCTTCGTCTCCAACCCCCCTGCTCTTGCTCTACTGTATAGAAATGAACAATGTTGCTCTATTACTAAAGCAATACTATTCATTGATCTACTATGTTATTTGTTTTTCCTTTCTTTTTATTATACTTAGTTATACTATTTCTTTAAACATAATACTGTATTTAATTATACTTTACATATTAGATTATATAGAATACTAAAATAATATTACAATTATTTGACATATAAAGTTTACTAAATTTCAACAAAAATATGTAATAAAATAACTAAAAATTATAATATTTAATTATGTATACTATGCTTTTGCAGTAATATTGGGTAAGTATTGATTTCGATATGAGGTTTTAATGAGGCTTGGACCTCGAATTTTTAATTATAGAATTATCGAGACTTATATTTTTATTTTTCTTTATTATTTTTATGTTATTTTGTGCAACGTATTATTGATTTATATATTTTATCAATAATCAAGTTTTATATATTATTTAAAATAAAATAATCATATAAATTTTGAAATACAATAGATGGTAGAGTAATGGTTGGATATGAGATGCTGAATTTGTTTTACAGTAGAGCAAAATTATGCTCAACCATAGACGAATGGTTGGAGATGCTCTAAAGAGACTTTATAATTTAAAGAACTTTACACATTTGTGATTGTGAATTTGTGATAATATAATTTATTGATTATCCAGTGATAAGAAATGTGATCCCATCCCATTAGTCTAAAATCGAGAATTGATGTTAATGTGATCCCATAAATCAAGAATAACGTATTATTAATTGTCCTTTGGCGCCTAATCGGTTGCGACAAATTAATTTATTAAAAAATCAAATTCTACCGTTTAATGACTAACAAGAAATGTGATCCCATTTATCTTCATCACTTGCTTGTCCCAAAAAGACTAGACTTAAAGTGTATTACGTAAGTAATTTGTTGTATTGTAGTATTTTATATTCTATTCTATCATGGCACAAAATACACGTGTTATTATATTAAGACCAATTAATTTGGTACGAGATATAAAAATTTGGAAAATGTTTGATGGGTGGCTACGTAATCCATTGATATTCATTAATTTGGGACGAGTACATATATAAAAATTCTGTTGAGTTCAAGATAAGTATAAAATTGGTGATTTTAGTTGAAAAAATAGGTACAATCAATGGAGTAATATTTTATCCCTTCTTAAATGAATTGTCGCAATATTGTCATTTCGATATAAAATTATTTTTTTTAATTTATACTTATACAATTTATAACGTAAAGTGATTTCATGTCCATGCTCGACGGGTCGCACACTATCAAGTGTTCGGGAATGTCAGTTACAAAATCAAATTGAAGGTAAGTAATCTTGAGGGCAGCGTAATTGAAGCCAAACTAATTTTAAAAAAAAGTTTTTAATAGTAAGAGAGATCATGAGCCCCTCGAATTTTACTTAATTAAGGTCAATAACTTTTCAATGTGAATTGTACCTGCCGAAACTTGTGTTTAGTCATGATCAGATGTATGTTGCTATCTCACGAGTCACTAGCAAAAAATATTTCAAAATTTCGATCTGTGACAATGATGGTAAGGCGCATGACATAATAAAATTTTTGATAGATTGTGATGTATTTACAATATTAATTATTTTAAAATTGATTATTGAGAAATTGAATACACCCCCTCTTTTCACTTGAATTCTTATCAATGTATATGTAACAATTCTTTTATGTGATTCGTTGTAATAATATAACTTTAAACAAATTATTTAATTATATTAATAAAATAATATATTATAATGCTAAGTAACTCCGTTGAATTTCGACGGGTTACACACTAGTTATTTTTTATATTATGTTCTATCATGGCACAAAATATACGTATTATTATATTAAGACCAGTTACGATAAATGGGAGGGAGAAGAATATCAGATATAAACTTAATAGATTCAAACATGCATGACCATGAACCATTTCTACGTCTTGCTTGTTAGGCAATATGGATTTGTTTGCTTAGCAATTGGGATTATGTTATTAATTATGGTAGGAATATAAAACCATTGTAATTTAATGTAATATTAATATATGGTTTATTTATTATTATTATTATTATTATTATTATTATTATTATTATTATTATTATTATTATTATTATTATTATTATTATTATTTTGTACGCGCGCCACCTCCTAAGTGGCATGCATAACAAAAATTAGTATGTATATAGGGATCTTACTATATATAAAGGACTGTATTTTGAAGAAATAAGATATCAGAGAATGTCATGAATATATTATAACACCATTATCATCCGTAATCGTGCTTTGCGTTTGTGGGTGAATATTTTTGTTGCCAAATCTAAATTTTTAATATTAAGTTATCAACCATTAATTTGGAGGGGGTCATATTAAAGAATATGGCAGAAATTTTGGGTCTGGCTTATCGTTATATTGATATAAGAATGCATTTTCCATTGATTACGAGTAATAGGTGGTTAAGCCAAATAAAAGAATAATGACACATTGATACATTGTACAAAAACAATAACTGAAATTACTACTTATACCAAAATTATAGGAACGACATGAAATTTAGCAGGATAGATCTTCTCTATTTTGAAGTCTTTCTTTTCTGTAATTACTCTGTGAATAAATTAATACTGGGTCAATAATCCGAAATATGTCCCCAAATCCCCAATGCAGACTAAATATATTGATGAAGTTTACATATTCAGAAAAGGAAACAAAGACCCTTTTTCTTTTTTTTTTTTTTTTGAGAGGGGAAACAAATACTAAGATAAAGGAAATAAATATAGTTTAAAAGTGAGGCACCCATATAGCAAAAACACCCCTTAGATTACAATAGTTGTCAAGGAACATAACATGGTAAAAATATAGTAAAAAATGTATTTCTGGGACAATTATACCTTTACTACATTGGAGGGGTTTTTTTTTCAGTTTTAACAAAAAAAAAACGTGCCCACCCATTCCAAACCTCATTTCCCTCATTTCCTATATTTTCATTTTCTCTCTCTAAAAAACCTCTCCACCTCCATTCCTCCATTCCTCCATCCCGCCACCTCCATTTCTCCGCCGCCCACTTCCCCCGTCTCAGCCGTTTCGCCACCACCTCAGCCCGTTGCTTCCGACAGTGAACAAACACCCACGAAACCTGTGCACGAAGAAGAAGAAGCCGGCGCAGAAGAAGAAGCCGACAAAGAAGAAGAAGCCGCCGTCGTCGTCGCCGCTGCTGCCCCTCCAAACCATCATGGAGCTCGTAATATTCTCGACATAACTAAAGTTCGAGATCTTCCCTACTTTCTTTCTCGATTTTATTTCTCTTTCTCCATCTTTCTCTCACTACAAAAATCCTAGATCTAGCCGGAAATAATGCTACTTTCGTATTTATTTTTGATCATTTACAAGTGTTGATATGATTTCCGGTGATTCGTGGTATATTTGGGGTGATTCCCGTAAATCCAGATCTGGTTTTTGATTTCTCAGATTTGCTGGAATTTCTGTAATAACATGTTACGAAATTACAATTTCGTAACATGTTTGTGGCAATTTGAATGTTTCGAATACATGTTACGAATTTCACAATTCGCAACATCATATACGAATTTCGTATATAGTGTTACGAATTATAAAATTCGTAACTAACTGTGCATTTTAATTCGTTTAGTTGAAGTTACGAAAGTAAAATTTCGTAACATGTTTGTGACAATTGGAAAATTTCGAAATGAATCATTTTATGTTACGAAATTAGCATTCGTATTGAATAATTTGTTGTTAATTCATATTTTCATATCACGTTTTTTGAATTTAGGTTATAACATGTTACGAAATTACAAATTCGTAACATGTTTGTGGCTATTTGAAGGTTTCGAAACTGAAATTTTTAAGTATATGTTGTTGCGAATTTCACAATTCGCAACATCATATACAATTTTGTTTATAGTGTTACGAATTGTGAAATTCGTAACTAACTGTGCATTGTGATTCGTTAATTTAAAGTTACGAAATTACAATTTCGCAACATGTTTGAGGCTTTTTTAATGTTTCGAATCTGAAATTTTTAGGTGTATAATGTTGCAAATTTCACAATTCGTAACACAATTCGTATATAGTGTAGCGAATAGTGAAATTCGTAACTACCTGTGCATTTTCATTCGTTAATTTAAAGTTACGAAATTACAATTTCGCAACATGTTTGAGGCTTTTTAAATGTTTCGAATCTGAAATTTTTAGGTGTATAATGTTGCGAATTTCACAATTTGCAACACAATTCGTATATAGTGTAGCGAATTGTGAAATTCGTAACTACCAGTGCATTTTCATTCGTTTATTTGACGTTACGAAATTACAATTTCGCAACACGTTTGGGACTATTTGAAGGTTCCGAAACTAAAAATTTTAAGAATATAATGTTGCGAATTTAACAATTTGCAACAAAATATACGAATTTCGTATTGAATAATATGTTGCTAATTCATATTTTCGTATCACATTTTTGAAATTTTGGTTATAACATGTTACGAAATTACAATTTCGTTACATGTTTGTGTCTATTTGTTAAGTATTTGATGTAGCAAATTTCACAATTCGCAACAAAAATATACGAATTTCGTATATAGTGTAGCGAATTGTGAAATTCGTAAGTACCTGTGCATTTTCATTCGTTTATTTGACGTTACGAAATTACAATTTCGCAACATGTGTTACATGTTCTGAAATACTGAATTGATTTAATTGTTTGTTTATTACAGATCGAATGGATATTCAAGCGGAAGAATCTTGCCTCCAAGCACCACCAGATAATGATAACCGGTGGTGAGTGCATAGTGAACAATATTAAGTCTGTGTTTGAATCCTTCGGCAACAAATCTATCTGAACGTTGAAACAATCAGCAATGAATTCGTATCACAGTCATAATTCATTGTTACGAATTAACGCTTTCGTATCACATTGTTATGATTTCATGTTACGATTTTATGTACGAAATTACAATTTCATGTCAATCATGTCATAATTCAATGTTACGAATTTACGCTTTCGTATCATTTTGTCATATTTCCATGTTACGAATTTACGATTTCGTATCACTTTGTTATAATTTCGTGTTTACGAATTCAACTTTTCGTTTCAATCGTGTCATGATCTCTTGTTACGAATTTCATATTTCGTATCAATGTTTGTAGGAAGTTTAATTTCTTATGTGTTACTCCATTGCGAAATTCATAATTAAGCACGATGGACTCATCTGCATAAAAGGAGTAAGATTTAAATTTGTTACAGTGTTACGAAATGAACAAATCGTAACACAAAACCAAAATTGTAAAAACTCATTCTGTTACGAAATAAGTAAATCGTAACCAAAAAATTCATAAACATTCGTTTCGTTACGAAATTAAAGAATCGTAACACACTAAATTGTACGAAACGTTAAATTCGTAACATATTAATCAAATCTTAACAATTATAAAATCGTAACACCACACTACATGATTCGTAACATAACATGTTACGAAATTCGACTTTCGTAACTTCAAATAAACTTATAAAAATACACAGTTAGTTACGAATTTTATAATTCGCAACACTATATACGAAATTCATGTTTTATGTTGCGAATTGTGAAATGCGTAACATGTATACTTAAAAAATTCAGTTTCTAAACCTTCAAACAGCCACAAACATGTAACACATGTTACGAAATTCTACTTTCGTAACTTCAAATAAACTTATGAAAATGCAAAGTTAGTTACGAAATTTATAATTCGCAACACTAAATACAAAAATCATATTTTATGTTGCGCATTGTGAAATTCGTAACATGTATACTTAAAAAATTCAGTTTCTAAACCTTCAAATAGCCACAAACATGTAACACATGTTACGAAATTCTACTTTCGTAACTTCAAATAAACTTATGAAAATGCAAAGTTAGTTACGAAATTCATAATTCGCAACACTAAATACAAAATTCGTATATAATGTTGCGAATTGTGAAATTCGTAACATGTATTCGAAACATTCAAATTGCCACAAACATGTTACGAAATTGTAATTTCGTAATATGTTATTACAGAAATTCCAGCAAATCTAAGAAATCAAAAACCAGATCTGGATTTCCGGGAATCACCCCAAATAACTTTCATGTCAATTTCTCAAATCTCAATCACCCCAAATCTGGATACGAATCTGAGGTAGCGGCGACGGGATGGCGATAGCTCAACGGCGGCTATGGGATGGCGACAGATCGATAGCGACGACTACTGGGCGGCGACTGCAGAGAGGCGGCGGAGGTAGAGAGACGAACAGCGAGAGAGAGAGAGTGGCAGCTCAATAGCGGCGGCGGCGGGCGGCGGTAGACAGACGGAAAGCAAGAGAGAGAGGGCAGCTCGATAGTGGCGGCGGCTGCGACGGGAGGCGCGACGGCGGCGATGGGACGGACGAGAGGAAGCTCGACGGCGGCGGAGAGAGGATGTGTTCAGATCTAGGGCTTTTTGACGGGAAGAAGAGAATGAAAAATGAAGAAGAAAGAAGAAAGACGAAAGTAGGAGAAAACAAAAACGAGATGGAGGAGAAGAAAGAAAAGAGGAAAAAGAGAAAAAGTGAGAAAAAGGGGTATTTTTGTTCGAAAAATATATTTTTGGCTACAATTTAACAATATTAAATTCTTTGACAACTATTGTATTCAACCTAGTCAAACTGGCTATATGGATGGATTAGCTCTAGTTTAAAATAGACAAAATATTGTTCCCATGTTTATACTTGTCACCAACATGGCAGGAAACGGTCTTAAGCCTACCGTTACCATCTGAAAACTCTCTCTCTCTCTCTCCACACTTCTCTCTCATCTCATCATATATCCATCTCCATCTCCGCTATAATCGTTTTTCTTCGGTTTCTCCTATGGCACACGACATAATCTAGCCATATTCAATCATACCAACCTACAACACTGATTTTACTTGCGAACCTTTTTCACAAACATGTGGCGAACTCCCGGGATCAATCTCCTGCGACGGGCCATCACGGCCCAAATTAAGCCCGCCGTCGCACCTCGTGGACTTTCCAGGTGGACAGCTCCGTCTTTAGTTCGCTACTGCAGCGGAGCCAGCGAGGAAAGCGGCGGGAATGCGAATGCGATGAGCTATGCGGAGGCGAAGCGGCTGATGCGGCTGGCGAATGTGGAGGCGCTGAAGGAGAAGCTGGGGAAGGAAGAGAGAGAAGTTATACCCTACGACGAGCTCCTCCAACTCTGCCACACCATGGGCGTCGTCAAGTCCGCCGATGAGGCCGCCGCCTTCGCTCGTGTCCTCGACGACGCCGCCGTCGTTCTCCTCTTCCGCGACAAAGTTTACCTCCATCCCGATAAGGTAATGTATGTGTATGTGTATGTGTATGTGTATGTGTGTGTGTTACACGCAGACACGCACCAGGCGTGTCGCTTCCATGCGTGTTTTGCTTCTCTTTTTTTTAATTTAATTTAATTTAATTTAATTTTTTATATATATGAAATGTAATACGGCTTGGCTCGTATGTGCGATCTGATTCATCTGAGGAGGAATAAGAAAAAGGCTGTTTTGGTTTCGATAATAAAAACGACATATGCATTGAGATTTATGGAATATCAAGATGCCTTGTATTTTTAATTCTGATATCATATCTTGTGCTTTTTCTTTGAATACTTAGAGATGCCTTCTTCTTTTCTGTGGCAAAAATCTAAAGGTTGAAAAAAGCTGTCTACATTTATCCTTTTCAAAAGGAATTAAACAAGTCAATTATATATATCTTGCATGAATTAAGTTAGTGATGGACCTCAGGTAGTTGATCTGGTGAGGAGGGCAGTGCCGGTGGCCCTCCTACCGGAAGACGACCCGTGTAAGGAGGAACTACAGAAGCTGCAAGAGAAGAAAGAAGAGATCGACCTGGCAGCACACAAGCAGGTGCGGCGCATTCTGTGGACCGGGCTGGTGCTGGCTGTGGTGCAGGTCGGCCTCTTCTTTCGCCTCACCTTCTGGGAGTTCTCATGGGACGTCATGGAGCCCATCGCCTTCTTCACCACGTCAGCAGGGATAGTCATCGGCTACGCCTACTTCATGTTCACTTCCAGAGACCCCAGCTACCAAGACCTGCTCATGAGGCTGTTCCTCGCCAGGCAGAGGAAGCTCTTCAAGAGGCACAATTTCGACATTGTCAGGTTCGTCGAGCTGCAGAAGCAACGCAGGCTGCCTCAGTATACATGTGCTTCCATCAAGAAGAGGATCGGCCTTGATGTCGATCCTGATGATCTTCTGCATGGCCATTCTAACCACAATTCACAATAACTTTTACACACAAATTTATTTTTTTTCTCTTACTCACTCATTCATCATTCCCTCTCTGCATAATTTGTTATCTAGTGTTTCCATAGTTTTGCGTTTGATCTCCTCCTGTTTCAATTCTAGTTGTTTAAGGATAATCAATAACATCATCTTAATGTTTTATGATATACATCCTCAGTTTTGCAGTGTTATCTATTTCATTTACATAGCTTCTATTACCTTCAAAAACCAAAACCATAAAATCATTACGAAATAGAAAAATTACATCAAACCAAGATGATACTTACATACTGGTTCATTACATGAGATGATAAAAATCGTTCTTCTTAAATATCACAAACTCGCCCTCTAGATAATTTAGGATGTTGATCACTGACTCTACTTTCGAACCATTGAAATGCTCCAAAATATGCGACAGCGAAACCTGCATATAAATTACATCAATGATTTGATTTAGAATGTACCTCCTCGATGATACGAATTAAACCACTGATTTGATTTGGAGGGCTAAAAAACTTACCCCATCTTTAAAGTTCTTAAGCCATTCAAGTACAGAATCCTCAGTCGCTTTCATAGCAACAGGCTGCACCGGTTGGGGTTCGTTGAGTTTCTGGCGTTTCCCAAAGCAAGTTATATCATCGGCATTCTCCAACGCAAGCATGAGAATTGCATCCTCGGATTCCCTTGCTGAATTATCATTCAGCATGCTATCAACTTTCATCTTTTGATCCACACTGTCAATTAGTGATGCGGTATTGGGCTGAGCACCTTCAGTTGATTTTCCCATCTCTTGCATCGCCAAGACGACCTTTATTTGGGTGTAAGTTACCTAATAGTTACAAAACTTGGTCATACTTACAGGAGATGAACGTAGAATATGCATATTATATATAACATGATTGCATCAGTATAGTATTGCCTCATACATACCTCCTCAGGTAATTCATTTTTTATAGGTTTTAATAATTTCGTTCCAACTTTTTTCGCGATTTCCTGAATGTTGGCAAGGGTCTCCTGCGTTAGTCCAACCTCCAGACATAATCTGGCCCAGTCAATGGAGCATCCCTCTCTTCCAGCTTCAAGAAGATACTCCAAGACTGTATCTTCTTTTATTGGAGCTGCTCTGCTTGGATGGTTCTAAAAACGCTAAGACGTAAGTATAAAGAAAATTGTTCAATTTCAAAGCATGTGAGTAGTATGCCCTTCAAGAGACGTACAGCAATTTTTCGGGCTGTAAGGCCATCTTCTTGCCACATTTTCCAGGCTTCAAACTTTGCTGGTGTTAGTCTTTTATTCTTGTGAGGAGTCACAACCTTACTTGGCATTGATGGTTCTGGAATTGGCTCTCCATCCAAATGAAGATCCATTTCTTGTGATAGCTGCCTAATGATTTGCAGCAAACGATCTCCATATGTTTTTAGAAAGTGCTGCAGAAAAATCAGAATTTCAGCATTAGATACTGAATTGTACAGGCGTGCTAAATCTTTAAAAGTACGAGTAAAAGAACTAGCAAGAATGATGGTCACAGCCCATCTTTATAACAGTAAACAAGAGAATGAGAAATGAGCTTAAAAAAAAAGCAGTGATCTGAAAATGAATTTTCACTTCAAAGGAACTTAAAGAGGAAAGCAAATATCATATCCTTCCTTTTCATTACCCAAAATTTCCAACTTCACCCAATGTTACTTACTTCTACTCAACAATATTGGCTTACTAAACCACCAAACTGAATTTATCACTATATCTGAAAAGTAAGATCATAATGATATTAAACACCACTTACTGTCTTAGCAAAACAAGTATACCTGGTTCACACCATCAATATTTGCTAGCCGTGCTCTTGTCGAAGGCCTCATCACTGTAATCCTTCTTAATGTTTGATCACCACATAGTGCATACCTGAAAGGTGAAAAGGATAAATATACGGAAGTAAAAAGCTTTTGATCCCCATGAATTGGTTTATCTCAAGAACAGATAAGAATCAGTGCTCGAGGATTATAAAGGTGAAAAAATAAGAACTTACGGGGCAGTTCCATGTTCTTTTGCAAGTTTCATTCTCTCTTCTAGAAGCATTTTGTAGAGCTTATCCTCAGCCTAAACACGTTGGTAACAAGTATGAAACATAAGTGGATGAAATGCCAATACATCTTAATATTTGCTGAAGCCATACTCTTAATTTTAAGTCGAAATTTCAATGCAAAATATAAAAAACAAAGAAAGAACAAGAGAAACATCCAAATCTAAGGGAAGTGGAGTGGATGTCTTAAGGATAAGAAAGCACTGAACTGAAAGTAAAATGAGTGTTAATTAGCAATCAGAACATACAAAGTAAAAGGATACAAAGACTAACGATTTAGTGAGTAACCATACCTCAGATAATCCATCAGCCTCCTGACCCAAATTGTCAACAGTCCCATTACCAGTTGCATCTCTGTTCGCATCATCATCCGCCAATTCTGAAGTCAGTGTTAAATATAGTGGAGGTTGATAATCTGGGTTGCAGGAATTCAGAAACTTAATTCCTTTTGGTCCAACTCTGGTACATCAAAGAAGACTTGTTAGTTAGTGCAATGGGAAGTTCACCGTGTAAGCTGCATATATCGACACCCTTATGCAGATGGCCAGACAGTAAAAAGGCATACCTTACAGTTTTGTATATATCTTTGAAGGTTTCCACCAAATAATCTGTACCCAATGTAAAAAGTAGATGGTGAATTCCAAGTAAAAAGCACAAAAAGTAGTCTACTGATAGAAAAAAATTAACATATTTGCCAGAGGAGGAGTTTCTCTTGCTCAAAATTAGAAAAAACATTTAGGATATTGAGAATTCTTCTCATAAGTCATGGATAACATCACTTTTGAAGCAAGGTTCCTTTTTACCTTGTGAAATTAATTGCGAAGCTAGTGCCTTCCACCAATTAGCTGACATATCTTTTCCCAAGCCATGGAACGGAATCTTATCAAAATGAGCATCAAGAATTTTCTTGGACTGCAACCACAGATGAGGGTATGATTATAAAAAGAACATAGGAAACTGCACCATCTACCAATAAAAGTAGAAAAGTTTTTTCCCCAGAGCCTTGAACCAAAGTAGAAAATCAATGAAATCCAGTTGGTAAAAATAAGTGCAATGAGGATTCAGATTAAAACAAATTCATACACTTTCTCATACCCTCAAAAGAAAGATAAAAAACAAAATCCAACAAAAAAAGATATCGCAGCACTTACAACCGCTGACAGAAAACAGAATCTCTTTGGAGCAATATGTTTAGCTTCACAAGTGCTTGCAATGTTAGCTTATCAATTTAAATCTTATCAGCACAAAAGCTTACTCTAGATCCACGTAGAACATCAACCGGCAAATTAAGACCCCAGTGTCCCCCGCATGCTTGAATGCAAGCCATAAGAAGAAATGCATCTCTAGACAGATCAATATCTTTCTTTGAGCTGGTGCAATTATCGCAAGTCCCTGCATAAATCATATTAAGCAGATTCTAGTGTAAAAGTAATATATACTGTCTATCTCAAAATATCGAATAGTTACATCATGCTTAAAACATTGTTCAAAGGATTTTTACCCAAACGACAAATTTATTAATAGGAGAAACTATAGTCTCAATATAATATAGGCAGATTTACCAAATTTATGAATTTCAAATATTTGAAGCATATCTGAGTGCAATTAATTAAAATTGCACAACTTATGTTTGCTAGTTGTGGATTTCAGCTCTTACAGAAAATACAAATATTCAGGAACTCTTTCATTATCAGCATAGAATGCAATGATGCCTTCAACTTTTCTAAGCAATAGATGATTGACCACTCCCTGTTTGGAACATTACTTTATAACATACTTGCAATATATCTATTTTGAGGTTAAACAGAGATTTATAGAAATACACGATCCAACTAACAAAATTACACAAAAGCACTGCCCAGACTTACTTAATGTTAGTATATGAAACAAAAACATCAAAATTGTTGAAGTACATCCAGACCATATAAAAGAACAACAAAAACACAGAATGGTTTGTTTCTCCTAGAATTGAGCTTCCAGCTATTACTTGCAAATATAGGAGTTAGGTAACAGCAACTAACTTGGGAAGAAAAGCATATAAAACAATGTAGGTCCGACAATATCCAGAAAGTAACAGTAAAAAGTATCGCACCACAGCTAGAGGATGAGAATTTCTCTCCAAAGTATTCTAAAAGAAACTTTCTTCTGCAGGTTGTCGCCATGCAATAACGTTGCGCAGCTGCAAATGAATCCCTTATTGCTTTTCTTTGGTCTGCCTGGTGGTTAAACATCACATGCATCAAAATCTTTAGCAGAACCAGTGAAGCGAAAAGATATTCAAAGCCAAAAAAAAAAAAAAAAAAGTCAGGTAATAATCTACTCATGTGTAAAAATAATAAAAAGTTGAAGACAAAAGATACATACTGTGCGTGCCTCAGAACAATAAAATTCACCCTTCCCAAAATCACTTCTTGTGTAATATAGCCGGCAGTATGAAGGAACCCCATCTCTACCACAACGCCCACTTTCCTGATAATATGATTCCAAGCTCTTTGGGCAGCCATAGTGTATCACATGTCTTATATCAGGCTTGTCAATGCCCATACCAAAAGCTATAGTTGCAACCATAACATAAAATTCATCTCTGATAAAGGATCTGTAAGAAGACATGATTGAGAAAGATCACATATTTAGGACCGAAAGGAATATTGTAAACAGTAAGTTTGGAAGTTACACACTACATACTCAAAGCCTTCAGGATAAAAGATTATAAAATCTATAACGATCACATTTGCAGGTAACACGTGTGCTTTCGCACTAGTAAGAAAATACCTACAGTGAATGACAGAATGTTTATAAAGAATACTAGAATAGACCTGTGGGAGTCCTCACGTGCTTTATTAGACATCTGTCCGTGGTACATTCCAGCACGAATTCCTGCTTCCTTAAGTGTCGCAAACATCTGGAGAAGACATAACAAATAATCAGCATCAGCCACTCTGAGACATATATATTAGGGCCTCAGAAATTTTAAGAAAAGAATAGGAACTCTGGAAAGCTTATAAACATTTTAAATGAGATCTTAGCTATTAAGTTTAAGATGATTACCCTGCAATTCTAACGCATGCAAAACACGATATTACTTTATAATGCTAGTGAAGAATGAATACCTCTTCCACATCTTTGACAGTAGTGCAGTATATTATACTTGATTCTGTTTTATCTACACATGTAGAGATTTCTGCTGCAAGTTCGCTCACAAAAGCACTGCCCCGAGTAAAAGCTTTGCAACTGTAGAAAAGATTCTGACGGTCGAATGAGCCAATGGTTATACGTGGAAATTGCATCTTCAGTGACTTTACGATATCATCACGAACCCTGGAAGTAAAATCTTTTATTGAAAGATACAAGCAGAACCATACCGAATAAAAATAAAATCAAGGGAAAAGCATATAAATCTTAGATTACTGAATTATATGAGATACAACTGCACAATGGAAAAGCATTCACACAATCACAGAAGAAAATTGCGATCTAGTCGACTATTTGCTATCATAAATCATAAACCAAGACAACATACATGCTGACAAGTTTGTCCTACCATTTGAGGACTCAATGATTAATAGCAAATGATATGTACATGAAGGGAACCCAAGTGTTACTAGCGCAAAATACTATGATCTTGTGAATGTAATTTGGAATCTAATAATCCAATGGCCATGAGAAACTATTCAAATAACAAATTACAGGGCACTATGTGTCAGGACAATTTGTTAAACAAAAGGTGCACAGTTTCCAGGGCAGATGCATGCTATTACTAAATGCAGCACTGTAGTGATTGAAAAGGAAGACCACCAAAGTAGAATCCACTAACACAATATGCAAAGTCATATTTGTTGATCAAGGGGACTTACAATTAGAGAAGATGTGTATATATAGAAAATAGATCTGTACTTACTTTTCCGTAGCTGTTGCTGTCAATCCAACAAATGGAACATTTATAAGAACATCACGCAGTTTGTCTAATTGTTTGTATTCCACCCTGTGTAATAGACAAAGCGTAAAACAATGATAAGAATGTCATAGGCAAAATATTGACATAAGTATGATTTCACATGACAGAACAAGTGAACAACACATAAGTTTGCTACTAAAATATTACAAAAACATGTGAAAGTGCATACTGCACGTTTTTTTTTTTTTACCAAAAGCACACTTCTTGCTCATAGAAAAGTTCATAATATGAATATCCTCATATACACTTCATAGGGATGAAAACAAAAAATGTGCTTAGATGACTGAGTTGCAAAGTGTCATATATTGACTGGATTGGAAATTCCATTTGGAGATAATATGTTTTATGTCTTTAAACGTGGCATAAAGAAGTATTAAGAGAACGGTTAGAGGCTTTGAAAGAACTGAAATTTCAGTGAATACCTTTAAATTCAGTGAAGTGTCTACTTTCATGTAAACCTTACAATCTCGCGAGCACGAGAGATACATTTAAAGCATTTAGTTAAGCATGATATGATGCGAAAGGGCTACAAACTTCAGAAACTAGCAGAGATGACAAGTTTCCTTTTCATGGAGCTCAAAAGCCCTCACCAGTGACCCAAGTAAATATGATCTCAAGGAAAATGAAGAAATAGAAATAAGAAAGTGGCAGGCCCTATGAGCCAATCGACAACTCATTGTTCTCACAACCAGCTGGTTTTCTTTCTTGCATTTTACACTCAATATGTTCGTATTATATGGCAATAAAAAGAAACACAACAATAATTATAAAATTGACTGACCTGAAGTTATGTCCCCACTCTGATATGCAATGTGCTTCATCAACAGCTAATAAGCAAATTCCATAATCTAGTAATCTTGACCAGAAACTGCAGTACCATCATATTAGATCAGGAGAAAGGCTTTACAAGAACTCAAAGAGAAAGTAACTTACGAAATAAAAAGCAATTACCATTCAGCTTTAAGAAATACGTGTGAGAAATGGAAATAGAAAGAGCACAAAAAACCATAGGAAACTTACGCATGCAGCTCTATCCATGACAAAAGAATTTGCCACAAGCTACGTGAAAAGAGGTTACTTAACAGAGATAAGTAGATGGAATCAATAACTTGCTCACGTAGCATTTCATGCAATAAAATTCATGTACAGCATAAACAGTGGCGGACTAAAATTTTTAATTTTTTTATTATATAAAATCTTCAAATTATCTGTATTTTATGAAAATTTTTGTGGCATAAGCCCCCGTTCCCGATTTGAATCGTATAAAAAAATCAATATTTAGAAGAAGTAGAACAATTAGCCCCGGGTATAAATTTTTTTGGCTACGCCACTGAGCATAAATATGAAATATCAGAATAATCGAAACATAAAGGATAAAAGATATAAACGAGTACATTAAACAAGCAAACTGACACCATATTATTATACCACAAAAGAGTAAAACACATTTTTGCCACTTTCACTATATATCATCAGCAAGTTGTATAAACAAGATTTAGCACCTGTTCGGAAGCAGGCAAGCCTTCTCCGGTGTCATGTACAGAATATCATATCGACCACTTTCAGCATTAGTGTAGGCATTTAGATCATTTTGAGCACTAGAAAGATACTCAGCTCGTATATCCCTTTGCTTCAATGCCATAACCTAATCACAAAAAGTGTGAGAAATGGGTTGGTTTGTGGAATTGGGTTGGTTGTAATTATAGTATGTTTTGTGGAATTGGGTTGGTTGTAATTATAGTATGTTTTGTGGAATTGGGTCGCTTCAATGCCATAACCTAATAACAAAACATACTATAATTACAACCAAGCCAATTCCACAAAATGCCTGAAAATGAAGAAAGCATAAAGAATAGGCTAACACCACATACCTGATCCTGCATTAATGATATAAGAGGGCTTATCACTACAGCAGTCTTTTTCGATATTAAAGGAGGCACCTGATAGCTTTATCATTGCAGTTTATTCACAAAAAGAGTTTCAAAACACGATCAGTTTGAGTTTTAGTCAAAGTGGACTTAGGTTATAATGCCTGAAAAGGGGAGGGAAAATTAGAAAATTACCACAATGACTTGCCACTACCGGTCGCCATAACTACTAAGCAATCTTTCCCTTGCAGAATACTCTCCACAATTTCTTTCTGATATGGTCGGAATTTGGAGAACCCAAAAAATTTCTGCAGCCAAATAATAATAATAATAATATAAAAGATAAACTCTTACACGCAGCGAGGAGGAAGAAACACGATGGAAATCACCGTTGATTCACATTAATTAAAAAGCAAAAGTATAGGAAGAAGCTACGGACTTTGAGAATGGACTCCATAAGTGAACCTCGTCTTCTTCAGTCACACAGCAGTCGGCCAAGGTGGAATTTGATGGGACTGTGTGTGTGTGTTTTTCCTTTTTTCTTGTGTGTGTGGGGTGGGGTCGGCTGATTTCCCGCATTTATTAAGGAAAGCTTCCCGCCTTTTTCGTGAGAATTTGTATTCTTACTCACTCTCTTTATTCACCAACTTATGCTCTGTTTCACTTTTTTTTTTCACCAAATAATGCTCTATTTTACTTCTCCTTCCACCAAATAACTCCTACTTCACATCATCTTCTTTATCAGATCGATCTTATTCTCCCACTTTCCATTTCGGTCGTTGTGTTCACAAACCCTACTTCTCATCATCTTCTTCATCTCTCCACCACCGCCGACGACGATGAGCTCCTCAGATCTGCTGCCCTCCTACGCTTTGCCGTCTGAAATTGAAGATCCACCGACGCCAATGACGATTAACTCCTCAGATCCGTTGCCCTCCTACGTTCTACCGTCTGAAACTGAAGATCCACCGGAGCCGATGACGTTTGACTCCTCAAATCCGCTTCCCTCTGACTCTCTACTGGCGGTGGAATTCGTGCCTGAAACGGAGCTTGAGGCGGCGGAGGACTTCGTGCCTGAAACGGAGCTTGAGGCAGTGGTGGACTTCGTGCTTCAAACGGAGGGAGAGGCGGCGGCTGAGGTCGTGCTTGAAACGAAGGGAGAGGCGGCGGCTGAGGTGGTGGCGGTTACGGAGTGTGCAACTCCATCGATGGCGGTGGATGTGGTTTTGCCGCCCTTTGGACCGGTTACATCTGGACCGAAGCAGCTGGACTCTATCTTGGAGTCAATGTCGCCTACAGATCCTGCTTACTGATTAATGTCCGAGATTGCTATGTTTCGGTGAAAAAAGCTGTTGAGGCTACTCACCTGAATAAAATCAGGGAAATAAAGGCGTAGTCTTTCTCATCATGTTATCTTGTTCTTATTCATTCATTTGAGTTGGTGTTGGGGCTGGTGATGTCGTGCCTGATATTTACCTTATGCATTTGTGTGAATCTGCTTGGTGTTGGAGCTGTTGGTGTGGTTGTCATTCCATTGCTATTCTACTTGTGTATTAGTGGGGGCTGGTAAATCTGCTTGGTGTTGGGGCTGTTGATGTGGCTGTCATTCCATTGCTATTCTATTTGTGTATTAGTGGGGGCTGGTGATGCCAATTTTTGATAACCTGGTTGATGCAATTCTGCGAATCGCTTGATTACTTACATGATGTTGAGGCTCTGTGAAATTTGTAAATAATCTGTTGATTATTTGCCTAATGTGGTGGTGTCATTTTCCTGTTATTTAGATGATGCAATTCTATGAATCTCTTAATTATTACATGATGGATTTGAGAGAAATATGATAATGTTGTGGTTCTGTTAAATCTGTACATGATCTGGTGATGAATTCTGATTCTATGTTGCCTTTTTTGATACCTTTTAAAACTGATGAACATGGTACTACACTTGTTTGTATTTGCTTGTTGGTTGTCTGAAATTGATGGTAGCTGGAAGATAAATGTCTATCTTATTAATGCCACCACCTGGTTTTTTATAACCTGGTTTTTGAGGCAGTCTAGGATAGATATGAACCAAGTCAATGATGCAAAAACCCAAAAAAAAAAATCATTCCAATGCTGAGACTACATTTGTTCAAAATCCAGCTGCAACAAGGACAATGTAAATTCTAAACACAAAAACCAGAGCTTTAATGTTTGTCCCTGTAAACCATTACAAAAAGCTGAATGTGGTCCACCTATTCTGTTAAAAAAAGCTGTTGTAACCCTTCAACTAGTGAATCAAGGTTGTAGATTGCACCTATTTCATGCTCTTGCTCCTGTAGATACTTCATGCTCTCCCTTACAAGCTGTTCTTCAATCTCTAGGTATTCTGGTAGTATGCCTTATCTCCTAAGCTTATCTTTACCCAAGTGTGGCTGTTTGTAGTTGTTGTTGCCCTTAACCTTGATAATCTCATAGTAACAGCTTTGCAAACTCAAGAAAACATCATTGATCTTGTCCACTGGATACTCATCAAATGCATCTTGTACATTTTTTATCAAACCCTCAATTGTAGTTGCCTTTTTCTCATATTTTAGATTCTGTATAGCTCTGAGAAAGCCTAGGTCATTGACATTTGTGTCAGGTGAGTTAGGTGGTTGGCAAACAAGTTGGATATTAAATCCATTAGCTTGTGCCACAGCTTGAAATTCAGGATCATTGTTGCTAATGTGTGGTTTTGCATTATCTTGCTGTATGATGATGTGCATTCTGATTTCTGGTGGGCATTTCTGTTTGATGCATGGTGAAAGCTGTACATTGGAAGTTTGAGCTGTTAAACTGCCTATATGATGAATTTGCATAAATTCTGATAGGATTTTCAAAATAAAAAAAATACATGCTGGATAAACACCTCCTTCATCACAGGTTTTGTAATTGCTTGCACTGGTTTTATTAGCATGGTTCCTGCTGGTCTATTTTTATTGTTTCTTGTTGCTGCCTCCTCATAAATGAATGGAAAAATGCCATATTTCCAATCAAAGATAACTTTTCCATCTGTATCATACATTGGTCTTCCCACAGTTGATAAAAACATTATTTTTTGAATGTGGGTCTTGAATTTGCATGTTCTGTAAGGCACCTCTTCATCTACCAACTTGTAGAATCTCTGTGTTATCTTTATGAGATTGAACCACTTTTCATCCACATGTATAATGTTATACATCCTCTGAAAATTAATTCTCCCATTTGAGCTTCTGGAACTGAGCATGCTGAGGCTCCATTTCAGCCTTGCGATCATATTCTATGGTGTGAGAAATGGCTTTATTGCATTGGTATGAGGCTGTAATTTTTTCTGTTTCACCCACTTATGCATCAAAGGTGTACTAACACCCAAATGTGATGATATTTTTCTAAGGCTGGACCTTTCTAAAACTGCATATTTCTCACTTTATCTTTATCAAGCGCCCATGCATCTTTGTGTTTTGCACTTTTTCTCATTGATTTGAGATGTACTGTTTGGCCAAGCTGTTTTTGTAAGCAAACTTCCTTCCAAATGCGCCACACACTCTTTGCATTTAAGTTGAAAAGCTGACCTCTTTCCTTATTCGCGCCATAGCGAAGCTTCAAGTCCTTGTTGTTTTGTAGCTGCCAATGTGCGAGATTGTTTCTTTCAATCTCTGTAAGATCGGGGTCTTCGAGATGCTTCTTCCATTTTCAGTTGCAACTGTGAATTAATGAGGAAAGAGAGAGAAGTAAAAGTTAGTTTTTGCAAGAGATTTGTGCTACATTTAGCAGCTCATTGGTTATATATATAGTAGATTTTAGAATGATTAGACTATTGTAAATTTAAATTTCCCCCCTAAACAAATCCCTCCAATTGTTTCCCTGCTTTTAATTTCATTTCATTCACTTATGTCATCAAGAATTTGAAGAGTTAATGAAGTGTTATTTTGTGCATATGGTTCCCTACTTTACATTTTGTACTTGTTCCTTTTTTTTTATTTGGATGATTGATATACAGTTGTAAAATTAGAACAAGTCAGTAAGCGAAAAAAATAAAATCGAATAAGCACAGATTTTAAAAATAGAACAAGTCATTGAGAAAAAAAAGCAAACAAGCACAACACAAAAAATTCGAACAAGTCAATTACACCAAAAAAAAAGACGAGCATGATTAAAAAAAAACAAGCTCAGTAAATAAAAATCGAACAAGTCGGAAAACAAGAAACAATTCAATTTACACACAATACTCCATTAAATAAATAGAAATAACTGCCACTAACTTTAATTAGAGATTAACAAAAGTAAGCTTCTCATTAACACTACTCATACTTTTCAACTTTTACTCCACTCAAAACACGTTGTTCAGATTTCTTAATCTCCGTGTCACTCATGAAATAGGGCATAACTTGGTGAACGAAGGGAGTATAAAATTCACAATTTATAGTTTTTACACTTAATTTGCTCACTCTGAGAGTTATACTTTGCTATGATTTGCTTACCATTTTTATAATGTAGGGGTGTGTTCACTTGTGAGTATAAATTTATACATAATGAAGGGATAATATTATGAGGTATAAATTTATATTTTATTGTGAAGATCACCAGTTTTATATATTGTTTGGTTGCAGGGATAATATATTTATCTATACTCTCAAGAGGGGGACCATCATGTTCATATCTTGTTCACTTGGGATGAAATTGATAAATAAAGGATAAAATATCTAAAACACATGGGAGGTATAATATTATACCTCCAAAATTGAGGTATAAATTTATACTTCGAGCAAAGTAAAAAGGGCTGTCCGAAAATTTATAACTCCTGCACGAATTTTTTTTAAATCGCAACCAAACAAGATATAATGGAGTAAAATAATATTATACCTCATTTTATCTCTTTTTACCTTTAAGTCAACACACCTTAATAATTATATTTTTTATTCTTTTTGTTGATAAATTGAAATTATTCCATGGGGCAAGGAATACGTCATACATGTCAGACAAGCTTCGCTAATCAAAGTAAAACTTTTAATAATATGTAAAATAATACTCTCCGTCCACAAATTAAATACCCATTTAAATTTCGGCATAGATATTAAGAAAATTGATAAAATTATTTTGAGTGGGGTAAACATCAGAATGTAGGGATAGTAGGATAATGACAAAAAAATAGTGGTAATGACACAAAAATGGTGGTATTGATAAAAAAGTAGGAATAAAGTTATTCTAATGACAAAAAAATATGATTAAAGTTATTAAGAGGTGAGACCATCAATAACAAAGGGTAATAAATAAAGAAAAAGTAGGAAGGTATAGTTATATAAAAAGGTAAATAGGTATTTGATTTGTAGATAAAAAAATATGAGTAAACAAGTATTTGATTGGTAGACGAAAAGAGTACTATTAAATATTAGGGCAAACTCTTTTTTTATATACCTTTTGATAAAAGATAGAAGTTTTTTGCACTCTTTTATAAGAGTATAAGTTTTCTATACCAAAATCACTTAAAAGACTAAAATACCCTTACTTTTAATAAACAAATAAGTTTTCTATAAGTTTTCTCTCTCTCTCTCTCTCTCCCTCTCAATCTTCGACAAACACACGACGGTGAAAACACACACACACACACGACGGCAATGAGTGACCAATCCGACCACGATGGGGAGTCAACGGCGTCGACATCTATTTCGAACGAGGAGCAAGTAAAATAGCCGAAAAATATAATTTTTTCGACGAGTTTTTATACCCACGGTGGCAACCCACGATGGATTCATTTTTGCACACGATGGTAGAAAATTTTCATGTACATGAATTATATGTTGATATTTAGTCATAAGAGAGTATATTGCATTTTTAGAAACGTTTTTAGAAGTAAAATAGCCGAAAAATATATTCACTGTCGTGTGTATGAGAATTCTGCATTCTCTGGGCAAGTTTTTTGCAACCCACGATGGGGCAACCCACGATGGGGATACCCACGATGGCCATCGTGGGTTGCCACCATGGACACCCACGATGGCTACCCACGATGGCTACCCACGATGGTCAACCCATGATGGTGCCATCGTGGGTACACACGATGGGCACCATCGTGGGCACGACGGTGAGCAGCCACCGTGGGCACAAGAACAACATTCAATTTTATTTTTTGTTCGATTCCTTCTTCGATTTTGTTGTTTAGTGATTCTATAATAGCTTATTTTTCATTTGAAAACTACTTAACAACAAAATTCAAACACCCACACATAACCTTCATCTAATTCATTAGAAAATCAGGTACTTCGTACAAATGATGAAGTTAGTTATACATAACTATTATCAAGAGAATATTACATTGTACGTATAGTATAAGTTAGTTATTGCACGAAATGTAACATTATTGAAATAGTAAGCATTGAATTAACAAAATGTATCATATACTATATGTATAATGTGGGGATTCTCTTGATAATGGTTATGTATAACTAACTTCATCGTTTGTACGAAGTACCTGATTTTCTAATGAATTAGATGAAGATTACGTGTGGGTGTTTGGATTTTGTTGTTAAGTAGTTTTCAAATGAAAAATAAGCTATTATAAAATCACTAAACAACAAAATCGAAGAAGGAACCGAACAAAAAATAAAATTGAATGTTGTTCTTGTGCCCACGGTGGCTGCTCACCGTCGTGTCCACGATGGTGCCCATCGTGTGTACCCACGATGGCACCATCGTGTGTACCAACGATGGTCACCATCGTGGGTAGCCATTGTGGGTTGCAAAAAACTTGCCCAGAAAATGCAGAATTCTCATACACACGACAGTGAATATATTTTTCGGCTATTTTACTTCAAAAAACGTTTCTAAAAATGCAATATACTCTCTTATGACTAAGTATCAACATATAATTCATGTACATGAAAAATTTCTACCATCGTGTGCAAAAATGAATCCATCGTGGGTTGCCATCGTGGGTATAAAAACTCGTCGAAAAAATCATATTTTACATGATGAATATAGTTGCATACCTTCTTTCTACCCCAAAAAAATTACGAAAGTCTTCCGTTTGAGCTTTACCTCATTCTTCTTTTTAACTATCGTGAATTTAATGAGTTCAAGGTGGAGATAATTTTTTTTTTCGTTTAGGTTTTGGGTTCAAGAAGAAGAAATGAAAAAAAAAAATGAAGTCAGCTGAAAAAGATTAAAAAAAAGGCTAAAAATTAAAGTCAAAATCTCAATACCTATATTTAAGGGTATTTTAGTTTTTTACATGATTTTGGTATAGAAAACTTATGTTCTTATGAATAGGTGTTAAAAATTTCTATATTTTATAAAAAAATATTTAAAAATACATTCTCACTAAATATTATGTAGTATTATTTTTATCGTGTAAAATTCACTGCCTTCGGTCCATTTTAATAAAATATCCCTGAATAAGATTAGAATTTTGAAACAAAGATCTTTGACCTCAGAATTCTGAAGTACAGCCATTTTACTACCCCCTATTAAATATTGGGTTAATTGTGCTAAATTCATAACATTTTAGCATTTTTTGATTTTGCACGCATTTTTAAGATTGTAATATTAAAAATTATTACCTTTTAATTTTTTGCGATTTGCTATGCCGATTGAAAACCCCTAAATTTAAATCAACGTGGCACGAAAAAAATTTAAACCGATCAAAAACCCCTAAAAATAAAGAAGAAAAAAAAAACAACAATAAAAAAAACGTGTAAAAAAATGAATAATAAGGAAGAAAAAATGAAAAACAATAAAGGAACAATTTTTTACTTGAGCAAGGAGCAAAAATGAAAAACACAGTACATGAAAAACAATGCACGAAAAAAATAAATAAACGTACAATAAAGTAATAAAGGAACAAGGATTAACAACTTAAATAACTTTATTAATGTTAACTTTTACTCCATTAAAAAATTAGTGTGTAGTCCGTCGAAAATCGACGGAAAATTATTATTTAATAAAATTAATAAAATTTATGTGATAGTATAAGAAAGATATAGTTTATTAATTATTTTTTATTATTTTTTTCAAATTTTATTCACACTTATTATTTTTATAGATAATTCTGAAAACCCTATTTCTTCTCAAAACTGTTGTAAGACAAACTATTTACTTATCAAAGAAATTGTCTTGTGTTCATTTTGTATGAGAATTGAGGTGGTTCTTTTTTATAGCATATATCTATTTGTCTCTCTAAATTATATAAAAAAAAAAAAAAAGTTGCCCCGTGGGTGCTGAATCGGTCCCTCAATGCGTATAATTCTGGGTCGGAATTAGCTCGTGGATAAATCGTTAGTAATTTACTGCTAATTTTCCTACACATTCAAACGTTTTCCAACGGAAATGATTAATCAAACAATTTGAAACGGTATGTTTAAAATTATTCAAACTTGTTTGAAATTTAAATATTCGTACTTATTTCAAACCCGATTAAAAAATCAGTCATATGTATTCCTTTCTAAAACAATTCTTATAGCAATACCCGTCAGTTGGAAATTGATGTCCCGTCTACCACCACCAATTCT
Source organism: Schizonepeta tenuifolia (assembly GCA_029490685.1). Taxonomy (NCBI): domain Eukaryota; kingdom Viridiplantae; phylum Streptophyta; class Magnoliopsida; order Lamiales; family Lamiaceae; genus Schizonepeta; species Schizonepeta tenuifolia. The sequence continues at coordinate 96,291,383 of CM055958.1, read as the reverse complement.
GACCGGAACCGGCCCGTTGTCCACCGTTTTGATTTACAAGTGCGTAATTGATGAAACTCATTTAGAATTTATATATACCCAAAATTTAATAAAAAAAATGATTATATTATTCATTCTCATCCTTAAACTGTATAGTAATATTTGTTACTTACAATTATAGATTATGCAAAATTTGAAACCATATAATTCTAAATTTTAGAAAATACGTGGAAAAATGCATAAATGAAATTTTTTCGAGTTGAGATACCCGTCGGTTTGGAATTGGCCTGTCTATAACCAATTTTGCGGGTCAAAATTGTCCTGACCACGGTTTTTATTTATAAGTGTGTAATTTTTAAAATCCGTTTAAAATTTATATAGACCCAAAATTTAACAAAAAATAAAATAAAATTGATTGTACTATTTGTCCTCGTCCTTAAATGTATAGTAATATTTGCTAATTATATTTATGAATTATTCAAAGTTGGAAACCCAACTACATACCGAGTTGAGGTACTCGTCGATTGGGAATTGGTCCGTCTACATAATTAATTGACCGAATTAAAATTAATTAAAAAAAATTGATTGTACTATTCGTTCTCATCTTTAACTATATAGTAATATTCACTAACTATATTTATGAATTATGCGAAGTTGAAAACTCAACTACAAATAACGTAGTAAAAATTAATACATTGAGGACGAATCTAGATTTTAGAAAATACATGAAAAAATGTTTAAAATAAAAAATTTAAATAAATAAGAATAAAGAATGTAGATGTGTCACGTGGGATCCGAAGTTGAGGTACTCGTCAGTTGGGGATTGGTCCGAATTAAAATTAATTATTTTTTTATCAAATTAAATAAAAATTTATCAGACTATTTCAAATTTTAATTGATCCAACCAATAAATTAGTCAAATTATTTTGGAACTATTTATTCGGTCGCCTAAAAAAAATAATTATTTACTCGATCAACTAATAAATTGGTCAAATTGAATTAAAATAATTAAACTATAAAAATATTATTATTTATTCAGCCGACTGATAAATAAATTGGCTACATAAAATTGGTGGTGCAAAATATGAGAAAATATATATTGATTCTAGGTATTTATAGATTTTTCAACAGGTGAAGTTTTATTGAACAACCGATGTGGGATACAAGATTTTAGTAAATATTTAAAATCTATTATTTAATATTTAAAATTTCAAAAATTTGAGAATTTAGATAAATAGGAATGATGGATTAAGAGAGGTGCCAAGTAGGATTTTTTCAAAGCAAGAATAATTTTCCTTTTAGTAATATAATGATAACTTTACCAACTTTCTTAATCTCCGTGCTCAATACACAATGTGACACTTTTTGCTGAACGGAGGGAGTAATAAATATAGTAAAATATTACTCCCTCTGTCCACGAAATGGTTGCCGCATTGTGAGTGAAGTAACAATAAATGTGAGTGGAGTAGCAAAAGTGGTAACTATTTTATAGATAAATTTAAATAGCAAAAATAGCAATCATTTCGTAAACGGAGGGAATAAATTATTTCTTGGGGGAGGCCAGTCTGAAACTCCTCAAAGGAGTTCGCCAACGTTGATTGCTCGTATAACCTCAACCCCGAGGAGCTCTGCACCAAGATCTTGTGAATGCGCTTACACTAACATTGTCGCCGCATCGTAGGAGCAGATCGACAACGTGGATCTAAGAGGATTTACTCACAATCACACTTGCAACTCCACTCTCCCCAATACAAGAAGGAAAATCCCTCATTTTTGCTCCACTAAATTGCAGCCGATCGGAATTCGGAAGAATAAAACAAAAAAATTCTATCTTTCTCGAGCTATACTGCAATAAAAATCTGATCTTTACGCCCCTTTTGAAGAGTAAGAAAGTAAAGTTGGAGAAATTGGAAAGGGCAGACGAAAACATACCAAAATAATTGAATCTTTCGAAGGTGGACGATTGAAGAAATTCAGCTGAAAAAGGTTAGTTATTGATTTTGGGTGTGGGCGATGAGGATGAGTTGCAGAGATTGAGAGAGAGAAGAGATAGATGAGAGAGAAAGATGAATGAGGTGGAAAATAATACTAATATTTTATTTTATTTTATTTTTATTTTATTTATTTATTTTTTTTTTTTGTTTAGGGGTAATGAAAGCGTGGGAACGATCGGTGCCACATCGATTTAAATTTGGGGATTTTCGATCGGCCTGGTAAAATTGAAAAAAATTAAAAAGTTGTGATTTTTATACTACAATCTTAAGAACGCGTGCAAAACCAAAAAACGCTAATACGTTGTGAATTTTAGCAACAATTAACCCTAAATTAAAAATTACGAAACCTATTTACTTTCTATAGTTTTATCCTTATATGCTATCTTCGTACTTAATACTAAAGAGACAAATTGAGCGGAATACATGCATTACGTCTAGCACACAAAAAAATGTTACTCCCTCTGTCCACTAATCAAATATCTATTTGGGTTCCGACACGGAGATTAAGAAAATTGATAAAGTTGTTTTGAGTGGGGTAAAAGTTAGAATGTAGGGGTAGTAGGATAATGACAAAAAAATAGTGGTAAAGACAAAAAGATAGTGGTATTAACCAAAAAGTAGGAATAAAGTTGTTGTGTTGATCAAAAAGTAGGAATAAAGTTATTGGAAGGTGAGACCATCAATGTCAAAAGGTAGTAAATAAAGGAAAAGTAAGAGGGTATAATTGCACAAAAAAGTAAGTAGGTATTTGATTTGTGGACAAAAAAATATAGGTAAGTAGGTATTTGATTCGTGAACGGAGGGAGTAGTAGCATCGAGTCTTCGACACAACAATCTTCGCTGCAAAAAAAGCTAATAAAAGAAGTAAAGTCCTAAAACTGAAAATAACTAAAAGTTGAAGGGGCAATGTGAAATTATCCATATAAATGTAGCGGCCTATCTTCCCACCTAAGCTCAAAAGAGTGAGCGCAGGATAAGCAAGATATCAACAATGGCGTCTGCTTCGACGTTTAACCTCTCTTCTCTACGGGCCGCTCTTCCCTCCGCTCCTTCTGTTTGCTTTCCTAACGGGCCCTCCTCTTTAAAGATCAGGCTATTTCGGCCCAAACCCGGCCCGAGGCCTCTCAACTCCTATGTCGGTCTCGCTCCGATGATGCCCATTTTCTCTTCTCCAGGTACCACCTCTAAGGAAAAAAAATTACAAAATTCATAAAATGTGCAAGATTTTGCTGTGAATTGTGACTTGCTACTGGAATTATGGTAATTTTGTGATGGTACACTCGTGCTATATTTTAGGGGTTTCGGGAGAAATTTTTTTAGGATAAGTAGTTTTCATCTGTATATATATTGGAATGTGATTATTAGAAAATGAATTGGGAAATGTGAATGTGTTGGATTATGTCCTGATTATTGGGAGAAATAATTGAGGTAATAGTTTCTAAGAAGAATAAAGAAGGCCGTCTTTTTGTAGTTTTAGGTGGCTTGCATTATGTTGCGAAATCAGGGTTTCAAGAATGCCAAAGGTTGCTTATTAGAGTCTGATATGAGGGATTTGATATTACTGAAAATGGTTTTAGCTACGTTTGATGTTCTTTTACTGTTGAATGAGTTGAAATGGCTCAAGAATTTGTTTTTCTCAAGTCTCAACTCATCGTTTTCATAGTGTTGGCTGGTGGTGTTTACTAATCTTGTTCAAATACTTGCTATTTCCTTTTGTTATTCTCGATACCGTATTATATCTATGTTAAGTAATGCAAGCATATCTGGTCCGATTTAGGTTGGTATTTGTGTGTGTGTGTTTGGAAAGCTTATAATAACGTATGTGTACGATACTGAGAGACGTATTTCTACTATTTGTTTCAACTTTCAAGCATATTCACCAGCTTTAGCTTTTTCTGTTCATATTGGGCGAGCAAAGAGGAGGGGTTATCGAGGTTGCATATACTGATATAAACTGGCTACTTATTGACGGTTCAATGAGAAATAAAGTCATGGCAAAACTTTTTCTTGGCAAGGTGCTGATTGCTTTATTTACGATTTTTCTGTTCTTATCATAGTCCATCTTCATAGGACTATGGCTTCTTTAGTCAGAAATTGTTTTAATCCATATCTGGTTTTCATCTATTTTGAGATTTGTGCTCCCAATTGCAGTATGTTGAAAAAAGTATTGAATTGTATTCATCGTACTATAATCAGACCTTGATTACATAGACATGATACAACTTTACCAGTTTACGCTCTAAGTCATTACGGTAAGGTTTGATCTTTGTCCCTCATGAGTGTACTTTTTTAATCTCTGTAGATTCATTCAGTTTTGAGCACTGTTTACCTGTACTCGACAATGGTGGCCGTTTTTTTGCCATGAGACACGGGAGGAAGGTGCCCAAGCTCAACAGGCCTCCTGATCAGCGTAAGGCTCTTTTACGAGGATTGACTACTCAACTTCTGAAGTATGGTCGCATTAAGACCACCAGAGCCAGGGCTAGTGCAATGAGGAAGTATGTGGATAAGATGGTCACTCTGGCTAAGGACGGAGCCCTACACAAGAGAAGACAAGCCCTTGGTTTCGTCTATGAAAAGCAAATCGTTCATGCTTTATTTGCTGAGGTTGGGGAGAGATACGGAGACAGAGAAGGAGGGTATACTAGGATTATCAGGACTTTACCTAGGCGCGGGGATAATGCTCCCATGGCTTACATTGAACTCGTCTAAGTTATGATCTATAGTATTCAAAGTAAGCTTGTGTTCTCTGACCTTGCTAGAGAGATTTTGTAGCAACACCTTTCTCTATGTTCATATATGTAAGATTAACCGCTATTCTTTCCTCTTTATCGTTCATTTGAATCAAATATGGCGTTTTTTGCTTATTCTTTGAGCTATAAGGTGGTGAGACGGCCTTGGTTTTGCATATGTTAACGATGTTTCCAGGAAATGATTGTATGTAGATCTTCTGTTACATACTTCGTGTCGTTATCAACGCTATGAGATACCGTAAAACTCTGTTTGGCTTGGTTGGTTGGTGCCATGGAGGTGAGTAAGTCTTGTCAAAGTCTACTGTGAAAATGTATGGTGATAGATTGTTTGTTGAACTAACAAGATAAGAAAACTTGTAACCACAAATTCCCTTGTGGCCATCTATCTCAAATGTCTCTTCATTTAGCACAATAGAGATTTGGGAACTTAGATATTTATCTATCTTCCACATTCCACACACTTGCAAATTCCAAATAGCCTGCAATTATTCCCCTATGAACACCGTGACTTTTTTATTTTTATTCCCCCATTATACTGCTAGTATTGTATTTTATTATTTTAGATTTTTTTTTACAAGGGGGAGGAGGAGCGGGAGGGTTTAAACACGAGACTTCATTGCTTACAAACTGAAATTGCACTGCTTGGGTGTCACCTTTAGGGTATTTTATACTCCTTATTACACAAGATGTATTCACTCAAAAAAAAAAAATATATATATATATATATATATATATAACAGGATGTAAAATTGTTTAGTTTGGCCGATGAGGTCTAATTCAAATGTTCAAGTGGCTGGTTGAGGTACCTCCTTAGTGAGAAGGTTTTCATAATGTTCTTTTGCGTATAATTTATTGCTTTTTTTGATGTAATTTATTGTTTTGCAACATTATACATTCGTATGGATTTGTTGCTTTTTATTATAAAGCATTTTGTTTTTTTAGGGTATGTTTCATTATTTTTTTAATATATTTTCATATTGATTTATTTTACGTATTTTATTGCTTTTTTTTTATATAGAGTATTGTTTTAATGGAATGTTTCAATATTTTTTTAATATGTTTTCATATTGTTTTTTTACGTACAATTAGTTGCATTTTATTGTAAAGCATATTGTTCTTTATGGTATCTTCCATTTTTTTTAAATATATTTTCATTTTCTTAGTTTAATTCGTTACTTTTTTATTTGATGATTCCTATATTTTTTGTATAATTAATAGTTTTTATAGGTATAGTTATTGTTTTTCATTGGTATAGTTATTGCTTTTAAAACAATATGTGCTGACAATTTAAGCAATAAAATATTTATTATTTTTACTCGATAAACTATAAGCAATTTACGTATTACACAATAAACATAGTAAGAAAAAGAAAACGGAAAAATTCAAATGGCTTCTATAAATAATAATGAATGAACAAACAATACATCTGACGAATAAAATTGGGTTAGTACCCATCCTAATTTTTAGGCGTGAAAGTGGAGTTATAGGTAATGTAATTACCAAGCTGCCCTCCACGTAAAATTATACTATTTGCTTAAAAGAAATTTTAGATCCGATCTCCACCCTAGAAATTTTTGAAATTGATGGCTCATATTTATTTTTACTTTAATACATAGAGAATCATTTCTATTATAACCATATATATATATATATATTTATTTATAAATTTCATCGAGAAGGTCAAAAATAGAATATGATCTCATCGAAAGAAGTGACTTTGAAATTTTATGAATGTATACATCGTCTTTTTTAGTTTCAAATTTCAGTTCGTCAAGAAAAACGATCGTTTTTCCTTTTGTGTAATGATGATCAGACAAATTATCACATAAGAAATCCGACTAAATTTAGAAATAAGAAGCTGAAAGTATAATAAAAAATCTCTGAAATTACAAATAATAGATGTTGATGTACATGAATTAGAATTTTTCATTTCTTTACAAATGAGATTGGACTATAGACAGCAAGCTTAATTATCATCCTTCATTTGCATTTATTATAATAAGTAAAAGTCCTATTTTTCTTGTCAAAATTGGCGAAAGTTTCCATGTGTTGGTACTAGGTAGTCAAATTTAACGTTTCCTCTTTTTCTTCTAGTAGTACGCTATTGGAATTATTAGTCCAAGTGTTGATGATTTTAAAGTTTATTGGCCGCATAGAAATAAAGGCTCATGACTAATTTTCTCCTCAATTAGTAAATTCTTTTGTTCGTATTGCAATGTTGATGTGGTATGTCGCATAGCAATCCAGATGTATAGAAATGAAGCTAGCTCTTCGGGGTTTCAAAAAAATTGCCGTGTGAAGCGACGGAGCCAGATTTTTTATTCGAGAGGGAAAGAGGAGGGTTCAACTACTAATAATGTAAATGAAAATTGATAATTTTAATGAGAATTTTTTTAATCAGTTACAATTTTAATAGTATAAAGTTGCTAACAAAGTAATAAGCTGTTACTTATTATAAACTTAAACTTGACTTTTGATAAGAAAAAGAAAGAGCAATTAGAATAAATTTAGACTCATAAATTTATTATAAACTTCAGAGCAATTAAATTTTAGATATGAAAAGAATTCTATTTATTTAAAAAATACATTATGTACGAACAAGGTCAAATTTAAATGAGTAATTATGCAATTGACCCTGAAATCAATTATACCTGTTGAATTTAAAAAACAATTAAAGTAACAAGAAAGATTACAGTTAACAGGTTAAGTTTATTATAAAAACTTCCCCTGAATATAGTTTATTGTAAAAATTTAGTTGAAAGAGGGTGAGAGTAGCACAATAAAATTTATCTATAGAATATATACTAGTTTTAAAATCTAAAAAATAACATTTGAAAATATCCCCCGATTCCCCCTCCCTCCATTCCAGACTTCCACTGGCTCTCTCTGCGTGTGTGTGTGTCTCTTTCCGCAGGACTTGGACAATTCGTCTTAAACTCTTAATTAGTTTTCCACATCGTTAACCTACGCCATTTTCATTCATAAAGTATAGTAAAACTGCAACGACTCTTATATATTTGAAGGGTTGTATACGAAAGCAAGACTTTTTGCTTATATATACTCTCTTCGTTCTATTCCATTTGTCTTAATTTTTCTGGGCACGAGAATTAAGGAGAAAACAATTAAGAGTGGAAAGTGTATTTAGTGGAGTTATTAAAGTGAAATAAAGTAGGTAGAGAAAGTGTGAATAGTGCAATAAAGTGGAATAAAGTGAGTAGAGAGAGAAGGAGAATAGTGAATAACACAAAAAATAAGGAGAAAAGTAGGTTGAAAGGTGTAAAGTGAGTGTAATTAACCAAACTAATTATTTCCAAAAAAGGAAGTAAGGCAACTGGAATGAGACACCCGAAATAGAAAGTAGGACAACTGAAGTGGGACAGATGGAGTAATTGATATTTATTTTACTATAATTCTTCTATCTCAAACTATTTTTTACCGCATATTAATTATCTGTCCAATTATCTCAATATTAAAAATTATATAGTGTTGTAAATCATAGAAGATTATATAATCGGCATCTTATGAGATATAAACTAATATTCACAATCGAGACAACTTGGACGAGTTGTTAGTTTAGATTGTAGCATAATAGTATTAAATAGTTTGTATTGATTATTTATTTATGCTACTACGTTAATCGTATTGAAAGAAGGATCACAGTGAGATTAATTTTTTGTTCTGACTTATTAAGAACTAAAGATCTCGGTGACTTAAATAATATTAACATTAATTGGGCTTATCAGTATAAATAAAGTGTCTGACTATTGCTTTGATCTATCATAAATGAGAACTTAATAGTTGTTCGAATATTTTGTATTTTGGGCAATGTCAGTTCTTATTTGATACTTGATGAAACTGCAATAAGGATCCGTATCATATGAATAATGAGATGATGATATCCTCTCGAGGAACTTAATAAGTTTATTATACCAAATCCTGCAGGTGAAATTAGTTCTGGTATAATAAGTTTAAGTAATAACACTCGAGATAATTATTTATTAGTAAATAATTAATTGATTAATTAAAATCTATAAGAAGTATTTTAATTTATTAATGGATATTCGATAATCTTAAATACGAAGATTAATTAAGTCTAATACTAGCCCCGACTCAACTAAATAAATAAGAGGGTAAGTCAATATTAATTCTTTAGTGGAATGAATTACTAATATTTATATTTGATTTATATTTTGGGCTGAATTGATTAAATCGGATATTATCGGGCCAATCTTATTTAAGCTAGTAGATCCCTGAACTGGCCCAAAGACCTGTGTTTCTTGTGGGCTAAGGCTCCTATTCTCCTACGGCCCATTAGGGTTGTTTAGGTTCGATGAATGTGAGCAGTTATTTATCTATAAATACAAGGCTCATAAGATTCATTACTCACTTGCAATCTAAGCAACATAAACCTAGAGTGAGAGAGAGAGGGCAGCGGCCTACTGTGAGAAAGAGAAGTCGTGGTTCGATCCCATCCATCGACGAGCTCTATCCGTAGAAGATCACTATGGAGACTTTGTGCGTGAAGTTTGCAGGTATATCGAACAAACATCCTATGATTATAATTAAATTTGTAGCAGCATGCTAGGTGTGAATTTTGTATGTGTTCGTTAAATATCCGTAATTGATCCATGGGTGAAAACGAATCGGTTTTCAATAATCGGTTCCAAAGTTGTCTCAAATTTAGCCCAACAACAAATAATACACCAATTTAAATTAAATTTAATAAACTTTTATTAAGAATAAACATCATAGATGGGGGCACGTAGACAATCTTCATTAAAATCTTTGGTACGTAATTAGATAACTCTCTTTCAATTGTTTATTGTTACAATGTAACATTCTTGATAAAAATTACAACTCTTTAATCAAAAGATCAACTCCAAAGCGCGGCTCTATTACCAAATTTAGCGAAGGCGAATGGACGTATTTAGGCGATAATGAGAAGGAAAATGTAGTCAAAATCAAAGAGATGAAGATCTTAAGTTCTACCAAAGCCAAATTTTGGCCGAGACACACACGAGGTCCGACTCCAAACGGCATGTACAAATGAGGAAAGTTGCACGCGCCCGTTATCCCGTTGGCAAATCTCTCGGGATTAAATTGAAACGAATCCGGTCCCCAATTCTGAGGATCGGTATGCAAAGTAGTCACTAAAGTCCACAAATTCACACCCTTAGGCACATTAATGTTGGCGAACTTCATGTCGTTGAGGGCCTCCCTCGACACCACGGACACCGGTGGATAAAGACGTAACGACTCGTTTATCACCATCGTCAACTGAATAAAAAAAATAAAATTAATAACTAACTAAAAAAATGTAGTGTAGCAGAGAAATCGAGCGCACCTGCTTCATTTTCCTGGTGGACTCGTAATCGGGGATTTGGCCATTGCAGACGTGGACAACTTCGTCGCGGATCCGTTGCTGCCATTGGGGATTGGCGGCCAACAGCATGAGGCTCCACGTAGCCGAGACCGCGGTCGTCTCGTAGCCGGCCAAGTATATGTTCTTGCAGTTATCGACGACGAACCGGTCGACCGCTTCTTGGCTCAGGTCACTATCTCTGGCTCCTTCCAGCACCATCTGCAGCAAATCCTTCTCGAATCCCGCCTCGTCTCTTTCCTTCACCACGTTCAGGATCAATGTCTTGATCTCCTTCTCCAACGCCCACGCCTCCCGATTGCTCTTCGTTGGAACATTCCTGCATTAAATTCAGTATTACTTTTATGTGCATACAAGTCCCATTTGGTTTGGCTTGGTAAAACGGTGTCGTACCTCATGCCTGGAAGCCCAAATAGTTTCTTGGATGAAACTTCTTGGAGGGCTCTGAGCCTCATGAAAATCTCTTCTCCTTTGGAATAACTGCTACCAAAACAAGCTCTTGATATCACATCACCTGAGAAACTCCTAATGTATTGATCAATCTTAATATCTGCTAATCCACCATTTTCCTCAACTAATCTCTTCCATGACTCTATCAACGCCATAGTCGAATCTTGAACCAAATTAATCATCCCCTAGGTGTGGATCACAAATAAATCAAAATTTTGGCACAAAAACACTAGTAATTAATTAATTATGGAGAGATTGTGTGTACCTTAACTTTGTCCATGTAGAGCTCTGGTGCAAGAATCTTCCTCTGGTGAACCCAATGAGGTCCATTTGAAGTAAGGACTCCCTGGCCGAGCAACGGGCCTCGCTCTCGCGCCTGATACGTCGGCTTCCCCAAATCCAACGACGTGCACGTCGTGATCTCCCGTACCATCTCCGGCTGAGTCACGTGCACGATCTGCGTGCTGCCCAGGGAGAACATGAATACGTCCCCTGCCAAACACACACTACTTGTTGCCATCATCCGCTGAGATTTTTATATTAATAGTAATTCATTAATTTGAGATTAAACATACCGTATTGCTTCCTCCACGTGTCGAAGAAGGGAAGCAGTGCGGCGCCGCAGTTGTGGGAGGCGGGAGGCCCGGCGACTGCGACGGGAGCGGTGTCGGCCTTAGCAGCTGCATCTCTCGCCCTCTTCATCTCCATTATGTTTCCGACAAGGAAAGCTGGCGCCGGACCGGACAAGCCTTGGTTGCGCAGGGCAGAGCGGAGGTTCCGCGGCTGCGCCACCACCACATTATAGAGGCGGAAAAGCAGCCGGAAAGCGACAAGCGCCGTGGCTGAAACGAAGAGTTTCCACAGAAATTGAATGTCCATAACAAGATGCTTTTTCTTTTTCTCTCTCTCTTTGTTTTTGTTTTTTGGATGTTTGATATTTTGGTCCTTATATAGACTGAAATTGACTCAAATTTTTCACCACTTTACGTCATCAATTCATCCCGATGGAAAATTGGTAATTGAATTACTCCATTTTATTTTATAAAAGAAAAAGAAAAAGAAAAAGAAAAACTGGTAATTGTATTAGGCCACCCATACGAGCTGATAGGTGAGGATTGAGGAAAGACTTTTTCAACCCAAATTTATTACTAATGAGTAATAGTAGCACTTATTAGACTTAAAGCTGTAGTTCGGTCTTCATTTATTATGTGCATCATTGTTTGGATCTTATTCGTATAAATATAACTAGTGTATATTCCGTCGAAATTCGACGGAAAATTATTATTTAATAAAATAAATAAAATTTAATATAAAATAATATAAAAAAAATATTGTTAGTTATTTATTTATTTTTATTTTAATTATTTAAAAGAAAAATTATTTACACATAAATCCGTTAAAAAATCAAATTTAATCCTTCCGCATTTTTATAGATAATTTTCAAACTCCATTAATTTCTTCTCATAATAGATGTGGGATAAAAGAATATTTGACTCTGAAAACAATTGTCTCACATCGATTTCGTCTTAGAACTGTATAGATTTTTTTTTACATCAAATATTTCTTTATCTCATATAAATTGGAGATTTTTTTTTAACTTTTTTTTTTCAATATTGTTTATAAGATGAATGTGATGCTACAATATGAGATTAAGAAATTAAAAAAAAAATAGTTGAATTGCAGGTTAGAAATCGGCCCATCTATCCCCAAGGTTTGAAGTCAAAATTGGCCCGCTGCCGACAATTTCTATGGAAATGATAATGGATAATGGATAATTCACTACTCAAACCAAAAAATAAAGTAATGAATTCAATAACCTAAGTCAGTTTTAAGCCTTGAAAATTTTCAAGCAAATATGGACTAAGGTTGATGAAAACAAATAGTTTCCCAACAAAAGTTAAAAAAAAAAAATTGAATCACCCATTCGGAATTGGTTCGTCTACCCCTTACGGTTTGGGGTCGGAACCGGATAAAATGATTTATTTGGCCAGCTAATTAATTAACCAAATTAGATTGATTGCGCAAAACATTTGCGATATGAGAAAATGCACATTAATCTCGAGTATTTAAATAGGTTCTCCAATATCGAAGTTTTATTAAAAAAAGCCATGTGGGATAATATCATATTTAATAAATTAATCTTTGAGAGAGCACCAAACTAATAAATATTATGAGAGAATTGAACTAATTATGGAAATGAATCTAGATTGAATAATCTATTAAAATACACGCTAGATGATATAAATAATAGTAAAAATTATGGTAAATATATTTTTAATTTAAAAAATTGTACAATTTAGATAAATGAGAAAGGAGAAATTGGAGAGGTGCCACATAGAATTTTTTTTTTATGTAAAGCCGTTTTGTATGTATATATATAAAATCACATACTACAAGCTAAAGAGGGGAAAAAATAAAGAGGTGAATAAGAAAACACAAACATAACAACCACAATAAGAGAACAACTCTCCAATTGCTCGAGAGTCTACAATTAATTTGGAGATGAGATAATCGATTTCACTTTCTTTGTCATACAATTATATTAGTGCAAAATCAATATATATTTTTTGATATAGTAAAATATGATAGATATTGATTCTAAAGATTTGATCTTATTAAAATTTTGTTTCGATACCATTTATATATATAGGATATAAATATAATAAATATTAATTTTAAATTCAGAAAATTTAAGAATTTAGATAAATAGGAATTGAGAGATTTGAGGGATGTCACATAATTTTATTTTTTTTGATAGAATAATTTTCATTTATATAATAGATAGATAACTATAATAGTAGTAATAGATCATTTTACGATAACATTTTTTGTGTTTTTATTAGCACAACATTGTATATGCAATCTGTATAGACATATTGTGCTGACAGTAAACGAGGTATTAAATGCGCATGCCTAGTTTGAATTTATTTGGTCACATCTACAACATGGGACCCCTGAGTGTTTCATGGACAATTTCTTCTGTTTTATAGTACGCCGTGGTTAAAAAAATTGTGTCAAATTATCTCACGGTAAATCCAATTCAAAATTCATATTATCGAGGTTAGACGTTTTTATATAAATACTAACAGAAACGTACAACGCATTGTACGTGATACCAGTTATTTTTTTTTCTAAGATACAAGGAGAAAAAATTATAATTTTAAAATATCGTCAAAGTACTATTTAATTATTGCTAATACAATAAATTTATGAAGAAGTAAATAGTGTTATATATAAATGAAAAAAAAACCTATTGATCTTTAAATAAACATGAGTCAAAAACCTAGGTCAATTTCGAATCTTTGTTCATTTTATATTTGTTCTTTCTTGATCTTGATGTTTGTAGTAGATATTTTCTTCTTTTGTCTTTTTGAAATAACTTTGGCCAACTATAGTTGATTATCACTTGGAATTTCAATGCAGTCTTTAATCTTCTTCCTTGTGATTCTTCGAATTTTAGTAATATAGTAAATGAAAAGAAAATGAAGACTTATTGTTCTTACTAAGAAAAACATGTAAAAAACTAAAGTATCAAATCTCTGTTCATTTTATATTTTTTCTTGTTTGATCTTGATGATTGTTGTAGGTGTTTGTTTCATTTGTTTTCCTGAGATAACTTTGGCAAACGGTAGTTGACCATCATCTCTTGGAATTTTAATGTAGTCTTCAATCTTCTTTCTCGTGATTTCTTTTCATATCCTACTCTAGGCTTATTAGGATTTTTCACTCGTTCTCCAATCTTCGCTTTGAGTTGGATTTGTCTCTTCAATCCATGGAACATCAATCTTATCCACAGATTATGTCTTCTTTATTCCATTCACTATAATGTCCATAGCTCCTTACATTAAAGTTGACAGACTTGAGAGTTATCATAAATCGCATTTCAATTGATGTTTCATTTTCACTCTATGAAAATTAATTTTGTTAAAACTACGTAATAGTATTAACTATTTTAAATAATCTTATAATTATTAATTTACAATTTACCTCACTGATTGACGAAATATACTCATATATAGTGCACCCTACATACAGTTAAACTACGTGATGTGTGCACTGCAGTCGCCATGTTTAACACTTAAGGCGAGTCTGTATATGAAATTGCATAAAATAATGAAATTTTTTTTTGTTAGGTAAATAATTTATTTATTTTAATTTTAATAAGTACTTACTTAAGGATCGTCTCAACAACTTCTTCATTGTACTTTCCACATACCATAACTCCAACACTCTTTAGGCACGATTTGTTGCACTTTTTGCAGAAATCATAGACTAAAAAAAATGTGTAGTGTGTATATATAAAATAAGAGCTCAGTGGATATATATATAATACAAATTTGTAAGTAGAAAACTCTTACTCTCTCCGGCAACTAAGATTGTAGCTAGTTTTCCTTTTTCGTCCGTCCACAAATATTATAGCTAGTTTTCTTTTTCTTTTTTCTCCATTAAGACATAACCCTATCCACTATTTTACTTTTTATCCCCTTCTCTACTTATAATGGTGAGTCTTTTCTCCACTCACTTAAGATCTAAGACACATATATCAAAACTCGTGCCACAAAAACTCCTTACATTTATCAAAACTCGTGCTACAAAAACTCCTTATAATTTCGTGCTCATTCTATTCCATGCCTTCAAATTAAATAGATAAATTTACCTATGTAATCTTATTAATTACCAGCATAAATGTTTACATACAACTGATTATCAAATTACAAAAAAATTTAAGGACAAAGTGGAAAAATGTCATAAGTTTACCCTCGATTAAGAGATAAGAAAAAACACATCAAAATATACACAAAATAAGAAAATCGGATGGAGTAAATTCACTAATTCATAATTAATTACAACAAATTTAAATGTTTAAGCTTATTGGCAATAAATGCCCTTAAACTTCATTGTGTTTATTATACTTTTGGAAATCCTATTTTTCAACTTTTTAAACTCTGTAAATACCTTAATCATACAATTAAGAGTTAGAGAAAAAAATATATTAAGTATAAATTCATCAATTAAAATAAAGAAAATACCTCATATGTAAGTTATTTTTCTATAAAATCTTTAAAAGTTACTTCCTTTGCACGAGTCATTCTTTGTGTCATTTCTTACTTACCGATTTTCAATGGGTCATAAATATCAGAAAAGTTGTACAAAACACACCATATAATTAATATTTTAGCTTGTGTTACTATTTAAAAGAACATTAAAATTAAGTTGCAATGCTTACGATTTGATTATCGGCTGAATCTCGTCACATGCTGGTTTGATTTGTAATACATATCTCGTTTTTTCATAGTTATAGTTTTCTATTATGAGTTTTGTTTTATTATCTTTACAAGATTTGATTTGAATTGGGATAAAACAATTCACAATTTTTTATTATTAAATATAGATATTCTATTATTTCAAATTTGAATTGAGTTAGATCAATCTACAATTTATTATTATTAAATATAGGTATTCTCTTATTTTAAATTTGAACTGGGATAGATCAATCCACAATTTTTTTTTATTAGTAAACATAGATTTGTTAATTAAATTAATTAATTATTTTTGTTCTATTTCCATTTGAATAATGTTATACTTTCACAGAAGAATGACCATACCCGAAATAGATCAAAAGTTGATTCAATTTTAATGAGCTGCGTCTGAATATTTGCAAAATATTCATGAAAAACAATGATATAATTTAATTGTTACCATCTCAACATAGATGTAAGAAATTAACAATAAATCTTGTGACAATACATCAATTTCTCACCAATCTGGATTTTTCTTTGATGTGTATGCGCGCGGGAGGCAAAAGATTTGGCCAACTCCTGCTAGTCACATCAAAAGAAAAGAATACGTTACATTTACGATGCCAGGAGGATTTATGCACTGCAAATATCTGAAATTTTAAGAACATTATATAAGAAGGTTATCTCATAATTCTGTGTCATATAGTGTTTCTCTAAATAGAAAGTAAAAATAAAAATATCTAAATTCTATACTTAAAGGGCTTGAAAATGCAAAGTAAATAAGTGTACGTATTTTTAGAAGAAAAACTTCAAATTTGTGTTAATATTAAATAATATTTAATAACAATATTTTTTATTAATATATTTGTGCTAATCAAAATTTCTAAGAGTACTTAAGATATATATATCTCGTGGTCAATGAGATCTAATATAGAATATGTACAGTTATATACAATTATAATATATATATCTAATGATAATAAAATGTATATATTAATAATATAAAAATATTTATTTTCCCGCTAAAAATGACATACGTTTCCGGATGAGTGCTATATGGGGACCAAATACACAATATGCGATGATAAGATTATGCTGCCCACTTAGTGTGAAATTCCAGAAATAAATATGACAATTCATCATTACAATTTACACGCACCTAAATAAACTGAATGTGTATAAAATAAATGATAATATTAATTTATAATGCATGTCGATCAGAAACATCTTATTAGAGTCAATAAAGCAATCAATAAAGAACTAGTTAGACGCAGTTTTTGTTTATCAGTGTGAAATTTATTTATGAAGACCATTAGTATTTTCTTATCTATATATTGTGATGAATTCCTTAATAAAATAGATAAAATAATAACTTAGGTTAGGTGGATCAAAACATCGTAAAGTCAATAAAGAATTAGTTAGACACAGGTTTTATTTACCAGTGTGACATTTATATTGAAGACGAATATTAGTATTTTCTTAATCTATATATAATGAAATAATTAAAAACTTAGATTATGTCGGAGTCCATATATAGTCTAAACAATATGAATATCGTACGTTGTTTTCATGTCTCATTTTTAATCTTGAATCTGAATTTGGATTAATTGCTAACTAAATCGCAATCTTTCAGCAAATTTATAATTTTGACATAATTTAAAAAAAAATCACTGAAAAAATTAGAGTGTCTTTACATCTTCAAATGAAAATATTAGGTAATTATTAACCGTGTTTGGAAAGTAATGTTGAAACTGCAAAGTCGCTGAAAGGTTGCGATTCCATTAGTCCGTAGTTTATGAGAGATGAGAGTTGTGATCGGTAGTGGGAAATTTAGAGTGGGAATAAGTGTGGAAGAGTCAATCATTCATTGCAAATAAAACCCAACATACCATGTTAAATCAATGCGTCCTCGTATTTCATGGACATTTTGGAATGGTGCTGCTTTCACAAAGTGTCCAACTCGTTGTGCCAAAACCATAACATTTATTACACTCGTCAAACACTTTTTCCATGCTCTAAAACTATTTTTCATTTGTAAATTACTTGCATATAAGTATATAACACATAACGTAATTTGAAAATTATGTTCATTTGATAAGTTTCATGTAGTTAAATTTTAAATATGTAAGTCGCAAGCACTTCTACTCATCAGTTGACTAGTCATTTTGCTTTTCGATATTTCATTGACATGATTTTTTTTTCCTTACAATTTTGCTTGGGTTTGGAGATGTTAGATTTGTGTAAGTCATCACCTTTATATACAGTTTGTCGTGTAGCGTTATGATTTATTAGGAGGTTGAGAACTGATTAACAACATATGAAAGTTTGAAAATTTGGCCCTATTAGTGGTTGGACTTGGGCTTGGGAGGTTGAGAAGTGATAATTAAGAGAGTCCACACGATTAACGGGTTGAGAGAGAGAGAGAGAGTTTTTCTCACTTTACATGTGTACGTGTAACTAGAGCGGAACCTGGATGCTGCCCCCTTTTCTCTACCCTTCAATCCTATCTCCTGCTACGTGGATTAAGATAACAGTATTGAGAAAAGAAAGTAAAAATTAATAAAAATATTATTGTTAACCAACCATAATCGTCAATATCTAGGTGGTATGCAGGTATTAATTATATTTCTGTAGCAAAAATTTATTACTGTAACCTTCTGTACTATTAATTATACTTTTGTGAAATCAGATGTCAATAATTTTTAATATAAAAATCTATCATTTTTTAAGAATTAGTAAAAACTAATTTGGAATTAATTATAATTATTATATTTTTTTTTGGAAATGAAATCCACAAATTTCACAATTGGAATTTGATTATGGTAAAAAATCTTTACATGTAATTTCTACACCAAATTGAATGGTGAGAATAAATATTTGGATATTTCCTTATTCTAAATTTAGTTACTCTATTATTTAGAATTTGTGAGAATACATATCAAGGGTATTTAGATTAAATTCTTATTATAAAAAGGGATATAGTATTTTAATAATATGATCTTTTAAAAATTAAAAAAATAGTCTCACATTTAGCCATTATCCTTTAGTTACTTTATAACCTCACCTTTTAAAAATTACAAAAATAGTCCGACTTTTAGCCCTTATGCCCATTTATGGTACGTGAGTAGAAAAGCAGTGACCGGATTCCATGTCACATTGTCAGATTCATACGTGACATTTTCGCACAATATTTTTTAAACTCGTCATCACCCATTTTCCTATTCTTTTTGTCCTGACGCATGAACCCGGCAATGTGTCGTTAAATTCGATCACCGCTTTTGCCATAAATGGGCATAAGAATATGAAATTCTTTAAGTATTTTTCATTCCTATTTTCTAAATTTTGGAATAGTAAGTACAACCTACATCGTGTTCTACTTGTCTCACTAGTCTATTTTTGGTGTCCCACTCTATTTGTCTCACTTTTCATTTAATGAAATAATTAAGAAATCACTTTATTCTCTCTATATCACATCAAAACCAATTTATATCACTTTATGTCACTTCAAAAATACTTTATATCACTTTATCAATTAAAAAAATATTTTATACTCCCTCTGTCCACGAAAAAGTGCACTACTTACCCATTTTTTCTTGTCCACAAAGAAGTGCACTGTTTTGCTTTTTGTACCATCATACCGTTCTCTCTTTAACTTATTTACATGAATTGCCACTTATGGACCCACCTCTTTATTTAACTTAATTACTTAAGACACATAATTAACCACTAATTAACCCAACTGCCCAATCCACCAGATTTATTGCAAACCCTACTCTCTCTCTCTCTCATTCATTTTGTTGTCTTCACCTTATTTCCCCCAATTTACTGAAACCCTACTCTTTCATTCATTTCGCGGTCTTCACCTTATTTCCCCCAATTTACTGAAACCCTACTCTCTCATTCTCCACCGTCTTCACCTATTTCACTCTCTTTCATTCTCTTCAATGGAGAATTTGTGCGAGAATCTTGATTACTTAGATTCATCTCTCTATCTCTCTATTTTTCCGACCCCTATCGCCACTCATTCCTCTCCAATACCGGATTACTCATGGGAGTTCTCTCCTGATTCGGTGGAGATAGTGCCGGAATCCATATTTCCGGTCGTGGGCTCGGAGAGCTGCTTTCCTCTATCAGAGCTGGCGGCGCCTCACGCTGCATATTTGCTGTCGATGGTGCCGGAATCGTCAATCCCCGCCGCGACCTCAGAGAGCTGCTTTCCCCTCTCCGATTCGACGTTGGCCTGGGATGATTCCTTGGTGCCTGAAACGAGTTCCATGGTCTGGGGTGGTTCCTTGGTGCCTGAACCTGAATCCATGGTCCCTGAAACTGAGCTGACCTCCGAATCTCCATCGATCTGGGCAGGAGAATGGTATATGCGCGAGGATTGGTATCTGCGCATGCTAGGGCTTTTCGTCCCTAGTGTGTTGAAACTTCTGAGTCCAGGTTATCTCGTTCTAATATTTGGGTTTATTTATGATGGGCTTTTCTGGGCTATTTGTCCCTAGCTTTGATTTGAATAGGATACCTCACTTTATTTAGCTAGTTGGGTGGCAGTGTGTTGCCTTAATTCATGATACTGCACCTGATTTGAGGTTTATGTGGTTAATTGATGTCTTTTTTGGGCTGGTGATGCCACTGTATTGCCTACATACATGATTTGAACATGATATTGCACTTTATCTGCTTTACATGTGGTGAATTGCGGTTTATTTTGGCTGGTGATGCCACTGTGTTGCCTACATACATGATTTGAACATGATACTGTACTTGATCTGCTTTATATGTGGTGAATTGTGGTTTATTTTGGCTGGTGATGCCACTATGTTGCCTACATACATGATTTGAACATGATACTGCACTTGATC
Organism: Schizonepeta tenuifolia; assembly: GCA_029490685.1. Lineage (NCBI taxonomy): Eukaryota > Viridiplantae > Streptophyta > Magnoliopsida > Lamiales > Lamiaceae > Schizonepeta > Schizonepeta tenuifolia. The sequence continues at coordinate 96,270,722 of CM055958.1, read as the reverse complement.
TGTATTGCATGTCCCTGTCCTGTCCCTATTTTCCTGTCTATTTGATGCCACCACTAGGACTTTTGTGTCATAGTTTAGGAGGTTGAAAATAGTCAATGATGCAAAATGATTATCATTGGATAATGCTGAGACTAAAAACAATACAAAATCCTTAGTTTACATTCCAAACAACTAAAAACATTCCTCCATACAGTTGTTTGTCCTTGTAAACTCTTGCAAAAAGCTGAAATAGATAATATCTACTCCCATAAGTAAAGTTGCTGGACTCCCTCACTTATTTCTTCAGCTGAATTTCTTGTATCTCCACTCATTTCTTGTGAGAAGAGGTAGTCCAAGCTTTCTTCTACAAGCTTCTCATCCACTTCAAGATATTTTGGCAAAATGCCAAGCCTCTGTAATCTCTCCTTATTCATATGTGGGATCTTGTAGTTGTTGTTGCCCTTCACCTTAATAATCTCATGATAGCAGCCTTGTAAAGTCATGAAAACATTGTTCAATTTAGCTGGTTCATACTCATCAAATGCAGTTTTAACATTCCTGATCAATTCTTCTACATAACTAGCCGGCTTCTCATTTTTGAGAGATTGAATAGATCTAAAGAACCTAAGATCATTCACATTTGTGTCAGGGCTGTTTGATGGTTGGCATATCAGCTGGATGTTAAATCCATCTGATATGGCAGCATTTATGAAATCTGGATCATCCATCTTGATGTGTGGTTTTGCATTATCCTGTTGTATAAAAATATGCTTGTTTGCACCCTCTGACCACTTAGCCTTGATGATTGGTATCATCTGCATGATGAATGAAACTGAATAGAAACTCTGGCCTTGTTGACTAAATGCTGAATGAAACTGAATAACAAAGCTGACCTAGTTGACTAAATGACGAATGAAACTACATTCTGATAGTGTTTAGCTTGAAAAAAAAACTTACCCAGTTGATAAAGCAATCTTTCATTACCAATTGTGTGATTACTTGAATTAGTTTTGTTTCCATAGTTCCCTTGACTCTATTTTTGGAGTTTCTGATTGCTGGTTGCTGTATTGTGAATGGAAATATGCCAAATTTGTCATCAAATAAAAGTGTCCCATGTGAATCAATGAAAGGTCTTGAAACAACACTAAAAAACATGACTTTCTGAATGAATCTCTTTGATTTGCAAGACCTGTATGGCTCAATCTCATCTGGAAGAAGGTAGTATCTGCCTGAAACTTGGGTTAAATTAAACCACTTTTCATCTACATGTATAGTGTTATACATTGGCTGAAATTTGAATTTTCCCCCTTCACTTAATGGATTCAGTTGACTCAAGCTCCACCGTAGTCTACACAGCATGTTTTTGGGAGTGAGATATGGTTTAACTGCATTAGTGTGTGACCTTAGCTTCTTTTCCTTAACCTATTTATGAAGCAAGCTCTTACTCACTCCTAGTTTAGAAGACATCAATCTCAAGGAAGATCTCTCTAAAACTGACATTTTCTTCACTTTCTCAACACCAAGTACCTTTCTATCTCTATGTTTGACACCTTTCTTCATTGTTTGCAGATGAATAGCTCTTCCTAAGGCTTGTTGAGCTGCTGCTGCCCTCCAAATGCGGAAGATAGTGCTGACATCCACCTTGAATAAGCTTGCGGCCTCTTTTTTTGCTCCATGATGAAGACTTCTATCACTACTATGTTGAAATAGCCACTGGACAATATTATTCCTTTGCTCATCAGTGAGATTAGGCTTAGAATTTAGTGTTGGCATGTTGCAGAATTTCCCCTATTTTACTGATGTTTTCAATGTAATGAATGTTGGTTCCATTTATTGTGTATTTATAGACTCTTTGTTAGGTTATGGGTGATTTAAAATTCCCTTCTTTTTTTTAATCAAATCACATTGCTGTAAACAGGTTTTGGTCAATGAAAAGTTAGCTTTTGGAGCCTAAATTGAGTTTGTTTCCCGTTTTAAATTTTCAGACTTTTTAGTTTGTGTAAGTTTCTACATTTGTGTTTAATTTAATGCAAATTTACAGCATATACACTATTTTGTGGATTAACATTAAGGAAAAAAAATTATGGAATGTTTTAATGTGTTCAGCCATTAAAACTTATGGACAGTTTACATACATGAAGGAGGAAAAAACGGAAAAAAAAAAACTTAAGAAAATGTCAAAGTCAACACCCAAAACATAATGAGAGATTAAGAAATTAAACAAGCTCATTACCAATACTCCTAGCCTACTTTTATCCCACTCATTACAACTTTATCAGCTTTCTTAAAATCAGTGTCCAACCTTAAATGGTGCACTATTTGGTGGACGAAGTGAGTATCACTTTATTAACTACACTAAACACACCCTTTATATCTAATCCTTTTTTTCTTAATTTTCATACCCATCTCAAATGAGGCAAGTAGAAAGGGACGGAGGGAGTATTATTTTTCATGAGTCTTCATTAATTTAAAATTTAAATTAAATAATACTGCCCTCACAACCTAAACATTACCATTTACTTGCAAAGTAGTTTAGTTGATTTCATTCAAATTTCACCGTCAAATAAAAATATTAGACATAATATATATTTTTCTATTTTTTTTTCATTTAATTTGATCAAATAATGATGTGTTTAGGCCAAATAAATAATTAAATGTTCCAAACATCTATCGACTATCTTTATCAACTAATTAACACAATTAGTCGAATACCAATGAAAAATAGAATTTAATTAAATTAAATATTTATTGATTTAGTTGAAAGTAATGTGCTCTTGCAAAAGGATTTAAGTTTCCAACACATCTCATAATGAAATATTTAATTTTAATCAAATTGTATTTTTCATTGATGTTTGACTACTAATCATTTCATTATATTACTAAAGGAAAACGATTTTCGCTTTGAAAAAATTCTATGTGACACTCCTCTTAATTTTTCATTCCTATTTATCTAAACTAGTCTTGTATAACCCGTCAAAATTCGACGGAAATTATATTAGTTTGCAATATAAAGCATGGACTTCAAAAATAATTTAATATTATCTCGAAGTTGTAATACTTTGACAATTGATTACTAAAAGTGTTTCTTTGAAATCAATAGAATGAAGCTTTTTTTTTGTACAACGTATATTTTAAAATTAATAATAGATATTGTACTTTTTTTGTTTCACAATAAGTATCTTATATTACCTTCTTTCTTGTATCCTTTAAATTATCTTTTTCCTTAATTCTCTTGCCAAAAAGAAATGAGATATTTTTTGTGGGACGGATGGAGTACTTTAAAATATGAAAAATTAACTTTTTACTTACCTCACAAGCTGTCAAGGATTTATGATACACGATGTTAATTATCGTGTACATCTCATTATGTCGTCACAAATTAAAATTTGAGATCTTTTTTCTACTAGTGAATCATGAGATTACTACGTATGATTGATCATAACTAAACACAATGACCAACATATCAATTATTAAGCTGATTAGAACATATACTAACACATTTGATCTTAGCCAAAAGACCGAAAAATAAAGTTTTTTTTTTTTTTTACATGTTTGAGTTCTTCTTCTATATCCATGTGTTTGTCACGTTTATCTTTGATATTTCAATGTGGGACATGTTAGGAAAGTACAAATTAAAGATCTACAAATATATGAATATAAATTTTTATAATGTAACTACATAAATAATTGTTCAAGGCTTCAAATCGTAACTAAGATATAAATGTATTTTTTTTTGTCAACATTAGTATATGAAACATTTTTAGAAATAATATAATATTATGTTAGAAAATCTATATAACAGTTTATATCACAAATTATATTTTAGGGAGATTCCATTCCATATTTAATTTATAGAAGCTTTAAATATAGTAATAGAATATATTATTTATAAAAAAAAATAATAGAATATATGAACTAAAGTTTATAAAATAAGAATGTAAGATAAATAGAAATAGAGAATGGAGGTTGGCCCACATAGGACTTAAAATTAAGGGAAGACCCTGAATGTGTAATCATTTATTGAAAATTAACGGGAATTCATTATTTATTAAGATAACTAAAATTACTAGACACAATTTGTTTGGTAGTTATAGAAATTTATATAATCTGAAAGTGAAAACCTTTAGTTTCTAATTAAGCTAAAGAAAATTGTTTCGTAATTCTCACGTCTTCATTTACTATGTTTGATCTTTTTAGTTCAATTTAACCCACATGCTTAATTCATTAAGATTAAGAAAATTATTAGCTACAATTTGTTTGGTAGTTATAGAATTTATTTTGAAAGTGAAATATTTAGTTTCTAATTAAATTCAAGAAAATTGTTCCGCGATTCTCTCATCTTCATTTACTATTTTGATATTTTTAAGTTCAATTTTAATTGTTATGTTTCATTAAGACTATTGAAAAATATTCAATCGCAATTTGCTTAGTAGTTATAAAATTAGACCATTTATATAGCCAATGGATTAATAGGCCAACTTAATGCAGGAGAGCAAACAATTGCAGGATGAAAAATACACATTGTTTTTTCATATTTACATAGGCCTTCCAAGAGTTGAATATTATTAAAAAGTGATGTGGGATAGAAAGTTTTAAATAAGTAAAAATATAGAAAAATAATTTCATGATTGCATATATAATACACATATGTATACGATTTATTAATTAAATAAAATAAATCTATCGGATCTCATAAATCATTTTTTTCATCATATATCATACGTATAACATAAACTTTTTTATCTATCATTTCGGAAGTTTTGAAAAAACTAAATATTTCTTTAAGAAAAAAAAGAAGAAAACACTAAATAGTAAATTTTGGTATTATGTAGAATATTATATAAATATTGTATTTTAAATTTTTCATTCCATTAATATGGAAGATTTGGAAAATAATAAATATTAAATATTAAACCTAGATTGGATTATGCAGTATATCGTATGGGTACCGGCGAATTGGATTTTAAATTTTAAATTCTTCATAGTGGCTCGCCGGAGTAGACTGAAACGCTAGAGAATTTCTTCCTGTCGCTGAGAATCACGTCCGCCGGAAAATCGCAGTCAATTGTGTCGGCGCCGACAGTGGTAAGCCAGGGGGTGAGATTGGTGACGGACATACCGTTGGAGATGGAGATTACATCGACGTCGTCGTTCACGGTGGCGTCAAACACTGCGAGAATATCGGAATCGAAGCAACCTGCATTCTTGATAGATCTAGGGTTTGTAATAGTAACCGAAAATAATAACAATGCGATGACACAAGGATTTACGTGGTTCGATCAATGCGATCTACGTCCACGGGAGAGAATATCTAGCTTTTATTGCTTGAGAGTACAATGAGTATTTGAATGTCTTTACACCTCTAATCTAACATCTATATATAGGCCTTGAATTGAGCCCTAATCCTACTAGGATTCCTCATACATATCCGAATTTCCTTCATAATAGGATTCCTTCTTCTCCAAGGTAAGGCTTCGTTACTTGGTCTTCAAGGCAATTAGTAATTTCGCCTGGGCCTAGTTCTGTGGGCCGAGCTTAATACATAGGCTCAATTAGATTGGGCCTTAGGCCAGGCCCAAGAAGAGGCCGTTACTATCACATCCCCCCCAAAAAAGAGGAAAGAAGACATTAGATGTAGACGGCGAGGTCGAATTTCCGAGGTGATCAATCGCGCAGATCACCTTTCACGAGCTGAATTAGCGAGCTTATCTCCCGAGCTCAAGTTGCAGGTAGAACGAGATTAGCATGTAGCTTCCTGGTTCGGTTATGCAGATGGCCCATATCCGAGCTCGTGGGGAGGGAAAGTTAGTGGGCTCTGTTTTTTTGAAATTTTTTAGAAACGGTTCACGTTCCGAGAAAGACGGGCCCACGCTCACACGTGTGTAATGCGTAACGGCGGGATCAAACATATATTGCGGGATTTGAAACATCTTTTTGCATATCACGCCTTTCCACATTCTCCATTATAGCAAAAGGGATTTTGTGCCCAGAAATTCTTCTCTCTCCCCCTTCTCTGTTCACACATTCTTCAACTTTTCGGACCACTGTGCCGCCGTTCTCTCTCCGTTGGGGCTTCCGTTCACAATCGCTCCGGAACCTTCAATCGTAATTTCACAAGTAAGTATGGCTTCATATTCTCGTGACTCTCAATCTAGTAGCGATAGCGAATGTCCTCCGGCCGATTCCGCCGACGGGAGGGTTAATTTTAGAATTTTTTCATTAGGATCCCCCACTCTGACTGTTACAGCTTTAGTTGTGCCCCGCTGCATAGAGGGGAAGGTAGCCGAATATTCTTCTATCCTAGACGAGTCTAGGATAAAATTTCTTGCCCAGTCCTATAATTTCCCCCTGGACGTTGAACTTATAGAACCTCGTCCGGAAGATAGGGCGTGCTCGCCCCCTATGGGGTTTGTCACGATTTACGAGGACAGCCTGCATTCCGGCCTTCGTCTACCCTTTCCTGTGGCTTTTGCCGAGCTTCAAAGGAAACTCGGTTTAGCCTTGGGGCAGATAACACCGAACGCTTTTAGGCAGTTTGCCGACCTAGGCGTAGCGGCCATCCGCCACAATTACCCACTATCTGCCGAGCTCATCCACGAGCTCTTCACCTTCAAAGCATCTGCGGGCTGGTACTATGCCACTGCTCGCACTGAGTTTAAAGGGAGAACTCAGAACAAGGTGGAAAAGTGGCATAGGAAATTCCTTTTTTGTCGGCATGATAGCTTAGTCGACCTGATGTGGAGGTTGGGCAAGCCTCGCGCTTGGGTGACAGACGAGGTGGATGAGGGTTTGGAAAGTATTGCGAGGGCGATAGCGAGTTGTGGCCCGTTCGAGGAGAGCTACAACGAAGACTCGCTAGCTGAAGCGGGGTTAAGCCCATTTGAGCCCCAAAGTATGGTGGATCCCGCAACGGGTGAGGCCCCGCTAGTGCTGTTAGGATTGTTTTGTTTGTTGATCCGTTGCCTAACCCCTTTACTTTCCTCGCATTTGCAGTAAAGTTCGGGAAGATACATGGAGCCGATGCCAAGGCCGCGGCTCGCGGGGGCAAGAGGCCGAGGTCGTCAGGACGATCTGCGTCGTCTGACCAGGGCCAGTTCAGAGGATCCTCCGACTTGGGTCGGCGAACCGAGGTGACCGGGGCTGCCGCGACGAATGTTCTCTCTCCTTCTGGCAGTCTCCCGCTTAAAAAATCTAAGGTCGGCGTGGAGATTGTCGACATCTCGGGTGGGGAGGCGAGCCCGGTTGCTCCTCCAGCCCGACTAGGGGATTTGCCTTTTCCCGAGGTGAAGATTTGTTGTTTTCGTTAGCTTTCTGTAATTCTTGCTTGTGTAGCTAACTGCATTCCTTCTCGTAGGGCATTGATATGTTCATGGGATGGCTAAAGAGTGGCGTCGGGGAGATGTCAGCGAGGTACGAGGACGAGAAAAGCCAGTACTCCGAGAAGCTGATGTCGACCACGGCGAAGCTGAAGAAGGCTGAGGGGAGTTGGCCAAGTCGCGGGAGGAGGTGAAGACCATCAAGTCCGAGCTGGCCGCTCAGCTCGCGAAGGCCGAGACGGAGGCCGAGGAAGCTCGAAAAAGGTTTGAGGCCGAGCTGAGTGTAGCCAAGGACAGGGAGGCCAAGCTAGCGGCTTATCAAGGCGAGATCCTGCGGGCCTATACAAAGAGGCTTCTATTGTCGGAGAGTTTCTCCGGCCTAGCCAATGAGTTGGCTGGGCTTATCAATGGAAACTACGCCCTGAGTGCTCTGGAGGAGGCCGCCAGGGACTTCCCCGACCTGGACGTGTCCAAATATGGCTACGAGAGCTTAGAGGATGAGGCTCTCCCCTTCCAGTATGCCAGAGTGATCCGACGTCACCTCGGCCAGCTGCCTGTTTTGGACGACCTCGCCAGCTCGTCCGTGCTCCTATCTGCCGAGCAGATTGCTGCCTGCTCGACAGATCGGGACCCCACCCTCGACGCAGTCTTCGATTCTCTTCCCGACGAGGAAGGAGAAGACAAGGAGGAAGAGGAGCGCGAGGCCGCGGCTGATGAAGAGGATCCCAAGGATGCTGGCGCTGATGGTTCTTCCCAGGATCTCCACTCCGGGCAGCCACCTCTTCAAGACAAGGAGGTCGACGCTCCTTAGTTTTTTTTTTCTTTTTTGTATATATGTAATTATGTACTCGGAGCTTCTTGAATAAACGAATTTTGCATTTCCTTGTGTGTGTAGACTTTGGATTCTCCTGATATACTTTCTTTACGCAAGCAAATGAGTCTTCTTTCTCAAGATCTGTCTGAACAACGATCCCTAGCTCGGCTATGAATGGAGAGATGTCGCCAAGCTGAGGCACTTTTTGATAAAAGTGTGCTCTGTTGAGGTTAAAAGAATCCGAGCTGGAGGAATGGCAGGGGAAGTTTGAGTCGCTCTGCGCGGAGGCTAAGGTCAAGCAGCTCGTTGTTCAAGAGAGCGCCGATTTACTTTAGGCCAAGCTTCTTCAGGCGGAGGAAGAGTTGGAAGTTGCCCGAGGTAGAGCTGGGCGTGTGCTAGAGGACCATGAGAAGATCGTCAAGGAGCATGCTGAGTATGAGGATATCATCCGTCGCAATGGCGGTATTACCATATCCGAGGCGGAACTGAAGACGAAGGAACTGTTGGAACAGTATCTCGATTTGAAAACAGCATGCGGCCCCGAGTCTTGGGAACTTCAAGGGGCTCGTGAGATGCTCAAAGAAAGCGCGAACATGTATAAATGCGTGCTATCCCGTCGTCCGAAACTTCGTGCGTTTCTGTCCAATAGTGCGGACGAGTCTGCTTCGTCGTCTTCTCGGACTATGCCTGCTCGCAAGGTGAGAGCTGCTTCTCGGGGACGCCAGGCCGGACCGAGCCGAGGTGTCCGGGCTTCGGGGCGAAGTTCGGCTACGTCGCGAGGTCGGAGTTTTTCTTCTGGAAGAAATCGAGGTCGGGGACGAGGTCGAATTTCCATCGACGACCTTCTGGGACCTACTTCATTCGAAGAGCAATGGCTCAACTTTAGTAGGCCAAATCCCCCTCCGTAGATTAGCTCGGTTCTTCCTGTAATTTATGTACATACAATGTTGTAATTAGTCAAAAATAAAGTAATATATATTGTGTTTTATGAACTTCCTGTTCTTCGGTGAGGAATGTTTCCTTGGTTCATTCGTGCTTTTTTTTTTATTTGGAGGGAGTCGAACTCGGACCTCTCTGTATAACAAGGGAACCATGGTTCAAACCTCGTAGTATGAGTCTCCTGGGGGAACTTGGTTTCGACCCCAGTTGAGATTTTTTTTTTTTGACGAGGGAGTTTGACTCGGACCTCGTGAGATCTTCCTTTTTGGAGGGAGACGAGCTCGGACCTCGAAAAGGGTTTCCTTTGCGCATTTCTTAGGATACAATTACCCCATGTCGGGTCATCACTGACCTCGGAAGGGAACTTTAGTTCGTCTTTATGAGGGGACTTCATTTTTTGGATACTTCGTATAAGCAAACTAAAAGACACGAAAATATGCAAAACGAAAAGAAACTTTATTTAAAGAAAGATCAAAACAAATAAAGGTTTTGACGAGCTCATTAAAAACAAAATATTAAGACTCGAAAAGAAAAAAATAGACAAGAAAAAAAAACTTAAAGACTCTATATGCAAGACTTGCTGCTTATACGAAGAATCTCTTTAGGTGGGCGATGTGCCACGTTCTGGGTATCAGCTCGCCCGATAGGTAGGCGATTTTGTAGGCTCCTTTGCCGAGAACTTCGTGCACTCTGTAGGGCCCTTCCCATGTGGCTTCAAGTTTGCCGAGCTTCTCCGAATGGCTTACTTCGTTGTTTCTGAGCACAAGATCCCCGACCTGGAACTGCAGGGGCTTGACCCTTTGGTTGTAATATCGGGTCATTTGTTGCTTATACCGAGTTTCTTTTATACTGGCTAGTTCCCGCTTTTCCTCGATTAAATCCAGGTCGGTTCGGCGTTGCTCGTCATTTGCTTCAGCTGAGAAATTGATGGTGCGGGGGCTTGGTGCCCTGATCTCTACGGGTATGACCGCTTCTGACCCGTATACTAAACGGTACGGGGTTTCTCCCGTTGAAGTTCTGGGTGTAGTCCTGTACGACCATAGGACGTTCTGGAGGTTGTAGATCCATTCCATTTTATCCTTCTCTAGGCGGGCCTTGAGTCCGTTCACTATTGTTCTGTTGGTGACCTCGGCCTGTCCATTAGTTTGAGGTCGGTGGACCGAGGTGAAATTTTGCTGGATATTGAGTCCTTCACAAAATTCTTGGAATGCTCTGCTCGTAAATTGCGCCCCGTTGTCCGAGATGAGGACTCTTGGAACTCCAAACCGGCACACGATATTCTTTCAAATGAAGTCGACGACTTTCTCACTTGTGACTTTTGTGGAAAGTTCAGCTTCGACCCACTTGGTAAAGTAGTCAACTGCAACTATTAGAAACCATTTTTGTTTAGGGGCTGGGTAGAAGGGTCCTACGATGTCAATGCCCCATTCCACAAATGGCCACATGCTCTGTATAGTAGAGAGGTCGGTCTGGGGTACCCTCGTCACCTTGGCATGCAGCTGGCATTTCAGACACTTTTTCACGAATTCTTCCGCATCTTTTGCCATTGTTGGCCAATAGTACCCCCACCGCATGATTTTCTGTGCTAGCATCCGAGCTCCGATGTGACTTCCGTACGATCCAGTGTGCACTTCATTTAGTGCGTAGTCCGCTTCCCTTGGTCCCACACACTTTAGGAGAGGCTGTAAATATGACTTTCGATAAAGAATTCCTCCTTCGAGTACATACTGCGTGGATCTAGCTAGGATTTTTCTGGCTTCCGCCTTGTCCTCAGGAATTTCCCCGCTCTCCAAATATCTTTTTAGAGGGGTCATCCAATTCGGGTCGTCCTCTTCGATTGCATCGACTTCCGCCTCTTCTATACTTCGATTCCGGACTTCTTCTACTAGAGTTGAGCTAGTTGTGGAGTTCGCCAGCTTACTTAGCTCGTCAGCTCGGGTATTTTGGCTTCGGGGAATGCGAACTATTCTGAAGAATTGGAAGGATTGTTCTAGGAGCTTGACCTTCTCCAAGTATTTCTTCAGCTTCTCACTCCTCGCTTCATACTTTCCTAGCACGTGGTTGACCACTACTTGGGAATCACAGTAGGTTTGGATAGCTCATACCTGGAGGGTTTGGGCGAGACGTAGTTCGGTAATAAGAGCTCATATTCCACTTTGTTGTTCGTAGTAGGAAACTCGAATCGCAGCGAGTGTGTCAGCTCCTTTTTCTCCGGGCTGATTAGGAGTATGCCAGCTCCATTTCCTTTCTTCCCCGAGGCTCCATCCACGTACATCTCCCAGCAGTTTGGGGGTGTCTTCTCTGGGATTTCTTGGAGTTCGGTTTTGGCTCCAGACTTTTTTGGCTCGTCGATGACATTGTATTGAGCTTCTGCGAGGAAGTCTGCCAAAGCTTGCTGTTTTATAGCTTGGCGGGGACCGAATGATATGGAGTGCTCTCCGAGCTCGATTGCCCATTTCGCGATCCTTCCTGAAGCTTCCGGCTTAGTAAGGACTTGCCGGAGTGGTAGGTCGGTCAAAACTTGTATTGGGTGAGCTTGGAAATAAGGTTTTAGGCGCCGAGCTGCATTTACTAGGGCTAGAGCGACCTTCTCGAGAGGTTGATACCTTGTCTCCGGGTCTTTTAGGACTCTGCTGACGAAGTACACAGGTAGTTGTCGATCTCCTTCATCTCGGACCAACACCGCGCTTATTGCTTCCTCCGATGCTGCGAGGTATAGGGAGAGGGATTCTTCCTTTTTGGGGACTGACAAAGTTGGTAAGTCACTTAGGTGGCGCTTGAGCTCCTCAAAGGCTAGCTCGTGCTCTGGTCCCATCCAAATTCCGGTGCCTTCTTGAGAATTTTGAAGAACGGAAGTTGTTTCTCGGCAGCTTTTGAGAGGAAACGGCTTAGTGCGGTTATGCAGCCTGTCAACCTATGCACGTCGCGAATAGTTCGGGGTACTTTCATTTTCTGCACGGCTCTGATTTTCAACGGGTTGGATTTGAGACCTTCCGGCGAGATCCAGCACCCTAGGAATTTCCCAGATCGCACGTTGAAAGTGCACTTCTTGGGGTTCAGCTTGAGGTTCGCCTGCCTTAGCACGTTGAGCGTCGCTCGTAGGTCGTCCACTGCTGAAGCCTTTTCCTTGCTTTTGACGACAATGTCATCTACATATACTTCGACAATCTTGCCGATGTGATCTCGGAAGAGGAATTCGACCATTCGTTGGTAAGTCGCTCCGGCATCCTTTAACCCAAAGGGCATGTATTTGAATGCGAAGACACCAAAGCTCGTGGCGAAAGCTGTCATGATCGCATCTCCCTCATCCATTAGAACTTGATAGTACCCCTTGTAAAGGTCAAGAAAGCTGAATACCTCGTATCCCACTAAGGATTCAATCTTCTCGTCGATGTTGGGGAGAGGGTAGCAGTCCTTTGGGCAAGCTTTATTGAGGTCGGTATAATCCACACACATCCTCCATTCCCCTCCTCCTGCTTTCTTGACTACCACCGGGTTAGATAGCCAAATTGGGTATTTGACCTCGAATAGGAGCCCCGCCTTCAACTATTGCTGCACCTCATCGTAGATCACCTGATTTCGTTCGGCAGCGAATGTTCTCCTCTTCTGCTTAACCAGGGTGGAGCTCGGGTCGATGTTGAGCTTGTGCGTAATGATATCCGATGATACCCCCGTCATGTCCGTTAGCGACCAAGCAAAGACGTCTTGATATTCCCTAAGGAGCTGGATTACCTGCAGGCGGGTCTGGGGTCCCCCTGCAAAGCCGACATTGACAACTTTTGCAGGGTCTACTTCGGATAAGGGGACTTGTTCTGCCGAGGTGTCTGAGATCGACGTCGTCTCTTCCAACTCCTGGGATACTTTGATTGCTATGCTTGCGGTTGACCTCGAAGAGCAACTTGAATGCACTCCTTGGCCTTTTTCTGGTCGCCTCGGACAGTTAGGATTCCGCCCGAGGTCAGGATCTTCAGTAACAAGTGGTATGGTGAGATGATGGCTCTGATCGCATTCAGCCAATCCTGACCTAATATGATGTTGTAGGGGGAATTCGCTTTGACCACGTAGAAGTGGATTAGTTTGTTAACGCTGGTTGGCGGGCTGCCAATGGCGACGTCAAGCGCGATTATCCCTTCAGGTCGCGTCTCATGCTGTGTAAAGCTCTTGAGGGGCAGGGGTGCGGAGTTAACCCGAGCTGGGTCGAGTCCCATCCTATCCAAGCAATGTTGGAAGATGATACTGACGCTGGCCCCACCATCAACAAATACGCGGTGGACCATCTTATTGGCTACTCCGACTTGTATCACCAGTGCGTCATTATGGGGCGTAGCTGTAGGTACAGGATCATCCTCGGAGAATGTGACGGTTTCACTTTTCTTGAACCTCTTTTTTGTCTGCTCCTCTTCCGACGGAATTGGTGGTCTGCGAGCTTCTGACCTCAGCTTAGTTTTTGTCACACCTGGGGGCAGCCCGGAGATGGTTGAAACCACCCCGTCATATTGTGGGGCATCATACTGAGGGTCATCATCCTCCTCGTCGTGATCGACCTTAGCTCGCTTATTGCCTGGAGCACAGCGACCCTGTCCTCCTTTCCTTTTTCCTTTTCTGCTTTTCCTCCCCCAGCTTCGTATTTCTTCAGAGCTCCTTCCTGGGCCAACCTTTCTATCTATTCTGCAAGGTCGCGGCAGTCTTCCGTGTGATGTCCATGGTCGTCATGGAAGGAGTAGTGCTTATTTTTATCTCGGGGTTTAGACCCTGACATAGGACGTGGTTTGGTGAACTAGTCCTCATGAAGCGCGAAGATCTCCGCATTTGTTTTCACAAAAGGAGGTCGTTGAGGTTGCTCTGGTCCCATCCGAGGTCCGAACCGGGACTGGATAGGTCCTGGTCTGAGCCGGGATTGGATGGGTCCTCGCTGAAGACGTTCGTGAGCACTTCTCCGATCACGATCATTGCGACCTCGCTCCACTTCAGTCATCTTCTTCTCGGTTTCTTCTCGCTTCAACCGGTCCGCATCTTGGCCATCCGCGAAGTGGTATACAATCCTCCACATCTCCTGAGCCGTCTCGGGCTTCTATTTAGCTAGCTTCTGGTTCAGGGATCCAGGAGCGACCCCATTTCGAAAAGCCGAGATGAGGAAGACGTCGTCGATTTTATCGACCTTCAAGCTTTCTTGCATAAATCGGGAGGCGTACTCCCTTATAGTCTCTTTATCTTTTTGCTTTACGGACATGAGATAGGCCGTGTCTTGGCGAGCCTGGACCTTTATAAGGAATCTTTGTTTAAAGATTCCTTCGAGGTAGGCCCAGGACCCTACACTGCCAGTCGGCAGGCCGTCAAACCAAGCTCGGGCGTAGTCGACCAGCATCTCGGGGAACAACTTGCACATATGTTCTTCTTTAAGGCCCTGGTTGTGCATGTTGTACTTGAAACGCGTCAGAAAATTGAGGGGGTCCTCCAACCCCATGTAGGGTGGTATGTTGGGCAACTTGTATGCCGCAGGGAGCTTGGCGTCAAGCAGTTCGTCAGTGAATGGGCTGACAAGTCGGGTTGGTCCCTTTTCACGTCGGTGTAGATGTTCCTGGGGGCTGAGACTCCTGGAATAGCTCGGACTTCGGCGCCTGTTGGGGCTCCGATGTCGCCTTGGGAGGTGGTGTCGCCTGGACTCCGTTGTGGGCTAGAACTCCGGCGGCGGAGTGGGCTTCGTCGTGTGTCGTGCTTTCCCCTCAGCTCGGGCTCTTGCGTCTTGGAGTGGTGAGAAGTTTTGGGTATAGATCTCCGCGTGGAACTCTCCCTAGCTTCGGGTATTGAGGGCATCCGAGCTGTCGTGAGGAAGCGTTTGAAGCTCTCCTTATTCGCTCTAGCGAATTCAGTTGCGGCATAGGCGGTAGCGAGATCGAAGTCGTTGAGGAAATCATCTCCCTTCTTCGACTCGGGTCCCTTTTGTTTGGATTCGTCGCTCACTTCGACAAACCCTTCTGGAGTCTCGCTCCTGCGACGCGGGTTTTGTGGTGGATCCTTCTGAGGGATGTCTTCTAGCTCGGGCATCCCCTTGTATGGATCCTCTTCTGAGTAGTGATTATTACGTCCCTCTTTCAAGGTCGAACCGTCTTTATGGCGGTTACCCTTATCCGAGGGGTGACTTTCTGCTTCGTTGGGATTCCCATGTTGGCTTTGAGCCTCCCGCACGCTTTGTGATCGCGTTACCATCATTGATCAGCTACCAAAGAACCGTCGATTCGAAGAGGTGTTCCCACAGACGGCGCCAATGATAGATCTAGGGTTTGCAATAGTAACCGAAAATAATAACAATGCGATGACACAAGGATTTACGTGGTTCGATCAATGTGATCTACGTCCACGGGAGAGAATATCTAGCTTTTATTGCTTGAGAGTACAATGAGTATTTGAATGTCTTTACACCTCTAATCTAGCATCTATATATAGGCCTTAAATTGAGCCCTAATCCTACTACGATTCCTCATACATATCCGAATTTCCTTCATAATAGAATTCCTTCTTCTCCAAGGTAAGGCTTCGTTACTTGGTCTTCAAGGCAGTTAGTAATTTCGCCTGGGCCTAGTTCTGTGGGCCGAGCTTAATACAGAGGCTCAATTAGATTGGGCCTTAGGCCAGGCCCAAGAAGAGGCCGGTACTATCAATTCTTCTAACACACCTTGTAGACGGCCAAGCGCGCCTTCGGCGCGACGCCTTTTGCGATTCCGACGGCGTAACCCTCCATGCTCGCCTTGAAGGAGTACTTCCCGGCCGCCGTGGATGCGGTGTGGGTGCCATGACCGTCGGCGTCTCGCCGACCTGAACTCAATTGTCTCGTTGATTCCGCCGACAAAACCTCCAAATCCAAACGCCGCTTGGTGTCCTTTATCAAAAAACCTAGCGCCTACGATTTTTTGATTGCAATTTCTCACACTAAATCTCACACCAGTTTCGCACGTACCTCTCCACCGCTGCAGCACGGGGCCGAGGTTCAGATCGGAGAAGCTCCTGCGCTCCGACCAAATTCAGGTGTCGAAGACTCCGACTATGACGTCGGAGCCGTAGTCGGATTCCGACCATAGGCCGCGCTGGTTGCGGAGGCCGAGGAACTGTGGCGAGCGCATGGTGTGCAGCTCGCGGTGGCGGTCCTCGAATGTAGTAAGGACCGAGGGGTGCTTGAGGACGGCGGAAGTTTGAGACGGAGTTAACACGGCGGAGAAGCCGTGGAAAACAGTGTCGTATACGTGGAGAATGGCAGCGAGCTCAGTGAACTTGACGGTGTACCAGTGATAGTGAAGCAATAAATTGGTTTTTTGACTTTTAGATACCACGTACACTAATTGCTCAATCATGGTTTCAATTGCAAATAAATAAAAAGAATAAAAAAAAATTGCATAAAAAATTATTCTAAATTGCAACTTTTTCCACGTGTACAACATCCACCTCTGTGTTTCATTGAAAGGGTGGGTATCTACTTGTTTCCCCGCAACTAGAGTGTTTGTTCCTTTCAAAAAAAATAAAATAAAAAATTCTAGAGTGTTTGCACATGAGCACAAGTTTGAATAATTGAATGATGGAGTTTCAAAAAAATAAAAATAAAATAAGAGAGAATACATATTAAATTGTAAATAATTACTTAAGTGATAGTATATTTTATTTCTTTTTTAAGTCATATATTTTCTGAGTTGCGATGCAAGTAGTTCACATAAATTGGCACTTTCAAAAATGCAAAACTTATAACATAAAATTCCTATGTTGCAGTGAATTAAAACTGTTAGACCATAAAATCCAACCAAAATTACAAAAAAGAAGATATCGAGCATAGAAAATATAAAGAATACATAAGAGAGAAAAAGAATCTCATGTACTAGCACCATTTCTTATTTATTTCTCGCCTCTTCTAAATAAATGTGTTTTCAAAATAAATACACAATAGTTCATCCAAATTAAGCCTAATTTCGAACAATATCAAGAAATAAAGCCGACGAAATTAAATTGCCAACACAGTTAGCTCAGTATGCTATTGATCTTTTGGGTGTAATGATCTGAATTTCGAACTTCCTGTCTTAACTTGTTGATGTCGTTTCATCCAATTTGAACTAATAATGAAATTTATTTCTTTCTAAAAAAATAAAGAAAAATGTTTTATAAGATCATTTAATGTTGAGACAACACGTCATTAATATCTTAGAAACTTATTTCGAACATTGGAATTCTTAGACATACAATATTGACCAAAACTTCAAATTTTGTTCAAATTTTATTTCTCATTCAAATGCAAAAATGACCGGTCTACTATCGTAGGCTATAAAACTAGATAACGAAAAATGCAGATTTTATCGATTTGAATTGCAATTTGCAAACAAAGTAATTGGAAAAGTTTTGTTTCCTTCTCTTAAATTTTACTCGTCTAGGATTTCGGTATTTTAAAATGAAATTCGAGTCAGAATAAATTACTCATGAGTGTACGTATGATTATAATATTAAGATCCGCCAAAAACATAGACTATTATTAATAATTCATTTTTGTTCGATATTAAAATTTTGACGGCCGTGAGTGACACAAAGAATGTGCTTATTCTTCTAAAATTTGTCCAATTTTTACACACTTTTTTTTTTTTGGGAACCTGCAGCCGCTACCTTCGGTGCGCACTGCGTAAACCCCCGTCACTCTCATATATGACAAAAATTACTTAAGTGTAATTAAGGGAATAAAGGAGTGTTAGAAGGTAACTGGGAGATAATTAATTCTAATTAATTACTCTTGAAAAAGCTCTTAAGCTAAGGGTGGTAGTTAAGGAATTGACTGAAGTTCATTCTATCTTTGGAAATACTAGCACTATACTTTTTCTTGCTTACTATCTCCTCTTTCTTGGGGGTCAATTCACCTCTTACCATTCGAATTGTTCGAAAAACAACCTCTGTGGGTATGCCGTCATTAACCCAAAGTCCCATTTAAACGCACTAATTTCAAATAATTTTTTTTAATCTTAATTCTTGATGGGGATATTTATATGAAGTTCACATTATAATTTATTAAATTCCAATTAATTTTAATAATTAATTAAAATTAAAAATAAGATTAGCCATAGCAACTGTATCCACTGCACCGAAATCATCTCTTCATTTAATTATATCTACTAGATTTCTAGTGAGACTAAAATAATTGAACAAGTAAAAGTAATTTGGATTTAGAAGGTCGGCTGCTGTCTATTTTGCTCATTACCATGGGATAGTGACAGATATAACTCAAATTCATTCTATCTGCATTCACAATACTGGGGGTTGAAGCTCTAGTGTGATCAGTATTTTATTGAGGTCCCAATAATTGATAATTCTAGGGTTAAAATTCTATTATGGTGGAGCTCTACCTTTAGGGTGTTCCAATAATCATGTATTTAATTTTGCTTTTCAATTTCAATTTTATTTATAATAAATAACAATACCAAATTAATTATCTAAATATATAGAATTAAAAATCAAACATTTTTATTGAATTTAAAAACAAATAAAAAAAATACAATAATATTGAAAAACAAAACTAGAGCTAGTTGATTGGACCGAAACGCGTCCAAATTTCTTCAATCAAATCGTTCGCTAGACGCTCGTGGGCCGTTGCATCTTGAACGCGAGCTAGTCCCTCAATATATTTTGTGAATGCACGTGTTCCACCCATGATTATTGGTGTCGTATTAACATTGATATCGCCTTGTACGCTCGATTCCAGAATGAATTGACTTGTTCGGTATCCCTCATCTTTGATGGTCATGTTATGCAATACGATGCAAGCGTACACGATGTTGCTTAAGTGTTCTCGAAAATGCAACCAAGTAGGAGCCTTTATAATTGTCCAATGAGCTTGGAAGATACCGAAAGCCCTTACAACGTCCTTTCGTACAACTTCTTGCATATGAGCAAATCGGCATCTCTTTTTGGATCTGTTGGAGCTCGTTCTATCTTCACGAATGTAGCCCATTTCGGATAGATGTCGTCGGCGAGATAGTAGCCTATTGAATGCTCGCGGATGCGAGATCTAGAAATTTCTTTTTCATGGTTGTAGAAGCAGTTTTTATTCGAATCCCTCCTTTTATTTTAAGGAATTTTTTAATTGCCCGGAAACAAGTATAATTGGATGAAAGAAAGTGAAGAAATGCTCGCGGCCATTTGCAATAAAGGTGACTGGCGGGGCTCCTCCATGGAGAACGTCGACGAAGATATCAGACTGATTGAGCGCATTGATGTCGGTGTTGCTGTCGGCGACACCGGAAAAAGTATGTCAAATCCACAAATCTTGGGAGGCGACCGCTTCAAGGTTTAACGAAGGATAACCCTTTCGTTAGGTTGTGTACGCACCTCGCCAAGCCGTTGGACAATACTTCCATTCCCAGAGCATGCAGTCGATGCTTCCAAGCATACCAGGAAAATCGTGCCTTGCCTCGTGCATTGCTATGAGTCTGGCGACTCAGCGCCTTTTGGCCTCCTCAAATATACATCACCAAAAGCATTTCTGATGGCCTTACAAAAATTCTTGAGGCATGTTATCCCCGTTGTCGATACAACGTGTAGATATTCGTCGTACTAATCGACCGCTCTACCGTTGGCGAGTTGCCTCAAAGCAACAATGCATTTGATCCACGGGTGAGGCCCCTTTCTTGCAGTTGCATACACGCGTTGTTCAAAATAAGGCTCCCGAGCAACCAAAGTGGCGGCTATGTGTAGGAACAACTTCCTGCTCATCGAAAATCGGCAACGAAATACATTTTCGCCCCAAATCGGATTCTCGGCAAAATAATCGCGAATGAGGCATTGTTCGGCCTCTACACGATTCCTATGAATGTACTCTGCTTCGTCTTCATCTTCAAAGTGTTGTCGGTAGAGATCAATGGCTTGCTGACCCAACTCGAGTGCCTTCTCACGAAACTTCTCTTCTTATTTCAGATCGAAGAATTCTCCGTTCCAAAACATGTTTCTACTTGAATATAGAGTAAGAAGAGAATGAAGAAGAAGATAAATTGAAAGGTATGAGTTTAGTAGGATGAATGAGAGATATTTATAGGGAAAAAATGGGATATAGCCGTTTGAAAATCATTCACAACCGTTGGAGGATTTTTTTTTTCAGCATTACAAAAAAAGGTGGAAAAAGGAGGGAACGACGTGTGTCCCTCCTCCCTTCCGAACTTGCCGCGAGTGTTCGGACTTTCGATAGAACGGGCGAATGCCCGTGCATCACCTCCAACGATGAACACCCGCGTCTAGGGCGGTTGGCAAGGGATAGAACGGGCTATAGCCCATGCCAACACCAACCATTGAAGGTGGCCTTAGGCTTCAAGCTTCTTCTTAGTAGTTCAGATTGATTTCAGTTTTCGACTACTACTTACTTTTACATTTAGTATCTTCTTCTTCTATGTCATGATCACAAACAACACGTGATAGGTAAATCATACTTTTTTTTTTGAGAAAAAAATTTGAAATAGCCACTATAGATAGTGTAAAATAATAAATTTCACAAACTTAAATTTTAGATAAATTATGTCATATTTTCGTATTTTGGTACAAATTTACCCCTTACAATGACTCCACAATTTTACCGTGTGAAATTCACTTTCTATCATTTCATTTTTTTTTTGCCGAAACCATTTCCTTTCTCTTGTACCCATCATGAACCCTACCCGCCTACTATCCATTGCCGTCAACTCACCACCACTACCACCCACCATCATGCTGTCTTATGGCATCCAACAACTACTCAATGAATTTCGGCGAAAGTGCCATAAAAATAGCCTAAACAGATCCTCCAAGCAATGGCTCCGGTCGCAAATTAGGAGATGACGGCGGCGACGATGATGCTAAAACCCACATATCCAACCACCGCAACGACGAATCTGATTGCGAATCAGAAGATTATGGTGGCGACGACGCTCAAAACCACATATCTAGCCACCGCAATGACGACTCCGGTGGCGAATCAAAAGATGACCACGACGATTACAACGATCAATGGCGGTAATGATGCTAAAAACCTTAAAACCACCCACCAAACGACGGACCTAGATCCAGCCACAACGACGATGGTGACCACTGAGGAAAAATTCGACAACTGCTTTGTTTCGTACAAGAGAAAATCTAGATTCGAAAATGGCGTCGGATGCAGCATCATTCACAAGCCTACTGGTAATTTTCTATTATTTTAACGTTGCTTGTAGTACAAATGAGACGAATATAGCTAATTTCGTCCGATTACTTTTGAAGTGATAACCTAGTTGCTATTGTTCTTGTGGTACGAATTGTACGAATGTAACTGTTTTATCCCATTGGTGTTATGTTTATGTATTGTCTTGGTATGAATGAAACGAATATACCTAATTCGTCTAATTTTTTTTCCAAATGATAACCTAATTGATATTGTTCTCATGATACGAATGATACAAATATAACTGTTTCGTCTCATTGTTTGCAATAATTGTGTGTCAATTTGCTGTTATGCTTATAGATTGTGTTGGTACGAAAGGTACGAAAAAGGAACAATTGTGTGTCGATCTTACATTTCACACCAATAACTTTATTTTTCGAACGAAAATTACAAAATGATATTTTCGTACTTTTCGAACATGTCATAAATATAGTACGAAATGTATCATTCGTATCATCCCTGACAACACGAACGTAAATACAGATAAATAAATTGGGAAAATTGTCATTAATGAATGTAAGAACCTCTCACAAATACATATAAAACCGAACAATGTTGATAATTTCACCAGAATACCGCCGATGAATTCCACCAGTAACCGGAAAATAAAAAAATAATAATCGATAATATATAAGTCATCCCGGCTATAGAAAACAATGGCGAACAAACTGTGTGATTCCTCACAATTTCAATCACAATAGAGAAAGATAATAGGAGAGATGTATTACGTGTGGAGAAAAAAAAAACGAAATAAAGAGAGAGAAAACAATAGGTGAGAGAGATATTACATAAAGTGAGAGAAAATAGTAGGGGAGAGAGATAATACGTTTAGAGAAAAAAAGGAGGGAATAAAGAGAAAGAAAATTTGAAATATAAATAAAAACTAATAATTTATATCAAATTTCAAATTAAGGGTATAATTATCTAATCACATTAAAATCTGCTAAAATTTATATGCGACCTCATTAAAATTTAGTGGGCTTAATTTGAATCCCAACATTTTTAACCTTAACAAAAAGCGCTCTACCTATAGTCGGATTTTTATTTTGAAGTCGAAGGCTTAGGTTATTGTAATTGTAACAGCTAATCAATATGTAAATTTGAGAGAATAGATTGAAATCAATAAATCCAATCGGAAATGCCTCATATTTTCAAATCCAACTTGTCTCTTGAATTAAAAAAAAAAAATGATTTCATACACTTGAACTTACTCTAAATTACTTTCTCGAGTTTTCTCCCCAAAATCTTATTACTTCGTTTAAATTTTAAATGTAACTGAGATCAGATTATTGGGTTCTTTGTCCCTCAATAAGTCTCCTTTATTGGGCTCTTTGGCTTTCACGCAACAGTAGTGGGCCATACTGCAAACTGGGCTCCTTTGCGAATACGGCACAAACAAATTTTATTTGAATATGAAGTTCCAAGTGATCGATCAGCAACTTATAATACTGAAGATATTTTGCTAAACTGAAAAGTCGAGATCTACGAAGTATCTTAGGGTCACATGTTACAGCACGCGCGGCGCATATTGTGCACACGTCCGTATATATATATCTATATATATATATATATATATATAATATCATGTGATATAGCCAATATGAGTAATGAAATATAAATTATGGTC
Source organism: Schizonepeta tenuifolia (assembly GCA_029490685.1). Lineage (NCBI taxonomy): Eukaryota > Viridiplantae > Streptophyta > Magnoliopsida > Lamiales > Lamiaceae > Schizonepeta > Schizonepeta tenuifolia. Next base: position 96,247,863 of record CM055958.1, on the reverse strand, counting down.
CACCCTCTTCATAAATATAAATTATAGCCATTTTTTTGAACTTAGGACCTAAATACCCCCTTCCCTTTTTTATTTGTGATCCATCACTCTTTAATCCATTTTATTGACACTTAATTTCCTTTTCAATTTTTTTTCTTTTTTTACTGTTTTTTTTTATTTTCCAGTTTTTTTTCCTTTTCTTTTTCTGTTTTTTTTCTTATTTTCCAGATTTCTTTTTCTTTTTTTCTGTTTTTTTTTTATTTTCCAGATTTTTTTCCTTTTTTCTGTTTTTTTTTATTTTTCAATTTTTTTTTAATTTCCAAATTTTTGTTTGCCTCTTCGTTTTTTTGTTTGCCGCTTCTTCTTTGGTCAAGATTCGAGCGAAGGAGCCGAAGGCCTCGGAGCGAGCCGAAAAAATCTAAATTGTTGCCCGACGATTATCCTTATATTAGTAATCGGAGCGAAGGCGGAGCCGTATAATCGGAGCCGAAGGCGGAGCCGCAAAATCGGAATAGTATAACTTGAAATAATTGGAATGTTCGTCCCAAGAGTACCATATCATAACTTGGAACATCTGGAACTAATTTGATAATTCGTCCCAGTTGTACCAAATCTGGAACAATTGGTACTAATAAGGCTAAATTCGTACCAGATGTACTAGAACAATTGGTACTAATAAGACTAAATTTGTACCAAAAGTACCAAATGCCTCATACCCGCCCGACCCAACCCGCGCCCGCCCGCGTCAAACCCGACCCGCTCCGCATTTCATTAAGGGTATTTTCGTCCCAAATTGAAAAAAATGGCCAAAATTTATATTTTTGAAGAAGGTGGGCCAAAATTTATATTTTAATGATCATTATGACTATTTCAAAATATGTCTCATATATATATATATATATATATATTGATAGGACTGACCTCATCTTGGGCCTGATCCGAGGCCCAATCTAATTGGGCCTGTACATTGAGCTCGGCCCAAGGAGTTCGGCCCAGACGAATTACTAGCTGCCTTGAAGACCAAGTAACGAAGTCTTACCTTGGAGAAGAAGGAATCCTATTATGAAGGGAATTCGGATATGTATGAGGAATCCTAGTAGGATTAGGCCTCAATTCAAGGCCTATATATAGATGTTAGATTAGAGGTGTAAATACGGTCAAATACAAATTGTACTCTCAAGCAATAAAGACTAGATATTCTCTCCCGTGGACGTAGATCACATTGATCGAACCACGAAAATCCTTGTGTCGTCGCATTATTATTATTTTCAGTTACTCTTGCAAACCCTAGATCTATCATTGGCGCCGTCTGTGGGAACTCGATCGACGGTTCTTTGGTAGCTGATCAATGACGGTAACACGATCACAAAGCGTGCGGGAGGCCCAAAGCCAACATGGGAATCCCAACGAAGCAGAAAGTCGCCCCTCGGATAAGGGTAACCGCCATAAAGGCGGTTCGACCTTGAAAGAGGGGCGTAATAATCGCCACTCATAAGAGGATCCATACAAGGAGATGCCCGAGCTAGAAGACATCCCTCGGAAGGATCCACCACAAAATCCGCGTCACAGGAGCGAAACTTCAAAAGGGTTCGTCGAAGGGAGCGACGAATCCAAACAAAAGGGACCCGAGTCGAAGAAAGGGGATGATTTTCTCAACGACTTCGATCTCGCTACCGCCTATGCCGCAACTGAATTCGCTAGAGAGAATAAGGAGAGCTTCCAGCGCTTCCTCACGACAGCTCGGATGCCCTCCATACCCGAAGCTAGGGAGAGTTCCACGCGGAAATCTATACCCAAGACTCTTCACCACTCCAAGACGCAGGAGCCCGAGCTGAGGGGAAAGCGCGACACACGACGAAGCCCACTCCGCCGCCGGAGCTCTAGCCCACGTCGGAGTCCCGGGCGACACCACCTCCCAAGACGACATCGGAGCCCCAACAGGCGCCGAAGTCCGAGCTATTCCAGGAGTGAGAGCCCCCAGGAACATCGATACCGACGTGAAAGGGGACCCACCCGACTTATCGGCCCGTTCGCTGACGAACTGCTTGACGCCAAGCTCCCTGCGGCATACAAATTGCCCAACATACCACCCTACAATGGGTTGGAGGACCCCCTCAATTTCCTGGCGCGTTTCAAGTACAGCATGCACAACCTGGACCTTAAAGAAGAACACATGTGCAAGCTGTTCCCCAAGATGCTGGTCGACTACGCCCGAGCTTGGTTCAACGGCCTGCCGACTGGCAGTGTAGGGTCTTGGGTCTACCTCGAAGGAATCTTTAAACAAAGATTCCTTATGAAGGTCCAGGCTCGCCGAGAAACGGCCTATCTCCTGTACGTAAAGCAAAAAGATAAAGAGACTATAAGAGAATACGCCTCCCGATTTATGCAAGAAAGCTTGAAAGTCGACAAAATTGACGACGTTTTCCTCATTTCGGCTTTTCGAAACGGGGTCGCTCCTGGGTCCCTGAACCAGGAGCTTGCTAAACAGAAGCCCGAGACGGCCCAGGAGATGTGAAAAATTGTATACCAGTTCGCGGATGGCCAAGATGCGGACCGATTGAAGCGAGAAGAAACCGAGAAGAAGAGGGCTGAAGTTGATCGGGGCCGGAATGATCGTGATCAGAGAAGTGCTCACGAACGTCTTCAGCGAGGACCCATCCAATCCCGGCTCGGACCTGGACCTATCTAGTCCCGGCTCGGACCTCGACCGGGATCAGAGCAATCTCAATGACCTCCTTTTGTGAAAACAAATGCGGAGATCTTCGCACTTCATGAAGACTGGTTCACCAGACCACGCCCCATGTCGGGGTCAAAACCTCGAGATAAAAACAAGCACTGCTCCTTCCACGACGACCACGGGCACTACACGGAAGACTGCCGCAACCTCGCAGAAGAGATAGAGAGGTTAGCCCAGGAAGGAGCCCTGAAGAAGTACGAGGCCGGGGCAAGGAAAAACAAAAGGGGGAAGCGAAAAGGCGGACAGGGTCGCTGTGCTCCAGATAATAAGCGAGCTAAAATCAATCATGATGAGGAAGATGACGACCCTCAGTGCGGCGTGCCACAATACGACGGGGTGGTGTCGACCATCTCTGGGCTAACCCCAGGCATGACAAAAACTAAGCTGAGGTCAGAAGCTCGCAGACCACCAATTCCGTCAGAAGAGGAACAGACAAAAAAGAGGTTCAAGAAAAGTGAAACCGTCACATTCTCCGAGGATGATCCTGTACCAACAGCTACACCCCATAATGACGCACTGGTAATACAGGTCGTAGTAGCCAATAAGTTGGTCCACCGCGTATTTGTTGATGGTGGGGCCAGCGTCAGTATCATCTTCCAACATTGCTTGGATAGGATGGGACTAGACTCAGCTCGGGTTAACGCCGCACCCCTGCCCCTCAAGAGCTTTACACAGCATGAAACGCGACCTGAAGGGATAATCGCACTTGACGTCGCCATTGGCAGCCCGCCAACCAGCGTTAACAAACTAATCCACTTCTACGTGGTCAAAGCGAACTCGCCCTACAACATCATATTAGGTCGGGATTGGCTGAATGCGGTCAGAGCCATCATCTCGCCATACCACTTGTTACTGAAGATCCCAACCTCGGGCGGAATCCTAACTGTTCGAGGCGACCAGAAAAAGGCCAAGGAGTGCATGCAAGTTGCTCTTCGAGGTCAACCGCAAGCATAGCAATCAAAGTATCCCAAGGAGTTGGAAGAGACGACGTCGACCTCCGAAACCTCGGCAGAACAGGTTCCCTTATCCGAAGCAGATCCTATAAAAGTTGTCAAGGTCGGCTTTGCGGGGGGACCCAAGACCCGCCTGCAGGTGATCCAGCTCCTTAGGGAATATCAAGACGTCTTTGCTTGGTCGCCAACGGACATGACGGGGGTATCCTCGGACATCATTACGCACAAACTCAACATCGACCCGAGCTCCACCCCGGTGAAGCAGAAGAGGAGAACATTCGCTGCCGAACGAAATCAGGTGATCTACGACGAGGTGCAACAATGGTTGAAGGCGGGGCTCCTATTCGAGGTCAAATACCCAATTTGGCTATCTAACCCGGTGGTAGTCAAGAAAGCAGGAGGAGGGGAATGGAGAATGTGTGTGGATTATACCGACATCAGTAAAGCCTGCCTAAAGGACTGCTACCCTCTCCCCAACATCGTCGAGAAGATTGAATCCTTAGTGGGATACGAGGTATTCAGCTTTCTTGACCTTTACAAGGGGTACTATCAAGTCCTAATGGATGAGGGAGATGCGATCATGACAGCTTTCGCCACGAACTTCGGTGTCTTCGCATTCAAATACATGCCCTTTGGATTAAAGAATGCCGGAGCAACTTACCAACGAATGGTCGACTTCCTCTTCCGAGATCACATCGACAAGATTGTCGAAGTATATGTAGATGACATTGTCGTCAAAAGCAAGGAAAAGGCTTCAGCAGTGGACGACCTACGAGCGACGCTCAACGTGCTAAGGCAAGCGAACCTCAAGCTGAACCCCAAGAAGTGCACTTTCAACGTGCGATCTGGGAAATTCCTAGGGTGCTGGATCTCGCCAGAAGGTCTCAAAGCCAACCCGTTGAAAATCAGAGCTGTGCAGGAAATGAAAGTACCCCGAACTATTCGCGACGTGCATAAGCTGACAGGCTGCATAACCGCGCTAAGCCGTTTCCTCTCAAAAGCTGCCGAGAAACAACTTCCGTTCTTCAAAATTCTCAAGAAGGCACCGGAATTTGGATGGGGACCAGAGCACGAGATAGCCTTTGAGGAGCTCAAGCGCCACCTAAGTGACTTACCAACTATGTCAGTCCCCAAAAAGGAAGAATCCCTCTCCCTATACCTCGTAGCATCGGAGGAAGCAGTAAGCGCGGTGTTGGTCCGAGATGAAGGAGATCGACAGTTACCTGTGTACTTTGTCAGCAGAGTCCTAAAAGACCCGGAGACAAGGTATCAACCTCTCGAGAAGGTCGCTCTAGCCCTAGTAAATGCAGCTCGGCGCCTAAAACCTTATTTCCAAGCTCACCCAATACAAGTTTTGACCGACCTACCACTCCGGCAAGTCCTTACTAAACCGGAAGCTTCAGGAAGGATCGCGAAATGGGCAATCGAGCTCGGAGAGCACTCCATATCATTCGGCCCCCGCCGAGCTATAAAAGGGCAAGCTTTGGCAGACTTCCTCGCGGAAACTCAATACAATGTCATCGACGAGCCAAAAAAGTCTGGAGCCAAAATCGAACTCCAAGAAATCCCAGAGAAGACACCCCCAAACTGCTGGGAGATGTACGTGGATGGAGCCTCGGGGAAGAAAGGAAGTGGAGCTGACATACTCTTAATCAGCCCGGAGAAAAAAGAGCTGACATACTCGCTGCGATTCGAGTTTCCCACTACGAACAACGAAGTGGAATATGAAGCTCTTATTGCCGGACTACGTCTCGCCCAAACCCTCCAGGTACGAGCTATCCAAACCTACTGTGATTCCCAAGTAGTGGTCAACCACGTGCTAGGAAAGTATGAAGCGAGGAGTGAGAAGCTGAAGAAATACCTGGAGAAAGTCAAGCTCCTAGAACAATCCTTCCAGTTCTTCAGAATAGTTCGCATTCCCCGAAGCCAAAATACCCGAACTGACGAGCTAAGTAAGCTGGCGAACTCAACTGGCTCAACTCTAGTAGAAGAAGTCCGGAATCGAAGTATAGAAGAGGCGGAAGTCAATGCAATCGAAGAGGACGACCCGAATTGGATGACCCCTCTAAAAAGATATTTGGAGAGCGGGGAAATTCCCGAGGACAAGGCGGAAGCCAGAAAAATCCTAGCTAGATCCACACAATACGTCCTCGAAGGAGGAACCCTTTATCGAAAGTCATATTTACAGCCTCTCCTAAAGTGTGTGGGACCAAGGGAAGCGGACTACGCACTAAATGAAGTGCACACTGGATCGTGCGGCAGTCACGTCGGAGCTCGGATGCTAGCACAGAAAATCATGCGGTGGGGGTACTATTGGCCAACAATGGCAAAAGATGCGGAAGAATTCGTGAAAAAATGCCTGAAATGCCAGCTGCATGCCAAGGTGACAAGGGTACCCCAGACCGACCTCTCTACTATACAGAGCCCGTGGCCATTTGTGGAATGAGACATTGACATCGTAGGACCCTTCTACCCGGCCCCTAAACAAAAACGGTTTCTAATAGTTGCAGTCGACTACTTTACCAAGTGGGTCGAAGCCGAACCTTCCACAAAAGTCACAAGTGAGAAAGCCGTCGACTTCGTTTGGAAGAATATTGTGTGCCGATTTGGAGTTCCAAGAGTCCTCATCTCGGACAACGGGACGCAATTTACGAGCAGAGCGTTCCAAGAATTTTGTGAAGGACTCAATATCCAGCAAAATTTCACCTCGGTCCACCGACCTCAAACTAATGGACAGGCCGAGGTCACCAATAGAACAATAGTGAACGGACTCAAGGCCCGACTAGAGAAGGATAAAACGGAATGGATCTACAACCTCCAGAACGTCCTATGGTCATACAGGACTACTCCCAGAACTTCAACCGGAGAAACCCCGTACCGTTTAGTATACGGGTCAGAAGCGGTCATACCCGTAGAGATCGGGGCACCAAGCCCCCGCACCATCAATTTCTCAGCTAAAGCAAATAATCGAGGAAAAGCGGGAACTAGCCAGCATAAAGGAAGCTCGGTATAAGCAACAGATGACCCGATATTATAACCAAAGGGTCAAACCCCAGCAGTTCCAGGTCGGTGATCTTGTGCTTAGAAACAATGAAGTAAGCCATTCGGAGAAGCTCGGCAAACTTGAAGCCACATGGGAAGGGCCCTACAGAGTACACGAAGTTCTCGGCAAAGAAGCCTACAAAATTGCCTATCTTTCGGGCGAGCTGATACCCAGAACGTGGCACATTGCCCACCTAAAGAGATTCTTCGTATAAGCAGCAAGTCTTGCATATGGTCTTTTTAAGTTTTTTTGTCCTTTTTTTTCTTTTCTTTTCGAGTCCTAGTATTTTGTTTTTAATGAGCTCGTCAAAACCCTTATTTGTTTTGATCTTTCTTTAAATAAAGTTTCTTTTCGTTTTGCATATTTTCGTGTCTTTTAGTTTGCTTATACGAAGTATCCAATAAAATAAAGTCCCCTCATAAGGACGAACTAAAGTTCCCTTCCGAGGTCAGTGATGACCCGACATGGGGCAATTATATCCTAAGAAATGCGCAAAGGAAACCCTTTTCGAGGTCCGAGCTCGTCTCCCTCCAAAAAGGAAAATCTCACGAGGTCTGAGTCAAACTCCCTCGTCAAAAAAAAAAAAAAGAAAAACTCAACTGGGATCGGAACCAAGTTCCCCCGGGAGATAAACTGCGAGGTCTGAACCATGGTTCCCTTGTCACACAGCGAGGTCCGAGCTCGTCTCCCTCCAAAAAGGAAAATCTCACGAGGTCTGAGTCAAACTCCCTCGTAAAAAAAAAAACTCAACTGGGATCGGAACCAAGTTCCCTCGGGAGACAAACTGCGAGGTTTGAACCATGGTTCCCTTGTCACACAGTGAGGTCCGAGTTCGACTCCCTCCACAAAGCAAAACAAGAATAAACCAAGGAAGCATTCTTCCCGAAGAGCAGGAAGTTAAAAAAAACACAATATATATTACTTTAATTTTGACTAATTACACCATTGTACGTACATAAATTACAGGAAGAAGCGAGCTAATCTACGGAGGGGGATTTGGCCTACTGAAGTTGAGCCATTGCTCTTCGAAGGAAGTAGATCCCAGAAGGTCGTCGATGGAAATTCGACCTCGTCCCCGACCTCGATTCCTTCCAGAAGAAAAACTACGACCCCGCGACGTAGCCGAACCCCGCCCCGTGGCCCGGCCGCCTCGGCTCGGTCCGGCCTGACGTCCCCGAGAAGCAGCTCTCGCCTCGCGAGCAGGCATAGTCCGAGAAGACGACGGAGCAGACTTATCCGCACTGTTGGACAGAAACGCACGAAGTTTCGGACGACGGGATAGCACGCATTTATACATGTTCGCGCTTTCTTTGAGCATCTCACGAGCCCCTTGAAGCTCCCAAGACTCGGGGCTGCATGCTGCTTTCAAATCGAGATATTGTTCTAACAGTTCCTTCGTCTTCAGTTCCGCCTCAGATATGGTAATACCGCCATTGCGACGGATGATATCTTCATACTCAGCATGCTCCTCGACAATCTTCTCATGGTCCTCCAGCACACGCCCAACTCTACCTCGGGCTACTTCCAACTCTTCCTCCGCCTGAAGAAGCTTGGCCTGAAGTAAATCGGCGCTCTCTTGACAAGCGACCTGCTTGACCTCAGCCTCCGCGCAGAGCGACTCAAACTTCCCCTGCCATTCCTCCAGCTCGGATTCTTTTAACCTCAACAGAGCACACTTTTCATCAAAAAGTGACTCAGCTCGGCGACATCTCTCCATCCATAGCCGAGCTAGAGATCGTTGTTCAGACAGATCTTGAGAAAGAAGACCCATTTGCTTGCGTAAAGAAAGAATATCAGGAGAATCCAAAGTCTACACACACATGGAAATGCAAAATCCGTTTATTCAATAAGGTTCGAGTACATAATTACATATAAGAAAAAAAAAAGATCTAAGGAGCGTCGACCTCCTTGTCTTGAAGAGGTGGCTGCCCGGAGGGGGGGCCCTGCGAAGAACCATCAGCACCAGCATCCTTGAGATCCTCTCCATCAACCGAGGCCTCGCGCTCCTCTTCCTCCTTGTCTTCTCCTTCCTCGTCGGGAAGAGAATCGAAGACTGCGTCGAGGGCGGGGTCCCGATCTGCCGAGCAGGCAGCAATCTGCTCGGCAGATAGGAGCACGGACGAGCTGGCGAGGTCGTCCAAAACAGACAGCTGGCCGAGGTGACTTCGGATCACTTTGGCGTACTCGCAGAAGAGAGCCTCATCCTCCAGACGCTCGTAACCATATTTGGAGACGTCCAGGTCGGGGAAATCCCTGGCGGCCTCCTCTAAAGCACTCAAGCCGTGGTTTCCATTGATTAGCCCAGCCAACTCATTGGCTAGGCACGAGAAACTATCCGACAGAAGAAGCCTCTTTGTGTAGGCCCGCAGGATCTCGCCTTGACAAGCTGCCAGCTTGGCCTCCCTGTCCTTGGCCGCACTCAGCTCGGCCTCAAACCTTTTCCGAGCTTCCTCGGCCTCCGTCTCGGCCTTCGCGAGCTGAGCGGCCAGCTCGGACTTGATGGTCTTCACCTCCTCCCGGGACTTGGCCAACTCCCCCTCAGCCTTCTTCAGCTTGGCCGCGGTCGACATCAGCTTTTCCGAGTACTGACTTTTTTCGTCCTCGTGCTTCGCTAACATCTCCCCGACGCCACTCTTGAGCCAGGCCATGACCATATCAATGCCCTGCGAGAAGGAATGCAATTAGCTACACATAAACAAGAATGACAGAAAATTAACAAATCTTCACCTCGGGAAAAGGCAAATCCCCAGCTGAGTTGGAGCAACCGGGCTCGCGTCACTGCCCGAAACGTCGACAATCTCCACGTCGACCCTAGATTTGTTGAGGGATGGACTGCCGGAAGGAGAGAGAACGCCCGTCGCAGCAGGCACCACCACCTCGGTTCGCCGACCCAAGTCGGAGGATCTTCCGAGTTGGCCTTGGTCAGACGACGCAGATCGTCCTGACGACCTCGACCTCTTTCCTCCTCGAGCTGCGGCCTTGGCATCGATCCCCTGCTTCCCGAACTTCACTGCAAACGCAAGGCAAGTAAAGGGGTTAGGCAACGGATCAACAAACAAAACAATCCTAACAGCACTAGCGGGGCCTCACCCGTTGCAGGATCCACCATACTTTGGGGCTCAAACGGGCTTAACCCCGCTTCGGCTAGCGAGTCTTCGTTGTAGCTCTCCTCGAACGGGCCACAACTCGCTATCGCCCTCGCAATACTCTCCAAGCCCTCATCCACCTCGTCTGTCACCCAAGCGCGAGGCTTGCCCAACCTCCACATCAGGTCGACTACGCTATCATGCCGACAAAAAAAGAATTTTCTATGCCACTTCTCCACCTTGTTCTGAGTTCTCCCTTTAAACTCAGTGCGAGCAGTGGCATAGTACCAGCCCACAGATGCTTTAAAGGTGAAGAGCTCGTGGATGAGCTCGGCAGATAATGGGTAATTGTGGCGGATGGCCGCTACGCCTAGGTCGGCAAGCTGCCTAAACGCGTTCGGTGTTATCTGCCCCAAGGCTAAACCAAGCCTCCTTTGAAGCTCGGCAATAGGCGCAGGAAAGGGTAGGCGAAGGCCGGAGTGCAGGTTGTCCTCGTAAATCGTGACAAACCCCATAGGGGGCGAGCACGCCCTATCCTCCGGACGAGGTTCTATCAGTTCAACGTCTGGGGGGAAATTATAGGACTGGGCCAAAAATTTTATCCTAGACTCGCTTAGGATTGAGGAATATTCAGCTACCTTACCCTCCACGCAGCGGGGAACAAATAGAGCCTCAACAGTAGGGGTAGAGATCCTAACGAAAAAATCCTAAAATTCACCCTTCCGTCGGCAGAGTCGGCCGGAGGACATTCGCTATCGCTACTAGATTGAGAGTCGCGAGAATGGGAAGCCATACTTACTTGTTAATTGAGATAGACGGTCGGACGGACGGTTCGCAGATGTATCAAAAGACTAAACGTGAAACCGGGGGCGCGGCGGTACAACTCGTCGGAAATCTCTGGAGCAAAAATTGGGGGGGAAGCGGATTCTCAGAAACGAAACCTTTTGCTGTAATAGTGGATGTGAAATGAAGTGTCGTATGAAGTCCCGTAATGAATATTTGAATTCCGCCGCTGAACATCACACACGTGTGAACGTGGCAGCTTTTTCGGAATATGAACCGCCGCTCGAAAATATTTTCAAAAAGTCCCCAAACTTTCTCTCCATTCCAATCCAACTACATCGTGACCTGGATCCGAATAAGACCACTCAAATAGCTTAGCTTGGAATCTAGCCACCTCCAGCTCGAGCTCGGATGATGAACCCCCTGAATCAGGCCGAGACAAAGCTGACGCGCGCAATTGTTCAACTCAGAACTTCGACCTGACTGTACCTCTCATGTCCTCTTTCCTCTCTTTTGGGGGGGGGGGGGGGGATGTGATAGGACCGGCCTCATCTTGGGCCTGATTCGAGGCCCAACCTAATTGGGTCTGTACATTGAGCTCGGCCCAAGGAGCTCAGCCCAGACGAATTACTAGCTGCCTTGAAGACCAAGTAACGAAGTCTTACCTTGGAGAAGAAGGAATTCTATTATGAAGGGAATTCGGATATGTATGAGGAATCCTAGTAGGATTAGGGCTCAATTCAAGGCCTATATATAGATGTTAGATTAGAGGTGTAAATACGGTCAAATACTCATTGTACTCTCAAGCAATAAAGACTAGATATTTTCTCCCGTGGACGTAGATCACATTGATCGAACCACGTAAATCCTTGTGTCGTCGCATTATTATTATTTTCAGTTACTCTTGCAAACCTTAGATCTATCATATATAAATCAAATAGAAATAGATGCATACGTGTTAAATAGAAATAAATCTGGAGCATCCATCTAAATTGATTAATGACCCAGATTAATTGATCCATAAAGTTGTTATTTTTGCCTAAATAAGTGTATAAGGGGTATCTGGATAAATTAGCTAAATAATCTAACTGCTCATCCCCTCAATCAGCGGAATTTATTATTTTGATATCTTTTCCATTGGCATGCAAAAACCTCTCTCTCTCGCATCTAAATCTACGTAAGTCGTATATCATGTGTAGCATTTGCTTCTCTTTTTTTTAATTGTTGTATTATATTTGAATGAACATTGCTTTTTGACGTAATTATTGATTTTATTATATAATAATTCATGGCTTTTTGGTACATTTTATTATTTGTTATTAGATTTTCATTATTGCTTTTTTTGGATAAAATTTACTGTTTTTTAGTGCAATTTATTGTTTTTTAGTATTATAAGTCATTGTTCTTTCCAATATAGTTTATTGTTTTTTCTTTTCTAATTTATTGCATTTCAAATACGACCACTTTATTTTTTCGAATGTTTCATTATTATTTGTTCAATTTCATATTCTTTTTTTGTCATAATTTATTGTTTTTTTGGTATAATTCATTGTCTTTTGTAGCATAGTTCATTGTTTTTATACTATTTGTATATAAGTAATACGAAACTGAAATACAACAATATTTTCTTTTGTATGTATATAATACAATAATAAATGAACTAGAAAACAATAATAAATGAACTAGAAAACAATAACAAAAATCAGTTACTTTGTATATAATGAAGGACGAAGCAATAATACAACCAAATATCTTCATAGTAATCTAATATTATAGTAATATATTATAATAATAATAATATTATAATAAGCAACACCATAAGAATTTCGAATGGTTTGGTGTTATGGTAGTCGTACAATGGTCAAATATTTTTTAACATCCCATAAAAAAAAAGAATGGTGTTCTTCTTCTCTCTATATACCTTTGCGATTGTAATATTAATTTTATTTCTTCTTTTTTATGTAAATTCTAAGATTAATTTTATTTCTTCCTTTTTATGTAAATTCTAAGATTGCACGATTTGATTTTTGGAGCTATATTTTTTGAACAGTTTGTCTTATCCCTAAATAATAGCTCAAAACTAAAGGTGAGAATAAATAAATTTACTGATTTAGCCTATAGAAAGAAAGAATTACTTAATTATGCAATTAAACAACCATATCCTTGTTTGATCTGAACCATACAAATTGACCTAATTGATGGTTTATAATGATTTTTACTTTAACACATGGGAAATCATTTATATTATAACCATCCCATATATATTTTAATTTTTAGAATTTTTTACGGCTCCACTTTCGCTCCAATTACTAATATAAGGATAATGGTCGGGCCATAATTTGAATTTTTTCGGCTCGCTCTGAGGCCTTCGGCAAAAACGAAGAGGCAAACAAAAAAAAAGGAGGGAAAAAATGTGTATTAAAAAAAACTGAAATTAAAAAAATCGAAAAAAAAATTGAAATAAAAAAAATCGATGGTATTTGCCATAAAAAAAAAATATTGAATGAAGATCTGAAGATAAGATTTTAATATTAGATATGGATTATGGTATTTAATATCAAATTTTGATTAGATTGTATTCTATCCGACTGTAAGTTATCAGAGGTATTTTGCTTGCTTGTTATACAAATCAAGCACACAAGATGTATGCAACACGTTTATGATTTATCAAGGATTGAATCTTGGAATAATTGAAAGAAAAGAAAAGAAAACCGAAAGGGAAACCACCTTTCTCTTCTTAACTTTTCTTCCGTTGCATGAAAAGCAAACCAACCTCAATTCCCATCCCATGCATGCTTCTGTGCTACGTTTCCTCTCAAACAAAAGCTAGCCAACAACTAGGTTTGATCAAGATGACGAAGACGACAAAGAAATCGGGACCGAATACGGCCCCTCTGCTTGCTCTTCCAACGCCAAATTACATGAAGTTGACCACCGGTGCTGATGCAAGAAGAGAACAATCAAAGGTGAGTACAAAGAGCCCTCAAACTAATCCTCATACTTCAAGTTTGCATAGGAAAGGCTCAACAAATTCCCCAAATATTTGCTTGAATTCAAGCAAGAATGTAACAGTTATGAAAACTGCTAGCTCTAGACCAGATAGAACATCAGTAACAAAAGGTACCACACATGGAAATCCACACGTCGGATGAGCAACGTGTTCCTCAACTTTGAAAGGTAGTAAATATCCTGATTACCTCAAGCGAAACCCCGGATCACAGCGGACCGCGGCTGTGAAGGTATGCAGATACAGTTACTGTTCTTGCAATGGCCATCTTCTTGCTCTTTTGCCTCCTTTGAAGAGCTTCGTATCAGCAAGGAGGCGGACGCTCAAACCACAGAGAAGCAAAAAGCAGAGATGTGAATCGCCAACAGCAATGCCTACTGGAGGCGGCCCAAATTGTGCTGAGATCATAGGCAGAGAGGAACAACCAGTCTCTTCAAATGGTGGAGAGAAGAATAGTCAGCACTCTCATACTCGTCTTGAGGGTGATTACGAATGCACCCTCAAGATGGAGAAAGAAACTAGCACCTGTGCTGATATAATACCCAAATCAGATGAAGGAATTGGCTGTTTCTTCGATGAAATTTCTGTGGATGAAGTATCACAAGAGTCCCTTGATGAAGAGAGTTTAAACTCAGACACACTGTTTGTCAGTAACAACTGGGGCAATTATCTGGAGCGTTTGTGCAGTAACAAGACTTTAGTACCCGTTTCGGTTCCGGTTCCAGGGCCGGAAGCAGCTACTGCAGTTAAGGATGATTCCTCGTTTAAATGCAATCAGACCCCGAGCATAGGTCCTCAAAGTGGCGATACAACAGTGTGTTGCAATGCTATGGACAGAGAGGAACATAATCTAAAGGACAAATCTCTTCCAAATGAAGATGCAACTACAGAGATACGAAACCAAGCATCCGGCCCTGTTGAGGAAGTGACAACTTCAGTTGATGGTACCATGTGCAAAGCCATTAAACATGATCAGGTATCAAACCAAACTTATTATGTTGAAGCCAATTGCTTATTGATTAATAACACCAACAAAATTTAAAAAACTCCAGGACCACGTGGAGAACGAGTGCTATCAAGCAGATAGCTTCAATCGAGTGAGCACTAAGGATTTAACTAACAAGTTTCACACAGGGGATTCTAGGCTAAACTCCAATGAAGGTAAATGCATGGTAGTTCATGAATTGAATTCCAGAAACACAATAATACCAGAAACTGAAGACAAAAGTTCAACACGAGCTACAGCCAAATGCAAGAAGTCTAACCAAGAATATGATGACCCGAGAAGCTTCAATCCACGTGGACTACAGCTCTTGCCTCTGGAACCTGAACCAGAAGCAGAAAAAGTTAACCTGAGGCATCAAGAACTGGATGCAAGGAAAGATGCTGATGAATGGATGGTAGATTATGCACTCAGACATGCAATCACAAAAGTTGGTAATTCTAGCCAGAGAAAAGTTGCATTGTTGGTAGAAGCATTTGAAAGAGTAGCGCCAACAAGCAAACATTAACTCCGCCAGAGACACAGTTAGTTAATATACAACATCATCATGTAAAACCAACAAAGCGTAGCCGATACATTAAATGTCATAATTACAAGACATTCTCATTTTATGCTCCCGAAAATAAACTTTTTAATCAAGGCTAATGTCAAAAACACCGACTGTTTTAGAAAAGACACAGAAAGAAGCATAGTGAAGTTGATGATTACTTGTGTTTCAATTCAGGGTGCAATCAAGTCAGTCTTTATTTTCTTCAGCAGTAGTTTATTCTCTGAATGCATAAATTGAAACTACGCGTATGTTATTTAAGCAAGCACTTATTGATGTACAGGTAAGAACATCGAACAAAGCTAAATATTAGGAAATTAATCTCCAGCGACAACTAAGTCCAACAATGCCAAAGTGGTAAATGCATGATTAACAACTACACTTGCTGCGTTAAGTATAACCATAAACCAAATACATATGTTCTAACAAATAATTACACGAAACACCTCATACGAGTGACAATATAAATACTTATTGATGTAGAAGTAAGAACATCAAACTAAGCTATATGTCAGGAAATTAGTCTCCATCAAGCAGCAACAACAAATTCCAACAATGCCAAAATGGTAAATGCACGATTAACAACTAACTAACAGCAATATAACCCTAAGCCAAATACATATACTTTTACAAATAACTACAAGAAATGCCTGATACGAGCGACCATATAAACACGAAGGAAATACTGAAACTTGGAAATCACAGTTGTTTTCTTACAAATTAGAGAATTATTTGCACAATATCTCAAAATAATCCAGTGTGATAGAAAGCGTTTTGGGTATTTCCCTTTCGGCCATAGCATATTCAAGTTTCTCCAAATCTCTACATTTCCAAGCAAACATTTACAAATAACATCCAAAATTTTGTGCTCCCTAAATTGGGAAACAGCAACCCTAAAATTCAAGACATTTTAAATTGATACCACCGAAGAGAAAATCCAAAAATTGATAATTTCTGCTATTAACAGTGATCCGAAGCAATTAACCCTTTAAATCATATATATGCCTTGCTACTTGCAACCAAACAATGAAATTAGCAGCAAAATACGTGTAAGCGAATCTAAGCAGCTGCTGCTGAGAAAATGGAACATAAAACGCGCGCATCTTTATCAAATTAGTTTCAATTAACATCTGTTAGATTGGACCTAGTTGATTAATTTTTATATTTTGAAAATTAATACTTCCTCCGTCCAAGTTATGTCTATCCACTTACCCTTTTTTTCTGTCCAAATTATATCTATCTAGTTTAACTCATTTATACATACACCCTCATCCCTTCACAATATTTACCACTAATTGCCACTCTGGGCCCACAATTAACACCAAATCCAATCTAATTAAAAACCTAATTAAGTCACTAATTAAATCATACCCAATTACACCCACCCCAGCCCAAATTAACAACACCCACCCCCAAACCCAATATTATCGATTGTGTTTTTTCCCAATTCACTCTGAAACCCTACACTCTCTCATTCCCTCTCGACGCCGCAGCTCACTCTCTCTCTCACTCTTCTCCCAAACCCTAGACGGTGCAGTCACTCGATCTCCATGAATTCTGAATCTCCTCCATCTTCTTTGTAGGAGGAATTACCCCGCCCAGAAGGGTACAAAACCCCTCCCCCCCCTTCTTCACGGATTGGGAGATGAATCCGTCCGATGTTTCTGATCTACCTCGCCCATATGGGTATGAATCCTCCACAATCTCCCCAAAATCGGAGATTATGTGAGATTTGCCTCTCTCTGAGATGCCTTTGGTGACCGGCGGCTCTGAGATGCCGATGACGACCGGCGGCGATGATGCTGTGTCTGATGTCATCCCGCTCGCTTCTTCTGAGATGCCGATGCCCACCGGCGGCGATGAATCACTCTCTGATGCGGTCCCGCTTGGTAAATCTGAGGTCCCGATGTCTGCTTTGGAGATGCCCTTCCCTCGTGGTGATGCCACCCTCGATGTATATCAAATCCACTGCTTGGCCAACGAAAAATGGGAAATTCGTGAAGATTCTGAATCGGATTTGCCCGGTTCTATGTAACTGTATATTAGGTTATTCATTTCTTATTTATGGGGGATGGCTGGTGATGCCTTATTTGTGATTTTTGATGTGTTATGATCCTGGTGAATTTGTTGGGATGGTTGGTGATGCCTTAGCTATGATTTTGCTGCCTTATTTGATGCTTCTTGCTGTGCATATGATGCAAATGGTATGATTGCTGATGCTTTATGATAATGTACTGTATGATTTCAGTGTATGATTGTTGATGCTTTGTGATCTTGCTGCCTTAACATTGGCTTGTTGCTGTGCATATGATGCTATTTCATCTCTGTTGATGCTTTATGAATGCTCTACAGATATTAATCTTGATTTGATGCCTTACCTATGATTTGATGCTCTATGTTCCTGGTGCTTCATGATGATACTACTTGAACTGAAATGCATCTAGATACTACTCTTCATCTTTGCCTTTAATTTGTGCCACCACTAGGTGATTACCTCCCTAGTTTAGGAGGTACTATTAGAGGCTTGAATGCTAAGTCAATGATGCAAATTTGCTTGCTGAGACAACTTGATCTGATTACATGTTGTGCTTCCTGCTTGTGGATGTACCATATCCCTAATTGACATGCAAATATGAGGAATTATACAAAATGAGGAACTGAAATATTGCAGCAAATTGTTTTGGTTTACATTCCAAACAATTCAAAAAACAAAAACAGTCACATTGTTTGTTCCTGTAAACCATATGCACACACCTTTGTGCTCCTGCTGCCTTCAGTCCTCTATATGTGCTTGCTCCAATGCGGTTGCTATTTCATCTAGATTGTAGAATCTGTCTTCTACATTTTCATGCAAGTTTAAGTACTCCATGCTGGCTCTAACAAGTTCTTCATCAACCTCAAAAACCTGTGGTAGCACCCCTTGCCTTTGCATGCTATCTTTGCCCCTATGAGGAATTTTGTAGTTGTTACCTCCCTTCACCCTCATTATCTCTTCATAGCAGCTTTGCAGTGTAAGGAATATTTTGTTTAACTTGTCTGCTGGGTAATTATCATATGCTTCCTTCACATTATGCAGTAATTCATCAACATTGCTAGTTGGTTTCTGATCTTTGAGTGTTTGAATGCTTCTAAAAAAACCTAAATCATTCACATTAGTGTCTGGACTGTTTGGAGGTTGGCAAATTAGTTCAAAATGGAATCCATCTGATCTTGCAATAGCTTGAAAGTCTGGATCACTATCTAGAATGTGGGGTTTGGCATTATCTTGCTGGATGTATATGTATTTGCTTAGACAAGATGGCCACTTAGCTTTTATGGTTGGCACCATCTGCAAATAAGTGAGCAACTTGATGTTTAATTCATATTGGCACTGCAAATTCAGATACTACACTTGATTCTAACACAACTAAATGATGCTCTCTGCTTTTGTTGATGCAAATGATGCTCTCTGTCTTTTTTGTCCAAATTATGGTCTGTGATTCATATGTTTATGATGCATGTTGGTTGCTGTAAATTCAAATACTACACTGGATTCTTGTGCATGCAAATGATGCAAGTATGTCTGCTGATGCAGTGATTGCTATGCTTCCATATGCAGTTTATGTGATTGCACACATGCATGTTGGTTGCTACAAATTCAGATACTACACTTGATTCTTGTGCATGCAAATGATGCAAATGTTTCTGCTGATGCAGTGATTGCTATGCTTTCATATGCAGTTTATGTGATTGCACACATGCATGTTGGTTGCTGCGAATTCAGATACTACACTTGATTCTTGTGCCTGCAAATAACCTGATTTAGTAGTTGCTCTTTCACATCTGGTCTTGTAACTTGATTCATTGCTTTGGTCTCAACTGTACCCTTGGGTCTGTTCTTTGATGCTCTTTGAGCTGCCTCCTCTATGATGAATGGGAATATTCCAAATTTCCCATCAAATATGACAGTTCCATCTCCTTCTATGATTGGCCTTGAAACTGTAGAGTTGAACATGATTTTTTGGATGAATCTCTTTGACTTGCATGTCCTATGTGGCTCCACTTCATCTGCATCAAGGTAGTATCTATCTTTGATTTTTGAGAGGTAAAACCATTTCTCATCTATATGTACTGCGTTGTACATGGTCTGAAACTTGACCTTTCCACCCTTAATGATGCTTCCTAGTTGACTAATACTCCAATTTAGTCTGCACAACATGTTTTGGGGGGTAAGAAATGGTTTAATAGCATTGGTATGTGGCTTGAGCTTGCTCTCTTTCAACCAAATATGAACTTGGCTCTTACTTAAACCAAGATGTGATGACATAACCCTCAATGATGACCTCTGCAGGACTGAGAGGTTTTTTACCTTTTCTGCATCATGTGGCTTTGTTTTCTTGTGCACTGACCCCCTTTTCATGGTTTTAACTGAAATAGGAAGCCCCATGGCTTGCTACGCAGCTGCCCTACTCCAAATAGTCCATATTGTCTTCAATGAAAGGTGGAACTCGTCTGCAGCAGCCTTTTTTGCTCCATAATCCAGTTTTCCAGCTTTGCTTCTTTGAAGAAGGAACTGAGCTACGCTGTTTTGTTGTTGATCAGTGAGATCCCTTCGTGCAGTTTTTCTCTCTCTCATTTCTGCTTTCTATTTGTAGTTTATAGTTTTGGCTGTAATGAATGCTGGAAAATGCATTCAATAGCTGTATTTATGGAGGATTTAGGAGGGTAGAAAGTTAGATTCAAAATTCCCTCCAAAAACATGTGGATAAAATCATTGTACTTATATTGATTGTTTATTCAATGAAACCAAATTTGGCTCCTTTTTTTGCCTCCAAATTTCATCTCACTGATGCCTTCCATTTTTTTTTTCGAATCCTTATGCATGGCTGCATTCAATACAGTGTTTTGTTGCTGTTTTTTTAATTCAAGGCTGTGCAGGAAAAAAAAAAGTTGTGCATAAAATACAGTTAATACACACTGTAAAAAAAATTCGAGTAATTAAAAATTCGACTAAGTACGAGTTTTATTGTGAATGCAAGGAATTAATCACTACACAACTAAAGCCTTGGCAGCTTTTCTTAATAAAAAATTAACAACCAAAAAGCATTGATTAACAATACCCCTTAAAAACACCTTTATTCCTTCTCTCTCCTACTTTATCAGTTTTCTTAAAACCCGTGCCACACCCACACTAGGTAGACAAACATTGGACGGAGGGAGTATATACCGGTTTTAATTTTTGAGAAGTTTAGTGGAGTGCATTTCGAATGAATTAATGGCGGTCTCTTATTGTGCGAGTATAGTAGTATTTTTTTTTTTATAAATAAGTTAAAATATTAAGGGTAATATAGGTAAATAAAATGTAATGGATAGTTGTTAGCCCCTTAGATAGCTCCTGCACCATGACACGGGCAGCATCGGGTCGCGATGACTCGATGCGAGTTTTGGATGATGGCATGTCCGGATGAGCTGAATGAGTTAGGTTTGCTCGACCAAGTGGAGATGATAAACACTTTGGCTCGAGTAGAATTTGGGTGACTTAAGTTTGGCTCGGACGAGTGTCGGGGCTGGTTCACCGACATCAGGTGTCGGGGGAGTTCGGAACGTGTTGTGAGCTAAGGCTTGGAAATGATGCTATTCTGTGAGGTTTACTTGGTAGCAAAAGATGGCTCGGGACAATCTCAAAGATAGGGCATTGGGCATGGTGAGAATTCATTTAAGCTGGTCTGGATCGAGTCATGGTGCCCAGAGAAAAGTTATTATTCCGCAATCCTTTTAGTGTTTAGTGCTGCCACCAGGGGTTATGCTCTGTTAACATATAAAATGGGGCACGTGAAAGATGGTGTGGCCGAATTAGGTCGAGGGCTAGATGCGTGGGCAAGGCATGTGGGCTTGGTGCTATGTTAGCACAAGCGAAAGATAGTGAATCCTAGTCGAGCATGAGTTATGCGTGTTCGATGTGTCGGGAGATTAATGTGGGGCTCAGACGAGGGCTGAGGTAAGTCGTGGCTCGGAGGCGTTCATGAAGACTTGATGCAAGACGAGTAGAATTCTTGTGTTAGGGAATTCTAGCTCGGATGCATGCAAGGATGGCACAAAGTTGGTCGATGTTGCAAAGGAGAAGGTCGGTGGCACGAGTCAGATCGAGACATGAGGGATTTGTGGATAGGTCCCGATGCCGGGGGCCAACACATGTTGGCACGGGCGATGCGCGCTTGGGCCAAGTTCGAAGGATGCAAGAAAATGAAAGCATGGGAAATTGCTGCTGCTGGGATTCGATGCATGGCTGATGCGAGAGAGTGGCGTGGGGCAGTTGCTCGGAGCCAACTACCCGCATGCTGATTGGCTGGATTGAGTAGTGGGGCACAAAACTACCAAGTCGGTTACTTGCAACCTAGTGGACGGTTTTTCCTAGTGAAGGGGGATGTCCTTCACGTTTATATTCTGCATCTAAGGCAATGAAGCCATAGAGAATTATGTGTACAAGCTTGAGAGTAGATCCTTGTATTGATTTGTGGGAAATTAATAAAAGATTGGGTGAGCTGCCCGTAAATGTGTCTGTTTGCTTTCGTGGTTCATGATGTTTGATTCCGCTGCGTATGAACTTTGATTCGTGCATAAATTTGTGAGCCTCATATACTTGAGTGCCAAAGAGTGTCGGTGATAACCTTGTAACAATAGTATTTATAAATATAAAATGTATATTCTCAAAGGCGGATGAAAAAATAAATAACTACATTCTAATATTTTCTTGCTTATTTTTTTTTAATTCGTAAAAATCCACAGCCATTATCTTTGGCGTGCACTTGGTAAACCCTTTATGAGAAGAAATCAAGCCTTATTTTTCAAGAAAAGAAGACTAAGAAATTGCTACATATAAAATTGAGGCATTATTAATATCTAGTCTGATATGATACTACTCCCTCTATTTCGGTATTGATCATCTATTTTTTATTTTTGGGTGCTATGTTATTGATGGTTAGTTTCTCTTTTGGACTAAATTAAACCTAATTAAATTTCATAATTATTCAATATCCTTACCTAAACATGACAATTCACTCTTTCTCTTCCTACTTCCTTATTTAAAATCACTTTGTGGACCTATAAAATACTTTATTAACATATAAATCTCTTTATTAACAAGAATTAAATATTTTATAAAATTACACTGAGCATGTGGGACATCACCTTTTCATCCCTAAGTTCCTTCTTCTTAGGGGGGTGTATTCAATATGGATTCTAATGGATTTTAATAAACTTTAAAAAGTCCATAGATTTGGGAAATCATGGATTTGTGGTGGATTTCGGGGGATTTGGGGCTGGAGTTTGTGGGATTTGGGGTGGATTTCAGGTGGATTTTTATGGACTTTGTTGGATTTGAAATCCATTGTCCCAGCGCTCGTTGCATTCCAGCGAGCGCTCAACGTATCCAACGGTCGCTGGAACCCAGCCCTCGCTGGAAGCGGACGACCGCTGGTTCTCAGCGAGGGATGAATTCCCAGCGACCGCGGGTTACCACCCTACGCTGGAAACGCCCAGCGACCACGGTTGCTCACCCGGCACTGAGGAACACATGGATTTTGGAAATCCGGTCGATATCGAGTGGATTTCATCATTTGTATTTTTTTGAAATGAATTTTACGAAATCCATGGAGTTCAAAGTCCATGGAATGTTGAATACACCAGGATTTCTATAGACTTTGTAAAATCCATATCTAATACATTTGGATTTTAAAGGATTTCTAAAATCCTGGTTGAAATCCACATCCAATACCCCCAGATTTTAATGGACTTTTAAAAGTTTGGATTGAATACACCCAAACTTTTAAAGTCCACTAAAATCCCACATAATCTACATCCAATACACCCCACTGAGTCTCCGTGTCGAAAGAAAATGAGCCATTAATACCAGGACTGAGGGAGTAACTTACCTTTTGAAGTTTAAAATTATATTCAATGATTATATGAGAATTCCTATTTTTGATATTAATAAAGTAAATAAATATTTATAGTATTTTCTCCGTCCACAAAAATAATATCCAGATTATTGATTCCTATTCGAAGCGTGCATAACTGCATGGATAAAAGTTTACACTAACCGTCAATTTGAGATCCATCCAATTTGATATTTTATTTTCCTTGAGGGTATCGGGAAAAAATTGGAATGGAATAAGATTGATTCATCTAGAAGAAAAGTTACTAATTCTTTTTTGGTCAATCAAAAACTTACTTTTTACCTAATTTTGGACAACAAATTATCCTACTTATCTTTACTTTATAAACTTATTTACCTAAATACCAATTTTATATCTACTCACCACACTACACTAAATGTGGACCATTTATCCACTAAGTTCCCGTTTGGTAGCCTAGATATACCAAGATAAGTTAACTTATCTATATTTATCAGGCGTTTGGTAGGCTAGATAGATTATCTCACAAGCCCGTTGGAAGATAAAGCCCGATGGATAAACTACTGTTGGGCCTAGATAGATTATCTCTCCAACTTGGTGAGATTATTTATCTCTACTCAACAGTTCCATCGTGAAGGCCATTATACCTTTTTTGACTGGACCCAGGAGTCGGTAGGGGAGGTGTTGGTGGCGGCGGAGGAGAGCTGCTCGTTGGGAAGGGTGACGGTGAGGGAGATGCCGGAGCCGGAGAAGGCGGTGAGGACGGCAGAGTCGGTGTCGTAGAGCTTCACTTTGATTATAGCATGTGCTTTGAGGAGTTGTACAGCTTGGGCCGGGGAGGGGAGGTTTTTGGCGATGCTGTCGTAGTTGATGCCGACGGTGCCGGAGTCGGAGAGAACATATTGGATGCAGAGGGAGGGAAGAATCACAGGGATGGAGCAGATTAAATTTGGTGAGAAATTCACGATTTGGATAGTGGTTGAGCACAAATCAGTGACAGTGAAAGAGAATTTGGAGAAAAAATAGGAGAATTGGATCGTGTTTATATAGAGGTGTTGGCGGCGGCGGAGGAGAGCTGTCGTTGGGGAGGGCGATGGTGAGGATTTCTTCTTCGTTCAACTGATCCAAAATTCTTAAGCCGCTTGATCATAATTTTGGATCAATAGGATCTCAGCCAACCCTCTTTAAAAAGAGGGCTGCGCTTAGGAAGAATCTTGGGAGTAATTTGAGATGCTTGAGCTTAGAGAGGAATCTGATTAGTTTGGAGGATCACATGATGATGATGAGTCATGATCAGAGGAAGAGGAAATTAAGTAGTAGCAGGGATAATTTGGAGAATTTGAGCATTGATGGTTCCAATCTCAACTATGATTCCGATGATCACTTCTTGGAGAATAGTACTGGTGTTAGTAAGGGGGAGATGGAGAGTGCCAAGAATGGCGGTGGCGGTGGCGGTGGGAAGAAGAAGGGGCTGCCGGCGAAGAATTTGATCTAAACAGAGATATAAATAAAAACTCTCACTCTTTCATATTAGGTCCGATTTGTAATTTTTTTATTAGGTTAGGGGTACGTATGGAACTTTCAAAGTTAATCTTAGATTTAAAATAACATACCAAACAATGAAATTTTTAGTCTGAAATTTTTATCTAGCTTATCAAACAACTATGATAGTTTAATTATCTAACAAACTAAGATAAACTATCTTAAGATTATTTATCTTTGCATATCCTAACTAGGGTACCAAACATGCACTAGCAATATACTAACTCTTTCTTAAATTCCGTGCACTTTCTCATAGGAAGTTATTTTGGGGATGCTGGGAGTATTTTTTTAGCTATATGAATAGAAATGTACGTTTTTTTGAAGGAAAAAGTACTACTCCCTCCAATTCATTTCAATAAGCTCATCTTCCTTATTTGGGCTATTCATTTCATTAAGTCTATTTATAAATATGGAAACTACAACATACATAAACATAAACTCCACTATACACTATACTTCATAAATTTCCATATATGCTTCAAAAAAGCTATTAACTCTCTTCTCTCTTTTACTTGATTTGTTAAAAATATTCTCAAAAAGTTATTTTATCTTTGTAATTGCATCATTGTCCACTAATTTTCTTAACATTCGTGTCCGGTTAAATGGAGTTAATGAAATGAAGGGCAGGAATTGCTATTGTTTAAGCAACTTCCAAGAAAAAGGGAGCCGCTCCTATCTTTAAGTAACATGCCCCACTATTCTAACATGTTATCATGCCAACACATCACTTTGTTAACAATTACATGCAATATCGTGTACACTTTAAAATACTCCATACATCACAAAAATATGTAATATCCAGCACTCGTTAATATGTTAATTAAAATGTTATTAAAAATACGGCAGGTGATGTTTTTTATAATAATCAGCCAGTAAAAAGTTAATAATAAAATAAACTAGTTAAAAAATTACTAATCACGCACCGATATGGAGGCTTCACTTTAATGTGTGCTCGTAACACATTAGCAATTAATCACAAAAAAAGGAACTTATTTTTATTAAATTCCTAAAAAAAGATTAGTGACTACTTTAAATCTTGGGAAATTCACTATATAAATAATCAAAATCTCCCCTAACTTTCTAGATCCGCATCGAGTTTACTGCATGCAAATGAGATCTAAATTAATACTGTAAACTTTCAAAAAAGCATAAAATTGCCATCTTGCGCGCTGGATCACATTTCATATTTTGTGCATATATTTACAAAAGCAAACATCATAATTTATAAATCCAATAATCCGTTCAATCTGTATGAGATCACATAATAATTACTCCAATTATACCAAAAATAAATGGAAGCAATTTCTTGTAATATTTGACTTGCCATTTATGATATCCTGCTGTCTTATAATAACACAGGTGAAACCTCCTCTAAAACCATCTCTCTCCTCCCCCCACCCCCCCACCCCACCCCACCCCCAATCACAAAGAAAGAGAACACAGCAAATTTATTAATCATGAACATAGGAAAACTCAGAAACTGTGTCTTTAATATTATTGTATGTATGTGCATGGTTTCAACGTCAAATGGTGCTCCAGTAACTTCTGCAACAGAAGCAGAAAAGCTGCAATCTTTATGAAGGAAAATGGGTTTATGATGAATCTTACCCACTTTTCGATTCCTCTAAATGTTCTTCAATTCGTGGGGAATTCAACTGCCTCAAATACGGCCGCCCTGATCGTCAGTTTCTCAAGTATAGATGGCAACCTAATGCCTGCAATTTGCCCAAGTATGTCTTCTTTTATTATTTACCTTAGTCAAGATTTGATTTGAAAATGTATGTATGTGGGATTATATATATAGTGTTATTTTTCTTTCTAGATTTGATGGGGGAGATTTTCTGAGGAGGATGAAGGGTAAAAAGATTATGTTTGTTGGGGATTCCGTGAGTGAAAATCATATGCAATCACTTGTTTGCCTGCTTAGTCAAGCTGGGATGACGCCCTTCAAAGTTGTCGAGACCGTAAATAACTCGACCCTAAATCATCCAATCTCGACCGTTAAATTTGAGGTACCTACTACGTAGCTAGCCTTTAATTATTTCACGATGTGTACTGTTTTATTAGTTCATGTAACATGTACATATCTTGAATCCGTCCCTAAATAACGATGTTAGAACATTAATTTATTTATTTTTTTAATACAGAGCGAGTTGGGTGTATATATCATATACTATATAATTGACGTGGTATAACTTTATATCACTAAATCCCTGTAAAAATAACGTGTTTAGAGACGGAAAATATTAATCCGTAGAGCTAACGACAGACCACATCGAAGACTATTGTCTTCGTTGTAAAGTGTTCATTTGAGAATTAATTGAATTTGTCTTCGATTTAATATTATCTGCATGTGATGAAGACTAGACGAATATATTTATGATTTAGTTAATGTAATAATGCAGGCACATGGAGTTTTCAGTTACAGTATTCCTTTCGCATTATTTAGTAGACATCGAAAATGAGAAAATTGGTCGAGTTTTGAAGCTGGATTCGATTAAGGATGCAGATGGAGAGACATGGAAGCAGGCCGATGTCTTAATCTTCAACACATGGCTTTGGTGGTATCGCAGAGGCCCTAAACAACCGTAAGTTTGCTCATTATTTTAATTTAGTTTTCGAACCAAGATGGAAGATGGAATAGTAATTATTATTTAATTAATACTACTATTAATCAATAATTTCATAGTAATCAATAATTCTTTTTCCACGACTCATATTAAGACAAATTTAATTAATATAGTGAGATTACGTCTAGGATTCATTCTTTACGATAGCTATTGTGGATATATTGACACATAATCATAGTATATGGTAATTAATATAAGTACTGTATTTTGTACATATTTAGTTGAAGCTGTCTCTGTACATTCGACTGATAATTTAATACTTGATTAATGTTGAACAGTGGCAGAATCATATTTTCATACTAATTGAATTTGGCTTGACAGTTATTGCTAATTAGAAAGATCTTATATATTACACCATTTCTAATTATCACTAACTTTGAATGCTTAAGAAGATCTTATATATTACACCATTTCTAATTATCACAAACTTTTGAAATGCTTTCAATTTTTTTTAGTTATAATTAATAAAATTTAACGCGGCAGAAATAGAGGGTAATTAACTATGCAATTCATAATATAACGTTTAATTGCAGGTGGGATTATATTGAAAGTGAAGGGAAGATAGTGAAAGACATGACCGCATGGAGGCATTTCGTAGAGGTCTAACCACATGGAAAAATTGGGCCGACTCAAATCTAAATCCTTCCAAAACCCAAGTTTTCTTCCAAGGAATCTCCCCATCACATTACAAGTAATTTATCTCTCGATAGTCACTGCTCAAATATGTGAGAATGGGTCAAAATTCAGAAACAATGACATTAATTGTAATTTAAATCTGAATCTTGCCCGTCTTATTAAATTTTGACTTATTAGTCTATTTCACATAAGACTCTATTGTTACCTAACATTCAAACATGACGTCTCAAACTAATCTCTCTCTCTTTCTCTCTCTCTATCTTCAATTAGTGGAGAAGAATGGCACGAGAGTGGAGTGAAAGACTGCTCAAAGGAAACGACACCGTTGAGTGGATCAACGTATCCAGCAGGAGAGCCGTTGGCATCCAAAGTATTTTGAAATCAGCTTCTAAGTGGAAAAACATCAGCAGCAACATCAATGCCAATTCGTTGTTGGATATCACAACTATTATCGCAGCTAAGAAAAGATGGACATCCGAGCAAGTACAACAAGCTAGGGGGAATGGACTGCACCCATTGGTGCCTCGCCGGAGTTCCCGACACGTGGAACCAGCTGCTCTATGCTAGAGCTGTTGCGATCTTGAGGGATCGTGAGTTGATTAATTTCAGGCCCGAGCGAATTATTCTATTTTCTGATTTTTTTAAAAGCCATATACATATGAAACATTATAAACTATATACATCATGTTACAGCTATATGTTACTGAATAACTATAGTGAGAGTTATATTAAAGAAAGCGAAGTGTGGGAATTAATGTGAGGTCGTTGATTAATGTGCACATGGGTGAATTTGGTTGTGTAGAAGATGCAAATGCAGAATTAGTATTTGTAATGGAATTAGACATATACCCAATTTTATGGCATCCCATCCACACATGCAATACAGCTCTTACCTATCTTGTTTCACATTGCAATACTCAATTCTCAACCAACTTAATTATATAATAAATCAATTAATTCACTTGCTCGTTGCCAATGAGAACCTAACTTAGGTGCCGAATCCTTTATTTATTTAGATCTATAAATGTTGGTTGTTTCAGATTTCTTTTTATCTAATTCATTTTTTTTAATCTAAAAGATTATAATAGGGTAATTATTGATTACTCCAAAAAAATCTTAGGCTTTCTCCAAAAAAATCATGTTAGGATTTCATATTATGTATGATTATCGTAAAAACAAGGCAAACTCAAATTTCTGCAACATAAATTGGGGTTCTTGGTCATAAACTTTGAGACCACGTACTGGCTGTTTGCACGACAACTCTGGCAATTCACGGTGGCGTAAATAGAGACGGAGCTAGTACTCGGGGGGCCTCGGCGGTCGCCCAGGTCATACAGCATAACATTTTCGCTCTTCATCTCTATTTATTGTACATTTTGATTGTGTCGTCTCTTCCTTTTTTTTTTTTACTTTCCGTTACAATTTGCTTTAATCATTCTTTCTATAAGTAACAAGACATATATGCGGATTACAATAAAATAGTTTTACCGGTTTAGGTGAATAGAGTTCTCTTATATCGTTCTATTTTCTCCAAAAAAAAAAAATGAATCTCTTCCTAAAAGTGGAGTTATGTCATGAAAATACATATATCCATAGCTTAGAATTTGCAATTGAATATGTCATGTAGTCTTCAATATCTATATTTCGTTATATAATTTATACTATATAATTGTATAGTTTGAGAAAGTTTTATAGTAGTAATTATTATTGGGTATTCTAACATTTTGATTGTGTATTTGTAAATACATATTTAAAAATCTGACATGAAATCTTTATTATTAATAAAAAAATCTTAAAAAAAAAATTTGGCTTCACCCCTGGTCGTGAATACAGAGATAACCTAGGAAATGAGTAGAGACGCGGAGGCGGCGTGGATAGAAGGCGGCCGTTTTCAACGAAATTCCGGCGGTTCCCAGTGGCCTTCTCGATGAATAAAAACGACGACTAGGACGATAAATTTCTCATTGAGCAATCCATCAGCGAATTTAGGAGTAATTTGGAGTTCTTTGAGAGAGTCGTTACCGTTCTTCTTGGCAGAGTTTTCAGATCGAAACTAGAATATTGTGATCCATTGAGCTAGGGTTTCTCATCTTTCAAGTTTGGGAGAAATCTGGTTCTGAAATTTTCAGTTTTGACTAACTTTTGTGTTTTGTCATATCTAGCCTAGACTTACAATTCTGAGGAATTAGAAAGCAGCATATACAAACTTATAATACAGGTACCGAATTTTCAACATTGAATAACAGGCCTGATGATGTGTTCAATTGAATTATTTTATGACTTTTCTAAGCTCCACGCGACTTATAAGAGCATGTACAACAATGGATATTTGAGCTCTAGGGTGGAGTATTTTTTTATTAGTATCTGGTGGAATCCAATAGTTGAGTAGTGAATTCTGCCCTAGGGTGCAAATAATTTACAATGATAGAGTTTTAAGCCTAGGGTGAAGTATTTTTTATTAGTATTATTTTACATAAATTAAAAAAATAAAAATAAAATAAAAAATATGCCACGTGTCAAATTTATGTGCATCATGGGGGATTGAATTGGAGTTGAGCACGAGCGCCGGGCAGGGTGCATTTGCACCCTTGCATCCATCCGCCCTATGTAGGGTGCCAACGGTGAGCACCCTACCTTCATCACCTCCGCCCTGTCTCCACCCACCGTCCGTCTGGTGGGTGCTCTCAGAGATTTAACTTCAATAATTGCTCGAATGATCACTTACATGTTAAACAAAAGTTTGAGAATTCTTTTCATTCCCTTTTAATTTTGTTCTAGTTTGACGAATTATAACTTAAGGCATAATTATTGACTACGACTACGAGTTTGCTTATATCAATTTCATTTAAATTTTGTGTAGGTAGAGAATCAAAACCAGCCCACCCTGACATAATTTTGGTTCGGGCCGAACTGAAATTGCCTTCGGCGGCCCAGTGACCCAATTTTTGTTGCGGGCTCGAATGGGGCTAGCGTATTGCAATTCTCTCACCCGAAGGTGCTCTCATTATAAGAATTTATCACAAATTTTGAGAGATTAATTACTTGTATACTTGAAGAGTAACTATAGAACTTTTTAGATGCAAACCCACAAATTTGATTTGATATTTCAATTAAAAAAAAAAACATTTATTATATTTGCTAGAATTGATGTTCTCGGTGCAATGACATAGTATTTAATATGGAGCAATTGCAATCATTCAATGAGCATCAATTCATGTCTTATTACAAGCTTGAAACCGGCCCAAACGAATCTAAAACCTAATAACAACAAATTCAGAGCTGTTATATTTTATCCAAAGCAATTCTCAAGAT
Organism: Schizonepeta tenuifolia; assembly: GCA_029490685.1. Taxonomy (NCBI): domain Eukaryota; kingdom Viridiplantae; phylum Streptophyta; class Magnoliopsida; order Lamiales; family Lamiaceae; genus Schizonepeta; species Schizonepeta tenuifolia. Next base: position 96,216,713 of record CM055958.1, on the reverse strand, counting down.
AGTGATTTAGTGTTGGTATCAAGAGTTGGAAGGCATGCATAGGAAAAATTAAGTGAATTTGACAACAACAAGCTAAGGCTGATAATTCTGAGGAATTAGAAAGCAGCATATACAAATATACCATTAATGAAAGACGCAATTACTGTGACAGTGAACTACCTAAGTATTATCAACATTTCAACAAGAATTAATGTCCATAGACCAGGCACGTAACGTAACAGCATGCTCTGTTCCTATTGATCACTAATAACCAAATTAAATTTAATGTTTCTATTACTCAAATATATGCATTACCGTGATCCAGGCCAGAAAACCTCTCTCTATAAAATTTACAAGGGTGTATAACAAATTAAATGTTCACATTATAAGATTCAATATATTAACCGAAAAAAGCGAGTGCGGGATGCATGCATGTCTACCTAGTCAACTAAACTTGTAGTCATATTTTATCAGTTCATAAACTTAAATGCGTGTATAATGTTTCGTCATGCGCATAATTAAATAATATTTTAGGAGCTACTAAATGTGAGTATATTCATATTAATAATCATCTTACGTTGTATTAAACTCTATTTGATATTCCCTCAAAACAATGTATTTGATCGATGATTATCTAGATAGAAAGATGTAAGTTGGCACAAACTGAAAATTAATAAATCTAAGATGTATAATAACCCTAGAAATATATTCTTTATGCAACATAATAGGTCAATTTTTAAATACTTACGATACAATATTAATTTATTTTTTATTCAGGGGAAGGAATAGCGGTGGAACTTGAACCCGAGATCTATTACATAAAAAATTTAGGTAACAATCAAGGAGTGTAGATTTATCAAAACTATATATTTTTCATATATATGAAGGTAAGTGAGAAAACTTAGTGATTAGTATAACTTTTTTTTCTGAAAGTAATAAAGTTAAAATCATAGTAATGATTTATCGAATCTCTTCGTAAAATAAACAGAATTTCCCCATATATAACTCCCACCGTCATTCCCTTCATAATATCTTCACTTCAAAAACCCCCAAAGCTTATTTTACTCAAGTTTCCCTTAATAATGAAGATGCCATATCTTCCCTTTAGGGTTCAAAGAAGAATATTCTTGGTTATTTTCTCCATATTCTTCTTATCTACAAACACCGGTGCCTCCTCCCTGCCGGAGAGGCTGCTCCGATCCACGGCGGAGCTCCGCAACCACACGGCCATATCGGA